>OX352774.1:107541533-108741533 GCA_947095535.1 Poecilobothrus nobilitatus
CAATCTAAAACCGCCAGAAGATCGAAAATTTTATTATCTATATAAAACAGTATCAAAATTATGAAATATTTTGTCATTTACTGTTTAAATTTACCGTTATGTGAAACCACATTTTGCATGAAATTTCTTTTTTCATAACTCCGGCACGCCTTTAGATAGGAACCTGAAATTTTGAGACAAGAAAGAACTTTTAGAATTAGTATAAGTTTCCTTATTAGTTAGAAAATTTTTTGGTAGCGCCTTCTTTTTAAGAGTTATTACGCCTCAAAAATTGAAAATTTGCTATTTTTAGACACCTGTAACTTAGGCACCTGTAAAAATTTTTCTTCGGCAAAACATGGAAATTAAAGGTTCAATAATATATTTTTACGTGTGCTAACGGCTTTCCTTAGTTATATAGGATTCCGGACTTACGCCCCCTCAAAATTTCAAAAATGTCCTATTTTCACATTTTTTCTTATTACATGAAATTTTCAAATTTTTGTGCAAGTCACAAATTCTAAACAGTTTGCATTGTCTTTTGGGAATGTGCGCTTTTAAAAACCGTTGGTTTACATTCAACCTTGTTTTTTTTTAATTTTTGTTTTTTGGTTGTTGTTAAAACGGTTCTATATAAACTGAATTCAATAGTGTAAGTAGTATAGAAATGCCGTTTCTGGCATAATGGGAGTAATTAGTGTGCTTTTTTCCCACGGTATGTTAGCGAGTATAGGATGTGTTATGAATGTTAATCAGGTTTGTGATTTTTATGAATTATGAGTTTTAATTCAATATTATTGAAGAAAGAAGTTTGTGATTAATGTTTATTATTGATATTTAGAAACAGGTGTTGAGTCAGAGAAATTTGAAGGTGATGAAAACAGGGGTTGAGTCAGAGAAATTTTAATTTATATTAATGTAGAAAGAAGTTTGTGGTTAATGTTTTATTATCGAAATTTGAAAACAGCATGGGTTGAGTCACAGAAATTTGAAGGTGAATGATTGTATATTGTTGGAATGAAAGAAAAAAATGGTGAGTCAATATGAAACTAGGTTATTTTTTTATACAATTATTGCGGTTCCCTTAATTAGTTTTATGAAAATATGAGTTATTGTACCTATCTAGTTTTTTTTTTTTTTTGGTTTTTGTTTTTATTTTATAAAAATCATATATATATATAAATATAAAGAAATATATATGAGTATTCAATAAAATCAACGTATTTGAGTTAAGCAAGTTTAATATTTAACGTAAGATGGATAATATTCAAAAGCTGTGGGATCTGATCATTTGGGAGAATGAAGAAATTAGAAGTCTTTTTCTAAAGTGATATAAAAGAAGAAATATCAAATTTAGAAAACCAAGAAAAACCCACAACAACATCAACAACAACAACAACAGCAGGAATAGATTTGAAATGTTATGAGGAAATGTTCATGAGTGAAGATGATGAAGAACATTTCTGTTCTTATCAGCACAGAAATGTAATACAAAAAAATGAAAATTGTTGTGCTGTTTGTTATATAATTAAGAATTTCTGAAAATAGAATTACATATATAATTTTAATTTAATAAATAATAAGTTAAATAAAACATTTTAAAAAGTATAATTGTTTAATTTTATTTAAAAAGAAAAAAAGGGTAATTCACATTAATTTTGAAAATTTAAATTTAAATGTCGTTGAAGCCATTCTAGGTAATATGGCTCACCCTGTTGATTATTGAATAAAATAGTGGTATGAAAAAAAAACTTTCTAGTTAATTTAAATTTTATAATCTTCATAAACAAATTGAAAATATATATTTTTTTGCATTGAATTCACAATTCTAGCAATTGCTTTAAATTTTCATTATATAAATATTAGCATACTATAACACCACATACATCCTTCTATTTAAATTCAGTTATTCTTATTAAAATAATATAACCAGAGACTACATAGAGATGTACAAATTCATACAAAAATTTGTACTAATTTTTTTTCAAACGGGCCAGCTAAAACTGGCTAGTTTTAAAAATCTTAAAGCACAGAAATATTTAGTTTGTGTCATAGCTAAAAGAATTTAGCGAAAACCAGAATCTTCTGTAAAATCTGGTGTAAAATGATCATTCATATATTTTATGCATTTTCAAAATTTTTTTATCCTTGTGATTATTAAACTTTTTAAAGCAAAGCGATGACAAAATAACTTTTAAAATAGAAAAATAAGGCAAAAATGGGAAAATGTATTTGAGAAAATATATATTTAATATGTCGAGTAGAAACGTAAATTTTCAATATGATAAAGAAGACATTCTAAATATCACTTTACAAAAAATATGGAACATTTAGCTAAATATTTCATATAGAAAAAAATTAAATAAAAATAGATTATTTTATAATGTTGACTTTTCTAAAAACAACAAGAAAAAACATTTCAAGGTTATCATTCATATGCATTCAGTATTTCACTACTACAGGCACAATTTTTTGAATGTATCAAATGGTATATCGTATATTATATGGTATCAGATGGGATGAATGTTATCTATTTTATGAAAATCATCTGATTTAACTGCATTATTTATTTAACTAAATTTAACTGATTTAATATACAGTATCCAGCAAAAGTAATGGTAATTTAAAAAAATATATATAGAAAAGCAATAAAATAATATAGGCGTTCGAATTTTTTCTAATAATATTTTTAACTTTATAACTTCAGGGAAAAACAAACAAAGTAACAAAATTTTTTGTATTATGATTTTATTTTATTTTTTGATCTCATGACTCATATTGTTATATTGATAACAGTATACCTACATATATATGTGGGTATTTTTTGAAGATAATATAATATACCTATCAAATAAAAATAACTGAAATAAAAAATAATGCTTTAAAATTCTTCTAAACATTTTTTTAATTAAAAATTATACCAATTAGAAAAGTGGCATGACATTTGCTGGATACTGTACATATTCATAAAAATTATCAAATCATATCAAATTGGAACATAATTACATTTACACAAAACAAAATATAAATATAAATATGTATTGATTTTTGATTTATACATATATAAAAAGTGCCGATAGTATTTATGTGTATTTCTATTTATATTTAATTTTGATTCACACACACTTTCACAATTTAATAAGCATGTAGGCAAGCTGGTTCAAGTAATATAAATGCATAATATGGCATAATGCATATATAATATAAAAATTATATTAGATACTGATCAGATTATGTATATCATAATATGTCATTTGATATCATATGATCATATTCATATATGCATGTTACTTGTTATTTCTATCGTCCATACCAATCATACGAAAGTTCATTTATGTACATATATGAAAAAAAAAAATATCCGAGACCAAAACTTGCTTTAAGAAACTTTAAAAAAAAAAGTTGAAAAATGAGACTAAATTTCAAAATCGATATTGTAGCGACATCTAAACTTTTTTGTTGCCATTTGGACATCTCTATGTAGTCTCTGATATAACTTAATTTCTTTATTTAGTTTTAATTCAACAGCCAACCGAACTAGACTTTTAAATTTAAATTTAAAATTTAAAAAAATACAAAATGGATAAATTTATTGATGATATAAATAATAAATTTAATTCTATCATTAAAACTATAAAAGTTTCTGAAATGAAACAATATAAAAGTTTTAAAATTATTAACTTGAATAAAATTCCTACTAAATATGGGAAAAGAATAATTTTAACGACTAAAAAGTTTAAAATATTCCTACCCATAAGATATAACAAGCTAACAGAAAAGGAAATGAGGAGATTGGATAATGGAAATTACGTGGTTATAAATGAAGGTGAAAGTGCCCCAACACATAAAATTGAATTCAGTAGAACAGAACTTGAAGAATTCTATGATGAAGATGATGATTCCTCTTTAGAAATGGAATAAATATATAATATATATATTACATATATGTTAAATTTTTTAAATAAATAAAAGATAAACATTTAATTTTAATTTTATATTCCAATTTTATATTTTTATTTATTTTATTTCAGCTATTTAGGTTGTTTTTGATACTGCTCACTAATTTTCTTTTTATGATATTGATTTCTCATTTCTTCACCCCATTTCTTTGTAGATTCCGTTGAAGAATCCTTTAATCTTTCATAATCTTTTGAAGACTGATTTTTATTGAAGACCTTTTGTATTTTATCCATATTAATTTTTTAAATTATTTAATTAAAACTATCGATAACCAATAGTGAAATAAATATTTTTCAAATAATTTCTCTTCTTAAATACTTTTGAATTACCTAAAGCAGCAATTTTAACAAGTAAACATTTTCCAAAGCACACACACCAATATGCTTAAAAGAACATTTTTTAGAACAGTGAATTTGTTGATTCTTCAAATCACGATTATGCAAATCCAAAACATTATTATTTTTCAATATGTTAATAATCCAAGATTGTTTTTCTTCTCCTTTAACATAAATTTTTGTTTGATTAGATATAAAAATTTTTATAAAATTGATGACATCACAAAAATGTGTTTTACCATCCGATCATTGTAAGCCGTGATGATTTTTAGTGAGCCATTTGATTGTATATTTTGCTTTTGTATCTAAATAATGGTAACCATAAGGTGGTTTTATTATAAAATGTTGAATTTCATCATTTGATGAAATAATAGCGATTTCTTTTAAAATGATTTTTTTATTATTATCTCGAAAACCTTGTATATCGATTATTACATATTCCATTTTTTATGTTTCAGAAGAGTAAAAAGAGTAATTCAATCATAAACGCAAGATTTTGAGTTTATTAATGTTACCTTATTTGTATACAAGTTCTATGTTTTATATTTTATAAATTTAAATCATTTCATTTATTTTTATTTAGAAATTTAAATAATTGTATTTACTTCACCTGTTAACAGTTTAAACTCTACTAAGCGATCATGAATAATAAGACAGTAAGTGGTAGTTTTTTCTGGAATTCTTTTGATAGTTCTCAGTTCAATTTTTATATCAACTGGATCCATCTTAGGATCTCCATTTTGGTAACGGGTGTCAATTATAAAAATTGGAGATAAATTTTTATAATTCTCCCATGAAACTAAAGGTTCTGATGTTTGATGTTGTAGTAAGCACTTCGAAAATTCGAGTATGCTTCATATGCTAAATCATAACGATGTCTTGAAAACTCTAAATTCATATCTTCATATGGATATGCTTGAGAATTTAAATATACTTTTAAATTAGAAACATCAGAATGATTAAATTTTGAAGGGTCTTTTGAAAGATTTTCTTCGATATTTTGTTGATCAGTTTGTAGAGCGAAAATAATTAAAATGAGGTTTTCACAATTAATGAAGATGATTTAACATTCCAAATGAAGTGATTTGCTGGCGGTAATGATGGATTCTCGTTTAAGTCCAAACTTCTATAACCCATTTTCATAACAGAACCATTACCAATACTTTTATATAATTTGTTTTTTGGCTCATCCATCAAATTAACATGTTGAACTCTCCACCCTAGTTTTGTAATAGTAATATCAGACTTCTCAGTAGGACTGGAACATATTAATGAATTGTTGTTGCTTCCAGCGCGTTCTAATAATATCAATTCATGTTGTGCATTAGGAATATAGTTTTTATAATCTTCCGCAAATCTTAATAATCTCTTTAATGGAATGTAAAAACCGAAATAATGCTCTTCCAACTGAATTGATGTTTTTGGGGACCAACTTGCATTAAATAAAGCACTGCTTTCGTTTTCATTAAGTGAAATATAAGTTTTTAATGTTGAAGTTATACCAACCCTATTATTATGATCAATTTCCTTACCATTAAGCGTATAAGCAATTCTCTCAAATAGAAATGGTGCATCATTATTAACTAGTCTAGTATTTTTAAAAGTCGTCCTATCATGACTGGATAGATATCCTTCTATATAAATAAGACTTGTTGAAGGTAAATATTTAAATTCTGATTTTGTATTACTATTCTTTTATTACTATTGGTGTTGGTATAGGTTATGTTGAATGGTTAATATGTATGCCAGTGAGCACTAATTATAGTTTCAAAAACAGGTTCACCAAAAAGGTTCGTTAGGTTCATTTTAATTGGTATCCAAGTAATTTTAGATATTGCTGATTTTCGACAGTTAATTTTTTGTTTGATTTGTAGAGCTGCTTTCCTTCTCCTCCTGCTGACTTTAATACATTGAAATATGAATATCGACAGTGAGAATATATATAAGAATCTTGATTTTGATTAAACACTAACATTTTAAACTTTTAAATGCAATCTAATTGTTAAATGCATAATAATTGTTATTGTTTCTCCTTGAAAAATAATGCCAACTTTTTGATTATATTCAAACAAGATGATTTAAATTAAAAAGATATATATAATGATCATGTAAATTCTGATATGTGTTATAATAATTTTAAAAGGTTGAGTGCATGCTGTTGGAATGATAAATATGGTTTTCTATTAAATGATAAAGATAGCAATTTAAATAATGGTCGTTATAGAAAAAATGTTCATGCATTTGCTAAATTTTACTTAAAAAGAGATTGGTTAGCAGTTAGTTATTAACTGAACGGGTCATTTAGCAGATAGCACTTAGCAATTAGCTGTTAGCAGTTATCAGTTAGTAGTTAGCAATTAGCTGTTACCAGTTAGCAATTAGTTGTTACATTAGCAGTTGGCGGTTACCAGTTAACATTTATAGCTGTTACCAGTTAGCAGTTAGAAATTACCTGTTACCAGTTAGCAATTAGTTGTTACCAATCAGCAGGTAGCAGTTTAGCAGTTAGCAGTTAGCGGTTACCAGTTAGCATTTAGCTGTTACCAGTTAGCAGTTAGCGGTTACCAGTTAGCGGTTAGCAATAGAACAGTTCGGTCATTATTTTTGTAGTTAATAATTGAACAGATTAGTTTTCATTTAAAAATGGATGAACCACTTATGAAAGATTTAACTAAAAACTCATAAAAGTTTAAAAACAAAATTCCAATTGAAAGATTTAATTAAAACTCGTAAAAGTTTAAACAGAAAATTTCAACAACGAATTTCAGATATCAAACCGGAAATTGAATGGGCTGATGATAATGATAAAAATTCTAAGTTAATGAAGTCATTTAGGCCGAAAGTTAAAACACCTAGCAACAGAAGTAATACTTACAATGAATTTAAAACTTCAACACCGAATACTATAAAATTTGATAATGATGAACCACCATCAATTTCACCATTTTTTCTAAACAAGTCAGAACTCGATAAGACATATAGACCCTATTTTGATGAATCATTAAATGTGCGAAAACTTGGCAATGCTAATTTTAAAATAGATGAAATTAATAAAAATATTTTGATTGATAAGGAAGTTTTTGAAGGTACAGATGGTCTATATGAATTAATATTTGAAAAAAAACCACTAAAATATACTGAAAGTGATTTAAGTACATATCATCTAATTCTTAACAAAACGAATGCACATAGAAGAAATTATAATCCTTTAGAACAAATAAAAGGAAATAAAGGTTTTAAATTCAAGAATCTATTAAGAAAATTATATGAACATGATTATAACACTAGGCATAAAAAAACTGGATCAGGTTATTCGAAAAAAAATTTTACTCAATTTTTTCATAAATCTTTAACACCAGAAACCCAATTAAATTATACAAATCAATCAAATCAATATGTTTATTGGGATGATCCCAATGAGTTAGTTGATAGATGAAGACTTCTAATTTCATAACAATCAGCTGGTAACAAAAATCATCATAATGAAATTGTATCTATAATTGAAGAATTAAGAGAAGCAAATATAATTCAATAGTATTTTACATTAGCAATCAGTAAAAATCAAAATGTCATTTGATAAGTTTGGGCGTAGTACAGCTTCTTTTAAAAAACTACATACTCAAAATCCTCCAGGTATAGGTTTCAAACTAACTTCTGAAGCTAAGTATGATTTAATTAACAAAATTTTATCAAATGTTCAAGATCCAGTTAACGGAAATGATGCAGCAACACAAACATTTGTGAATAACCAAATTTTCTTTCACAAAGAACTATTACAAAACGAGATAAGAGAAATGTTTGATCATACAGAATTAGCAATGTCTATAGAACTTAAATTAGCAGAAGAAAAATTAAGAATATTAGAAGCAAGATAGTTTAGAGCAAATCTATATCAAATTTTCTGTAATGTTAAACGAAAAATTTTCAAAAATTAATGATTTTATTGAATTTCAAGTTAAAAAACCAATTGGATTTATTAATGCACCACTACAAAACGCTGAAGCCAAAGGTCAATCAGCGTTGAATTTAATTATTAATTCAAGAAATTAATTATGATTAGTTTTCATTTAACTTCCAAAATGGATATAAATAAAATAGGATATTCTTTAAATATTTTTTTAAATAAATATGAAGATATTTTATTGGAAGAACTTTATTTCAAATTTTTGAAGTTATTTTAAAATTCTATGCAAATTGAAACGAAGGAGTATGTATATCATTGGGATATATGTCCCTATACATCAGATAATATTGAAAGTTTTCCAGATGCTTGCCCATGTCATTCAGCAGAAAAACTTATGTTACACTGTACTAAACTAATCGAATTATATAAAAGAATCGAAAATATATTATAATAAAAGTATACATAATTGTAAACTATTATATAAAATAAAAAATATAAATTTTACAATTTGAACATTTATTGTTTGCTTTATTTATTTTATTTATAAATGAGTGAAAGAGGGTATATTTTAATTAGTTATTTTCAAGATGAGTAAGAACGAAGTTGTAGATTTATTCGATTGGCTTGTTGATTCAGATTCATCTGATGACAGCGATAAAAAAGAAGATGATATTTCAGTTGCTTCTGACGATATTTCAGATTCATCTGAAGAGAACCATGAGGAAGAGAATTATGATGATGAAAAAAAGTAAGAGTCAAATTTATGTTAAACTTCAAATACATATATTATACAAATGGAATATAGCATATAAGTTAGCTCGACAAAAATATTGGGAAGTTATAGCACTGGATCGCTACAGATTTAATCAACGAATTCAAAATACTGCTGATATTATTTCTAAGATTCTAGATAGTAATAACCGGAAATTCATTTTCAATGAAAGATTTTCTAATTAGCTATACATAATAATTACGTGGGTACATCTATTTTATTTTGTTTAAAAATGAGTAAAAGACACGTTGTTGAAGAGCTTCATAAGCCTGCACGGAGAAATTTCAAACGATGTAGAGTTATAATTAAAGGATTTAATGATCTTTGGCAAGCTGATTTAGTAGAAATGGAATATATGCTAAAGAGAACAAGGGTTTTAAATTTTTATTAACTGTGATTGATACCTTTTCTTACTATGCATGAGTAATTCCTATAAAAATAAAAACTTCAGAGAACGTTACAGAAGCAATGCAAAATATTTTTGAAAGTTCTAAAAGACATCGCCAAAATTTACAAACTGATGATGGAAAAGAATTCTTCAATACAATTTTCAAAAATTGAATGGATAAATATCGAATAAATCATTATTCAAGATTTAGCTCGTTAAAAGCTTCCATAGTAGGACGTTTTAATCGTACTCTAAAAGAAAAAATGTGGATAGAACTCAGTTTCAATGGGAGTTACAAATGGGTTAATATTATTTCAAAACTAGTCAACCAATACAATAACTCTAAACTTCGTACTATCCAAAAGAGGTAAACAGAAAAAATGCTGGTGAATTGTTAGCCACTATTTATAATAATATTAAGATTTCTCTACCAGCTAAATTTAAAATTGGTGACTCAGTTCGTATAAGCAAGTATAAACATGTTTTTGAAAAATGTTACAAACTAAATTGGACAACGGAAGTATTTAAGATAGGAAAAGTTCAAAACACTAACCCTATCACATTTTTACTGAAAGATTATCAAGGCCAACCCATACAAGGAAGCTTCTATGAATATGAATTGTTAAAAACTGAAAATAAACAAGTGTTTTTGATTGAAAAGATTCTTAAAACTAGAGATAATAAAATGTTTGGTAAATGGTTAGGGTTTTCTTCTGATCATAATTCCTAGATAAATAAAACAGATTTATTATTAAAGATAAATAAATTAGATTTAAACAGAAACAAAAAAAAAAAATTTTATTTTATTATTTTACAATTATTGCAATTTATTATCTTATTTTCATAAATTATGAAAACTCCATTTGATATGTGGGGTTATATATATCTCCAAAAAATCATGAAATATTTTCCAATTAATTACTCTAATTGAAGCCCATTTCCTCCCACAAATGCAATATTTATAACCATGTAAAATGTTATCAGCCCAAAACATTATGATCGTTTTACTTGCTAAACTTATCGTGTTATAGCACCTTTTAATCATAAAATTAACCTTTTATACAATTTTGAACATATAAGATTATTAGACTTAAACTTAAATTAACTTAGATTATTAACTTAAGAAAAACTGATTCAGGTAAGAATTGGGATCGAACCTAAACTACCCATAATATATTCATAAAGGTACCTAATACCTGACAGATTTCTATTTACAAGAAGAAAATTATATACATATATCGAAAATCATTAAAAATTAAATGTAAAAAACTTTGTAGTATATATTTTGTTTTTTTTCTTTTTATATTAACAAAAGGAATCCCCTAACGTCATTTTTGGTTTCTATTTATTTGTTTTTAGATATTTTAAAGTTTGTATATTTTTTTGCACCTGTTACCACCACAATATTTCATAATTTATATTGATACAAAACTACATGTGCACACACACACACACATACATACACATATTTCTGTTTATTTCTTTTGTGATTAAATCACACATTAATTCATTAATTTATTCAGGTTTATTATTCAAAGAAAACAAAAAAACCACAAAAACAATTCATTGAATTGTTCTACTCAAATCATTGTAAAACCTAAATTCAATATAAAGCTTTCTAAAAAAATTAAAAATTGTTTAATTAAAACAATAGAATTTATAATCAAAATATATTTTTTAAGCTTCTGCAGGCAGCATAACCGTTGAAAAGGCTTTTTATCAAATAATTATAATTTTCCAACAATATAGTATAAACACAAACCAAAAGTTTCATTTTTTTTATTTTTAAAAATAAACTCTGAAACAAGTTCAAAATTAAGTTCATTAAGCTTTCTTTTTTTTTTTTAAACCATTATTTTAATTTTTCATATAAACTGTAAATCAAGCTTAGTACTGAGTTTATTATTTAAAATATTTTTTTTAATTTCAAAATTCTTAAACTTTTCATATAAATATTTTAATACTAAGTTTGTTAGTTAAGACAATTTTTTATTTTTTATTGTGTATTTTAGTGGTAAAAAAAGCTCCTCCATGCGGCTCCGCCATATCCTTACTACTGATGGTCTTACAAAAAATTGTATTGGAGCGGGGTGAGGGGTTTGTATGAAAAAGTGGGTTCGATACCGCAAAGCTATTCTTCGGAGAAGTGAGAACGTGTATAGAAGTAGTGGGTATTATTAATATGTATAATATCCTATAGTTGTCTGGTATAAAATAAAATTTTATAAGTCAATATGAGACTAGGTTATTTTTGTACGTGGTAATGGCTTCACAAGTTATTGTTTTGCGGTTTCCTAAATTTTATGAAAATATGAGTTGTTGTAACTTGGACAAAATGTGTTAAACGGTTTCAGCGAAGATTTATATTTTATAAGAGAGTGTATTTGAAAAAAAATCATTAGGAAGCAAAAGTGAAAAAAAAAAATAAATAAATAATAAAAAAAAAAATAAATAAAAAAATTATAAAAATCTAAAGAAAAAAAAAAAATTGTATTAACACCTATTTTTGGCTAAAAGTCAATATACTTCACAGTGTGAAGTGTTGTGCTACACATGGGTAGAAATAAGCGAAAAAGAACATAAAGAACTTAAAAAACAAAGTGAGGACTCCCAATTGAGTCAAATTTTGAAAACAGTTAAAATCAATTAAAATTTAAAAAAAAAAAAAAAACACAAAAAAACAAAACTAAAAATTAATAAACTATTTAATAAACTAAATAATATAATCAAACTATTTAATAAACTATATGAAACAATGTTTTTTTTTTAAAATGAAACAAATTTTATTTTTTTTAATAAATATATGAATTAAGAACTACTGTTAACAAAGTTGATAATAAAATTTAACAATGTCTTGCTATAAAATGAAAAATGATTAAAATAGGAGGAAGCAAATCAAAAATAGAAAACACAGGAGAAATTAACAACACAATCATAATAGAAACTCTACAAGAACAACATGACAACATATATTGCATCCTGTTGGTAATTGCTGTAATAAAAATATTAGAAGCAGTAAAAATGTTATACCACAACATCAGGAAAAACCTAAAACGAAAATATCAAGTATGAGTGCCGCAAGTCGAATAAAAGAGTAAAACAGATAAGTCAAAATTTAAATTTCTTTGAATATAAATTGAATATAAATTATTAGTTGAAAAATTACTATTTTAAATAAAATAAGTAAAATTAACAAAAGAGCACAAGGTCTAACTTTCAAATAGAATTTCTAATAAACAAAAAAATGTTTTTTTACGAATTGAGTGTATACTAAATTAAATTAAATGATTTTTTTTTTTTTTACATTACTATATAAACTATTATAAGCAACCTCACTTATAAAATATCAATACAGTCAATATCGGTTATAACGACATTGAGCGGACCGACAAATTTTTGTCGTTATATCCGATAGGTCGTTATAAACAATATCAAAATTTTTTTATTATAAATTAAAAGAAGTATTATTTATTTATTTATTCAAATCTTTATTTCACCGTTTTTAACAAAAAATAAAACAAAAATAATAATATGTACTTTACATACATTTAGCTGACCTAATGTAACAACATGCACATCTAATTAAAAATGTTAGAAATATCAAATTAGCACCACAACCAGGCGACAAGCAGGCGGCAAAAAGTAACGGGTCAATCGTTTGATGCTTTTTTTCGTAATTAATAATAATGTATGTATTTTTCTTTATTTTGTTTTTATTTTTTCGTCGTTATAACCGATAATTTTTTCTTTTTTGAAGTAAAAATAGGTCGTTATAAGCAATATGTCGTTATAAGTGATGCCGTTATTTCCGATATAAATTTGTTTGAAATTATATGAACTTAAAATCGGGACTTTTAAAAGTGGTCGTAATAAACGATATGTCGGTATAACCAATGTCGTTATAACCGATTTTGACAAATTTAAATAATTTTTTTTATATAAAACCAATATTTTTTTTTCTTGAAATTATGTGAATTAAGATATTTACAATATATTTTTCAGTCGCTATACTCTAAGTTGAAAATCTATAGGAAACCAATGTTTCCTTATCAATATAAGTATATTTTTTTTTAAATAAAAATATGAATTAAAAATGTATGAAGGTACTCAGAAATAAAATCTTATTATCGAAGTCTAAATTTTTAAAGTTTTGTTAATAATTAAACCAAATTTTTTTTTTATATATTAAATTTTCACTACATTTAAGGTTTACGTTTTACTACATTATTAAATATGTATATAATTATTATAAACAACATATTTTAAATTTTTATATATTTTTTCTAACTAAATACACATTTTAAATTTTTTTTAATAACTATAAATTTAATAAAATTTTTTTTTCATTATAACTAAAACCTTGTCTTAAATCGTTAGATTTAAGTTTTAAAAATTATCATAATATGATAAATTGATTTTATATAAAAAGGGAAGATATGTTTCATTAGATCATACAATTGTTTCACTCTTTCAAAACAAAAATAACAATAAAATGAACTTCTTAAAATATATTAACAACCGTTTCACAACTACTCCAACATTTAAGGTTGGTGAAATGGTATATAACAAATGCTATAGAGTTATAGCATTAAAAAGATGCAATATAAATTAAAATTTCTCTAACTCAACCCCTGTTTTCATCACCTTCAAATTTCTCTGACTCAACCTCTGTTTCCATAATCTTCAAATTTCTCTGACTCAGCACCTGTTTCCAAATATCAATAATAAACATTAACCACAAACTTTTTTCCTCAATAATATTGAATTAAAACTCATAATATTCATAAAAACCCCAAACCTCATTAACATTCATAACACATCGTACTCGCTAACATACCGTGGGAAAAAAACACACTAATTACCCCCATTGTGCCAGAAACGGCATTTCTATACTACTTTAGTAAGCTTTTTTATATAAAATTTTGGAAACCACATTTTTTAAAATTTAAAAAAACTCATAACTAGGAAAATTTTAAAGATTAGAATATTTAATTTTAAAAATTAACATAAAATGATAATTAGTTTTATATAAAAAGGCACAATATTTTTTTATAGGTCACATAATTGTTTAAGTAATCAATAAATCAATTAAATAAAATAATAAAAATAAATAAAATAACAATAAAAAATGGATTTTTTAAATAATATTAACAGCAGATTCACAGCAACACCAACTATCAAAGTTGGTAATATGAAATTACATAAATGCTATAGAATGCTAGAATTGAAAAAATGCAATACTAAATTTGGAGAACGCGTCATACCGACATTGGAAAAATTTAAAATATTTTTACCAATTCGCTATAATAAATTGAAAGATGAGGAGTTACTCAAATTGAGCAATTCCAGATATGGAGTTATTAATCTAGGCCCCGCAGGAAAATCTTACAATCTAAAGTTCATTAATACAGAAGAAGGTGACGATGAGGAAGATAATGATGATGATGATAGCAGTTTTATGGAATAAAAAAAATTATTTTATATTATGTTTTTTATTTCATTTAATAAAAAAAATTAAAAGTTAAAATTTGTTTGTTTTTTTTTTAAAGGTTAATTTAATAGCTTTACAGCTTTACTCTTTTAGGTTGCTTTTGTACTGCTCAGTGAATTTTTTTTATGATATTCATTTTTGATTTCTACCCTCCATTTCCTTGTAGATTCTGATGATGTGTTAACTAATTTTGTATAAGTATTTGATGATTGATTTTTATTCAAAGCCTTTTTTATTTTATCCATATTTTTATTGTTAGTAGTAAAATGAATAAGTTTTAATAATATTTCTTCTTAAATACTTTTAAATTGCTTAAATCATCGATTTTATTAAGTAAACATTTTCTAAAGAACAGCATCCAATATGATTAAATGTGCATAATTAAATGTTTTTAAAAAATTGATGATATCACAAAAATGGGTTTTACCGTTGTATGGGTCAGACCATTGTAAGCCGTGATGATTTTTAGTAAGCCATTTATTTGTATATTTTGTTTTTGTATTTAAATAATGATAACCCTAAGGTTGTTTTATTATGAAATGTTCAATTTCATCATTTGATGAAAGAATAGCAATTTCTTTTAAAATGTATTTATTATTATTATCTCGAAAATCTTGTATATCAATTATTACATATTCCATTTTTTTTGTTTCAGAAGAATTAAATTGATTAAATTTAATATATATACATAAGTATAAAGTTTGTAAATTAAAAACTTATACAGTGTAATGCAATCATAAAAAATATCCCACCAATAAATGGGGGAATTCCAAAACTACAGCAAGTTTTTTAACGTTTCATTTTTTTGTAGATCATTAATTTTATTTAGAAATTTAAAAAATTTTATTTACTTCACCTGTTAACGGTTTAAACTCTACTAAGCGATCATTAATAATTAGACAGTAAGCGGTAGTTCTTTCTGGAATCCTTTTCATAGTTTTCAGTTCAATTTTTATATTAACTGGACCCATCTTAGGATCTTCATTTTGGTAACGGGTGTCAATTATAAAAATTGGAGATAAATTTTTATAATTCTCCCATGAAACTAAAGGTTCTGATGTTTGATGTTGTAGTAAGCACTTCGAAAATTCGAGTATGCTTCATATGCTAAATCATAACGATTTCTTGAAAACTCTAAATTCATATCTTCATATGGATATGCTTGAGAATTTAAATATACTTTTAAATTAGAAACATCACAATGATTAAATTTTGAAGGGTCTTTTGAAAGATTTTCTTCGATATTTTGTTGATCAGTTTGTAGAGCGAAAATAATTAAAATGAGGTTTTCACAATTAATGAAGATGATTTAACATTCCAAATGAAGTGATTTGCTGGCGGTAATGATGGATTCTCGTTTAAGTCCAAACTTCTAAAACCCATTTTCATAACAGAACCATTACCAATACTTTTATATAATTTGTTTTTTGGCTCATCCATCAAATTAACATGTTGAACTCTCCAGCCTAGTTTTGTAATAGTAATATCAGTCTTCTCAGTAGCACTGGAACATATTAATGAATTGTTGTTGCTTCCAGCGCGTGTTAATAATATCAATTCATGTTGTGCATTAGGAATATAGTTTTTATAATCTTCCGCAAATCCTAATAATCTCTTTAACGGAATGTAAAAACTGAAATAAGGCTCTTCCAACTTAATTGATGTTTTTGGGGACCAACTTGCATTGAATAAAACACTGCTTTCGTTTTCATTAACTGAAATATAATTTTTTAATGTTGAAGTTATATCAACCTTATTATTATGATCAATCTCCTTACCATTAAGCGTATAAGAAATTCTCTCAAATAGACATGGTGCAGCATTATTAACTAATTTAGTATTTTTATTATGATTTGATAGATATCCTTCTATATAAAAAAGACTTGTTGTAGGTAATATATTTAAATTCTGATTTTGTATTACTATTCTTTTATTACTATTGGTGTTGGTATATGTTATGTTGAATGGTTAATATGTATGCCAGTGAGCACTAATTATAGTTTCAAAAACAGGTTCACCAAAAAGGTTCGTTAGGTTCATTTTAATTGGTATCCAAGTAATTTTAGATGTTGCTGATTTTCGACAGTTCATTTTTTGTTTGATTTGTATGGCTGCCTTCCTTCTCCTCCTGCTGACTTTAATACATTGAAATATGAAGATCAACACTGAGAATATATATAAGAATCTTGATTTTGATTAAACACTAACATTTTAAACTTTTAAATGCAATCTAATTGTTATTGTTTCTCCTTGAAAAATAATGCCAACTTTTTGATTATATTCAAACAAGATGATTTAAATTTAAAAGATATATATAATGATCATGTAAATTCTGATATGTCTTATAATAATTTTAAAAGGTTGAGTACATGCTGTTGGAATGATAAATATGGTTTTCTATTAATTGATAAAGATAGCAATTTAAATAATGGTCGTTATAGAAAAAATGTTCATGCATTTGCTAAATTTTACTTAAAAAGAGATTGGTTAGCAGTTAGTTATTAACTGAACGGGTCATTTAGCAGATAGCACTTACCAGTTAGCATTTAGCTGTTACCAGTTAGCAGTTAGCGGTTACTAGTTAGCGGTTAGCAATAGAACAGTTCGGTCATTATTTTTGTAGTTAATAATTGAACAGATTAGTTTTCATTTAAAAATGGATGAACCACTTATGAAAGATTTAACTAAAAACTCATAAAAGTTTAAAAACAAAATTCCAATTGAAAGATTTAATTAAAACTCGTAAAAGTTTAAAAAGAAAATTTCAACAACGAATTTCAGATATCAAACCGGAAATTGAATGAGCTGATGATAATGATAAAAATTCTAAGTTAATGAAGTCATTTAGGCCGAAAGTTAAAACACCTAGCAACAGAAGTAATACTTACAATGAATTTAAAACTTCAACACCGAATACTATAAAATTTGATTATGATGAACCACCATCAATTTCACAATTTTTTCTAAACAAGTCAGAACTCGATAAGACATATAGACCCTATTTTGATGAATCATTAAATGTGCGAGAACTTGGCAATGCTAATTTTAAAATAGATGAAATTAATAAAAATATTTTGATTGATAAGGAAGTTTTTGAAGGTATGGTCTGTAGATGAAGATGGTCTATATGAATTAATATTTTAAAAAAAACCACTAAAATATACTGAAAGTGATTTAAGTACATATCATCTAATTCTTAACAAAACGAATGCACATAGAAGAAATTATAATCCTTTAGAACAAATAAAAGGAAATAAAGGTTTTAAATTCAAGAATCTATTAAGAAAATTATATGAACATGATTATAACACTAGGCATAAAAAAACTGGATCAGGTTATTCAAAAAAAATTTTACTCAATTTTTTCATAAATCTTTAACACCAGAAACCCAATTAAATTATACAAATCAATCAAATCAATATGTTTATTGGGATGATCCCAATGAGTTAGTTGATAGATGAAGACTTCTAATTTTATCACAATCAGCTGGTAACAACAATCATCATAATGAAATTGTATCTATAATTGAAGAATTAAGAGAAGCAAATATAATTCAATAGTATTTTACATTAGCAATAAGTAAAAATCAAAATGTCATTTGATAAGTTTAGTTTGGGCGTAGTAAAGCTTCTTTTAACAAACTACATACTCAAGGTCTTCCAGGTATAGATTTCAAACTAACTTCTGAAGCTAAGTATGATTTAGTTAACAAAATTTTATCAAATGTTCAAGATCCAGTTAACGGAAATGATGCAGCAACACAAACATTTGTGAATAACCAAATTTTCTTTCACAAAGAACTATTACAAAACGAGATAAGAGAAATGTTTGATCATACAGAAACAGCAATGTCTATAGAACTTAAATTAGCAGAAGAAAAATTAAGAATATTAGAAGCAAGATAGTTTAGAGCAAATCTATATCAAATTTTCTGTAATGTTAAACGAAAAATTTTCAAAAATTAATGATTTTATTGAATTTCAAGTTAAAAAACCAATTGGATTTATTAATGCACGACTACAAAACGCTGAAGCCAAAGCTCAATCAGCGTTGAATTTAATTATTAATTCAAGAAATTAATTATGATTAGTTTTCATTTAACTTCCAAAATGGATATAAATAAAATAGGATATTCTTTAAATATTTTTTTAAATAAATATGAAGATATTTTATTGGAAGAACATTATTAGCAGTTGAAAGACCATTTCAAATTTTTGAAGTTATTTAAAAATTCTATGCAAATTGAAACGAAGGAGTATGTATATCATTGGGATATATGTCCCTATACATCAGATAATATTGAAAGTTTTCCAGATACTTGCCCATGTCATTCAGCAGAAAAACGTATGTTACACTGTACTAAACTAATCGAATTATATAAAAGAATCGAAAATATATTATAATAAAAGTACACATACTTGTAAACTATTATATAAAATAAAAAATATAAATTTTACAATTTGAACATTTATTGTTTGCTTTATTTATTTTATTTATAAATGAGTGAAAGAGGGTATATTTTAATTAGTTATTTTCAAGATGAGTAAGAACGAAGTTGTAGATTTATTCGATTGGCTTGTTGATTCAGATTCATCTGATGACAGCGATAAAAAAGAAGATGATATTTTAGTTGCTTCTGACGATATTTCAGATTCATCTGAAGAGAACCATGAGGAAGAGAATTATGATGATGAAAAAAAAGTAAGAGTCAAATTTATGTTAAACTTCAAATACATATATTATATAAATGGAATATAGTATATAAGTTAGCTCGATAAAAATATTGGGAAGTTATAGCACTGGATCGCTACAGATTTAATCAACGAATTCAAAATACTGCTGATACTATTTCTAAGATTCTAGATAGTAATAACCGGAAATTCATTTTCAATGAAAGATTTTCTAATTAGCTATACATAATAATTACGTGGGTACATCTATTTTATTTTGTTTAAAAATGAGTAAAAGACAGGTTGTTGAAGAGCTTCATAAGCCTGCACGGAGAAATTTCAAACGTTGTAGAGTTATAATTAAAGGATTTAATGATCTTTGGCAAGCTGATTTAGTAGAAATGGGTTTATATGCTAAAGAGAACAAGGGTTTTAAATTTTTATGATGGATGGTTTTATGATGGATGGAAAAGAATTCTTCAATACAATTTTCAAAAATTGAATGGATAAATATCGAATAAATCATTATTCAAGATTTAGCTCGTTAAAAGCTTTCATAGTAGGACGTTTTAATCGTACTCTAAAAGAAAAAATGTGGAAAGAATTCAGTTTCAATGGGAGTTACAAATGGGTTAATATTATTTCAAAACTAGTCAACGAATACAATAACTCTAAACTTCGTACTATCCAAAAGAAACCAACAGAGGTAAACAGAAAAAATGCTGGTGAATTGTTAGCCACTATTTATAATAATATTAAGATTTCTCTACCAGCTAAATTTAAAATTGGTGACTCAGTTCGTATAAGCAAGTATAAACATGTTTTTGAAAAATGTTACAAACTAAATTGGACAACGGAAGTATTTAAGATAGGAAAAGTTCAAAACACTAACCCTATCACATTTTTACTGAAAGATTATCAAGGCCAACCCATACAAGGAAGCTTCTATGAATATGAATTGTTAAAAACTGAAAATAAACAAGTGATTGAACTGAAAATAAACAAGTTTTGATTGAAAAAGTTCTTAAAACTAAATATAATAAAATTTTTGTTAAATGGTTAGGGTTTTCTTCTGATCATAATTCCTAGATAAATAAAACAGATTTATTATTAAAGATAAATAAATTAGATTTAAACAGAAACAAAAAAAAAAAATTTTATATTATTATTTTACAATTATTGCAATTTATTATTTTATTTTCATAAATTATGAAAACTCCATTTGATATGATGATTTTTGTTTTATTGATCGAAAATCAAGTATAGTGTAATCGGATTTATAATCTCCATCTATAATAGGAACTGTTTCCACTTCTCCATTACTATGTGCTAATATTTCTCGATATTTTAAGCATTTAGTTGCGAGAGACTTTTGTTTAAAATTGCTATTATATTCACATCTTATATGGATTTCTTTATTATTATAATTATTATTATTATCATATTCAAATTGAAAATGTCTGTAAAATATATTTTCGCTATTTATAATTCCACCAATATTACGTTCATTTAAAATTATATCCTGCCTAAAAGCCTCAATAGCCTTATCTATAGAAACAGATTGAAGTGCTGAGTAAGCTTTATCTCTTGGTAATTGCTCATCTGATAAAGTAGTTATTGATTCTATGGTTGTAGTTTAACTGCATTTGTTGTTGTTTTGTTTAATTCTGGTGAAATTACATGTTTTAATAGCTGAACTGATAAATTTTCTCTCACAGTCTCATTACTTGGAAGTGATATATTAAAGTATGTGCTCCCAAAGGCTGATTCATCTAATCTAATATTAGAAAATGGAGCCGAATTTGCTTGAATGGTTAACAAAAATAATATGAATCAAATAATAATCAAAAAAAAGTATGATGTATCTTGTTTAAAGATTAACGAAGTAATGTTTTATCAGAAATTTAAAATATAAATATTTTTTTTCTTTTTTATTTTCTAGAAATTTCTTTGTTGTGTACAGACTTAACTTAACTTATCTCTTCCATCTGAATAAGCTTCCATGTAATTTAAATATTCCTCTTTTTAATTTTCAAGTAATTCTCTAAAATGACTTAGCTTATCGCCAATTTATAACAATGTAAAATGTTATCAGCCCAAAACATTATGATCGTTTTATCGTGTTATAACACTTTTTAATCATAACCTTTTGTACAATTTAGAACATATAAAATTATTAGACTTAAACTTAAATTATTACCTTAAATGTGTGTGCGTGTGCGCTCGTGTGTGTTTGCGCGTGTATGTGAGTGTGTGGTAATTTTTAATATATAAAAGTTGAATATAATATTATATATGAAGTGTACACTTGATTAAAAATGTTAGGTTGTGATATTTAAAATTGTACTATTCTTATATACATACCTATAAAAGTTAAAACTAAAACAAAAAAATAAAATGAATCAAAGTGCTAAAGATTATGTTAAAAATTTAAAAGACTTTATCTTAAGTAATAACGCTGATGATCAATTAATTGATCAATATAAAAGATCGTGCATTAAAAAATTAAGACTTTTGAGAAACAAACTAGCTATCAGCGAGAGCATCGTTGAAAAGCGTGTTTTGGTAAATCAGATAACTTTAATAAAAAGTTATCAAATTCATTTAAAAAAAAATACTAAAATTTTTATTAATGGTATAAAATGGGATGAAATCGATTCAGCATTTAAAAACCGAATAAATGCAGTCATAATTAATCTCACGCACAAGGACCCAAAAAGCTTTTTAGAAGATTGTGGAAAAACTTTTGAAGAGGAGATTAAAAATATTTTAATAAAAGAAACTGCATTAAAAATAAATACTGTGGTTTTGTGGATAATTCATAATAAACAAAAATAATGAGGGAATTAGCGAATTAAAATACATGAATAATAAAAATTATCATATTTATAACAATACAAATGTTGCTGAATGGTATTCAAAGTATGTTAATGATGAAATATTAAACCAATTAACGGAGTTCCATGAAAAGGACAGTGGCTCAGCATTATCAGCTATATTGAATTTAATGGTTAATATAAATAAATATACCATTTTGCTTGGGTCATCACACTTTGAACTACCTTTCCAAATTAAAAAGAAGTAGGCATGCATAAATGTTTAAAACATGGATGATAATGCAGGCTTTGCATGGTCTGTGCTAGCTGCTTTATACCCTGCAACAAGAACCCCACATCTTACATGAAAATATGAAAGTTATATGCATGAATTAAACTTAGCTGAAATACATTTCCCGATGACTATTCAGCAAGTAGCAAAGGTTGAAAACAAAATGATATATCAATCAACATATACAGTTTGAAGAAGCAAACAAATTCTAACTTAAAGGTATTACAATCATATCTAACAAAAAACAAAACCATGTAAATTTATTGCGTATACAAAATAAATATTACATAGATGATGACGATGATGAGGAAAACGATAATGTTAATAATGCTGATGATGATGATGAACCCATAAGATACCATTATGTTTACATAAAAGGACTTATCAAGATTGCTATCATCACAGGTATAAAAAAGACATGGAAAAAATTTTTCTGTGATCGATGTCTGCATTATTTTTATAATGAAGATAAACTGTGGGATCATGTTAAGGATTGTTCGGAACAAAATTTCAGTAAAATACGCTTGTCTACACAAAAGGAAAAAGATCTACATTTTAAAAATCAACGAAACAAAATTGAGTCACACCATTTGTTATATATAGCGATTTAGAATGCATACTGGAGCAGGTAAATAATAGTAATAGTATTTGTAATAGTAATAGTTATCAAAAACATATACCTTGTAGTGTAGGTTATTATGTGAAATGTAACTATGACTCCTCGTTATCGTTTTATAAATCATATCGTGGTTCGGATTGTATTGAGTAGTATATTCGCGAATTAAAACAATTTGCCCAATAGATGATTTAACAAGCCCACAAATTTCTGATTTCAATATAGCCACTATTTATTACATTTCTGAAAAAGAATTTGAAAATAATAATAGTAAAGTTAGGAATCATTGTCATTTAACTGGAAAATATCGCGGTGCTGCGCACTATAAGTCTAATTTAAATTTTGAAGATAGTCATACAAGCCCCATCATCTTCATAATTTAAATGGTTATGATTCCCATTTTATAATAAAAAACTTAGCGTTAGATTTAGAAGGTAGAATAGAATTATTACCTATTAATAAAGAACGTTATATTTCCTTTACAAAAACTTTAAGTGAACATACAATTAAATTTCGTTTTATAGATTCATTTTGTTTCATGGGTGCAAGTTTAGATCCACTTTCATCTTATTTATCTACTTATCCAATTTTGAAACCACAATTTGATGATGTATCACAAACTAACTTGAACTTATTAACACGTAAAGGAATATATCCATATGATTACTTTGATAGTCATAGTAAATTTTCAGAAATTACGCTTCCACGCATACCCAATTTTTATAATTAATTAAATGATTGTGAAATTAGTGATGATGATTATGAATTTGGAATGAATTCAAAATAAAAAATTTAGGGGAATATTTTGATTTATATTTAAAAACGGATGTGCTGCTTGTGGCAGATGTTATGGAACAATTTCGTAGTAACTGCTACAAATCTTATGGATTAGATTCAGCACATTACTATACTCTCCCGGGATACACTTGGGATGCTATATTAAAATATACAAAAATAAATTTAGAATTGTTAATTGACATTGATATGCTTATGTTTATTAAACGTGGTATTCGAGTTGTTTTAAGTCAATGTTCCAAACGCTTCAGCAAAGCGAATAATGAATATGTGAGCTATGGTATGATCCTCTTAAACCAACCACATTTTTGCTATATTGTGATATTAATAACCAATATGGTTGGACAATGTCGTAACCACTCCCTTATAGTGGTTTGAAATGGGTATTCACAAAATTTTGATATTAATAATATATTATTAGATTCCTCTATTGGGTATATATTTGAGGTTGATAGAATATCTAAAAGATCTACCATTTTGTGCAGAGCATTTTTGCGCACCTGGTTCAAAACAGAAAAAACTTATGGCTACACTTCATAATAAATCTAAATATATTATTCATCACCATAATTTAAAACATATTTTAAAATATGGTTTAAAAATTATGAAAAATCATCGAATACTAAAATTTAATCAATCATGCTGGTTAAAATCTTACATTGATTTAAATACGATTCTAAGAACCTCAGCTGGAAATAATTTTGAAAAGAATTTATTTAAACTTATGAATAATGCTGTTTTCGGTAAAACAATAGAAAATGCTAGAAAACATAGCAACGTAAAGTTGATTACAAAATGGTTAGGAAGGTATGGAGCTAAAGCTCTTATTGCGAAACCTGAATTTAAGGCTTCGACAACTTTTCATGAAAACTTGGTAGTTATCAAGTTAAATAAAACGGAAATATTTTTTAATAAACTAATATATGTTGGTATGTGCATTTTAGATATTGCTAAAACTACAATATATGAGTTTCATTGTAATAACATGATCACAGAATTTAAATTAAATTGTACAATTTGCTATACTGATACTGATTCTTTGATATATGAAGTTAAATGAGCAAATATATATAAATATATAAAATTGAACTGTAATTTATACTTTGATACAAGTGAATATCCAATCAGTAATAAATTGGATATACCATTAGTTAATAAAAAGAAATTAGGTTTAATGAAGGATGAAAATAATGGCGCTTTATGACTGAATTTGTAGGTTTAAGTTCAAAAATGTATGCAATCCGTGTAGAAAATAAAGATAAAGTAAAAAAATCTTAAAGGTGTTAAAAGAAATATAGTAAAAAAATAAAATAACTTTTAACGATTATGTCGATTGCTTAAATAATAACACAAATAAAATAATTTCTCAAAACTTGATAAAATCACAAAAACATGAGGTCTCTTCTATCACTCAAACTAAAATTGCTCTAAGTCCTCATGATGATAAAAGATACTTAATTCAAAATTCATATGAAACTTTTCTGTGGGGTCATTATAAATGAGGAATAGAATTAATATAATCTTTAATATAAGTTCAATTATGTAAGAAAATATATGTAACCTAAAATCATAATTATAAAACTCATAATTTATTGATATACATATAAATAAATGAATCAAAAAATTTTAAAAATTTGTCATTTTAAATATTTAGAACCTTAAAACCGCATCGCATACATCCTCTAAATACTTAATTTTTTTAATTATTATAAATCATAATAAATGTTAGCACAGGTGGGAGTAAAAAACAAAAAATGACTGTATGAAAATAATAAATATGTAAACATAATTTGTGTGCAAGTACACATATTAATGAATTGGAATCATATCGTAGTGAGTAATAGTGATATGATTTAAAAATATGATACCTACATTTGATTATTCATAAATAAAAAGTTTAAATGGGGAAAATAGGTTAAGGTTATTTATGAAAGTGAAAATAGGTTAATTTCACATAATTAGTTTTTTATTAAAAGAGATGATATTTGAATTAATTGGTCATTATTAATAAAAATTTAGATGCGATTCTACATAGATATAGATACTATAATGATGTTTTGGTTTGAGACTATTAAGCATGGTTATAAATACTGTATTTATTCACATAAATGGAAAATTGTAAAAGTGATGCATTACATGATATTTTGGAAATATATGTTACTCCGGAAAGAGTTGAATAGGTTACCTTATGTAAAATAGTAAATGGTACATTATTTTCACTACATAATTTGACTATAGGATCTTTTGATTGGCAGCATATAAAAATAGAGGTTTATGGTGGTGATATAAGTATTTGTGGTACAGTTAGATCTGACAATCCAAAAAATATCCCTAATCATTTTTCATCTGATTGTCTTTTTGCTGAACCGGATGATGAGTGGGAAATGGTTGAGAAAAATATAAAAGATATATTACACGATGAAAATGAAAAGAATATCACACAGATATCATCTCTTAGTTCTCTAGATGACATTTTATTGGTAAATCACAATACAAATGAGGAAGATACTAGATCTTTACTGCGGGAAAGATTTGAAAGTGCTATAACTTTTTTGGCCTCTATAGAGAGTTTTTATAGTGGTGAGAAGAACCAACATGGTTATATTATTAAAAAATTACGAACACAGCTTGAGCTTGTACAAAAAGAAAATTTTGATCATATAAAGTTTTCTTCTTATGGTAGGGAGAAAGATGATTACATAAGTACCCTTTTGTTTGTTTTCAAATTAATAGAGAAAATTAAAAATGCACATAATAACGAAGAATTTAAAAAAAATCATGATCGATATATAAAAGAAATTGAACAACAATTATAAAATCATTTGCTGATTAATTTTCACAGTGTAAACTCTGTATTTTAATTCCAAAAATCAATCATGATGAAATTGATTATTATATCATTAAGTTTGTTATGTATTGGTATCTATTCAACTCCAATTCCATATTAAATAATTATAAATAGTGTACTTAGTTCAAAAATTCTTCATAATAAAACAAACAGCAAAAAAATTTTCATTTTTTAATTCACAGTTCTTATCAGCATCATCTTCATTGTCACTCTCGAATATGACTTATTCACATTTTAGATCTATTAGTGCTGTTGTTCTTACTGTTATTGTTGTTTTCTTATCAGCATCATCTTCATTATCGCTTTTGAACATGACCTCTTCACATTTTAGATCTATTAGTGGAGTTGTTGTTTTCTCCTCCTTTTCTAGATGATATTTCCTTTTTTATATCATCTAGAAAAAGAGTACTTATTTCTTTATTCACCCAAATTATTAAATCCAAAAGCTCTTCAATATTTGAAATTTCATTCATTTTGTTTTATAAAAAGTATTATATTTTTATTTTATAAATATAGTAAGTACTGTAAGTATATATTTTCATTTTTATTTACTCATATTTTCATAAAATTTAGGAAACCACAATAAAACTATTATTTGGAAAACATAAAATTATAAATTATAAAACATGTTATAAAACAATTTTGTTTTTAATTTTTAAATTAATTTCATTCGTGAAGCATTCAACAAGAACTTTAAAATTTTAAAAAAATAATTAAATACCTATACTTACAAATATGGATTTTGATTATGAATTTATGAAAAATTAAATAAGATGTTTAGTTGCGAATTGGAAACAATCCCAATAAAAAGAATGAAAATTGAGAAAAAATACAAAATTGTCGTAATGAATAAACTAAAAACAAAGTATGGGGAGAGATTAATTCTCAAATCGAATAACTTTAAAATTTTCCTTCCCATACGTTTTAAAAAACTAAGAGAAAAAGAGATGAAAAACCTGACGTCGACGTTGTAAATGATGATGAGTCAGGAAAAACGTTTAAAATAAATTTTACTACAAATGAATCAAATGAAACTTTAAGCGATGAGGAGCTAGAAGAAGATTTTGAAATTGAAAATGAAAAGATAAAAATTTTCTATTATTTAAAACTTTTAATTTTTCAGTTTTTCTAACAGAAGATTTGGAAATGGAATAAATAAAAAAAAAAAAAAAAAATATTTTGTTTTTTTCTTTTTTATTTCAATTCTTATTTTGAATTATTTATTATTTTTCAGGTTTTTTTTCACAGATAACAAGAATGTGTGGTTTCCGAAATAAAATTGTAAAAAATGTTGTAGGCATCTCTTTATGTACTTTCCAAAAACAAAAAAAAAAATTTGCATTCACTTTCATAAAACGTACGACTTATGTAACCGCGAAAAAAAAACACCTTAACTATGATAACAGGGGCTAAAGTATTTGACTTGTTTTACTTATTAACTGCCTTTAAAAAAAGAGGGTATAAAAGAAGGTTGTCAATTAAAAACAATATGTTATATTTACTTTACACCCCCTTTAGGAACCCAACAATCCATTAACATAATATAACATGAATACATTAGAATTAATATTCGAGTCAAGGGAGTGCAATTTAGGCCTCACAACCTAACATTGTCAGGAGCATAAAAGTGATGAAATGGAACATGATGAATTGTGGAGCGGAAAATATTTCTAAATTTAAAAGAATTTGCCAATTATATATTATGGCGTAGAAGCATGGTAAAGTGTTTCATCACAAATTGTGATAGATTTTTATTTCTATTACCATCACAACCTTTACAAGTTCCAATAATTAATTCTAATAATGAATTATAAATTGTATAAAATTGTGTATTTTCTAATAATTTAAGTTTGAATAAAGAAAAAAATAAAAAAAGAAAAACAAATTATATTCATATTATACAAACACAAATATTTTACATATTTTACAGAACTTTTTACCCCTTTAACCTTCGCACTTAATTTTTTATTTTCAAATTTTTATTAGGAACACACTCACACACGCGTTTACGTTGATGAAAATCATATCAACCTGTCTGATTCATTTATTCAATTGTGTTATTCAAAACAAAAACAAAAACCACAATGTTTTTTTTTCATACTTTCCAATCATATTCTATTTTTTTTTTTTCAACCCTCTATTTTCCCTATTTCATATATTATATATGAAAATAGCTCATTTGTCCATCCGTATGTCCATTCGTCTAAACAAATTGTATGGCAGCAAAGTTTGTGTGCGTTTTTCATTAACCACAAACTAAAATTTTTTTTAATATTCAAATTTTAATTCAAAAAAACTCAACTCTTTTAAAAATTTTTCAAAAAAGTTTGTGTGTCCGTTGTACAAAACCACAAAACTCATTAAAACTAATTACATATGCAAAATTTCACCGTACTCCTATACAAAACTAATTAATATGCAAAACACATCGTATACCTACACTATATTTACATTTTAGCACATTTACTCATGTTAAAAACTACGCCGCTATCCGAAATTGCCAACACAAGATTCTAGAACTCCCATAGCTTATCTACTTCCGTGAGAAAAATTAGATGAATTTTTACCTACATAGAAATGTTTTGATGCACATTTAATGGTAGCATATGTTCGAGTGAGAAATGTGAATATGTTAATAAAGTATAGGAAAAATTTTAGTGAAGACACTATCGACTACTTAGAAATTTATTTAAAAAGAGACATATTTTTACTTACGAATATATTTGAACATTTTAGAACTATATGTAAAAAAAATATATTTTTTAAATCCGTGTCAATATTTAACCATTCCCCGTTTATCTTGCGATGCTATACTCAAAACAATAGAAATTGAGCTAGAATTCTTAACAGATATTATGCATAATTTAGTTAAAAAAGGTATTAGAGGAGGTATAGCGCAATGTTCATCGAGACACTCAATTCCTAATAATAAATATATCAATGATTTTAACAAATTTAATCTTTCATCATATTCAGGGTGTCTTCGACTGAAGTACATAAAATTATGAATTTTTCTTTATCTATTTATTTTTTAGTTAATTTTTTATAAGAAATTTAGAATTAATAGGTTTCTTCTAAATTAATTCTTTTAAATTAAACCCGGTTTCTTGGCCTACAATTTATGCCTATAGTGCATTAAAAATATTGATAAATATTCTATGTAATGAAAACAAATAAAGATAACAAAATGCAATAACAAAAACTTTTTTCATATTTATAATAAAATAACAAAGAACAATCTAATTTGAAAATAAAAAAAAACTGCATATTTGATAAAAATTTTAATTATCTCAAAACTACGGGAAAATTGGAAGTGTATTACATCGAAGACAGGAAGTAATAAGGGAAAATCAAACAGAAATAATTGATGAAGAACGCGTTAACATGCGGAATTGCAACGATCACTGGACTTGCAAAATTAATAATATGGAAAATTTTAAAAAAAGAAAAAATTACATCCTTATCATTTTAATCCAGTTCACGAAATCTGTCCAGAAGGTTTTATTAGAAGGTATCGGTTTTGTGCTTGCCTGCAAGACAAAGAGTCTGAGCAATCAAGTTTTCTCTCACAAATATTGTGGACAGGCGAATCCCAGCTGACGAAGGATGGTTGTTTTAATTATCACAATGAACACTCTTATGGATGAAGATAATCCGTTCGCAAGAAGAGGATATTCATAGCATAAATTTTCTGTGAATGTATGGGCAGAAATTCTAGAAAATAAACTTATTAGTCCATTTATTTTCGACTCAAAATAATTTATACCACAAATTTTTTGCTAATGAACTACCTGGATTGCTAGAAGATATTTCCTTGGCAACAAGAAGATTTATGTTTTTCCAAGATGACGGAGCACATTATTCTTCCAACCATCTTCCATATTATTCTGTAAATGTTGGATGGTTGGAGCAACATTATTGTAATATATAGATAGAAAGAAATGGACGAATAAAATGACCAGCTAGGTCACCAGATCTAACTACCAAACTTAATCAACCACAAAGGCGACCGGAAGATATTAGTAATGAAGAACAACCAGTTATGGATAATGAAGAATTAAAAGATGAATATATTGTACAAAATGAAGCTAATGATGTGAATAAATATGTTGGATGTTCTTCATTACCCATAGCTTCCCGCCGCCTTTGTGGTAATGGTTGCAAAATTAAAGATATGTGTGTTGACGCAACCTCCCAATCTTAAACGATTTCTAAATTTACTATTGATTCCCTCTCTATTACTCCAAAATCTAAAGTTGAATCTGCGTTTGTTATTATTATGACGCTCATTTTGTAACTATATCTTTTATTTTAAACTAAAATAGAAAATCTCACTGTTCCATATAACCCTAAACCATAAATCATTAATAAAACTAATATTTATTGATCTATATTTATATTAATGTAGGTGTAGGTGTATTTATTTTTTTTATCTGTTGTTAATGAGTTAGATGAGGTTTAGATGAGGAACTCGCCATTATACATTACCTTCTACATAATAAATCGAGAAGCTATATAACATGCAAAGGTATTCCTCACAAGCTAGTCCGAATTAATAAGTTTTATACGAGGATGCAGAACTGACAGTACTCTACAGATTATTAACAATACAAACATAAAAATCTGTGCGATTTACATTTCACATTATGTGATTTATTACAAAATTAAATGAAAAGTAATTATATCACGTGATGCAAAATCCGTATTGTAAATAAAAATTATAAATCTAAATATATATTAGATAAATTAATAAAATTCGTAAAACTGCATCAAATTTCGATATATGTATAGTTTGGGGGCATTTTCATTATAATATCCACTTTTAAAGTTTAAATCAACATGATCAATAGTACTAGTAATATACAAATTTTTCTGATACATTGTTGTAACCGGCAACAATAGTGACAACAACAGCCAAAGGAAAAAAACGAAAGAATCGTAGCAGCAGCGATGAAAAATTTGAATGGGGAATTATCAACAACTACAACAACCAATGGCATATCATCGGGCATCAACATCATCTGCCGCTTTTAATCAAGAACTTAATTTCGATGATACATCTTTTACAATGGTATAACAACTTCATCAACTACCACAATAAATAATAGATGTTCACATCTCCAATTACAGAAGAAAGGACATTATAAAAATAAATGAACTGATTACTGATGAATGAACTGAAACTGAACTGAAGTGAACTGAAAGTATTATCAGGTGGTGCAATTAAGAAGATGGTAAAGAAAGTACGGTAGATATGTAGCAATAGAATTTTGTTTTTACCTGAGAAGCTATTTTTACTACTAAAGCTACTAACAATAAAAAATCAACATATATCTATTTTGATAATTGAATTAATTTATATAACATATAAATTATATTTTATACACTCAATTGATTTTCCGCATTTTATACGAAATTTAGTTTCGTTATTAATTCGTGTCGAAATTGTTGGTAAATTTCAATAACAAAAAAATAAATCTATTTTCTCATTTTTTTAAATGATTAATATTTTGCATTGTTACATTTGATTTTGTATATTGGAAAGAAGATTTAGTTTATACAGGAGACTTAGCGAAATATGTGATTTTTTTATTTTGTTTATGACTTGAAGTATGTATACAATACTTATTGAACGTAATTTAATGATTGATTAGATATTAAGTTAAGATATACACTAGAGCCTCTAGTTGCGAGATTTCGACTTGTGCGATTTCGATTTGGGCGACTAAAATTTTTAATACCATTTTTTCGAAATTAAAAAAAATTAAATGTTTTAAAATTTGTTCTTTTTTTATTATTTTATTGTTCATAATTTTATTAAGAATTAAAATTGGCATTTGCGTTCCAAAGTAGTTTTTAATTTTAAATTATGACTTAGTTATGAGATTACATATATACTAGAAAATCCCCTGTGCAATTGCACAAATTCTATAGATTCAAAAACATTTACGTTATCATACTGACTCCCTTAATAAACTACCTAAAAATTTCATTTTTACATCAGCACCATTAAAAAAAACGTTGAAATCACTTACTTACTTGTAATAGAAAAAAACATAAAACAAATCTAAACACATAAAATTAAAAATGTTAGGTACAGGTTATTAATTTATTCTCGCCGTTTTTTCGTGGCGATAATTTTTGACAGTTTTTATAATTATTGAGAAAAAATGGTCCAAGCTAAAAACACATTCAGGGTAAAAGTTCGTGCCGATATCTCAAAAATTGTTTGAAACACATGTATAAAGTGCACAATAAAAACCGACGAAAAACCAACCAACACCAACCGCTACGACATTTATTTTTTGTTACATTTAAAACACTCCCAATAATCGAAATAATTTTAATACTTGTTAAAATTTTACTCTCTATTTTTCTTTAGTTTTAAAAAAAAAAATTTATGTCGATGAAAAACAGTTGTTTTCGCCGCGAAATTACTTCAATTACCAAAACTACTTTCAAGTCTTTTGCGTTTATTTTTTTTTTGCTTGAAAAAAATTAGCTGAATTTATTTTATTTAAATGTACTTTGGAAGAGGTCTTTGGTATATTTAATAAAAGATTCATGTCTCTGATAATGTAATTTCATAAATTTTCGGGGTCTTTTTTTTTGTGACGGTCGTTTTCGACAGCTTTTTAATTTAATGGTCTAATAATAAATTAGTACAAAATTATGAATCTATTGTGAGAGAAGGCTTCTAAAATGATATTTTCTATGTTATTTTTTCTTTTTTTTTTAAGAAAAATTTCCATTTCTATAATATTTAGTAAGTTTCTGATTTCTGTTATGAAATATAATTAGCTAAGTCTGCCGAATTTTATATTAATAAAAAAAATTCAAATATTTTATGTTATATCAAAAATTCAGCTTAAAAAATCAAAATTCTAACCTAAATAAACAAAACTACTATAAAGTCTGTTGCGAAGCTTTTACCAGCTTTTATAATAGTAAAAACAAAATCAAGAATTAAATCGGCCTATTATTTTTTTCTTATAATTATAACTTACTATAAACTTTGCTCTTTTCACTTTCAGGTCTTTTAATTTTATTAAGAGTATTTTTATTTTTTTCAAAACAAAGAGTCATTTGAAAACTGCCAACAGAAGATTAATAATTTATTTTTAATTTACCGCTGCGACCAGTTCATAATGGATGTGGCGGTCAAATTTAAAAATTAAAAATTTGCTTTAAATTTTGTGTCGAAAGTACTTTTTAAAAAGTAAACATTTGTGTCTCTGATAAGGCTTTTAGTCGAAGATTTATGTCTCTGATAATAAAATTTTAAATTATTAAATAAATATATAGAAATATCATCATTGCCAGTTTAGTTTACATTCAGTGTGAGTGGTTTATTATAGAAATAAAATATTTTTATTGTTACATGTTGGCAAGGTCTTATCATTATATTGTGTACATTATCAGAAATTCAATCATTAATTTCAGATATTATATTATCTGATCTGATTAATAAATCTTATTTTTTTCCATGGCTAACAATATTATTAATGGTCTAATAATAAATTACTACAAAATTATGAATCTATTGTGAGAGAAGGCTTCTAAAATGATATTTTCTATGTTATTTTTTTCTTTTTTTTTTAAGAAAAATATCTGTTTCTATAATATTTAGTAAGTTTCTGACTTTTGTTATGAAATATAATTATTTAAGTCAGTCGAATTTTACATTAATAAAAATATTTCGAATATTTTATGTTATACCAGTTCTACCGAAAATTTAGCTTAAAAATCTAAATTTCAACCTAAATAAACAAAACTATTTTAAAGTACGTTACGAAGCTTTCACCAGCTTTTATACTAATGAAAACAAATTCAAGAATAAAATCGGCCTATTATTTTTTTCTTATAAATATGAGGTTTACTATAAACTTTGCTCACTCTCACTTTTTCACTTTCAGGCGTTTTAATTTTATTAAGAGTACCTATTTTTATTTTTTTTTTTTCCAAAACAAAGATTGAAAATGCCAACAGAAGATTAATAATTTATTTTTAATTTACCGCTGCGACCAGTTCATAATGGACGTAGCGGTCAAATTTAAAAATTAAAAATTTGCTGAATTTATTTTGATTGAAAATGTGTTTTTAAGTATGTACTTTTCCTTTTTTGACTGTACTCACTTTTAATGAAGGGTTTGTGTCTCTGATAATACTTCTAGCGGAAAATTTGGTCACTAATAATATTTACTAAATTTATTTATATATTTAATGAACGGTTTGTGTCTCTTGATAATACTTTGAGTCAAAAATTTGTGTCTCTGGTAATAAAATTTTAAATTATTAAATAAATATACAAAAATATCATCATTGCCAGTTTAGTTTACATTCAGTGTGAATGTTTTATTATAGATATAAAATATATTTTTTTACATGTTGGCAAGGTCTCGCCAACATCTTGTGTATTATATTATAGATTTATTTCTCTAAAAGTTTTGTATTTATATTCTATTTTTACCAATTCATCTTTTTTCCAATTTATTTATTGTTTAATTATTTTAATAATAAAATAAATAAAAAAATTTTTTAAAAAAACAGCTTTATTGAACTAAAAAGTAGACAATAAATTTTTAATAGCAAATTTTTCTGTAATTTTCTAAACTACATACCTATATTGTTACAATCGAGATTTCTTTGAAAAAGTTTATTTCAATATGTCAAATATATATATAAATGTAAGTATATATAAGTTTTAAAGTCTGTGAAATTAATATAAAAGCTGGAGGCAAAATTTAAAAATATAAGTTTATGCGTTTATTGCCTCCAGCTTTTATTTTAATTTCAAAGTTAATTTTAATTTTTATTTAATTTTAAAGACTATAAAAATATTTAAAAACAATCAAAGTAACATTTTTTGTTCTCTTTTTTTTCTATTCGTTTTTATTTTTCTTCCAGTATTACATTTTACTTTTTTTTTCTGTTATTTAGGTACGCCAAGTATTTCTTTTTTTTTTTTAAATGTTTAATTTATACATGCATTCTATTTAAAAAATATAAATTATAACCTATAGAACATTCTGAATTTTTTTTTGTTCGTTTATATTTACCGTCCATTCATATGCATACATAAAATTTTTTTTTGCTCGTTTATGTTTACCGTCCATTCATATAAATATAACTGTTGCCTACATATTAAAAAATAATAAATCGATAAATCAACTAAATAATAATAGTTGGGAATTTGGGAATTTGGTGTGACTGTGTTAGCAGATTTTTAATAGTACAGCACACATAAAAATATACATACCATTTTTGTACATGTTTGTACCTACTTATGTAGTAAAAAAATTTGGTTTTAAAAGTATGTAATTTATTAAATTGCTTACTTCTAAATGCTAATGTTTTTGAATTAAAAAAACATTATTTTGCTTTTTCTAGACGATGTAGATATATATGTATGTATGTACATAACATATATTTTATGATTAATTCATAATTATTGTTATTGAAAAGAAAAATATTGTTGTTATTTACTATTTTTAAAAAAGACTGGATTTCTTATTTTTAATATATTCTTTTTGTTGTTTAATGTTTTTACATAATTGGAAATATATTCTTAGTTTTTATACTTCAGAAAAAGGCATTAGTGGTGCAGATCATCATTAAGGAATGCAGAACTGACTTATTTAGATCTTAAAAGTATATATAGATCTTAATTTAAAGGCAGCTCCCAATTTAGATATCAATGTTAGGGCCATAATATGCGATTTTAATATGTTAAGAGTTTCGAAAGAAAAGTCCTATTTTAATTATAATTAAGAAAGGAAAAACACATATCTATATAAATATTATAAATAAACACATTGCTTTTATAAATAAAAATGTATACTAAAAATCAATTGATTTGATGAAAAAAAACTTAAATTTAACACTTGCTAACTAAATTTTAAGTAAATGCATATTAAATTTTACACTGTTTTCACAAGTGCGGCACATTAATTTGTTTACACATTCATATCTTTCAAATTCATCGCTTTCAAACCAAAAATATTTTCGAAGCACATATTATTACATTTTTAAGTATGCACCTATATGTATATGTACACGTACAATGCAATGGGCTCCATAAAAAACAATAGTATTTTATAGAAAAAAAAAAAACATTTATGTATTACGCATACGTATTGGTATTGGTGAGTTTAGTAAATTTAGATAAAATGTTTTATTTTGGTTCTGTAATAATTCTGTTAAAAATTCTGTTATATCTTTGTATGAAAATTTAATTTTGAAATTAAGGTAATTTCTCTAATGTTTTTCGATGTTATTATTTTAAAATCATGTATTGTCATCGGGAACTGATCTAATGAAGAAAATTTCAAGTCTCTAGCTCAACGGGAACTGTGTTTAAAATGGCTTCTAAGATTTCATCCTTTACCCAACCAAGTTAATAAAAAGCTGTTAAAAATAGGAAGATAGATTACATAAAATAATTGGAAACAAAGTAATTTATCAATATATTTGATATATGGGATATATATTGAAAATACAATTATTTTAAATTTACAGTTTCGAGTTGCGCGATTTTCGACTTGGCGACAACTCAAAGCTCTAGTGATTTCTTTTTATATTATTAATACTAAAAAAAACTAAAAAAAAACATAAACCAAATATATTTCTATTTCCAATAATTTAAAAACTTTCAAAAAATTTAATGAGCTTTACAATGTGGTACCATATACATAAAAAAAAAAATTTTTTTAATTTCTTTTTATACATTTGTAATTTTCTTAATTTCTTATTTAAGTCTCATGCTTAATGTGAAAGGGTGATGATTTTGATCAGTGAGGGTGGAGATTATTTTTTTTTTTTTTTGCAAATTATGAATGAAAATATTATTTTTTAATAAAATTTTGCCATATGATAGGAATTATTGTATGTTATTTTATATGTATTTAATTGAAAATGTATTTCTGCACACAAATAGCCTCTTAGAATAAATAAAATTTTCCTATACGATTTATACACAAAATAAGCTTCCTTTTTTAAGTTTTTCTCTCAGTGTTCTGGCTTGATATATATAGAGGCATTCATACAACATATTTTACTTTATGTTATTGAAGACATAACGGGTTTTCCAATTTGAGTGATATGATTTCTAAGTGACATTTCGGTCATTTGTAGTATGTCATGATCTGTCTTTTTTGTTTTTCATTGTATTCAGTAATGTTTACAATTTCATCATGGACCACCGCGTAAACGTCGTGAATTTGCTGATTTTGTCTTGGAACAACTTGAAAACGATAACGATTTTTTTAAGAAAATCATCTTCTCCGATGAGGCTCACTTTCATCTGAGTGGTGCGGTAAATAAACAAAACTGTCGATTCTGGTGCGAAGAAAATCCACAAATTATTCATGAACAACCATTACATTCACCTAAATTGACAGTTTGATGTGGTTTTTGGTCTGGTGGAATCATCGGTCCGTACTTCTTTCGAAATGAAGCTGGTAACACCGTTACTGTCAATGAAGAGCGGTATAGATCGAAGATAACCAACTTTTTATAGCCGAAATTGGAAGAAGTTGATCTTGACAACATCTGGTTCCAATAAGACAGGACTACGTGCCACACAGCACGTGCATCAACCGGATTATTGCGAGAAAAGTTTGGGAATTCGATTATTTCAAGAAATCGTGACATTGAATGGCCTTCAAGAAGTTGTGATTTAACAGTATTAGACTATTTCTTGTGGGGTTATTTAAAGTCATTGGTCTTTAGCAATAAATCAGACTCTCTTCAAGCTTTAGAGTCAATATTGAACGTGCCATTCATGACATACGACTTGATTTAGTGGAAAAAGTGCTCGAAAATTAGGTTCATCGAATTCGTTCATGCAAAAGAAGTCGTGGAGGCCATTTGAATGACGTTTTATTCATAACTTAATTCTATATCTATTGTACGTCATATTAAATAAAAACATTTGAATTTCCTTAGTGTGTTTTTTTTTTGAAAAGAAATCATATCACTCTAATTGGAAAACCCTGTATATAGCCAGGAAAAATTGGCTATAAACAAATAAAAATATAAAAAAGCAAATGTTTATGTTTTTATTTTTGTTTTTAACTTTTATTCTTTAGGTTTATAGATTTTTGTTTTTGATTTCTTTTTCGTTTTATAACACAATACAATATCAGCAAATTTATAGCAATTCAACCACAGAAGCAGAAAGCCCAGCAGAAAACAACAACACACAACAAAATTAGATAGAGCAAAGGGGCAAGACCAACTAATCAGAAACAAAGAAGGCAAGTTGTTAACATCTATACATAACTACGTAGATGGTAAGAACACTTTGAAGAAGTCAACAATAATAATAATCAATAGTATCAACATCAGCAAGAAAATCAATTTTTAAAAATAGAACAACAACATCAAAAAAAACAATATCAACCACATCAACATTATCAACCACATCAGTAGTATAGCTATGCCGATTGCAGCACAGTCAGTGGTATTATGGAATTCAATTTTGGTTTGGAAGGGTGTTATACCATAGAATTTATAGAATCAAAAACACAGTACAATGTAGGTATTTGCCGAAGTTATTGATAGCAGGTGCCCGAGCAGGCGTCCGTACTAAGTTGCTGAAAACAAGTACAAAGTTGTAGGATACTGAACATTTTTTTTGTTTGTTAGGCCTATAGTCGTAAATTATTTGTTTATTTATATTTTAATAATAAGCGTATAGTTGTCAGAAATGATTTTTATTTCATTTTAAATTTCGATAATAAAACATTAACCACAAACTTCTTTCTACAATAATATAAATTAAAATTTCTCTAACTCAACACCTGTTTTCAAATATCAATAAAAAACATTAACCACAAACTTTTTTCTTCAATAATATTGAATTAAAACTCAAACCTCATTAACATTAACTCGCTAACATACCGTGGGAAAAAAAATACACTAATTACCCCCATTGTGCCAGAAATGGCATTTCTATTTGGTATTATCCAAAAATAAAACCTTTCTAAATTGTTAAAAGAAAAATATATATAAAACTTAATAAAACAATAATTGAATTTATTTTAAAATTATTTAATTTTGTTTTTTATTTTATTGCAAAATGACCCCAAGTCAATGTGCGTACATTATTATCTAAAACATATCTTTTATTATCGTGATCGTGGTAACATAATTAAATTTTATTTAAATTTTGTGTATACAATTTATGAATCTTACTTCTAAAAATATATATATTTAATACAGATTACTATAATATATCCAAGATAACTTACTAGATTAAAAGTAACAATATTTCTTAAATATATATAATAAAAATGAATTTAATTAAAATGTTGAATTATAAAAAAATCATTAAGCAATTGAAATTTATTTTAAACAACAAAACGAACTCACATTTTCATAAAACTTAGAAAACCTCAATAATTAAATCAACAACATGTGAAACTATTACAACATTAATATTTCATATAATAATGAACTCCAGCGAATTCTACCACAATATTAAAAATCTTGAAGAAGATTTAGAACTCCAGCAATTGGAGAGATTTATGAACGAAGGTGTTGACGTTAAAGTCATAGAACAACCGTGCAGGCTACAGGACATTGCGTTAAAAAAGGTGTGTGATAGCGGAATAATAACAGCTATATATAATGACAAGGATGAATCTATTAAAAATTACCTTCATAGAAATTATAGAGGCGAAAAATATTGGCTAACGACTGATGTTCTTCAGATACAGCAGTACTTTTGGGGAAATTTTTTACGTTTCAAATAGAATTTTGTAAATGTGGTATTTTATTAGCAAATCGTAAAAATGAATATTGTATGCATTTAATTAAAAATAAAAAATATATAAAACAATAAACAAATGTAATAAACAAGATAATGTGAGAATATTTTTGCATGGGACGACATAAAGATGTGGATAGTTTTTATTTATGTCAAACTTATACTTGAATTCCTAAACACTTAATAAGAGATAATGCTAATTTTATAATTGTATTCAAACAAGATGACTTAAATTTAAGACATATTTATAATGATCATATTAATGCTGATATGTCATTTAATCAATTCAAAGATTTATGTTCATACTGTTGGGAAAATGAATACGGATTTTTGGTTATTGATAAAGATAGTCATATAGATAAGGGACGATATAAAAAAAATTTTGAAAAACTTCTTAAACTATAAATGACCATGTGGTTACTTTAAAAGAATTTAATATATGATAAATCATCAACAAGAATAGTAACACCAATAACAACTACATCAACATCAACAACAACAACAACAACAACAATAGGGAGATCAGTAATACATTAATATTTTTAATATATAACACCTATTTAATAGCTATGAATGAGATTGTTCTAAAAGATTTGATTAAAGTTAAAAAGAATTTAAGAAGAAAATTCAAAGAAATAAAAACTGGTCGAAAAGAAGAAGAAGAAACTTTGAAGAAGATATTTAAACCTCTTGTGGAACCTATTAAGGAATTAACTAATGTTGTGAAATATGAAGCGCCCATCAATTTTATAAACCCAGTATTCGAAAAAGAAAAACAAGAATCTAATAAACAAATATCCAAACAAAATGACACAGCCCCAAGTCAAGAGAACTCAATTTTTGAAAGTTTTATAATATCAACACCTCACAATACTGACAAATATGTTGATTTAGAAAGTAATAATTTAAATGACACCTTAATTTCATCACCATTAAGTTCATATAAATATAATAAATCACAGCTTGATAGAAGTTATGGTCCTTATCTTGACAGTACTACGAATACAAGAAAATTGGGGAATTTAAACTTCAGTATTGATGAAAGTAATAATAATTTTATAATTGGTGATGAAGTATTTAGAGGAACCGAAGGTTTACATGACCTCATATTTAACCTGAAACCTGAGAATTATACTGAAAATGATTTGAAGCAGTGTAAAAAAATTTTGCAGAAAACTAATGCACATAGGATAAATTATGACTCATTAGGTCGAATTAAAGGAAATAAAGGTTTTAAATATAAAAATATTGAAATGATTATAACACAAGAAGTAAAAAAATGATTAAACACAAGAATGAAAATGATTATGAAAATGATTATAACACAAGAAGTAAAAAAACAGGAAATGCTTATTCTGATGTCAAAAAGGATTTCACAATAAAACCTCAAATATCTACTATGGTATATTCAAAACAACCTATTCAATATTCATTTTGGGATGATCCAAATTAATTAGTCAATAGATTAAAAATTTTAATTGCATCACAAATAGCTGGCAATAATAATCATCATAATGAAATCAATTCTATTATTGAAGAACTCAGAGAAGTTAATATAATTGAATAACATTCTAAGGAATTCAACATTAATAAAATGACTATTGATAAGTTTGGGCATAGTGGCAGCTCCTCTTCTAAAAATTTCATTCATCGTTTTCCTAATACTATTTTAATATTAATAACAGACGGAAATTTTGATGTTCAAAATAAAATTTTAACAAATGTTAAAAATCCAGAGCGATCACAGGATTCTACAACAAAAATATATGTAGATGAACAGATACCATTATATATGGAGAGACAAGAAAATATATTAAAAGAATACATAAATAAGTTATCTTCAGATTTAAAGAATAAATTGTTTGTATTAACAAATGATGTTAAGGATTTTAACAAATACATTGAAGATGAAATCGCTAGGGTTGATATATAAAAGAATTGTATAAAATAAAAAATGTTTGTATTATTATTTCATTATAAAAATGGGTGAGAATGAGGCAATACTAAAACCCTTAAAAATTAATAAGAAAAAAGTTCACTTTAATTTAACACGTGAGATCTATATATTATACAAGTGGAATGCAGCTTATAGATTAGCTAGAAAAAGCAACTGGGAAATTATAGCAGTTGATCGATATAGATTTAATCAAAGAATTCAAAATATTAATAAAATCATTTCTAAAATTTTAAATAAAAATCATCGTGAACGAATTTTAAATGATAGATTTTCTGATCTGAAAATATGAGTAAGAGAAAAGTTGTTGAAGAGTTACATAAACCTGCACGAAGAAATTTCAAAAGACGTAGAGTTATTATCAAAGGTTATGATGATCTCTGGCAAGTTCACTTGATTGAGATGGGTTCTTATGCTAAAGAAAATAATGGTTTCAAATTGTTATTGACTGTAATCAATACCTTTTCAAAATAAGCTTGGACTATTCCTATAAAAAGTAAAACTTCAGAAAATACTACCAAAGCGATGAAATCTATATTTATTCAATCTCAAAGGCACCCGAAAAATCTTCAAACTGATGACGGAAAAGAGTTTTTTAATAGTACATTTAAAAACTTAATGAATAAATATCAAGTAAATCATTACTCAACTTTTAGCTCATTAAAAGCTTCTATAGTGGAACGCTTCAATAGAACTTTGAAAGAAAAAATGTGGAAAGAGTTTAGTTTAAATGGAAATTATAAATGGTTAAATATAATCAGTAAACTACTACACCAATATAATAAAACCAAGCATTGTACAATACATAAACGTCCTTCCGATGTAAATAAAACAAATGCTAATGAGTTGTTGTCAACAGTTTATAATCACATTAAAATGGCACCAACATCAAAATTTAATATTGGTGATTTTGTTCGAATAAGCAAGTTTAAACATATTTTTGAAAAAGGTTATACACCTAATTGGACAACGGAAATATTCAAGATAAGAAAAGTGCAGATTACAAATCCTGTAACATATTTACTGGAAGATTATCAGGGTCAACCTATTGAAGGAGGGTTTTATGAATATGAATTACTAAAATCAAAATATAAAGATATTTACTTAGTTGAAAAAATTCTTAAAATTAAAGATAATAGAATTTTTGTAAAATGGTTAGGATTTCCATTAAGTCACAATTCATGGATAAATAAAAGAGATTTAATTTAATTTGATGTTTTTTATTTTGTATTTCTATAAAAAATTCACATATTTAAGATATTTCCATATTATAGGTTTGTTTTATTTTACGTAAATCGATTAATGTGTTTTCATTAGATTCATATTCAGTATCATATATGGTATAATTTTCCAATTCTCCGTTGCTTAGTATTCGATTAGTAGCAATCTCCATGTACTCAAAACATTCAATTTTCAATGTACGTTTTTTAAATACTGCATTATATGTACATCGAATCTTCATTTCTTTATTATTATCATATTCCAATCGAAAGTGTCTATAAAAAATGTTTTCGTTTTCTATTATACCACCAATAACTTTTTCTTTTAATATTAAATCCTGTTTAAATGCTTCAACTGCTTCTGATGCAGTAACATATTGATGAGTTGAATCAATTTGGTCGTTAATATTTAGCTCTTTAGTTACTCCATCAGCTTTTGGAATGGTTGTTGTTGTTGTTGTAACCTCTGTTGTTGTAGTTGTTGTTAGTGATCCAGATGTCAAAGTATGCTTAAGTAATTTTACTGACAAATTAACAATAATACTTTCATTGGTTGGAAGTAATATACTGAAATTTGTGCTTCCATAAGCTGATTCATCTAATTTTATACCAGGAATGGGAGTTGAATAGATGCCACTACATAATAAACTTAATGTTATAATTAACAATGACATCATCATTTTATAGTAATAAATAGAGAGTACACTGTGAAAACTAAGTATTAAATGATTTTATGATCGTTGTTCAATTCCTTTTATATACTGATTATGATTTTTTTTTAATTTTTCTCTAGTATGTGCAATTTGTATTTTCTCTATTAATTTGAAAAGAAACAAAAGGGTACTTATGTAATCATTTTTCTCCTTACCATAAGAAGAAAATTCTATATAATCAAAATTTTCTTTTTGTACAAGTTCAAGCTGTGTTCGTAATTTTTTAATTAAATAACCACGTTGATTTTTCTCATCACTATAATAACTATCTATAGAGGTAAGAAAGGTTATGGCACTTTCAAATCTTTCCCGCAATAAAGATCTAGTATCTTCTTCGTTTGTATTGTGATCTACTGATAAAATACCAGCTAAAGAGCTAATGAATGATCTTGGTGTGATATTCTTATCAGTTTCATCATATAATACATTGTTTATATATTTGTCAACCGTTCCCCAATCAAATTTCCAATTAAACAAATAATTTACAACTATAGGCCTATCAAACAAAAAAATGTTCAGTATCCTACAACTTTGTACTTGTTTTCAGCAACTTAGTACGGACGCCTGCTCGGGCACCTGCTATCAATAACTTCGGCAAATACCTACATTGTACTGTGTTTTTGATTCTATAAATTCTATGGTATAATACCCTTCCAAACCAAAATTGAATTCCATAATACCACTGACTGTGCTGGAATCGGCATAGCTATACTACTCACATCAACAACATAAACAACAATAAAAACAATAAACAACGGATGCTGGTGACATTATATCAATGTTTAATCGTATCAACAATACACCCAACACAACTACACAATAAAAGAGGTAATTTAAATGAAAAAATTCTTAACCGAAAAATATTATCAGGTTGTAGAACTAAGAAGGTGGCAAACGAAGTATGGACTACGTGTCGTATATATCTTATATTTAAAATCTTATTTTTTAGACGATATAATACTATTCGAGATCAATTTCTACAACAATTGCACTTATTGCATTAAAATTATACCAGTATGCTTCACAAATACAAAATTTACTGTTTTTTAATTTTTCACACTTTTTATAACACCTTCTTTAAATAAAAAAAAACAAATGATAATTGTAAATGAAAGCAAATAACGTTTATACTTCTTCAGCAGCATTATTTGACTCTTAAAATGTGATCCCTGGATGCTTACTTCAGAACCAAGAAAATAATAATTTATTAATTTCTGAATATGGGGAAGTTTTTAATGTGTGTGATTGATTATCTAATAACTATAGTAATATGATAAAAAATTTAAAATACTTTCAATGTATTATTTAGTTTCATGTTTAAAACCAACTGATATTAATTTTTTTTTTTTAAATTTTCATAATATTATCAAAATAAGAAAAATATAAAATAAAAAACTTAAACAATAAAATTTATCAAATTAATTGAATAATATAGTATATTCATATTCATACTAATATAGATAACTTTCACAATTAACAAGGGGTCAAGAAGCTCAAAATCACGTAAAAAGAAATAAAATATCAGAATTGTTATCTTTTGATGAAAGCCGGTGTCTGATAAATCAAACACCAAGACCAATTTATTTCGTAATCCAGTAACTGATGATAGTATAATAAGTGCACGTTGGCATACATACACACCATACGTAACTTCATTTTTTTTTTTTTTTTTTTTATTCTAAAACCACAAACTAGGAATATGATCCTTTGTACTTGAAGTAGTTGTGATTATATGGGATGGGATAGGGATGGAACAAATGAAGATAATGGAGAATTGAAAGGTAAATTTGGGAAGAATCTGTTGAGATTCTTCTTAAATTTGGTCAAATTGTAAAAACTAAAACCGCCAACTTTTGGGAATACGCTGGATGGTAATAAATTCCATATTTTTGCAGTTCTAACAACAAACGAATTGCTATAACCAGTAGAGTACCACTTGGGTAGTTCCACATAATAGGAATGCGCATTTGCTGCCCCTCTTGTGGTGCGTTGGAATTGTTTCAGAGGAGGCATCAGTGATTTTATTTCAACTAAGCAAATGTCATTACCAACAAAATATCTATAAAAAAGAGAAAGAGCTCCTATATTACGACGGATGTCGAGCGGGGCTATAGAATTACTCACAATGGGATCATTAATTAGACGAATGGCGCGTTTTTGAACTTGATCGAGAAAGTTTAAGGAAGTGGATGAGGCGCCAGCCCAAATATGTGAGTTATATTCCATCTTAGGTCGTATAAATGCTTTATAGATTTTGGACAAGTCCCTTGAAGGGAAATACGATTTACACCTAAAGAGAAAACCCAAGCATTTGGCAGCACTTTTCGCTATATCAAAAATATGATCATTCCACATCATTTTTTAATTTAGCTGAATGCCCAAAATGTTCAAGTTTTCTGATCGGTGCACGATTTCCCCGAGAAACCTCAGATTGGAATTATAATTCGTTTTTTTTAATGTTATGAGACAGCATTGGATTTTGGAAGAATTAAACTCCACTCTGTTTTTGGAGCCCCAACTAGCGATTTTAGTTAGATCATCGTTAACAGTAGAGCAACATCAACAGCAACGACAGTACATTCACCAGAGTAGTTGCATCTAAAACCGTATTGGCGATCATGTAAGATACCCCTATCATCTAAATATTTCTTGAGCTTGGAGTTTATAATAGTTTCCATAACTTTGGAAATGATCGAAATGATAGCTATAGTTTAAGGATTCGCTTTTGTCACCTTTTTTGGGAATTGGCGAAACATGAGCAACCTTCCACTTACTGGGATAAATACCAGTCGAAAACGAAAGGTAAAAAAGGTTGCGCAAAGGTTTCGAAATGGAGAAGGCTGTATTTTTCAGAACTACAGCGAGGATTCCATCAGGGCCAGTAGACTTTTTTTCATTCAGATTCTTCAGAACTTTCACTACAGCTCGATTCCTGAAGTAAACTTTCCCAAATCTAGTTGAGTTGTAGGAGGGAGTATGGAATTTGCCGCAAAAAGTTTTGCAAACAAGTTAGCTTTAGCAGCCGAATCTGATATGATAGAGTCATTATCAATCAAGGGATGAAATGAAAATTTACAAAAGTTCTGCTTAACATTTTTTGCAAATGTCCAAAAAGAACGATTGCAGTTGGGTTGGTGGAGAATTTTATGCTTCAATCTCTGGTTATGCAGGAACTTTTGTTGACTGATAATTTTTTTACAATCATTTTAATAAAATCAACATAATTAACATACCAATACAAAACCAAAATTTAAATATTTTACCATCTACCAATTTGTTTCATATTGAAGGCACTATTTCAAAAGCAGATGGAACTGCAATAACAAAAACAAAATTTATTTAATAATGCAGTTGCATTTTTATTTGATAAAATACGTTATGAAATAAATGGAAAAGAAATTGACAATATCCGAAATGTTGGGTATAACAACATGTTTTAAAAATTATATTTCGTTAAATCAAAGTGAGAGCGAAGCTCTTGCACATGTAAGTTGGTGACCTAAATCATCAGTTGAACCAAAAACTTTATTTTTTAGCATCTGCATTATATTAAGAAGACTTTTGGGGTTTGCTGAAGATTATAATTTTCAAGCGTTCTCAATCTGAAAAAATTGCTTTACTTTGTTCTGATTCCAATGAAAACCCAATCAAGAAAAACATAATTTGTTTTTAATAACATTTACACATTCACATATGTACATGCAAAAATAGACATATAAATTTTAAACATACTTACAAAAAATTTACGTACATACAAACATATGTGCTACTGTCTACATACAATATTCTACATACAAACATATTCTTCTTTTTGTTAGTTACATGTGAAATATGTAATTCAATGTAATGTTTTTTAATACATAATTACATTTTTGTTTTAATGCACAATTCCATTTTTGTATAATAATAACAGAATATGACAGGTACCTATCTGTCTGACATTTTTTAAAAATATCTACCAATCAACATTTCTGCAAAGACACCAATACTGTCGTGCTTAGAAAGGAAGGCGCAAACGCCAAAAATCAATATTTGAGATAAGGACGATAAATAAGGACGATAAGATAAATCAATATTTGAGATAAGCACCAAAAAGTGATTATCTTTCTTAATACTTAATAAAAAAGTCCGTTTTTGAGGCAGAAATCGCTTAAATTCAATAATTAATAAGGCGCATTTGCCAAATATAATAGATTTCCTAAGTAAAAAAGTTGCATCTACCATTTCCTATGATAAAAAGACGCATAAGCCAAATAAATTTGGATATGCGACTTTTTTTCTTAGTATTACTTATTCTTTTTTGAAAAAGAACACTGCCAGAAGCAATCCTACAAGTATTGCCAGAAAATAAAATATTTGCTGGAAGTTGTGATACCGATAACTTACAGAATCATATTGTTGAGAGACCAAAATTAACAAAGAAAGGTCTAATCAGAAAACGACAAACATCATTACGGACTCCAGTTGTACGGAAAACTAAAAAATGGAAACTTCGCAAAGCCAATCATTTACTAAAGGATCCTTGTAATAAATTATGCAAGCAAAAACAGTGCTTTAAATTTTCCGAAGATCTAAGATCAAAAATAAATGAGAAGTTTTGGAATTTAAAACATAGTGAGCAAAGATTGTTTATGTTCAAACAAAGTTCCATAAGTGCGCCAAAAAGAAGAAGATCCGGTACAACAAATCGTTCTTTTACTGCAAAGTATACCTTTGGTGATGAATCTGGAGAAGATTTTGTAGTATGCAAAAGATTATTTCTATCAACTTTAGGTTTTGATTACAAAAATGATAAAATATTGAAAAATGTAATAAATTCAAAAAGAGACTCTAATTTTTGTTTAACTAAACCCAATATGCGACGAAAACATTCTTCATCAAAAGCTTTTGATAAAACAATAATTGAAGCTCACATTGAAAAACCCAACAGAATCACATTATCGCAGAGATCATGCTCCAGAAAGAAGGTATGTATATTAATCAATGCTTTCGATATTAATTTTTAGTAATTAATTTTTTGTAAAATTCATTAATTTATTAATTAATATCTTTTAAAGGTATTTACCAACTGACATTACCATCAGAGACATGCACCAACATTTTATTCAAGAAAATGGACAACGCATTTCCTATGAAGTATATAGAAAGGTGGTTTCAGATAAGAAAATATAATTTGCTAAATTGGGGCATGAAGAATGTTGGTCGTGTGAAAAATACATCACTCACGAAAATGATTCCGGACATAACAAAAACAATTTAGTTGTAGAATGTGAACACTGCATTTTATTCAAAAAACATCAAGAAAAGTACAAAAGACCTAGTGAGGAGTACCAAAAAGACTGTATACGCTTTCAAATGAAAGTCTTCACACGGTGTTCGTTTCTGCAGATTTACAAAAGGTAAAACTTAAAAAAAAAATCAGTAATTACTTTTTTAATATATTCTAATATTTAAAAAAAGTTCTAAATACTGACCGGCAATAATGCTCCCATGGTGTGATATGTTTAAAGAAATAACTACGAATAATTGCTTTTAATGAAAGTTTTGCCCACTTGGGTAAAAAATCAAATAATCCACCAGTTGCTGTTATTTGGCATGAGGCTATTGCTGGTAGAAATAAAGAAGATATTATTTCCACTTTTCACACCTTTATAAATTATAAAAGAGATGCAAAATTTTTTTACTTTTGATTGGACAATTGTGCTGCGCAAAATAAAAACTGGGCATTATTTAGCTATTTTGTGTATATTGTAAACTCATGTGAAACCAATGTAGAGGAATTGCATTTGAAATATTTTGAGCCTGGGCACTCATTTATGTCTGCTGATTCATTCCATCATCAAGTCGAGCTTTCCTTAAAAAAAAAGGTAAAGTTTATGATTTTACAGATTTTAAAGAATGTGTTCAAGGTGCAAGGAATTCTTTAAACGTAAAAACTATTGAAATGTTACCAGATTTTTACGATTGGAAGGATATGTCATCACAACATAAACTAAATAAACAAAAGCTCAGAGAGTATTTAAATGAAACGGTGTACGTAAATTTTATAAAAGGAGAAAGCACAATTTTATTCAAAAACAATTTTGATGACTTGAATTTCACCAAATTAAATTTTTTAAATAATAATTGTAATTTAAAAATTCCCACTCTTTCCTGTAAAATTAAACCAAAAGGAATATCCGAAGCAAGGAAAAAAGAGCTAATACAAAAACTTCAGCAAATTCTGCCCTCTAATCGTATAAAATTTTGGCATGATCTTCCAACAGCTGAGTTTTCAGAAAAACATTCAAAAAAATGGAAATGAAAGCTCAAAGTAACTATTTATTTAGATAATACGAATTTTTTAAAAAATGAAAATAAATTTCTTAATTCCTGTTTATTAGTATTTAATGTATAGTATTAAACTCTTTTTTTTTGGTTAATTTTCAAGTTTAATTTTGTTAATTTTGTGTTATATATAATGAATTGTTATACTATATTATGATCTCTTATTTTTAAAAAGTTTTAAATAAAATAAAAAATACCTAATTTTATTTTACATGTTTTTTTGTTTTGATTGTTTTATTTAGAATAAATTAATTAGCAAAAAAGTCGTATGTCCTTTTTAATTATCAACACTTTATAATATCTTATTACCAGTAGGCTTAGAAATATTAAAAAAATAAACCATAATGAAGCGCGAGCACTAAAAACTTAATTACTCGAAACTGTAAAAAAGGAGAAGCGCCTTTCTTTCTTAGCACGGCAGAATAAACATTTATCTAAACCAATCAAAATTTATGTCATCTGTAATTTTTTACTTTGCAATTTATATTTTAAAATGAATAGTTCACATAGATGTAATATTTTACGGTTTTATTTTGATGATGACGCAATTTAAAGTGACGATCAGTATTATTTTGCACCATCTATTATCTTATAAAAGAATTATTTATTTTTTATACATACATTTTTACATTTAGCTTTATAATGGTAAGAATACAAAACGATTAAATAAATACATACTCAAATTTAAGTTTAGCAAAAAACATGGAGAAGTATAAAAGAAAAACGTTTATTATTACGAACAATTACTTTAGTTTAGAATCATTTATGAAACGATTTGCACAAAGTTCAAAGTTTACTTCTAGAAAAAAAATCTAAAAATAAATAAATAGAGTTCATAAACATTTAAACAAAGGAAAAATGTATAAGTATTAAATTAGAAAACAAAAAACCTAAATGAAAAATTATTTACATATACAATTTCTTACGGATATTTTCTAGACATTTTTCCCCAATATTAATATTTAACTAACATATAACATAATTTTTTCTTTTTTACTTTTACCATTCATAGGTTAGTCGTTTGCTGAACCCATTTCAAAATACAGAGTTCGTCATATTTCTTTTTTCAATTTAAATTTTTTGATACAATCATTTAAGCTAAAATAAGTTGAAACATTCGGGTTCGATTTAATACAATACCTATTTACTCAACAATAATATATATATGTAATTGTATTCTATCTTAACCAAACTGTAAGATCAGTTGAATAAAATGTACTTTCTATTTTTACCTTGCATAATAACAACAGTTAACGATATCAACTTGGAAATGCAAAGTAAAGATGTCAGAATTGATGTTTTTCTTTAAAAACGTGTATAATTTTTATTCAATACCAAAGCGGGTAATTTTATAAAAAAATTTTACTAAGTTAAGAACATTGGGGGATTCGAAAAATTGAGATTTCCACTATATTGCTGGCTGTTGTGGATCCGCAGTACAATTTTATGTATATTAATTTTGGCTGTCCAGGAAAATGTAACTACTCCACACTCGAGGAGTCAAGATTAGAATTACACCATATAAACAATACCGCACACTGCAAAAAAAATGCAAAAAAAATAGTGAAAGTTTATATACTTCCCTTGTTAAATAATGATTCGTATTTTAAGCTGATATATGCAATGAAATCCTGATCAACACGCTTCAAAAAAATTATTATTTAATTATAAATTCAATAATAATTGCAATCTCAAATATGATTATAAAAGCTTGCTGGTTGTTGAACAATTTCCTGAATTCAAGAAAGTGCAAAACATTAAGAGCAAGAAAGAAACGAAAACTGAGAATTGTCTGATTTAGATCTAAATGTATAAATCATCTTGTTAAAATATAGAGGTGATTTTTCCGATTGGTTTCGCGGTTCATAATTCAGAAATTTCATAAATCAGAAAACGACTAATTAATTTTAAAGTTGAAACTAAGAGAGTTGTGATTTTTTTTTAACTTTACATAACATTTCTGGAAAAGTATAGTGAATAGTACTTTATCTAATTAGAATTTTCAAAGAAGTAATCACTGTTCAAAAATGCCTTGGATATCCGAAATTAATTCCTAGATTACCTTATGAATGAATGAAGTATAAAGGAACTTTCAATGAAACAGGCGTCAACTTGTCATATACTATATTATAACATTAAAATTATATGGGGCCTCAGAGTTCTTAGTTGCTAAGAGTCTATAAAATACACTGTGAACACTGAGGGAATGTGGCTTCGAATGCCACACACGTCGTAAGATTATTTCCCCCTTACGACATGTACACCACGCCTGAACAGGAAAGGCTGTGTAATTTCCTTGTTATATTTATGTAGCAGGAAAATGCACAAAAAAAAAAAAAAATTAAAATTATATAACATTTATGAGTTATAGCATAAATAGCAAAATAAAAATATTTAATTGAAGGTGTCATCCAGTGAAACAAAGAGATAAAGAGATGTTACACGGATATGTCACACAGATTATGTCACACGTTTTCATTTGAATACCATTTTAATGGCATTATTTGATCCGGTAGTCAATATTTTATGAGAAACAGAACACAACATATTTCAATTTTGCGATCACGCATCATAAAAGCGTACCAAGTACCAAGTTGCAAATATGAAAGTTTATTTTATATTTCTTATCATCTAAAATGGGAAATAAAATTATTTTGTACTTTTAAGTGCATTTAATAAAATTTAACTTACTGGCTCTATGATTTTTTCATATTTTATATTAGAAAAGAGTAAGTTAATTTTGTAAATTTTATATATCAGTAAATGTGAAATTAAAAGTTGAATTTTTTTTTGTGTCAATATTTATATCAAATTTAATATTCAGCATTAATAAATAAATATAATATAACCTATTGTTATTTTATTTGAAAATTTTATTTCATTATACTTTTTACAATAATAATAGGGTTAAATAGATATATACAGCACGCTAACTCAAAAACTAAAAAAAAAACAGAATCATGCAAATAACATAAAATATTCTGAGATCAATTTGTAGGTTCCTATTTTTTTTTAGTTGAGATCCGACCAAAACTTCGGGTAGCTCTCGAACAACTAACTTTTTGATCTCCAATTTTTCCATGTATTTTGATCTCCAATTTTTCAAAAATTTCACCTCGTTTCAAGTAGAGCCATGAAATTTTAAATGCGAATATATATCCTAAAAAAATTAATTTTATGGGACAACTTTTTTTTGTAGCCTCACCCGTTACGGAGCTACAGCCCTTCAAAGGTCGAAAAAGCCCTATATTTAAACACAAACTTTATAAGATATATATTCAATTTAAAAATGCCTAACGATAGCTGTTTTTATGAGCTTTACAAATATATATGTATGTATGTAATAAATATACATATACTTGTACCATACGATGTCATGTCTTAATTTACCGTTATGCGAAACTGAATTCTTTAACCCTTTTATATTCTAAATAGTTTAAGTTGAAATTTTGAATTTTTGAGAGGAGTTATAACTATGAGTCACTTCAGAAAATGTTTTTGTATCGCCCCCCGTTTAGGAGTTGTAAGACGTGAAAAACTAAAAATTCCTATTTTTAAACATCTGTAACTTGAACACCTGTTCAAATTTTTTTGAAATAATACATACAAATTGAAGCTGCAACATTATACTTTTATTTATGTTAGCAACTTTTCTTAATAACATAGCGTTACCTTCAAAATTGACGAAAGTGTGATTTGATTTTTTTTCAAATTTTCTAACAAATTATAAATGTATATATGTATATATATGTATATATGTATATCTAACAAATATATTTATGTATATAGCGGTGTATTTATACGTGTTTTATTGCAGTTATAAGAAATTATTCCATGAATGTAATATTTTTAAAAAAATATTGCTATGTATGGCGATATATAAAAATATAGTATGCATATTATATGAATGAATGCATATTAATATATATTTGGTATTTTGTAGTAAGTTTAGTATAAATTAATATACATATGTAAGTAACAAATGGTAATAGCTGGTAATAGCATATTTGGAAAAGTTTTGAATTGATAATCGTTAGATGGAAGGTTAGAATCTGCTTTTAAAGAATGTTTAAACATATTATAATTGTTTTGAATATAAATAAATATTATGTACAAACCATAGTTCTAGAAATTATAAACTTCACCCAAATTATTTTAAAATACCGAAAAATTAAAAATATTATATTATAAGTAGAGTGACAGACTATGAACATACTAACGGGTTCGTACGGGTATCTAAGAGTTGACAAAGGCAACTGTATTCTTCCTCGTTCTTAGTTAAATTGTCTTAATCGAATGAACCTAAAATCCCTTAATATATTTTCTTCCTTCATTTTTCCAATTTAACATAAAATAACAAATATTCATTATTCATTTCTACTTATCTTATTATAATAGCGTGTAAAAGTAATTTCATGAAATACAAACCATCACAAGAAATTATTGTTTAATTATTTACATGTTATTGAAGTAAAAGTGTGATATTGGTTAAAGTCAAGCCGTAAAACCTAATAATATTATGAGATTTTTATAACGTTTACTCATAATATCGAATCTCATACCATATATGACGGTAAAAAAAAATATTTTGCATTGCACAATCGAAAACGTTTTATACAACAAAAATGAAATGATGTCAAGTATTTGCGAAAATATTAGCTGTGTTTAATCGTATTTCTATTTTAACTAGTTATGATTTTACTTACTTAAGAGAGTCTTGAAAGAGTTACGGTTATTGAAACTACTTTGACAACTTTGTCTTATTTAAATTGCCTGTGAGAACGAAAAAAAACTACAAATGTCAAAAAAAAAAAAAATAGTATTCAATTCAAACAAATTATATCCGAATTACGTACTTATTATTGTGTTTTATTTTTTGAATCAAATTTTTTTGTCATAATCAAATTACATAATCACTAAAATTTATAAAAATAAAATTTTAATATTTAATAACCAAACTTTATATCTTTCAATATCAAACTTTCTTTTAAGACATTTATTAATTCAATATTGTTTGAAATTTTATTATGAAACATTCAATGTAAAATGTTTTTAAAGTATTAATAATTTATAAAAAAAAAACATTTATTGATCTGTCAAAATCGTAGTGAACAGTAATTAGTACACTTGGACTAAATTGAACAAAACTTTTTTTTTTTGCCGAACTTTACAAAAGCAAAATGTTAAAAATATAAAGAAACAACAACATTTAAGTTACTTTTTAGAATTTTAAAAAAAGAACAGGTAATGGTACTTTTTATAATGTTAATGTTATGCTGATAATGATAAGCTATAGAGTTTTCTTAAATGACCATCAAAAAAGGAATTTGATATAATATATTGTATACTTTTATAATAATAATTTTACAGTTATTTTAATGCAATTATTTCCCATGGTTTTTTTCGGCATATTATTGTCATACATATATTCACTTTATGCACTAATTAAAAATTAATTAAGTGATAAGAATGTAAAGTATTTCAAAGGTCATGATATAATTCAAATGTTGAATATTTACATCAAACAATTGATTGTTTCAGTTATTACATTAATAGTATATTATAATATTATGTAATACTTAATATATCGACCAAACAAAATTGCCATTTACCATTTTTGAAAATACATAAATATGTAGTTTTGCATTCAGTTTATCTGTCATTCCTTTTATTTGGCATAAGATATATTCTTGCTTTTCTGTTTTTTTTTTTTAAATAATTACCTATAACATTACTATCATAGAGTTGTTACCAATTCTTTTTTTAAATGTAAAGAACACTTTATATAAGTATTTTAAAATCTTTTAAATTTTTTTTCATCGTATTGCTAATTTGTTCAATTTGTATTGTAATAGAGAATGACAAAAAAATAAATGTATTAAATATTAAGTAGATGTAAAAAAATAATCATATTTTCGAACAATATTGACTTAAACATATTGAATTGAACTATGGCTGTGTTCAGTTGAATGAAACAATGATGCATTTTTTAGTTACTGAACGGTTTTACAGCAAAATTTAAAGATTGGTTTAATTATATTAAAATTTCATATTTTTTAAAAAACAAAAAATAAATAAAGAAACGTCAAATAAATATGTAATTGTCACTGCTCGATTAAACATAGTTTTTTTGGTTGAAAAATTTATAAAACGATTTATTTAAACCCTAAAAAACATTCAACTGAACGCACTATGTTTTAATTTCTATATAATTTTAAAATTTCATAAAATTAATATTAAAATTTTTTTTCATTTTAAGTGATGTTTCAATGTTTTTATAATAAGTACTTTTATCTAAAAACAGATTATTCATATTTTAGTTCTTTTGCAAAAAAAAATGTTAAAAATAAGTCGGCATATCTTGCTTTGCGTTGCTATCTTAAATTTAATAAATTAATCAAATTGATAACAAAATCTGATCTTTTTTTTAAATAATTATTTACCTATTCATAATGTATATAAAAAATTTATTTATTTTAAGTTTTCGTTTAGTCGTTTCCACTCTAAATAAATTTAAATTCTTACTCTTAAAGTTATTTACATATTACATACATTTATCTCGTGTTCGATATATTAAGTTTATATGTTGGTAAAATAAAAATTTTCGATTAATAAAAAACAAGTAATGGAAAAAAGCAAGAGTTTTCAAAATTAAAAAATATTCTGTAAAAACCTTAGAGTAGATGTATTGAAAACTAAATTTATAATATTATAAATTACCTATTTTATTAATACAAATTATGAATGATAATGAAAACAATAAGAAAAAATTGAGCAAAATCAAATCACACTTTCGTCAATTATAAGGTAGCCCTATATTATTAGAAAAATTATTAACACAAACAAAAATAATGTTGGAGCTTTAATTTTTGTATCTATATTACTTCAAAAAAATTTGGACAAGTGTCTAAGTTACAGGTGCTTAAAAATAGAAAATTCACAGTTTGGGACCACTCACAGCTTCAAAATGGTGGCGACTCTAAAATATTTCCTGATGTGACTCTTACTAATTTCCAAAGATCTATCTAATTTAAAGTTTCTAAGTTATACCACTTGAAAGGAAGGGGTCCAAATTTTTGTAAAAATTGAGTTCCACATAACGGTATAAGTATTCACATAACGGTATATAATTGAGTTCACCATACGGTTAAAATACAGCATGGCAAAGTCACATATTTATTTTTTCACCATACGGTTAAAATACAGCATGGCAAAGTCACATATTTATTTTTTTTTATTATTATATTTGTTTTTTTTTTCTTTTTTAAACACTGATTTTTAATTTTTTTATTATTTTAGCTTTTTAATTTTAACATTTTAAATTTTATTTCCATAACTATTAAATTTTAAGATTTATATTGTATATCTATTAAGTTTAGTTTTACAAAAAAAAGAAAAGTACTATTTAATGGATTAAATAATATAAATATATTCAATAAATACCGTAATATCAAAAAAAAATTTTTTTACAGCTTAATAGTGAAGCAAAACTCCTTGTCAGTCTAAGTCGAAAGAATTTTTCTTTTACAGTTTTACTAAATTAAAGATTTTGAAAAGATTTGATTTAAATTATAGCTGTCAAAATATAGTTTTATGTTTTTTCCCAATAAAAGGAAAACTTTTCTTTCATCATCACCTATTGACAAAAAGATAAATCATCAAGTTAGAAATAGCTTTGAAGCACTCTTTCACTCGGAGTACCCGGAAAAAGTTATCTGTCATTACTAAATATCTAATATTTTTTGAATACGGGCAGGCTATAGGCATCCATTTTTAAGTTACTGTGGTGTAGAGACACCGTATCACAAGGCTGTATTACTAGTAAGGAGTAAATGAGAACTGGTTGCTGTTCCTAATAAATATTAGATAAGCTCGCGCTCGTAAAAGAAATTCAAGATAAACTTATGATATATGGCATCAAAGTAAATGATTTAAAGAAATTAAGTATTTAAACATCTAGATACACAGATCAAGGTACATATCGTCTATATTCGGAAAGAAACTCGATTAAACTTTATGAAATACAATAATATTAATATTTATAAAGATCGATTTCGCCATGAACTCTGCGAAACTGCATTTAATAAATTGAAACAAAATCTGGAAACATTTAAAAATTTAAAAAGAATGTCAGTTTCATTTTCCATTCTTCTAAATTTAATAAAAGAAAATTCAAAAAATATAAAGGGAAATTGACAAAATACTTTATAAGATCAATTTTAACACAACATAGACTGTTTATTACAGTATTAGACTTTAATATACATATAAAAATTTAAACGAATAATGAAAACGATTATATGCACATTCAGATATAAACTAAACAATTTTACACCACAAACAATTGAACATTCATGTATAAATAAAATGAGCTTGACAACTGTACGCAGTATAACACTTGACACATAGGGATTTTAATAAACTACATATATATATCAGAGCCAAATAAACATGAGTGAGAAAATAGTTAAACAAATTGGGAGTGAATGGAATATGCCGCACTATGGTTAACCAAATGACGGATGACATATTGCTATAATTTGCCCATCAAATTCTGGATCTATGTTTCACAATAACAAGAAACAATCAAACTTAGTTTTATTAGATGTTGACGCGAATTATACACTCTAGTGGATAAAGGGGCTTACGAAAGCCAAAGTAATGGCGGTGTATTTCAATATTCAAATTTTGGCCAACTTATCGAGAAAAACAAAATTGTAATTCTAAAAAGGGTATTAACAAACAGTAATAAAAATTGTTTGCACTACATGGTTTGTGATGCAGCCTTTCCAATTAAATCATAAATATATCCTGAAAGACTTTTGGACGAGAAGTCAGAATATTTTATTAAAATACTTTTTCATGCCAGAAAAATGATTGGATACTACGTTTGATATATTTACAGCAAAGTGGAAAATAAAAAAAAGAATAAGAAATACACGTAGGATGGCTCCAGCTAAAATTAACAAAATTGTTAAGTGTACCGTTATTCTACATAATTTTGTTAAATTAACTGACGCATCATAAATATCACAAAAATATGTTGATCATTATGAAAACAGTTGAAGGAAATTGAAGAAATTAAATTACCACTTTACCCTCAGTTGGCTTGTTGTGATTGTTATGAATTTCGAAACCAATTAAGGGAATATCTATTATAAAATAAAACTTAATATTAGTCCCTATTAGTCCCATAATAACTACTTATATTATAACTAATGTATATATGACTAAAATTAGCTTGAAAATAAATTTAATTATAACACCTTTCCAAAGAAAAATAATTTTTATTATTAGGGAAACTTTTATTAAAATTGTATTTCTATACAGCTTGCTTTTAGCCGATTGAGTTCAAACTTTGTAGAAACGTAGTTCCCTACAAAAGGAGTTCTCTACAAAAGGATGGAATCTTGACCTTATCAAAAGGAGTTGTAATTTTGCAGAGTGCTTTAACGGGTTTAAAGAAGAAGTTTGACAAATTTCCGTTAACCGTTAAGTTCTGATAACCGGTTCCGGCGCTATGGGTTTTAAAAAAATCTTTGTTTTTCACGATCATATCTATATGCTTCAGCTGATTAGCAGTTTAGCAGTTTATAAAGAAAATTTACAAGAAAACGAGGAAGAGTGCAATAGAGTTGACTATGTCAACTATAGGATACCCGTATAAACGTAATATACCGTGTTTCTATAAAACTTGACCATCTTTTAAAAACTTTCAGATGTTTTAGTACCGACCTTAACTACAGAGATACATTTATGTAAATTGTGGAGTTGTATGACAGCTACCCGAACCTGTCGTACCATCACAACCAAATTTTACTGAAGTATATGTCACGATAATATATAGGTATACACCAGCTACAGGGCTCCTAGTTTATTTATAATACAAAAAACTATCCAGAGAATCGATAACATCGGTGAAGTAAATAGTAGATTAGGCTTTACCTAAAGTGTTCCTTCGAAAGAATAGACAATTACGTCAAGGAAGGACAATGTCATCTAATTCTATTAATTTCTATTTGATTCTAATTATTTTGATTCTAGAGTTACTTTTAAATATCACATTAGTAACAAAATTGATAAAACAAACAAATGTGTTAGAGCTCGGTAGTCGGTCATCCAGTTATGCAGAGAAATTTCCATTTATATACTGAAAATTTAATTTAATTGCTCAAATCCTGTTTTAACGTGTGTTATTTTTCTATTGTAATTTTATTGGTTCCTGTTCAGTTTTCAACCTAAAATTAAAATATTCGCAAAGAATTATAATTTTTTGGTTAATACAATTTATACTTATCTATCAGTGGGTCCGGCATCTGTTTTGGTCATCAACAACTACAATTAATTAAAATTTTAGATTTTATTAAATATAGAAATAAATTATGTATAAATTATACTTACTTTTTTTTTTTTTAATGCATTTTTCTGACACATAAATGTGGACAGGAAATTACACAGCCTTTCCTATTCAGGCGTGGCTGTAAATGTCGTAAGGGGATATAACTGTTAAGACGTGTGGGATACGAACCCACACCCCCTGAGTGTTTACAGCGTATTTTATACGCTCTTACCTACCGAGTACGCGGGTAGGTAAGTACCGAGTACGCGGTTTACTTTGTATATTTCCATTTGTAAATATTCTCATTTGTCAAAAATACTTTAATATCAAAATTAATTTTTTATTGATTGTCAGTACTATCATCATTTGATTTTAACAAAACATTTCAATTTCAATGTCAATTTCAATATTAATCTATTTCAATTATCATGCAACTTTATATACTTTCTTATGTAATAATCAGATGGTAATATGTATAATTTGGTTCTTCGAGGCGGATATTTAGATTAATTAATTATTATGGATTTAAATTAGTTCGAGATTAAAATTATCATATTGAAAATATTAAGTGAAAAGCTTATTACAAACCTCTAGTTTGAATTACATTAAATTAAATTGAATTGTGATAATGTTTTTTTAAAAATTAAAATTATATTAACGTTTAAAAACAAATACAATAAATAGTGAAATTTATTCGAAAAAACAAAACATAATTGAAAATTATTAAAACTAGTGACAATATTGAATATTAAGACTGGTGACAATATTAAACATGAAGACAGTGACAATATTAAAATATTCAATATCAATTCACATCAGTGAAATAATACTCAGTGTTAACAAAAAACCTAACAATCAGTGATAAAACAAATTTTTTACGTGAATTACGAGATCGGTATTAACGGTTAGCGGTAATCGGTACGGTAATCGGTCAACGGGTACAGCCAACAGGAGAACCAAAACTGTAAGTTAATTAATTTTATATATGTATGTATTTATATTTAAATATTATCGCATACCAGCACTAAATCTAAATCTTATATATTTTTTATACATTATTAAAAACATACAATTACAATTTAAACTTGATTTAAAACAGTAAATTTGAGAGTAAATTTGAGATTGGTAAGGAAACTTACTTTTGTAATATTAAATAATAATAAATAATTTTTAATCTCGTACTAAGTGCAAGTGTAAAAATTTTTTATTCAAATTATCGTTCTATTTAAACATGATTTTGCATGATTAATTTGACATGATTTTTCATTTCTGTATCAAAATAATAATCGATCGTGTTAGTCAACATAATTGTTTAATTCTTATTAGAAGTTTAAGTGAATAACATTAAATATAATTAAAATTAAGAGCTTAAAATTTAACTAAATTTAGTGAAATTAAACTGGAAAAAATAAAAATAGCAAAATTAATATGAGCAAATTATCAGATAAGTTTATAAATAAATTAATAAATTAATTGCTATAAAATCAGATGCGTTTATAGCAATTAATTTGTACGCATTTGTGGGCAGGGCCGTGCCTGGCCAGCGTTCATTGCGTGCGCAGCACGCAGTCGGCTAAATCGACAAGGAAATTATTTAAAAAAATTGTTTAATGAATTTGTAAAAAAAAATTAGTTATGAAATTTTATATAAAAATATAATTTATGGAATTTTCTTAAAAAATTATTCAAATACTATTTGTATTAATTTCAGTTTCTTCTTCATATATTTCTTCTTATAATTATACTTCTTAAAAATAAAGCAAGTTAACTTTGCTTTTCTTTTTTTCCAAAATTTTTTAAAATTTGTGTGTTAGAATATTAACATAGTAAGCCGTGATTGCTAAGTTAACGTAATTACTAAAGTAAGTTTCACTACCAAGATTCTTCAAACGTTTAAAAAAATTAAGACATTATTTTTGTTTTAAAAAAGTGGCTGAAAGTTTTAGTTAGACTACGAAAATAGTTAAAAAAGGTACAAAGATTTTAAACATATAATTATCAATATATATTAATATATTGATAATTATATGTTTAAATGTTTTCGTAGGTTTAAATGTCTGAAAGAAAAACGAAAAGATTGTCTGGAGCACAATATAAAAGAAAGCGAGAAGAAAAACAAAATGAATCTAAAAAAATGTTTGGTTCAATAACAAAGTTTTTAGCAAAATCAGCAGAATTAGAAAATTCTTCCAGTAGCCATTTAAATATTGAATCTTTTTCCATTGAAAATGTAAATGAAATATCTGCGAATAATGTAAATGAAATATCTACGGAAAATGTAAATGAAATATCTGCGGAAAATGGGAATGAATATAGTACTAATGACGAAATGGAAAATAATTCTGTTACTGAGTTTTGCAATAACGCTGAAATTGATGAACCATATACTTCAATGTGCTTGGAATTAAGTGATCCAGCTTGCTGGCCTTCAACACTCAGCAATAAAATACTGGATATAATCGAAAAAGGACCGATTCAAAATGTACAATTAATATATCCGAATAATGAAATGAGAAGATCATTTTCAAAGATTTATTTCTACAGAAAAATGTCTAATGGTGAAAAATTTAATCGTGAATGGTTAATCTATTCGCCAAAAAATAATGCCATATTTTGCTTCTGTTGTAAAATATTTGGAAAACAAGAAATAAAACTAGTTAGTGAAGGCTTTAATGATTGGCAACATACTTCTGAAAACTTATCTCGCCACGAAAAAACATCGCTGCATATTGAAAATTGCACCAAATGAAAAAATTTGAAATTAAATTTAAAAAAAAAAATGTACAATTGATAAGAATATGCAACGATACTATGACGCCGAGAAAAAACGATGGTATCAAATTGTCGAACGTATGATAGCTGTGGTACAATTTCTTGCAGGACAGGGTTTAGCTTTTAGAGGCGGTTCAAGCAAATTGTATGAAAAAAATAATGGAAATTTTTTAAAATCAATTGAAATGATAGGAAAATTTGATGATATAATGGCGAACCACATTAATCGTGTACAAAATTCAATCTCTTTAAAGAACCACATGCCACATTATATGGGAAACCGCTTCCAAAATGAAATAATTACTATCCTTGCAAACCAAATTAGAAAATATATTTTAACATCAATACAAGAGGCAAAATATTTTTCAGTCATTTTGGACTGTACGCCGGATGCTGGACATGTTGAGCAAATCACAATGGTTTTCAGGTATGTACATATTCAAAATGATGAAGTTGAAGTAAGAGAAAATTTCATTGGTTTTTCTCAAGCTGAAAAAAGTACTGGAGAATATTTTTATGACTTCTTAATACAAAAATTAAAGAATCTTGAATTAAATATTAACGATTTGCGTGGCCAGGGATACGATAATGGCTCCAATATGTCCGGAAAACATTATGGATTACAAAAAAGAATTTTGGACAATTATCCACGAGCTTTGTTTATGCCATGCAACGCGCATACATTAAACTTGGTCATTAATGATGCTGCTAAAGTTTCATTTGCAACAGTTGATTTTTTTAGTAATGTATCAGCAATATACAATTTTTTTTCTAGTTCTCCATTTAGATGGCAAATTTAAAAAAAAAATGTAAAATCTTTAACAGTAAAGCAAGTTAGTGAAACTCGATGGGAAGCAAGAATAAAAGCTATTAGACCACTGCGAAATGAATTGGGTGAAATTTATGACAGCCTAATAGAAGTAGCTGAAAATAGTTCAACAGCAATATCTCGACATGAAGCTGAATGTTTGGCAATGAAAATCAAATCTTATAAATTTATTTGTTCAATAATAATATGGCATGAAATCTTGGGGAAAGTAGATATTATTAGTAAAATGATGCAGAAAGTTTCTTGGCATATCAGTTCATGTGCTGAATCAATTAGTGAAGTTTTGAATTTTTTTAAAAATATCAGAAATGATGAAAGTTTCGAAAACTATTTGAAGCTTTCTGATGAACTGTGTGAAAAAGTTGAAACTGAACCAGAATTTCCTGCTGATGTTAGTATACGTCGCCGACGTCATCGTAAACAATTTGACTATGAAGGAGATGAAAATATTCAATTTAGTCCAAAAGAAAATTTCAAAATTAATTTTTTCTATATAATACTAGATACTACTATTTCATCGCTTACCGCTCGATTTCAATCTCTATCATATTTTGAACAAACTTTTGGATTTCTAATTAAATTTATTGATATGGAACATGAGGATATAAAAAAAAGTTGTTTTGATCTCCATAATAAATTTAAAGATGGTGATGAATCATATGATATAAGTGGTGAAGAATTGTATGAAGAATTGCTTTCTTTGAAAATTATTATAAAAGATAGAAAGCAACCCGAAGATTTACTAAAATATTTATATAAGCACAACTTGGCAAATTCTTTCCCAAATGTAGCTACAAGTTTAAAACTTTTGCTAACAATACCTGTATCTGTAGCATCTGGAGAGCGAAGTTTTTCGAAACTTAAAACAATAAAAAATTACTTGAGAACATCAATGACGCAAGAACGCCTGAGCAATCTTTCAGTTATCGCGATTGAAAATGAAATTGCTGGTTCTTTAAATATTCATGAAGCGATTGAAGACTATGCTACGCAAAAATCGCGTAGAATTAATTTTTAATTTAATATATACATTATAATGCACATAATATTAATATAAATAAAAATTAAAAATGCGAACTTGATGCACAAATTTTATTTTCTAATTAAAAATACTTATTTTTTATCTTGGATGCGGCCAAAATACATTGGCACTCAGGCGGCCATATACTAAGGCACGGGCCTGTATGTGGGTGGGTTTACAATGAATTTGTAGTAAGAATAGCTTTAACTTTAGTTATGAACTTTATTAATGTTTCTAATTTTCTTTAATCTTTCATACAGAAAATAAATTGAACAAGTCAGATATATCAAAACTTTTACAAAATGATTTAGCGAATGACAAAGTGAGAGAAAGATAAAAAAGGGCTAACCAAGACGAAAACTTCCAAACAATTACTTTCGATTTACAAAGTGTTCTCCAATTGCCTTCAACAGATGTGGGGCAATTGTATTATAGCAGAAAATTATGCATAGATATATAATTTTACCGTCTATGAAGGTGCAAAACAAAATAGGGGCTATTGTTATTGTTGGAATGAATTAAATGGAAAAAGAGATTCAAACTAAATCGCAACGGCACTTTTGAAGTACATGAATAGCATTTCCAAGAATATAAGACATTTATCTATGTTTTCAGATACATGTGAAGGGCAAAACAGAAATATTGTACAGTATATTGCAGCAGCTCTTTTACATTGTGTTCAAAACCATCCAACAATTGATATTATTGAGCATAAATTTTTGGAATCTGGTCATTCATAGATGGAATGTGATTCTATGCATTCCGCAATTGAAAATGCGAAAAAAATAGATCAATTTTTCTTATGAATGACTGGAAAGAAATTTTTAAAAGAGCAAGATCCAAAAATAAAACCAATAAAGAACCTTATTAAGTAATAGAATTAAAATCAAGACTTGCAACTAAATTAAGACAAAGAAGACAATAAAGTGCAATGGTTAAAAATAAAATGCCTTAAATATGAAAAAAATAGACCGGGTGCTATTTTCTATAAATATCATCACAATTCAGAATATAAAAAAATATCTGTTAAGGCTAGAGGTAGGCGGCGTAAGGGGTCTTACATTTTGAGGTTATCCTCATCAGTTGTCAATAAGTGCAAAAAAAAATATCTCATTAAACTCTGTGATACTGGCCTTATTCTTGAAGAATTACACAGTTGGTACAGTTATCTTCCATCCAGATCTGATGATCTGAAAGAAGATGTTTTACACGAACCAGCAGTGGGTGAAATTGATTCTGAAGAAGATTAATTATTAAAAATAGTTTCATTTTTATAATAACGATACGTCATGAATTGAATTTTTTATTTTGTTATTTTGTTATTTTTTTCTTATTATATTTTTACCTTTTTTTACTATTTTCCTATTTATTTACATGTTATTTTACTTTGTTATAATATTTGAAAAAAGTTTGTGTTAATTTTATTTTTTAAATAAATATAAGTGTTAAATTGAAATTTTAAATTTTTTGTTTAGTCATTATGTTTGAAAATTTTCTGAATTTCTTGAAAGGTAAAATTTATTAAGTACGTAAACTCTTTTTCTTGACCTTCTATTAACATTTTCCGATTCAAATTTAAACTTAATTAATCGTAAGGATTACTATTTTAGTTTACACCACACTTTTCAAGATTTAGAAAATTTCCCAATTTTTCAGAGATATAAATAAATAAATCGCTGTTAACAAAAACATCTTTTTAACAAGAATTTGCTACTTAAAGAGTTTTACCCTTAAACCGACGGATATATAAAATTTATTTGTAAAACGTTTGTTTAAAATAGAAAGTATATAGAATAGAAAATTTATAGATATATTTATAGAAAATTTATAGGAAATTTATAGAATTTATAGAATTTTCAGAAGAATTCATTTTTAATTTTTTATAAACTTATTTTAGGTAACAGATAGGTATTTCTCTCTTAATCCTATTTTGGAAATTTCGATGTAATTAAACTAATTCAAAAGCTTTGTCTTGTTCAACACTATTTTTACATATCCAAGAAAAAAGGCCTCAAAATTCAAGAATTTAGAATTTTACAACAGCAAGTTTTTAATAATAATATTCATTTTTATAATAACGATACGTCATGAATTGAATTTTTTATGTTGTAATTTTTTTTCTTATTATATTTTTACCCTTTTACCCCTTAAACAAAACATTTAAATAAAAAATTTTGTTTAATTTAATTCTTAAAGCTCAGATTAAAATGAAAAATAGATTGTTCTTTTGTGGAAGTTATAAAATTCGAATAACTTTTAATATGTAAGTCAGAACCTTGAAAAACTCATTAAAGTTATTTTAAATCACGTGCATTTTATTTTACGTTTTAAAATTAAATTACAACGGAACCAAATAATATTTACTTAAAGAATACAAAAAAAAAATATATCAAAATATGGGATTGTAATTCTTACGAAACTGTCAGAGTTGTATTAAGATAAAACAGACAATTTTCAATAGCAAGATTAGTTAAATGATAATTATAAATTCTAATGCAACCGAACCTTTTCAAGACTCCTCTTTGCGAAATGGTATCCTCCAACTTCTCTAACTAGCAAGAACAATCAAAATTCTAAATAAAAATTTTGAAATTTAAAAAGATAAAATATGACTACATCCTTCACAAATCATAAGCAACGAAAATGTATTTCAAATAAAGGTAAATTTCATCTTAGAAAAGTTTTAGTTAAGCAAAATACATATATTGACTTTATTTTTACTATTTTAGGAACCCTCGACAAATTGATGCTTGTAGAATTTTTTCTGTCAAATTTCACTTTGAAACCGATTATTTTAAGATTTCAAGAGAGTTAAATCTAAATTCTAAATGTTACTAAGACTTAAAACGACATAAGCAGCTTATTACAATAAAAATTACTATGAGGTGATCCTGTTTATATTGTATACCCTACTTGTATACCGCGAATTAATTATAAAATACCCTATTTAAAAAGGATTAATTTCTAAATATTATTGTCACGATTTCATTTGCGTTCCAAATGGTTTTAAAGTTAAAGATTAAAAGATTAAATAAATATTAAAAGAAATGAATACAAAATACTCGTAAAAAGAAAGGTTAAAAGAAAGGAAAAACGAAAAAGTTTTTTTTTAGTTTATTATATATTATACACAATTGCACGAACAAAAAGCTTTAAAAAGTTTTACGTCATAAAATAAATTTAATTAGTTATTAATTTATTAATAAAAAATTTTTAAGTTGAGTCAAATGAAACAAAAAGTATTTTCACCAATACATGGAAAATAAAGCAAATAATTGAAATGACACAAATAGGGTCAACGGGTGTAATTGTGAATTGGGATAATTGTGAACGATTTTAATAATTCTGAAAATAACGACAATTCAAAAAAATAAAAAGCGTGAAAGTAGGCGGTAAAACTTCTCTAAAATCTGTAAAAAATTGCAATAGGCTTTGAATTTTTTTTAGTTGTTTACAAGTGCCTAAAATAGTGTAATAAAAAAAATGCATTTCAATTCGGAAGATAATTTTTGAAATTAATTTATATTATTATAAAATTGAGGTAAGTAAGATAAAATCAATGTTTTTTGTAATATTATGGACATTTATTGCATAAAATTAACCAGAGTATGAAATAATTAAAGTTCACATTTACCTCGTAATTTTCAGTACGTGGGGTAAAAGTGAACAAAAAAAAAACGAAGTAAATGTGAAAATGAAAAAACTTTACATAATATTTTGTTATAAAAAATGTCTTGAAATTACATCAGGAAGACCCTAGGACCTTCATATTTGCATGCTGACTTATTGCATCCTGTAGAAGATGTTACAAATAAAAATAAGACGTATAGAGAGTGTTATAGGATTCCTATGTCTATCATGCAAATCGAATAACCTGATGTAAAATGACTACAGACTCAGTTTCAAGAAGGCGTCATATAGTGTCGCCAAAACAAGTGGAGGATAAAATAGTTGAATGCTTACTAGCATTAGCATTTAAAAATACTTTTCAAACTGTAAGCCAGGACGAGATTAGTTTACATCTTTTATAGATTGCCATTCTTCGCTATCGGTTAAAAAACTTGAACATCTTTAAAACTGTAGCAAAATCGCTAGAAAACCAAGTATAATATACGATTTTTATGATAAATTGGAATGCGTTTGTGGTAAAATGAATATTAGAGATGTTGAAAAGCTTGTTGAATATAAAACAGAGATGAAACTGGAAGAAAAAAACGTAGATGAAACTGGATTTCACAATAATCTAAGTTGTTTACGAGCGGTTGGTGAGAAAGAAAAATCTCTAAATCGAATTTCTGGTGGAACAGGTAAACAATTTTAATTTGCATTTTATTTATGTAATTTAGTTATTACTTTATTTATAGAAGTCTTTGAATTTATTACTTATATTTTGCAGGCCGAAAATCCACAGCGATTTTAACTTACGCCTCAGCTGATGAATTTAAGTCACCACCGCTTATAGTTTTTAAAAGAGCTGGTGTTCAGGCTCGTTGGATATCACAAGAAGCATATCCTAACACTCTCTATAGAGAATTCAGTAATGGGTGAATGGAAGAACCTTAGTATTACCATTGGTTTACAAAATCGTTTACTTTCGTTATTAAGTAATTTAAACAATTTATAAAATGTTATAAATTAAAATAAAATATTAGAAATAAAATAACAGTTTATTATATCGCTTTATTTAAGAAAGTAAATTTTTCAGATAAATAAATATGTGATAAAAGTGGACACAGTCTAAAAATTTGCGACCAAAGATAAGAAAGATAGATTTTGGCATTATTTTATTTTAAATACATGTTCACTTTTACCCGATCTTTTGTGGGACAAATGTGAAAATCGGAGATATTTACGAACTGTGTTATAGCTTTGGACTCGAGAGACGGACTGAATTAGAACAACTTTCAGAAGATCACAAAATATTCTACCTTATTCCAACAAGATATTATTTAACTTATTATGACCACGGTAAAATATGAAAAAAAATATTTGAAATTAAATTTTTGTTGAAATTTCAAAAAGCGTTCACCATTACTTCCCTTAAACCTAATTTAAAATAATGAACAATGCACTTTTAAATTATCAAATTAATTGATTTGAATCTATATTTTCATGACTAATAAATATTAACATGAACTATTTTAAAAATACTTATAAAAAAATTGGAGTACCTTTAATTAGTACCTAGTACTCCGAGTCTTTGTTAAGGATTACAATATATTATGAAAAGCAATCTCAAAATAATCCAAACTTCTTCATTGGCATGACCATAAGATTACTTCAGTTAAAAAAAAAAATAATAAAACTGTCATGTAAGAAATGTATAAACTGTATTTACTATACAAATTTGAATTAATATTTAATAATACGTTAAATTTATATTAAGGTATATTAGATGTCTCACAGTCAATAATTTAGGCTAATAAAGAATGTTCCTGGGTTAATTTTATGAAAAAAAAAAAAAATATTTTTACAGAAATCTCCAGAAACCGTGTAACGGTACATAATGGTCGCCATTTTAAAATTTTATTATTTTAATTTTCGAAAGTTAAAAATTCCCTTCCAAAAATATATTTGTCAACTTGTTGAAAATAATTCAATTTCAATATTTTTTATATTCTTTTTTGTTTTACGAGGGACGATGGAAAATATCGAAAGTGACTCAAAGGAACTGCATGGAGGTCACCTAAAAAGTGTTGGAATTTAACCAACCAAAAACACTCCCTTTAAAGCCAATCTTTAGATTGGATCCTTTAATACATAATGTAATATACAGTTGGGTTTTTGGGATTAGGATGTGGAAAGTTATTTTGGAAGAAATAAATGAATGTTCTTTCTAAATTTCATTATATCGTACACATATGAATTACCAACTTTTGCGAACACATGTGCTGGCATAAGGTTCCATAAACGCGACGTACGCATGACAAACGAATTTCCGAATGTTACGCCATCATGATGGTTCGACATTGTAGGCGTGGGCATCTGTCACATTGCTTCTTTCATGATGGAAAACCTTGAGCGAAGGTATTAATCGTTTTATCTCTTATTTTAGTTCTCCAAAGGCACATTTCGTTTTAGAACAGATGTTTGCCTCTCCAAGATGTATATACAACTATGTCAATTGCCAATGTACGGCAATGGCACAGTGCAGTGAGCGTTGCCGTGATACTGGGGTCGACAATAAGACGTATTGCACTGACTGTTTTGCAATTTGTCGAGATAATCCATCGCTATTTTTTGGACCAATCCAAATATGTGCATTATACTCCATTATACTAATAAAATAATACAAAGTTTTTTTTAAAGCAGTCCAAATTGGAAAACATTTATTATATGTTAAACAGTAAAATTTTAACCTCATATTGTCATCAGACACAATAATATGCTTAAACTAAAAAATATATATTTTATATAACGAAAAAATAGATTTTCAATAATCTGATCAGATATCATGAGATCTAAATCAAATCCTTTATATTACAATAAATAAAAGGGGGAAAAAAAAACAAATGAAAAAAAAAACTATGATTCTACAAAAAAAAATATATTTTAAGGATTATTAAACTAACACTATCTAATAGATTACTTTTATTATTATATAAATGATAACATTATTTAAAACTGCTATGTTAGGAACTACAATCAGTTAAAATATTGGAATTGCTTTTCGTTAGAAGTAATTCAATTTGAAGCCACATTTTTATACAATTTTTTTTATGAATATGTTTTAAAAATATTTTTAACCCTTGAGGTCGCTCGTAAGTCGTAATACACAAAAATCATTAACAAAATGGCTAATTGATATTGGGTAGGTTAATAGGTAGATAGTTAGTACAAAAATATAATTTAGTAAAGAATTTTAACTATTTTCATATTTAACTTTATTATGATTCTTTGGTAAAATTAACAAACCATAGGAAATATAAAACAAAAAATAAATGATTCCCCCGATTTTAATATGAAATATCGATAAATGCAAAATTAAATGCACGTAAATACTTAACATATTTAGGTTATTAAAAGTACTGTTCAATTATAAAAATTTTGACATATTACTATTAAATATTGCCAAATCTTATGTACGATATTGTTATTGTATTTCATTTAGACGAGAATTGAATGAATAAAAAAAACATGATAACTTTATAATACATATGAATATCACTTGTAAGTTAATTCGACAAAACTTACACAGGTGCTACATGTGTAAAATAAAAAAATTCTAGAAAAGAATAATAGAATTTTTTTATTGTTAGGATATTAGAAATAAAACAAAGTCATAGAATAAAATAAAAAGAAAGTATAATGTAAAAGAATAACAAGATTAAAGATGATTTAAGGAAAATATATGTGAAACTATATATACACAAATACAATTACATATTCATATATGCATATATGTACATATTTCATTTATCAGTTGCATGTAAAATATCTTCATGAATAACTAGTTCAGATTTTTCTTTTAGAATAAATTTTTGTCCTTTTAACAATGAAGTATATATGAATATCTGCATATATACGACGCATATCAGCGACAGGTCATGCAAATTATTACAAATTATTGAAGATTTGTAGAAAAAAGATAGCATTAAGAGAAAAATATGGGTTAACGCATTTATACCCCAAGCAAATAGCTTCGAAATTGAAACCTATCTTTTAACAGATAAAAAAAGTTCTATATAAAAAAAAACTAACTTCGTTATTTTTTCCTCTCTTCCTTTTTGACATTCAAAAATATAATTCTGACGTTTTATTGTCTAAACACTGCTGTCTTATTTTGCAGCGCTAATGACAGCATTATCTGCAACAAAGACAGTACAAGGGAGTACATTTTAAATTTGAAAGTGACAGTGGATACCGACAGTATGTAAACGCCGGGTAATATATCTATAGAATATAAATATTTTACGTTGGGTTTCCTCTCTTAAGTAGATTTAAGTTTTAGATTACAATTAAGTTTATAAAGTGACAAAAATAATGCATTTTCCTGTATTTTACTCCTATAAAACCAATACGTATACATATAAAGAACACATAATAGCAAATCAACAAAAATGACATTTTAAAAGAAGAATCTTATAAATATATAGATAATATAAATATATATATATATATATAATTCGTCCTATTATTCGACATTTTAACACTTAAGTTTAAGTAATTTAAAAAAAAAAATTAAAATACATCTCAAAAACTACTTTCAAAACAAAAAAATTAAAAGACTTTTATATGAGAAAGCACTTACTCAACTGCTTATTTGAACACTTCGTGCCTGATACATATATTATATGAAATTTGTAAAAGAAATCTGAATTAGAATTTTCAAATCTTTATATTTTATTTATTGTAAGGATATATAGAATGTGTTTTTACATTATACTGTAATTTTTTTTTTTTTAGTTTTTCATTTAGAATTTTCAAAATTTAAGTAAAAAACCAGTATACGAGTATCTTATCGAAAAATTCGCTTAAAATAACATAAAAATTATTTATGCTTACTTAATTATACATAACTATTAAAGTAAATATGTACCTGATGTAGATACGTTTTTTAATATTTTATGTTTCCTTGATAGATTTCCGAAGTTTTTAAAGTGTTCTTTCAACAATACATTGATTTTTCTTTTTATATTAAAACCTATTTAATAATATGTAACAAATTTCAATGATGTATTGAAAAATAAATAAAATTTAAGTTTTGCTTGTTTATATTTGTAAAGAAACAATATTTACATAAAAAAAATATAATAAAATTTTAAATAAATTCAATAACAAAAATATTAAATTGAACATTGTATAACTGATATTATTGTTGCTACAAGGTACAATAAGATAGTTTGTTCTGCTGCTGTAAAAAAAAAAAAAAATAGCATGTCGAGGCGAACAAAAAATTGTAGTATGAGGGGTTAAAAATGTTTAGCGATTTTTTATAAAAAAATCTATAACTTTTGAACGGCTTGCTATAGGGAGATAAAAAAAATGCATTTTGTAAATTTCGTAGAGTACCTTGTCAGCTTTAATTTTTGTGTACTAATGATTCCCACACCATAAGACTTACAAAGTTATAAACGACGAGTTTGTTTATTTATAGTTTTTTTATTTGGTTTTCTGGGTCCTTTAGATCTTTAGAGAAATTTGGAAAAATTACCATACATACATACATAGATGTTGATTTTCCACCTACAAAACAAAATAAAAAAGTAGATACTAAAACGAAATGTAATTTTTTAAAAATTGTTGCTGTCAAAATTTGTAAATCAATACTATCTACTTTGTTTTGTTTTTCAAATTTTTCTTTAATAAAATCTTAAAACTTAAAAATATTCATATTGAAACGGAGTTAGAGAACAAAAAACAAAATAAAAAGACCTGGTCTTATGTACATAATTATCTGTCATTTGTCAATTAGAATTTACTATTATTGTTATTATCCTCCACCAGAAATTACACTCTTATAACTCTTTCCTTATATGATTTAAAAATTGCAAAATATACATAATATTTTGTTTTTCATAGATGTTATGTATAATATGTATTTAGTTTCTGAGGTTTCTTTTAAGGATTTGCCAAAAAAAATTTTTTTTCTATGAAATTATTTGAATTTTTCATTTCAAAATAATTTTTTGAACTAAACAAATTTATATACACAAAAAGAAGTTTTATTGTATAAAATTAAATTCTAAATAAGAAAAATCTATTCTCAGTTTTTGTGTCTATCTATACGCATTTCGTGTAAAATTAAATTTTGTACTTACATAAAATGTTGTAAAATGTCAAGTACTTTGTGGCATAGTAATTACATACATACATACATATAATGATGATTAAAATGAATGAATATTGAATATTCTAAAATCAAAAATCGAAGAAAAAAAAAATACAAAAATAAAAAAGTACCATTTTATTTCCTTCTTTTTGTAAGTAGAATAGAAAGATTGTAGTCATAAGACGAAGCAAACACCGCTGATTTCGCTGATTTCGTATTTATAAGACCGCTGATTTCGTATTTAAAATTAATAGGTTATTCGATTGTCTTAATAGCAAAAAATATATGATAAAAACCCATACCGTGAAGCTATATTTGATAGTAATAATTGGACTTTCTGATAATGGCAACGAAAAAACAAAAGAGGTCGCGAAATACATTTGCGTATTTATGCTTAAAGGTTTAATACATAACTGAACACTCGAATTGTGAGGAAGATAATGATGAATTTCTTTCAGAAGATTTAGTAAATTATGAATTAGAAGAATATAGCTCAGGTACAAATGAAGAAGAAGTTGAAATTGAACAAATTGATGATAATATTACTAACGTTGTCATCAATTATTTAGGAGAAAATTTAGAAAAAACAGAAAGGAATGTTGTTTCGAATAACGCACAAAGGTATATATGTGGTTATATCATTTTAAAATTTTGAATTTTTATTTTTTTGTAAATGTACTAATAAAAAGGGTTTTTTATGCCATTTGTAAAATTAATACTATCAGACTATATTTTAGAATTTTCCATGTGGCTTTTTCTCTTCTAAAGTTTTCCTTCTATTCTTTAATTTTAAGCAATAAAACATTTTTTTTCATTAATTTTATGTGCTTTTGTTATTTTTTGATTCCTATTTAGGTACTGTACTAATATTCCTATTCTAATATTAGCTATTCTAACATTTAGGTACTAATATTAAAAAGAAAATTGTTAAATAAAATTTGATTTTTTTCTTAATTTTTGCAAAAGTTTTAAAAATTATTTACTTTTACCAGTACTAGGTATATCATGACTATATATTTACTCTAAGTAGGAAAAGAAACTTTTATTTCAGTGAATCTATAATTTAACATTGATTTGTTCCCTTATTACCTTAAGTTTATTTATTAAAACAAAATATTTAATAAAAGTCACTTATTATCACTTATCTAATTTTTTATTTATTTACCTACTTCAATACGTTATGTTCTTATACATGCATAATAAAATCACTTTTAATTTTACTAAACACACACATACGCTATTTAATACGCTTTATATATGCCAGCCAAAAATTATTAAACATTCAAATTCTAATCATTTCAAATCTAATAAACATACGTACAAACAAATAAGAATGAAACGAATAAAAAACAAGTAAATGTAACCATGCAACCGACTTATTAATACCCTACACCTCAATAATTCGAATTAAATTAAAAATCCATAAGTTTTTTTGGCAGCTGCTTGAACTTCTTCCCTTTTGTGTCTTATTCAACTCGAATTTCAGGAAATAAAAGAGGCATCCTCTTGAGATATGCTTGACACCGATATGCTTCCAAGATTTGAACCCATGGACCAAATCCTCACAAATTTCAGAAACATAAATCAAACATGAAGGAACACCATTCTGCCTAATTTAAAGGTTATATCTTTGTTGTTTTTGGAGATAATCTCATTTTCTCTGGGGCTGGTTCGGAAGCTTCCAAAATCCAAACCCATGAACCATATCCTCTTAAATTTCAGAGACATAAATCAAACGGAAAAAACATCATTGTAAAAAATTTAAAGGTTCTATCTTTGTTGGTTTTGGAGATAATCTCGTTTGCTCTGGGGCTCGTTCGGAAGCTTCCAAAATCCGAACCCATGGACCAAATCTTCTGAAATTTTAGAGACTTAAATAAAACATGAAAGAACACCACTCTGTCAAATTTAAAGATTATATCTTTGTTGTTTTTGGAGATAATCTCATTTGCTCTGTGGCTCGTTAGGAAGCTTCCAAAATCCAAACCCATGGACCATATCCTCTTAAATTTCAGAAACATAAATCAAACGGGAAGGAGCATCATTGTAAAAAAGTTAAAGTTTCTATCTTTGTTGGTTTTGGAGATTTCGTTTGCTCTGGGGCTCGTGCGGAAGCTTCCAATATACGAATCCATGGTTCAAATTCTTTCAAATGTCAATTTTATAGAAAAGGAAACATAACAGCACACTCTTGTACTAAAAATAAAGGTTCTATCTTTGTTGGTTGTGGAGATATAGTCGTTTGCTCTGGGGCTCGTTCGGAAGCTTCCAAGATCCGGACCCATGAACCAAATCCTCTCAAATTTCAGAGACTTAAATAAAACATGAAAGAACACGACTCTGCCAAATTTAAAGGTTATATATTAGTTGGTTTTGGAGATAATCTCATTTGCTCTGGTGCTCTTTCGGAAGCTTCCAAAATTCAAACCCATGGACTAAATCCTCCAAAATTTAAAAAAAATTTTGTTTTCTTTTTTTAAGTATAATGAAATATATTTTATACACAGAATATTCTCCTTTGATTTGTACCAGACGTTTTAACACAGATTAGTTAAATTATTAATAAACTTATTTTGTGGTATAAAAACATAATATTTACAAGTGCCTAACCCTAATATATATTTAATAAAAATCTGACCTTAGTTAATATTTATGATAATTTTTAAGAGAGTTTATTTAATGAGTTTATCTTTATGACGAAAATAATACCACGAATATCTTTGATTTACAATGTCTAAAAACAAACTATTACCATTTTATGTTTGTTGGAACATGAAATTTTTGCTTTTTTTTCCCTTTTTTTTATATTTTTAATGTTTTTGTTAACTCAAAGTAGAGCTCTTTTTTTTTAGATCGATTATTTTATTTTTTAAATCGATTAAGGGAAATATCAGACTGCAAACAAAATGTAAGTTCGCAACTAGGTACAAAAGTCTACTAATTTACAAATCGAACTTCCTGACAATTTTAAGAAATAAAAACATATTACAATTATGCAGCGATCTTTTTTCCCTTGCCACTCCTATAAGGGGCATAGGCATCCACTAAGTCATTTATTATTGATATTTGACTAAGCTTCAGTTTCGGGAATTATTAATTTCACTAAATCGTTGATTACTCGTCTATTACTTATCTATATTACCCAGCCGCGGTTTGAAGCCGATTTTATTTTCTAAATCGATTAAGGGAAATCAGACCCCAAAAAAATGTAAGTTCGCAACTAGGTACAAAAGTCTACTAATTTACAAATCGAACTTCCTGACAATTTTAAGAAATAAAAGCATATTATAATTATGCAGCGATCTTTTTTCCCTTGCCACTCCTATAAGGGGCATAGGCCTCCACTAAGTCATTTATTATTGATATTTGACTAAGCTTCAGTTTCGGGAATTATTAATTTCACTAAGTCGTTGATTACTCGTCTATCACTTATCTATATTACCCAGCCGCGGTTTGAAGCCGATTTTATTTTCTAAATCGATTAAGGGAAATCAGACCCCAAAAAAAATGTAAGTTCGCAACTAGGTACAAAAATCTACTAATTTACAAATCGAACTTCCTGACAATTTTAAGAAATAAAAGCATATTACAATTATGCAGCGATTTTTTTTTCCTTGCCACTCCTATAAGGGGCAAAGGCATCCACTAAGTCATTTATTATTGATATTTGACTAAGCTTCAGTTTCGGGAATTATTAATTTCACTAAGCCGTTGATTACTCGTCTATCACTTATCTATATTACCCAGCCGCGGTTTGAAGCCGAGACCTTTCGTATGAAAGGTCAATAAAGATTTTGGTTAAATCTAATTAAGTCAATCGGATAGGATAAAGTAATAAATTAATCCTTCACAAAATCCTTCACATGTACAGAAAATGCAAACAATACAAAGTTAAATAAGTTTATAAATGTTGAAGCAAAAAATCAATAATACCTACTCCAGAGTACCACTAGCTAATAAATCCTTTAAAGTTTAAATCTTTTTATTAATCGTGAAGCTATTTTTCTATTTGAAACATTGATATGCTCCAACAAGTAAATTTTTTTCATTATACAGGATATATCCCGCATAAGAACTCCATCCGTTCTGAAGCATTCATAGCTGTTGTAAAAACCAGAAAAAAAATTGTATGGAAAGAGGAGTCTATTGTGAAAGAGAAGTCTATTATTATTTTTAACGTGAATTAATTTTTAGAATAAAAATTACTTTACATTTAATAAATTTAATATTACTTTTAAAAATTATCTTAACAGCTCTTATCCTTTATCAATATTATATTTGCTTCCGTATTAGTTATATTTCACAAGAACATTTTTTGTTTTTCTTATGTTTATGAAAATTAATCTTAAATATATTTCAGTATTGTCCAAAACATGTCTGTAAATTTTTATGAGGAATTAAATAAATTTTTTATCCAAAAAGAAAACCTCTAGATAGTATAAGAAATGGAGAGTTTTTAAAGCACTTATTTTCAAAATGATTAAAGAAAATATTTATTTTTATATCAAAATATATTAATTTTCTTGTAAGGATAATTGTGAAAAATCATGAAACGAAAATTGTCACATGTATGAAAAATTACAAATTTTGAGTTTTCGAATCTTCATCTATAATATACAAGATGTTGGCGAGACGTTGCCAACATGTCAAAAAAAAATATTTTATTTCTATAATAAACCACTCACACTGAACGTAAACTAAACTGGCAATGATGATATTTCTGTATATTTATTTAATAATTTAAAATTTTATTATCAGAGAGAAAAATCTTCGACTAAAAGTATTATCAGAGATGTATCTCTTATATAAATTTTCATTAAAAGTAAGAATTTTACGATTTTAAAAACTACTTTCGAAATTTCGATACAAATTTAAAGCACATTTTTAATTTTTAAATTTGACCGCCACATCCATTATGAACTGGTCGCAGCGGTAAATTAAAAATAAATTATTAACTTATTATCAGTCACAAACTTACTAAATAATATAGAAACGGATATTTTCTTACAAAAAAAAAAAATAACAGAGAAAATATCATTTTAGAAGCCTTCTCTCACAATAGATTCATAATTTTGTACTAATTTATTATTAGATTAGATGGTATCATCATATCAGATATAGTCTTTGAAATTGCTTAGTATGTGTGAATTCCGTCACGGAAAAGATTTCAACCGCCAGAGAAAAAGTCCCGACGGTTTTATAAGATTAAAGCTGTCAAAAACGACCGTCACAAAAAAAAAGCGTCCGAAAATTTATGAAATTTCATTATCAGAGACATGAATCTTTTATTAAATATACCAAAGACCTCTTCCAAAGTACAGTTAAATAAAATAAATTCAGTTATTATACAATTAAATAAAAAAACATAAAGGCAAAAGACTTGAAAGTAGTTTTGTTAAATAAAGTTAAAATTTTTGATATAATGTAGAACAATTAAAAACTTTATTTTAATATAAAATTCGGCATATTTAGATAAATATGTCATTACGAAAACACTAAGATTGATACAAATATTTTTGCAAAAAAAAATAACAATAATTATTTAATAGGTGTCCAAGTGTAATATTTTTTTAAATTTCGGTAAATTTCCACATGAAAAACCTAAAGATAAAAGGTAAAAACACATTCAGGGCGGCGACCGATGGCATCGAGCGAATTTCGGGTCGAAAATTTCACGGCGAAAACAGCTGTTTTTTATTGACATAAAAAAATTTATTGAAAACTAAAGAAAAATAGTAAAATTTTAAAAAATATTAAAATATTTCTATATTGGGATTGTTTTAAATGTAACAAAAAAAAAATGTCGTAGCGTAAAAAATGTGAATTTGAATTTCATAGCAAATGAACATCGGAACCAGATGATTTCTTCGTAAAATATTATATGGAAATAAAAGAAAAGGATGAAGAACATATTTTGAAACTAACAAGAATGAATGGGTCTTCATTTAATTTACTATTTTCCTTATTACTTCCTCGATTAATTTTTCTTCAAATGACATATTATTATCTTAACCTATCTACAAATCGAATGTTAAAAAAATGGCATTAAAAATTATTTTTGAATTTTAATGTCACAATATAACTACATTGATTTCGCCGCTACAAAATTGTAAAATATAAATTTTTCAGCCGGACGAAAAAATCGTCGGCATTTTTTCGCCGATTTCTATTGTGCACTTTATACATGTGTTTCAAACAATTTTTGACATATCGCCACGAACTTTTATCCTGAATGTGTTTTTAGCTTGGATCATTTTTTCTCAATGATTAAAACCCTGTCAAAAATTAACGCCACGAAAAAACGGCTAGAAAAAATTAATAAACTGCACCTAGTTTTCTTTATTTTATGTGTTTAGATTTGTTTTATGTTTTTTTTCTATTGCATCAAGTAAGTGATTCCAACGTTTTTTTAATGCCGCTCAAATTTTTAATGGTAAATCAAATTTTTAGGAAGTTTATTTTGGGAGTCAGTATGATAAATGTTTTTGCATCTATAGAAATTGTGCAATTGCACAGGGCATTTTCTAATCATTCTTAATTAAATAAAATGTTAAAATTTTGAAAAATTTTGGTTCAACATAAAAATAAATTTAAATGTTTAAATGCAAAAACTTAAATTACTTTTGTTAACAGCATTTTCAGAAATAAAAATCTATAGTAGAACTTTCAACCTTTGGAGGGTTAGCTCAAAAACAAAAATGACTACAAAATAAAAAAGTGTTTAGAATATTATTTTTTAATGAGATCTAACCTGCCATTAAAATTATGTTATTGCTTTTTCACAAACGGTGTAAAAGTTTTATAAACAGACTGATAGAAGGACAAAATAAAATTTTTTTTTTTAAATCTGTTGAAAACTGTGAAATTAAAAAAATACATCACCAAAAACTTTTTAAACCAACATAAAATAGTTTTATTTGCACCGAATGTTACAAACACTTTTTAACACTGAAAACATACACAATTATGTTTCGGTTGGAAATTAAAAAACCCAATTGCTGACAAATAAATTCAAATTCTTTCATCTGGAATTAAAAACTTCCAAAATAAAAGATAAATGTAAATAATACAAATAGGAAAATGGAAGGGATATTTTAAGAATAAAAAAAAATTTTCATTTGTATGTTGATTTGATAATTTTTCGAGTTGTTCAAAATATATTCTTTTATTTGCCTCTACAAATTTTTCCAATTCCACAAAACGAACATAAAATCATGGTATTTTTATTTAGCATTTAAATACGTTTTTTTATGAGTGATGTATTAGCAATTTTATTCGAATAATTCCTTACAATCCAATGAATATTTATGAGAGCGGAAATGGCTAACAAACACTTTAAAAGTGTTAGTAGAAAAAAACAAAAGCATACGTTTATAAATTGATATCAAAATTACACATTTTTTTTAAATTTAGTATTTAAATTTATCGTTATGTGAAAACCAAATTTTGCATGATTTTTCTACCCCCATAACTCCGGAACGCTTTTAGTTAAGCACTTGAAGTTTTGGGAGCAGAAAGAACTTTTAGAATTAGTATTTTTTGGATCACCCCCTGTTTATGAGCTATTAGGGCTCAAAAATTAAAAATTTGCTATTTTTAAGCACCTGTAACTTAGGCACCTCCACATATTTTACTTCGGCAAGATATAAAAATGAAAGTACCAGTAAAATATTTTTATATTATTATATATTAGTTATATAGGGTTCCATAGTTGCAGCCTCTCACAATTACAAAAAAAGGCCCATTTTCAGATGTATATATTTCAGGCTCTGCGTAATAGTTTTACAATCTAAAACCGCTAGAAGACCAGAAATTTTCTTTTCTCTATAAAACAATATCAAAATTATGCAGTATTTTGTAATTTACTATTTAAATTTAACGTTATGTGAAAACAACATTTTGCATGAAATTTCTTTTTTTATAACTTCGGCACGCCAGTAACATATTTCTCAAAATTTCTTGCTACAAAAATAGCAGACAGCACTTCCTGTTATTGCTAAATAAATTAAAATAGTTTCATATTTAAATAAAATTAATTACTTTCCCATAATAAAAAAAATATGCAATTGCTCAAATTACACCAAAATTATGAACTTTAAATTATTAAAATAAAAATTTATAAATTGCCGAATTTGCATTTTCAAATATATAAATACCTGTACAGTTTCTAATTTAAATTAAGTCTCGATTAAGTCTTAAACATATTAATGTCGTAATAGCGAATCAATTTTTAAAGCTTAAATAAATTGTGGTTTTAATGAAAAAAAAAATAAGTTGTTATTTTTTGCTATCATTGCAAAAGCAAATTCAAAAGTGGCGCAGTCGGTAGGATAATTCCAAAATATAAAATTTTTCATGAAATAAGAGTTTCTTTTCGGCAACCTTAAGTGAGTCTGCTTAAGGCACGAAAAATTAACGAATTATACAGTGATACGATTCGAAAAAAATTTATATGTTCATAGTGTAAAATTAAATTGAAAACTATTTAATACACACTAAACATTAAAAATAAAAATAACAATATACTTATTATAATTAACTAATTTTTCATAATGTAAAATTAAAAACTTTTTAATACACACTAAACAATTAAAAATGAAATAAAAGTGTTCATAGTGTGAAATAAAAAATTAAACATTTTATAAACACTAAACCAAAATAAAAACCAAAACAATTTATGAAAAGTGGCAAAAGATCTACAATATTCAACAGTAATAGAAACATCATGGAACAACAAAATATAATGGAATATTAAAACATCATAGAACAACAACAACAAAACGAGACCATACAACAACTGCAAATACAAATAGCAAATCAGAACAGGCAGTTAGAATTATTATCTACTCAGCTGCAACACTACCAGCAAATCGATTCACAAAACCATTATAACGAAAAGATTTTGAAAGAAGTTAAACATATGTCTACTTTCAACGGAACAAGTGATATAACCATAAATGCATTTGTGAACAGCGTCGAATACTACATAAATCATATCACCGATTTAAACATAAAAAAAGTAGCTGTTCGGGCAATATTTAATGAAAAAGTCCAAGGTGAAGCCAAAAATACCATCATAAACATCCCGCAACCTGACAACTGGGAACTCATCAAGTCAACACTGAAAAGGAGATATAAACCAGAAATTAAACCAGCTGAAATTTACAGTCGGATATCAGATTAAATATTTTACAAATTAGAAGAAAAATCAAATCATTAATTGAATAATAATTATTATCATTGGAAATTATTTATCCAACGCAAGTTTTTTAAAAATTTAAAAATTGTAATTTGAATTTAATTGGACCCTTTAAATTTCAATTAGCAGAAAAATGAACATTGACATATTATCTAGTAATGAATTAAACATTGAATTAAGTGACAATTCCTCTAATAACAAATTCCATTGGCTCATTATCACAGAATTAGGCTGGATCCTCTCTCCAGCTAGTAGAGGTGATAAAATGTGCCGAATTTAGTTGTTCGTCAGAGAAAACTTCGTAATTGAGCAAACAATAATAAGATAAGCTTGAAAAAAAAGAATTATTATTAAAATTTTATGGAGAAGATAAGACAATAGTTGATTCAGCAGAACTAGCTGATATTAATAAAAATACAGCTACATCTATATTAAGACGCTACAAAAATTATGGGTGTGCGGTTGTGATCAGAAATCGTGGTGACAAAAGGCAATTGAAGTTGACTACAGAAATTTTAAATTTAATTGAAGAAATAATAGAACATAATACGGACATTACATTAAAAAATATTAAAACTAAAGTTTTTGAAAGCAAAAATATAAACCTAAAGATATTTAAAGATAACGCTAAAACTAGCTACTTATAATATTGATAGTTTTAACTCTGAAACTATCATAGAACAACGTAAAAACTATACTATCCACTTTTCGCAAAACGCTCCACAAGTACGTGAGAAAATTATATTTATCAACTAATCTGGATTTAACTGTCACTTTCGGAGAGCTAAAGCTCGTTCAAAGAAGAATACTGCCGCTCATGTCATACTTCCAACTATCAGAGGACGAAATGTATAGCTTATTGCAGCCATCAATTTATGTGGCATAATACATATTAAGATAATATCAAATTGAACTGTAAATGCAAACATTTTTCTGATTTTTTTAGATGAATTATTTAATAAATTGACTGAAGCTAATATCACTAATGCTTGGTTAGTTCTTGACAATGCAAAAATACACAAGACTCCGGTAATACAAGATAAGGTTTGAGAGACCACACATCAACTAATGTACCTTTCCCCATACTCACCAATGCTTAATCCCATAGAATCCCATCGAAAACTAATTTGCCTGCAAGAAATTTATTGGCTGATCCAGAAAATAGTTTAAATTTAGTTAATGTTATTCAACAATCTTTGGCAAGTGTGACTTTGCCGATTGTAATAATTATTACGTTTACATGTCAATTTTTTTTTCCCAATGGCCGTAGCGGGACACGCATTGTATCGATTCATTGAAATTCAATTTTTTTAATTTCAAAATCAGTTTTTTAAATTTAAAATTCAACTTTATTATACATATTATGTATATATATATATTATTTCAATCTACTTGTTATAAATATATAATAAGTGATAATTTATGCAAACAAAAACAATTGTGGGTGTAGAATTGAAACGATCAAGCTTCATTGTTCCAGACTTTACTATAATCTTTAAGATTCTTGTACAAATATGTAATCTTTAATGCATTTTTTTTTCTATAAATTATATATAATTATAAGTATTTCAGAACTTTAATTTTTCATTTGTTCTTATAATTTGCGTGTCTTTGATGTTAATGTTAGTGTACAAACTTTTTTTAAAAGTGTGCATTTGATCTGCTAAAAGTTTAAAAAATAATTTGATATTAAAAACGTTAATTTGAAATTTAAAAAATTTAAGTTGAAATGAAAAATCTTTATTTTGATTTTAAAAAACGTTAATTAGGTTTGAATAACACTGCATTTGAAATTAGAAAACGTTAAGTTAACGTGAAAAAACGTTAAGTTGACCGGAAAAACTTATATAATGAAAATGATTTGTCTAAAGTAATAGAAATTATGAATATCAGAAAATATGAAGATTATTGTATAAGGCAGGAATTTAGGAAAACTGATATAAATAATAGTAACTTCAAAAATAATAATTATAAAAGCAATTACGAAAATAATGAAATGTTTAAAAATTCAAAAAATTATTCAAATTTCGATAATAAAAATTGCGATAATAATCAGTCCTTTTATCGAAATAGTTATAATAAAAATTTTCGTAGGGATAGTTATGAACCCTATAGGTTTTATACAAAGTCAGGAACCTCTAGACAATACTCGGGCCAAAAAGGCCAAGAACAGAGCTACGCTATATAAAAACAAATAGAACCAATAGAAGTTCAAAACTTTCAAATTTTGAAGATAAAAGTGAATGTAATAACTTAACGTTTTTTCTAAATTAGCCTCGAAAGAACTCCCCATTAGCGTAACAATTGAAAATAAAAATTTTTAGCCCTTATTGATACAGGTTCTAATTTTACTATTATAGACGACAATATAGAAGGTTTTAAAAAAAATAAAAATAAAACCAATCTCTTTCTCAACAATAAATAGTAAAGATCAAATTAATTTTGAAATTCATACTGTAGCACCACTAGAATTTAATACTCCATCCAATGCATTAATACGATGGAAAGTAAAAAAATTACCTAATCGAAAATATCAAATTATAATAGGTGCAGATCTATTAAGAAGTTTAGACAGTGTAATAGATTTCGATATAAACAAAATAATTGGACAGAACTCCAATGTGGGGTTCAAGACAACCATCAAAGTCGATGATATGGAATGCGGAAAATTCTACCACGTAGTATTTCTGAAATCGGTCAATAATAGGTTTGGCAGAAGAGTTGTGGTTGAGTTCAACTCAACGCAGATATTTCTAACCGAAAAGGTTAGTAATGAATTAAATATAGAAAAGTTGCAACTCATGAATGAGTTGAGCACTTATATATTTATAAAAACTTTAGTCAAAATAAAAATAATCCATATGTTTATTTAAAACACAAATACAAAAAAAAAATTTTAATTCAAATGTTCAATTCAATCCAATTTAATTGAATTTTCACTATTTTTTAAAAAATTAATAACGCACTTTTATTTTTTTTTATTATAATAAAACGCACTGTTTTATTTTCAATTTAATTTATTTTAACAACCTTTCTTTTACGACTCTACGATAACGATTGATTAAAATTCATAAAATTTGGGTTTATATAAACTTGAGTTAAACGGTTCAGGACTAACGTTTAACTCAAGTTCAGTAACCTTGAATTTAAAGTACATAATAAAAAATGAAAAAAAACCAAAGTATATAAAAAACATATGTAGTGTATATAAAGAGTTAAAATCATTGAATATATAAAAAATATAAAATTATTGTGAATTAAATTAATTTTAGTTAATGTAACTGACATCTTGTGTCCCAAAATTAAAACAATTATATTTTGACAATTTCTATCTAATATTGTGAATTTGTTTGGTTTTGACAATTAATGTTAGTATCAATAATACTTTAAAATAAATATACATAAACTTTTAATTTTTAGGTATATCAATAGAAAAAAACAAAGATGATGCCTCAAGATGCTGGATGCTGATCGGTACCAGGATTCAACCATCACTCAGGAACCAGGATACTCAGATAAGTACAGAAATAATTTTAATTTGAAATTGATTCTTTGTTTCTCCTTTTTTTTTTTATTTTTAGATGAACGAGAAACCAGCAAAATATGATAGCTGCAAAAACATACTCCCGGCCTTGGCATTATATTGAAGTAATGCCAACTTATTGAGGTAAATTATGTGAGTTGCAATATGGATAGGTAACTTGTATCATTCAAATTCATGCTCGATTAATACTAATTTCATCATGGGTGAAGTGTTTTTTAGGTTAAATATTCAAAAAGATCATGATATCTCAAGTTCGCAACAACGTATCCAGTTGATTTGCAGGTTCCGGTGCTCGTACATTGCAGTAACATGAAAGAAAAAAATTATGAAAGTGTAAGAATTATATTATTTGTTTTAGAAAATTTGTGTATGCTTTTGTAGTTTATAAGGCATTCATACGTAGGAATTTTTGAATAATAGTTTGTGTGAATGTATGAATACTTGAATTATGTTGATGTGTGATTTCGTTGAATATGTCGATATGTAAATTTCAAATGTTATTTATTGTGAGTGTGTGACAATGTTTTTAATTTTGATGTTTTTTTTTTTTGTTTTACCTGAACGGACGAATTTCGAATTTTGATTTTGTTTCAACGGACGATTTTTTGTTGCGATTTTTTTTTATTTTTATTATTTTAACGAATTTAGCGAATAGATATTAAAATCATATTTGATTGTTAAACGATTTTCGCGTGTAAGTATTAGCGAATTATTATTATATTTTTTTTTTTTATAAGCGATAGATTTTAGATTAACCAATTATTTTTTTTTGTTTATGAGCGATAGATTTTAGCGTGTAAGTGTTTGTGATGCTTTCCTACATTGGCTTAACAATGGTTGATGAACATAGTACATTGTTAATCATGTGGTAGTAAGCAAATCTTTGTTATAGAATGTTTGATGATATTATGTTTTGTACGCAACGTAACGACTCGGACCAACCCATCCGAACCAGGATGTATCTGAGTAATTCTGGCTAGTGGCCATTGACATGGTGGCAAATTATCTTCCTTCAATAACACTAATTGGTTTGGTTTGACATTGTCTACTTGTGCTGACCATTTAGGTCGTTGTTGTAGTCGACTTAAATATTCCTTTTGCCACCTCATCCAAAAACTTTGTAACATGTGTTGCAAATGTTGCCATCTATCTAACCTATTTGGAATAGTATCTAACAAAGACATTTGCGGTGTTGCAAGCATGTTTTCTCCAATAAGAAAATGTGCAGGAGTTAACGGTGCTAAATCGTCGATATTATTGGTTATTTCACATAAAGGTCTTGAGTTCAAGCAAGCCTCTATTTGACACAGAAAAGTTGAAAATTCTTCATAAGTTAAAATGGTGTTCAAAATTCGTTTTAAATGGTACTTTGTGGATTTAACTCCGGCTTCCCACAAACCTTCGAAATGAGGAGATGAGGGTGGAATGAAATGAAATTTTACAGTTATTTGGGGCTTGTATTCTTTAATCATGATGTTGGATTGCTTCATTAAACTTCTATTAGCACCAACAAAGTTAGTGCCGTTGTCACAGTAGATATTTTGACATAATCCTCGTCGCGCACAAAATCGACGGAATGCCGCGATGAAGCCGTCTGAAGACATGTCGGTAACTAACTCCAACTGAATGGCCTTAGTGGACATACAAATAAATAATGAAACATATGCCTTATATTTCTTTGCACCTCTATCTTTATGCGCCTTTAATTCGAATGGCCCGCAATAATCTAACCCTGTATGCGTAAATGGTCTTGCAATTTGTGTTCTTACACTTGGCAAATTCCCCATTAGTTGTGTTTGTGTTTTAGCCTTTTGCTTAAAACAAGGTATACATTTATGTATCATCATGCGTATACTATTCCTTGCATTGATAATCCAATATTTAGTGTAATGTTGTGTACTTGTGCACTTTTTCTATTAGGAGCTTAGGTCGTTATCTGAGAGTATAATAGGATACTTTTGGTCAAATGGTATACTGGAATTTCTTAACCTTCCACCAACACGTAGTAGTCCATCCTTGTCTAAGAAGGGATTAAGTTTTGATATTCGATCTTTATTATCAATTGGCTGGTTACCTTTCAATGCAATTATTTCCTTTTGAAAATTTTTAGCTTGCACTGTTCTAATTAATATGTTAAGAGCATCTTCCGTTTCCGAGTTTGTGAGATGATCTACGTGATCGGATTTTATTTTGCATTTTAATTTGGTAAAAAATCGACGACAATATGCAGTTACTCTTATTAATCTATGTAATGATGAGAAATTGACTTCGAAAATGTCCACCTTTGCGCTTGTTGAATGGAAAATTACAATTTTGCTTTTTTCAAGTTCGGTTGTTGTTAGTTTTTGTATAGGCCAAAAGTCTGATGATTTGGAAAGGCATTCGGGATCGTTCCACCAAATTTTATGCTTTTGCTTATGCAATGCAATTCTGATGGGCTTATGCAATTTTATGCTTATGCAATTCTGATGGGCATAGCCCTCGTGTTGCACAATCAGCTGGATTTTGCTTCGTTGGTACATATGACCATACATTTCCCTTTAAACATGTTATGAATATCTGAAACTCTGTTTGCGACAAAGGTAGTCCACTTACTGGGATGTCCTTTCAACCAAGCTAGTACGATTTCTGAATCACTCCATCCGCCAAACTTATAGCACACAGTTCTAATCATGGTAATGATAACGTTTTAATCGGAGCAACTCTACTTTTTGCTAAGACCAGGCGCATAGTTCTGTGGCCGTTTTGGTCAATAGTACATAGGTAAATTACTGCCGCGTATGCTTTGTTTGAAGCATCTGCAAATGCATGGAGTTCAACGCCTGAGTTCTGTGATGAATAGTGAAGCCATCTTGGAACTCGAATTTGTGTTATATCCGATAAATATAATATTTGTTCCATTGTTGTTGCAACTCATGACTCACATTATCATCCCAAGTAAGACCCTCCAACCATAATTTCTGCATAATTATTTTACCCGTTATGATTATTGCAGCTAGCCAACCTAAAGGATCAAACAACTTGGATAAATTTGTGATAAAATTGTTCGTTTTGAACAAATTTGTGATATCGGTGAAAAATTCACAGAAAAATAGCATACATCTGCTTTGGGATTCCAAATAGTTCCCAAAGTACGTACTTCATCTTTATGATCTGAAACTAACGGCAACATTTTCTCTTGTTCAATCTTAGGCATCTCTGATATTAACTCCTTGGCATTCGACATCTATTTTCTTAATGGAAAACCACCACGATTCATAAGTTCTATCATATCTTGTTGAATTTGTAAAGCTGACTCTATATCTTCTGCTCCTGATAGCAGATCATCTACATAAAAATCTGTCATAGTGATTTCTGAAGCTAGTGGAAAGTTTTGCGCTTCATCACTGGCTAATTGTTGCATTGTTCGTGTCGCTAAATATGGTGCACTTTTCGTTCCAAACATGACAGTTAACAATTTGTAATCTTTCACGTTTTCGTTGGTGTTTTCACGCCACACTATGCGTTGGTAATTAGCATGTTTCTTGTCAACTAAGACTTGCCGATAAATTTTTCGATATCTGCTATGAAAGCAATTCTATGTTTGCGCCATCGGATGAATAGTTGCACTAATTCGTCTTGAATAACCGGACCCTTTAACATCATGTCGTTTAAGGATGTTCCACTTTCTGTTGATCGTGACGCGTCGATGACCACTCTCAGTTTTGTAGTGGTACTGGATTCCTTTACGACTCCATGATGCAGCAGATAACATGTTCTGTGTTTGAGTTGATCATCTTTCATAGCTTCGTAATATGTGATGGGTATCATGTGACCTAATTTTAGATACTCGTTAATTACTTTACAGTATTCAGTTTTGAACTTCTTGTCTCGTTCGAATCTAGCTTCTAGTTGATGAAGTCGGCGGATTGCAATGTTTCTTGACGCTCCCAAATGGCGTTCGAGCGTGGATTCTCGTAATGGCAGTGGCACTTGATACACTTCCTATTGGTAGTCTAGTGGTTGTTTCTTTGTAAATCTCTTCACATTTAAGTTATTCTTCTGTTAAGGTATTAACATTCTGGATTTCTTCTATTTCCCAAAACATTCTTACTTGTTCTTCTAGCTTGTGAGTTAAATGGTAGTTGGCTATGGTGATGTTTTGTGTTGTAGCTTGGTGAATTTCGCCCGATAGAATCCAACCAAATATTGTATTTTGAGCTAATTGGGTACCCTCTGTGCCCCTTTTGACACCAAGTAATATAATTTTATTAAAAACTTCGGCTTCCAGTAATAGATCAATAACTCCAGGTTGATTGAAATGAGGGTCCGCTAATTTTAAATCCACTATATGCTCCCACTTCTCATAATTGATTCTTGACGATGGTAATATTTGAGTTAGTTTTTCATAATAAATCCTTCCACGTTAATAAATTGTTCATCAACGAGTGATTTTATGGTGAAAGTGGTTTTATTATTAATTGTATGATTGTTGTCTTTTCCAATGCCTTGGATTGTAGCACTGACAATTTCTTTATTTAAGTTTACTCTTCACTATTTTCTCGGTAATGAAAGATGCTTGAGATCCTTGGTCAAGCAACGCACGCACTGTGATTTCCTTTCCAGAAGAATTTATTATTTTGACCAAAACAGTGGCGAGCAAAACTTGTTTGTTGTATTTGCTGAACGCTGTAGTTCTTACATCCTTGTCAGCACACTGGAGATACTCCGTAGAACTACTATTGTTTGAAGGTGTGAAACTGGGACTGTTGATATTCAAAATATGATTGCTTGCTCGCACATGTGACATATATGGCGCTCCAACTGGCTGCGTGTGACCAGCTCCCCTAGTTAAGTGCAGTAACGTATGATGTGGCTTCTGGCACTCATGGCATTTGTGTTTGCTGGAACACTGCGGTACTTTGTGACCTTCCCCTAAACAATTCCAGCATAACGCTTTTGTTCTTACAAAGTCCAATCGTTTAATAGGAGCCAGTTCTAAAAAATTTTTACATTTTCTTAAGATATGCGACTCTTTACACATGGTACAAATAACTCCAGTTACTGATTCGATGTGGAAATTTTTGGTAGGTGTTTGCTTAACGTCCTTTGATTTAATGTGATTTGGATGATTGCGTTGAACAGATTCCAAAGTCCGAAATCTGTTTTCTAAAAATTCTTTGAACACTGTGAATTCCGGTATTGTTCGAGAGTTTCCAATCTTTTCCTCCCATAATTGTTGAGTTCGAAATGGTAATTTCTGAACCAATAAGAAAATCAAAATACTATTCCAGCTTTCCACGAGTATATTTAAATTTTTTAAGGAATGATAGGCTGCAATAGTGGTGTCCAGCATGTTTTTGATTGCTGTTGCTGACTCAGCTGTAATTTGTGGTTGACTTAGTAGAACCCTTAGCTGCGTGTTTACCAGCACTCTTTTGTTTTCATAACGATCAGTCAGAATAGTTATGGCTGACTTAAACCCTGATTCTTCTAAATGCAAATGTTGAATGAGTGTTGCTGCATCTCCCTCCACCTTGGTCTTTAGCACGTTCAATTTCTGTATATTCGACATTTGCGAGTATTGCAAGAAATAGGCGTCTAGAGTATTCTTAAAGGCGGGCCAACTTTCATACGTGCCATCAAACGGGGGTAAACTCAAGCGTGGTGGCGCAAAATCTTGTTGAGTTGGAATCAATGATGAACTCAAATCTGGGGTTTCTTTTGCTAGCTGGGCATAAGCATCCTTCAACTCAGGTTGCAGATCCATATACACTTCTAAAATTTATGTCCATGTTTCACTCTTTAAATATTCTTCGACGTCATCCATGCCAACAACAGCCATGTGCAATTTCTCCGACTCCTTGAATCTGTTTTCTACTAATGTCAGCCTTGTTTCCAATTGAGTCGCACGTAACTTCGACCCTAGTTCCTTAAACCCAGCTTGAAAGGTTAGCATATCCTTTAAATTGGTTTCCAATTGCGCGATAATTGTTGCTTTCGTTTTTGCCTTTGACATCTTAACGCGATATAGAACTACTTACAACTTATATAACTCAAATTAGTTAATCCTTAATTTTTTTAACAAAATTTTAGCATATAAAAAATGTTGCAAAAATAATTTTAAAACTTTTATATATGTTATTAATGTTGAATGTTTTTATAAAAATTTTATTATAAATGTTTTTGTTGTTAAATGTTTATATTTAATATTTAATATTGTGAATTTTGTTAGTATATAATAATTAGAACGGACTTACTTTTGATTTATGTATTCCTCTTTTATTTGCAGAAACCGTACCGAACGCGCGCGTGCCAAACCGTTAGGGATTCTGTACCCTAATATTTTGTTTTTTTTATATATTTTTATTTTTTTATTTTTTTATTTTTTTTTTCGTTTTTACAAATTTTAAAAATTAACTCTTTTTAATTATAATTTATCTTAGAGTTTAACAGTCACTGTTTTTAACTAGCTCAAATATTGTAAATTATAATATTTTAATTTTAATTTTTCTCATAAAAGTCACTGTTATCGTTCTTGCAAATTTGTCACCCAAATACAGTTCCTTTTTTCACACTCTTTTTTTTTTTTAATATAAATATATCAATATAAGTATATTTTTTTTTTTGTTTTTTTTTACACCACAAATTTTCTAATTTTTCCTTTTTACACTTCATACAATAGAATCAAATTTGTTTGCCGCTTAACATCCGGTTCGAAGGACCAAAAAATGTTTGTTTAAAACACAAATACAAAAAAAAATGTTTAATTTAAATGTTCAATTCAATCCAATTTAATTGAATTTTCACTATTTTTTAAAAAATTAATAACGCACTTTTATTTTTTTTTATTATAATAAAACGCACTGTTTTATTTTCAATTTAATTTATTTTAACAACCTTTCTTTTACGACTCTACGATAACGATTGATTAAAATTCATAAAATTTGGGTTTATATAAACTTGAGTTAAACGGTTCAGGACTAATGTTTAACTCAAGTTCAGTAACCTTGAATTTAAAGTACATAATAAAAAATGAAAAAAAACCAAAGTATATAAAAAACATATGTGTAGTGTATATAAAGAGTTAAAATCATTGAATATATAAAAAATATAAAATTATTGTGAATTAAATTAATTTTAGTTAATGTAACTGACATCTTGTGTCCCAAAATTAAAACAATTATATTTTGACAATTTCTATCTAATATTGTGAATTTGTTTGGTTATTAATTAATTAATGTAAGTATCAATAATACTTTAAAATAAATATACATAAACTTTTAATTTTTAGGTATATCAATAGAAAAAAACAAAGATGATGCCTCAAGATGCTGGATGCTGATCGGTACCAGGATTCAACCATCACTCAGGAACCAGGATACTCAGATAAGTACAAAAATAATTTTAATTTGAAATTGATTCTTTGTTTCTCCTATTTTTTTTATTTTTAGATGAACGAGAAACCAGCAAAATATGATAGCTGCAGAAACACCATATCTATTTGTACAGGAAGAAATACAGCAACACCGTATTAATTGTTTTTTGATGCAAATGATGTGGTTTTGATATATGTGTCTCTTTTTGGCACGTTTATTTTGTACTTTTTGTCTCTTTCTAAGTGTACGTGATTAAAATAAGGTTTGTACGTGACTTGCATAAATTATGCAAATTAGTTTTTGTTGTTATTTTTTGCGGTTTTTGTTTTTGTTTTTACGCTAAATAGTTGTTTATTATTTTTTTTTGTATTTGTTGTTGTTTTTATGTAAAATTGTTTTTTTGTTGTTTTTATTGTTTTTATGCTAATTAGGTTTTTGTGATGACGTCATCAATAATATGAAGGTCATATTCTTATTGTTTTTATGTTAATAATTAGTCACGTCATCAAAATTCTTGCAATTTTAGAAGTGGGTGTGGATTAAACTATTTAATATATACAGTCAAACCAGGTTAAGTGGAACTTGGTTAAGTGGGAAACCTCTATAAGTTGCACTCTGATCTTGGTCTCCTTATTTTAGTGGAAAAACCTCTATAACTGCAATTTTTTGACCTCTATAAGTGGATCTCAATTTAAAAATTTTTACCTCTATAATTGAAACATTAATCTCTATTTCAAAATTTTTACCTCTATAACTGAAACTTTATATGTAATTTGTACCTATTTTAATGGAACAATTTTGCACTTGTTTGCATTGCAAAAATTTTTATTTTTGTTTTATTTCGCTGAATTTAATATTTACGTTAAAGAACCGCTATTTTGTATTTTTTGTATGAACATACATACATATATAGTTTTATTCTTGTTAAATATGGAATAGGTATCTATTCAGATTTTGTTAGTTCTTGTTTGTTAATTGGTTAGTTACAATCTAAAATGTCAAAAAGAAAAATAAAAACTTTTGCTGTAAGCGATAAATTAAAAATTTTTCAAGTTTTCCAAAATGGAATGCCACGATTGGTCATTTCTGAAAAATTTAATGTTCCAAAATCAATCCTTTCGCGAATAATTAACAATGGTGACCAATTAGAAAAAAAAAGTTTATGAAGGACATGTAAAATTAAAGAAGTTCAGAAAGTGTGAATTTCCTGAACTTGAAAATTGTGTTGTAAAATGGATGAAAGAATGTCGAAACAAAAATATTCCCATTAGTGGCAATGTTTTGAAAGAAAAGGCTCAACTTTATACTAAAAAACTTAAGATAAATAAATTCACTTCTAGTAATGGATGGATAGAAAAAAAGAAATCATATTGTGTTCAGAAAAATTTGTGGAGAAAGTGGTTCTGTGGATACAATTGGTGCAAGAAGAAAAATATGCATTGTCATGGAGGTAAAATGAGCAAAGAACGAGTAAGTATTCTTCTCTGCGCCAACATGAGCGATACAGAAAAATTACCAATAATTTTTAATAATAAGCCCAGATGCTTTAAAAATATAAAAACATTACCTGTAGAGTATAAAAACAATAAAAAGGCCTAGATTTTAGTTACGTTAACGTTAAATTTTTGCCACCAAACACTATTAGAAAACTACAGCCTTTGGATCAAGGCATAATTCAAAATTTCAAAGTTAATTATTGAAAACTGGTTGTAGAACATGTATTAAAATCTATAGATGACAGCACTAAGCCAATTATAACTCTTTTAGATGCAATAAGGTTTGTTCAAAAAGCATGGTGCAATGTTTCCAAAAGCACCATTGCTAATTTTTTTACAAAATCTAGATTTAAGCATAACTCTGTCGAAAACGAAGTGTCCAGAAGTTAAGAAATTACAGAAGAAATAAACTTAATTGACCCAGAAATTTGGGATAAATTAACTGAGAACATTGCTGATAATTTAACTTTTGAAGAGTACGTTCAAATTGACGAAAATATTCCTATCAGGGGCGAGCTCACTGATGAAGATATTATTGAAACTGCTTTATTGGAAGATATTTTTGAAATCAGTGATGAGGAGAACGAAGAATTCGAAAAAGAGGCATCTGAAAAATCAAACGTAACGAAAAATGAAGCAATGAAAGCAGTGTGTATTTTACAAAATTTTTTTGAGTTAAACAAAGGAACGTCACATGAGATTTTTAATTATTTAAATGAATTAGAAAAACAAATTAATAAACTCAAAAAAGATACACAACAGAAAGAAATAACAGTTTTTTTTAAGTTAAAAATGCAAAAATTATTAACGTATATGAAATTATAAGATTGGGATATGAATATGTTTTTGTTTGTACTTTTTAAATTAAAATTGGATTGTTTGTATCAATTTTTTTTTCATAGCTAAGTATATAAGAAAAATAAAAATTTTATATGTTAAACCGACAGTTAAATATAAAACTTAAAATACAATACACATATACATATAATTTGTTTTACTCAAAATACACACATTTCTAGTTCCAACTTTCAAAATTTCAGAAACCTCTTTAATTGAAACAATTTATATAAAACATCTGATTAACTGGAAAACTGTATAAGTGAACTACCTCTATAAGTGGAATAAAAGTGCTGGCCCCTGCAGGTTCCACATATCCAGGTTTGACTGTATAAACATTATATTATGTATATTAGTTTAAAATCAGTATTGATAATTAGTATTGATCAGTGGTATCCAATTCTGTTGATTTATTTGAAGGGTTAGATGAATCATCATTATCATTTTTGTTTGAAGAAGAAAAAAAGGTACATTTTAATTGGAAAGGAAATACATATACATATTATGAAGATACTATCTTTCATAAATTGTATAGGGAAAAGTATTGGGAATTGATTGCGCTTAATTGTTTTAGATTTAATAGAATTCAAAATATTGAAAGCATTATCTCTCCTATTCTAACTTATGAACATCGTAATAAAATATATATTGAAAGATATTTATAATTTTTGGTGGTTTACAATTTTATTGAATATAAATAATTTTTACCATAAATCATAATTAATTCATAATTTTTTATAATTTTGCAATTAAAAGATTTTGTTTTTTGAACTTACATTATTGAAAATAAAAAACAAAAAGTTAATCTTAAAAAGTTGGTTAGGATTTAGTTTAATATATATGGAATTTACATTTATAAAATTCTATACAAAAAATCTTATACATAATTAAAATTCATAATTGAAAATTCTTAGTTATAAATATAATTGGTTTAATATTTTAAGAAGTCAAAAGTAAAAATTTAGTTTTTAATGTAATTAATATTTTGAACAATAATTGCATTCTAAAATAAGTGGTTTTGTTAATTAATATAATTGGTAAATTATTTAAAATAATAATAAAATTTTAGTATATAAGTGAAAGAATTTTCTAACTTAATCATCAGTAATAATTTACAATTATAAATAAAACAATGAATTCAATTATAAATAAATGAACAATTAATAAATAAATGAACAATTAAATTGTTTTATTTATAATCAAACATTTCAATTATAAATAAATGAAACAATGTATTAGAGGACATAATCATTGTGCCAGTAGGAGACACCAGTTGCGAAACATCATCTAACCCAAAAAAAAAGGAAAATTAATAATTGGCGAACAACAGAATTACTTTTATAACATGATGTACGAGCAGCAGCAGCAACAGCAACAACAACAACAACAACCAAAACAACAGCAGCAGCAACAACAACCACAAAAACAGACAAATATTACCTAATTTCTTGACAATATAAATAAAATAATTGAACAGAACTCCAATGCGGGGTTCAACGTAGTATTTCTGAAATCGGTCAATAATAGGTTTGGCAGAACAGTTGTGGTTGAGTTCAACTCAACGCAGATATTTCTAACCGGTTAGTAATGAATTAAATATAGAAAAGTTGCAACTCATGAATGAGTTGAGCAACTTATACATTTATAAAAACTTTAGTCAAAATAAAAATAATCCATATCTATTTGTACAGGAAGAAATACTGAGGCAACATAGGTTGGCTTTAAACCAATAAATAAAATAAATAAAAAAAATTTTAAAAAAAACAGCTTTTTTGAACTAAAAAGTAGAAAATAAATTTTTAATAGCAAATTTTTCTGTAATTTTCTAAACTATATTGTTACAATCGAGATTTTTTTGAAAAAGTTTATTTCAATATGTCAAATATATATATAAATATAAATATATATAAGTTTTAAAGTCTGTGAAATTAATATAAAAGCTGGAGGCAAAATTTAAAAATATAAGTTTATAGTTATGCGTTAGTTGCCTCCAGCTTTTATTTTAATCAAGAAGTGGATGGGCCCTTTCAGCTATTCTCAATCTAGTAATCAATATTAACAAACACTCACCAATAAAAGGTAGTTCTTTTATTCGAACACCATCGGAAATACAAAGAAAAAAGCTTGCATAAATGTTAGAAATAATGATGATGCATGTTTTGCTTGGGCTGTTGTTTCTGCACAATTTCCTACTGAGATAAATTCAAATAGAGTTTCAAGTTATCCAGATTATACTGATGTATTGAACTTGGATGACATAGAGTTTCCAATGCAAATGAACAAGATCACAATTTTTGAAGAAAACAACAATGTATCAATTAATGTGTTTACTCATACCCAAATGGAGGGGAATAAACGAAAAGAAATATTTCCATTAAGACTTTCAAAAGTGGTAGAGGTATAACAATAATTTTAACTCTAGTTATGCTTTAAATTACAAATATTTTTTTTAAATTTTAGATAAGCAACATAACAATTTATTATTATTATTAGAAGAAGTAACTGATATTGATGTTGATGATACAATTGTAATCAAACAACATTATGTATGGATTAAAAACTTGTCAAGGCTAGTTTCATCAAATACATCTAAGCATAATAATGCGATACATATTTGCAACCGCTGCTTACATTATTTTCATAGTAGAAGTTCATCAGAAAGATTACATACTAGAAGTTCATCAGAAAGATTGTTTCGATCAAAATAATTGTAAAGTAAGATTACCTACTTTAGAAAATAATACACTTAGTTTTAAGAATTTTAAAAATAAGCTAATGGTTCCAATTGTAATATATGCAGATATTGCATGCATTTTAAAAGAAACTGACGAAGGTAATACATATCAGGAACATATTCCATGTTCAATCGGTTATTATATAAAATCTTCATATAATTCTGGTTTTGAAACTTATGTATCTTATTGTGGTGAAGATTGTATTGATTGGTTTATGACTGAACTTAATGTATTAAAAACTATTTTAAATGATAAATTAACTCAAACTAAACAAATGATAATTTCAAATGAGGAAGAATTAAATTTTAGATTTGCTGAAAAATGTTTTATTTGTGAAAAACAATTTACTTCTACTTCTAAAAAAGTACGTGATCATTGCCATTTAACAGGTAAATATCGCGGAGCTGCACATAACACCTGTAATTTAAATTTTCAAGATGATTTAACTATACCAATCATTTTTCATAACTTAAGCTCGTATGATGCACATTTTATTATAAAAGATATTAATAAAATTGGTGAAGGTAATGTGAATGTATTACCACTTAATAAGGAAAAATATATATCATTTACAAAAAATATTGATAATTGTAAAATCAAATTTAGATTTATAGATTCATTTAAATTCTTGCCTGCTAGTTTAGATTCAATTTCATTATTATTAAACGAATATCCAATATTAGAATCAGAATTTTCAAATTTAACATCTAATCAAATTAATTTATTAAAAAGAAAAGGTGTATATCCCTATGATTATTTTAATAGTTTTGAAAAGTTCAAGGAAGAAACTCTTCCCAATAAGAATCATTTTTATAATAAACTAAACAAACAAAATGTTAACGATAAAGATTATGATCATGCTAAAAAAGTGTGGAAAGAGTTACAAATTAAAAATTTAGGTGAATATTCTGATTTATATTTAAAAACAGATGTTTTGTTGTTGGCCGATGTTTTTGAAAAATTTCGAATTACTTCTTTGAAAACACACAAACTAGATCCAGCTCATTATTATACACTTCCTGGTTATACATGGGATGCAATGGTATTGTATACAAATATAAAGTTGTTACTTCTTACAGATATTGATATGATAATGTTTATTGAGAGGGGTATACGTGGAGGGTTAACACAATGTACAAAAAGATACTGTGAAGCGAATAATCAATATTTGGAAACTTTTGATAAAGACAAACCAGAGAAATATTTAATGTATTGGGATATAAATAATCAGTATGGATATGCTATTATGGATTACACAACATTTGCCATATGGAGGTTTTAAATGGGTTGAAAATACTGAAGAATTTACAGCTGATACAATTTCTTCTATTTCTGATGATTGTGATAAGGGATATATTTTTGAAGTAGATTTGGAATATCCTAAAGAGCTTCATGATTTACATTTAGATTTACCATTTTGTCCTGAAAATATGTGTCCACCAGGTTCCAAACAGAAAAAATTGCTTGCCACTTTATATGACAAATCTAAATATGTTATACATTATAGAAATTTAAAACAAGTTCTGAAACATGGTTTAAAATTAACAAAAATTCATAGAGTTATAGAATTTAATCAATCTCCTTGGTTAAAATCATAAATTGATTTGAATACAAAACTAAGAGCTGAAGCAAGGAATGATTTTGAAAAAAATCAATATAAATTATTCAATAATGCAGTATTTGGAAAAACTATGGAGAATGTGCGAAAATATAGTTCCGTGAAACTGGTTTCAAAATGGGTAGGTAGATATGGAGCTAGTGCTTTGATAGCATCCCCTTTCTTTAAGAGTGGTACAGTTTTTAATGAAAATTTGGTAGCAATAGAACTTTTTAAATCAGAAGTGTATTTTTGTAAACCAATTTATGTTGGATTATGTGTGTTAGATATTTCAAAAACTTTAAATTATAATTATCATTATGGTTATATGAAACCAAAATTTGGAGAAAATTGTTCAATTGTTTATACTGATACTGATAGTTTAATCTATGAAATTTCCAATACTAATATTTATGAAGTTATGAAAAATGATTGCCATACTCACTTTGATACTAGTGATTATCATGCAAATAATATTTGGTTAATACCACAAGTAAATAAAAAAGTTGTTGGTCTAATGAAAGATGAATTAAATGGTAATATCATGTCTCACTTTGTAGGTTTGAGAGCAAAAATGTATGCTATTAAAGTTGAAAATAAAGAAAATATAAAAAAAATTAAGGGAGTTAAAAAAAAATATTGTAAAAAACGAAATTTCTTTTGATGATTTTACCGATTGTTTAAATAATGATGTTAATAAAATAGTAAATCAAAACTTAATAAAATCCAAACTCCACACTGTACATAGCATAAATCAATCAAAATTAGCTTTAAGTGCATCCGATGATAAACGATTTTTAATAGAAGATTCCTACAGTACATTAGCTTGGAGTCATTATAGTATTAATGAGTAAAAAAATATAAATTTTTTAAATTGTTCTTAAAAATGTGTTTTAATGAATTTGTTTAATAAATTTTAAGCACCATAAAACCACAAACATCCCATTTGAATTTGAATACTTTTTTTCTGATAGTGATTAAAATAGTAAAACATAATCTTCCAAATTTTTTATTAAAATGTGTTTACTTAATTTGATGCAAATTTCAATCGAGCATCAACGCTAATATTTTTGTATATACATTGTATGGTAAATTTTAAGCACCATAAAACTACAAACATCCTTTAAATTTGAATATCAAATGCCATCAAAAAAAATTTCATAAATACATCAGTCAAAATACATGAGTATAATAATAATAATAATATGGATTTCATCAATAAATTTATTAAAAAATTTTGTCCTGAGACAATATTTAGATTGGCTCAAATGACAATTAATAAAAAATATAATATAATAAAAGCGGAGTTAACAACAACGAGATATGGTGAACGGTTGGTGTTAAGATTGAGCAACAGGCGATTGCTCTATTTACCAAAAATGTTTGTTAACGTAAATACTGAGGATCTTAACGAACTAAATAGCGGAAATTACTCAATAATTAATCTAGGGAAGGATACAAATAGGCTGTACAGCCTAAAAATTGCAGAATATGTGATGGAGGAGCTCCCGTCCGATGAGGACTGGGACCAGGAGCTGGAGGTTGATGAAGCAGATTATAAAATCTAAATATTAAGTAAAAAATATTATAAACCAAAAAAAGAAAAATAAAAATAAAAGTATAAAAATAATAATTTTCTTTTCATTTAATTAGGTTTTTTATTTTATAGGTTCTTTAGAGACTTGAAATCTTGAGTTCAGATTTCAGTTTCTTCTTCCTTCCATTTGAACCCATGATGATTTTTAGTTGTCCAGTTGAATTTAGAACTGCAATCTCTTTTAGCAAAAATTTATTTTAAGATCAACAATCGTATATTCCATTTTTATACAATTTTCCATGGGGTAAATAAAGAAAAATAAAAGAAAAAAAAAAAAAATGTATAATAATAACATAATATACATACATACAAAAAATCTTTTGTTTAAATTTCTTTTGTTATAACTAAATTCTAATTACTTCATTTATGTTCAAATATAGAGAAATAACCTTGAACTTCAACAAAATTATTAATGTAGGTCAGTTTAAATAAAGCTAAGAATAAAACAAAATTTTTTTAATTTTTTTATTATATTTTATTTACTGATAATATTTTTTTTCTTAACAATATGAAATAAAAATTCTAAACATAAATGTCCACAATTGTAAGAATTAAAATTTTGATATTTATTATAATTATATGTAAGCTTATCTCCTAAATATTTTATTACTTCTAATGGCGGTCTTAAATTTCCAAAACTATCAAAATAATGAGTTATTTCTACATTTTTAAAATAAGCTACCCAATGTGTTCCATTTCCAATAGAATTATCTAAATTTATTATACCACATTCATACTTCCAAGGTCCACGTATTGGTAAATTACCTCTCATAAAAACTCCTCGAAAATATTTTAAGTATTTTTTACCAAAGTTTTCTAAATCAATATTTGTAAGAGCTCTATTGGGTAGCTTAGTTAATGGTTTTTTGGATTCAAATAAAGTCCTAAACCATTCTTATATGGTTTTAAGTGCAATCCATTGCCTCCTTTTAATGCTATTGTTTCCATCATTTTATTATGACGTTCACTTTCATGTAATTGTTTACGAGCACTTTTAGCATCATTTATAGCTTTCGTTATGCCTGCGGCACCACCTGAAAGTGCACCAATAGTTGATAGACCTGCAAATATAGGGATTAAAGGTAAAACTCCTCCAATTTTTGGTACAGGAATTATTCGTGGAATGTTAATGTTTTTTTTCTGTCCTTTAGAAAACTTTCTAGTAGCATGGAAAGCAATTTTTATAATATTTTTAGCATTCGCTGGTTTTTTTATAGTTTTAACAGCTACTTTAGCTTCCTTTATAATATTTTTCAACATAATATTTTTCAATATTATTATTTAACTTGTCATTCTATGTTCCACGAAAAGATCAATGCAAATTATGCGTGTTATATAAATCCACAGAAAATCCAACCGAGCAAGAAAAAGATAATTTTGAAAAACACAAAGCAGAAAAAAACTTTTTAAAAGCTGAACGAGATGTGGACCGAAGTAATATTGATCCAAAACATGCCATAGTGTCTTACGATTTACAAAGCGTATTTAATGTTCCAAAAGGATATGCTTCAATTTTTTATTACCAGAGAAAATTAAATGTTTTTAATATGACAGCAACTGTTTCTATTATTAATAAGCAGAGAATAACTTATTGTGCAGTTTGAAGTGAGGCTCACCGAGGAAGAGCTGGGAACGACATCAGTAGTGCTTTAATTAAAATACTTGAGCAAATATTAATTGATAACCCTGAAATTGATAAATTTACTTTGTGGAGTGATTCATGTGTGCCCCAGAACAGAAACCAAATTAACACGACCGCCATCAAAATGTTTTTAAAAAAAAACAATATATCAATTTTACAGCAAAAATTTTCAGAGCCTGGCCACTCTCTTGTTCAAGATGTAGACGCTGTGCACGGAGTGATTGATAGGTATTTGGCAAATATTGAAATTCATAGTCCACTTCATTTGATAAAATTATTAGTGAATATGCAGTTTGAAAAAGTGAAATTAAAGGTTTTGCAGATGTCAACCACAGATTTTAAAATTTATTCTGCTATTGCTAATAAACTCAACTATAGTGTTGTACCATTTTCAAAAATTAAAATTATGCTATATGAAAATAACGATAAATTTTCTATTAAATACAAAACATCAGCAACAGAAATTGATTATATAACTAAATCAATATTTAAAAAAGCTGGCAAAAAAATTATACAAACTACAAAATATATTTTTCCACAGCCCATTAGCAAGGAAAAAATTGACGATATTAAAGAATTATTTCCGTATCTACCGAAAAGCGATCAAAATTACATGATCGCTTTGTTAAAAATCATTGTTGATTTGAAAAATAATTTAGTTTTTGTTGAATATGTTGTTGACCAATTTTTTTTATTGACTATTTATATAACATTATTTTCAATAGGTAATTAATGAATTTTTTTTTTTGAAAAATCAAACTGTATTAAAAATCAAAAAATGATTTAATAGTTTTGTTAAGACTAATTGTTTTTATTTATAATTTGACTATTTCTAACATTATTTTCAAGAATGAATTTTTTTATCTGAATTGTGATTTCCAATACATTTTTTGTTTTTTTATGTTTTTGTTATTTTTAATTAATTAAGTACGCTTACTGAAATAAATTGATCTTGAATTTTAAAAATCAATTTAGAATTTTTATTTTAATTTTCTTAACCACTTTAGGACCAAAACGACCCACGTGCATAGAACGAAACCAACTTGTAAAAAAAAGGGAACATGGGTCATTTAGGAATTGTTCTTGACAGACCAAAAATGCTATAACTTTTAAACTGGAAGGTGTCGGAACTTGCAATTTTGTAATTAAAATAACAGAATGTATATCAACTAATTTCAAAACTTACAGAAAAGCTCATCGTACAGTTTTTTTTTTTATCATTTTTAACTTTAAATCGTTTTTAATCGGATATAACTTTTTGGAATATGGAGCTTTTCAGAACTCAGCCGATGAGTTACTAACTGAACAGGCCATTTAATAGATATCAGTGAGTAGTTTGCAATTAGCAGATAGCAGTTACCAGTCAGCAGTTAGCGATTATTAGTTAGCAGTTAGCAAGAGAACAGTTCAGTTGATAATTGAACTAATCCTCATTTAAAAAAATGGATGAACAACTTTTGAAAGATTTAATGAAAACTCGTAAAAATTTAAAAAGGAAATTTCAATCTTTAAAAGTTCAGAAGCTATCAGAAGACCGTAATGGAGAGGAAGCTTTCACTCCAATTACAAAACCATTGAAAGAATTGGCAAATATTGTCAAACAACAACAACAACAATTTTCAAATAATGTTATCAAACCGGAAATTAAATTGCCTGCTAGCGATGATAACACCTTAAAATTATTGAAATCATTTAAGCCGGAAGTTAAAACACCTAGCAACAAAAGTAATACTCACAGTAAATTTATAACTTCAACACCAAATACTATAAAATTTGAGACGTCATCTATAACTGATAATATTATTGATGAATCATCAATTTCACAATTTCCTGTTCTTAACAAGTCAGAACTTGATAAGACATATGGGCCATATTTTGATGAGTCATTAAATGTTCGAAAACTTGGGAATGCTAATTTTCAAATAGATGAAATTACTAAAAATATTTCGATTGATAATGAAGTTTTTAAAGGAACTGATGGTCTATATGAATTAATATTTTAAAAAAAACTCATAAACTATACTGAAAGTGATTTAAAAACATATCATCAAATACTTAACAAAACGAATGCACATAGAAGAAATTATGATCATTTAGAGCAAATAAAAGGAAACAAAGGTTTTAAATACAAAAATATATTAAGAAAATTATATGAATATGATTATAACACTAGACATAAAAAAACTGGTTTAGGCTGTTCGAAAAAAAAGTTTACAAATTATTCTCATAAATCTTCTACTCCGGAAACTCATTTAAATTATACAAATCAATCAAATCAGTATGTTTATTGGGATGATCCTAATGAATTAGTTGACAGATTAAGACTTTTAATTGCATCAGAAACAGCTGGTAACAACAATCATCACAATGAAATTATATCTATAATTGAAGAGTTGAGAGAAGCAAATATAATACAATAACTATTTACATTAACAATCAGTTAAAACCATAATGTCACTTGATAAATTTGGACGTAGTATAGCTTCTTCTTCTAGAAAACTACATATTCAAGGTCCTCCAGGTATAGGTTTCAAATTAACTTCTGAAGGAAATTATGATTTAGATTTATGATTTTATCAAATGTTCAAGAACCAATTAATGGAAGTGACGCAGCAATACAAAATTCTGTAAATACCCATATTTTCTTTCAGAAAGAATTATTACAAAACGAGATAAGAACTTATAAAAATATAATTGACATCAGTTTTCATTTACTTTTCGAAATGGATATACATCAAATCGGATATACTTTAAATAATTTTTTAGATATATATGAAGATATTTTATTGGAGGAACATTATGAACAATTAAAAATTCACTTTCATTTTTTAAAATTATTTAAAAATTCTAAACAAATTAAAACTAAAGAATATGGATATCATTGGGATATATGTCCTTATACATCGGACAACATGACAACTGTTCCAGTTACTTGTCCTTGTCATTCAGCAGCACATCATATGTTAAAATGTTCCAAACTAATGGAATTATATAAAAGAATAGAAAATAGGTTATAATAAAAATATACATACTTGTAAACTACTATATATAGAATAAAGAATATGAATTTTATAATTTGAAAATTTATTGTTTGCTTTATTTATTTTATTTATAAATGAGTAAAAGAGAGGTATATTTTAATTAGTAATTTGCAAGATGAGTAAGGATGAAGTTGTAGATTTTTTCGATTGGCTTGACGCTTCAAATTCATCTGATGAGAGTGACGAAAAGGAAGATGATATTTCAGTTGCTTCTGACGATATTTCAGATTCATTTGAAAAGAGCCATGAGCAAGAGGATTATGATGATCAAAAAAAAGTAAAAAAGAGAGTCAAATTTATGTTAAAGCCTCAAATACATATACTATACAAATTGAATACAGCATATAAATTAGCTCGACAAAAATATTGGGAAGTTATAGCACTTGATCGCTACAGATTTAGTCAACGAATTCAAAATACTGATGATATTATTTCTAAGATTCTAGATAGTAATCACCGCAAATTCATTTTCAATCAAAGATTTTCTAATTAGTTATACATAGTAATTAAGTACATCTATTTTTATTTTGTTTAAACATGAGTAAAAGAGAAGTTGTTGAAGAGCTGCATAAGCCTGCACGAAGAAATTTTAAACGACGTAGAGTTATAATTAAAGGATTTGATGATCTTTGGCAGGCTGATTTAGTAGAAATGGGTTCATATGCTAAAGAAAACAATGGTTTTAAATTTTTATTAACTGTAATTGACAGCTTTTCTAAATATGCATGGGCAATCCCTATAAAAACAAAAACTTCAGAGAACGTCACTCAAGCAATGAAGAATATTTTTGTAAAATCTAAAAGATATCCGCAAAATTTACAAACAGATGATGGGAAAGAATTTTTTAATAAAATATTCAAAAAATTAATGGATAAATATCATATAAATCATTATTCAACATTTAGAATATTAAAGGCCTCTATTGTGGAACGTTTTAATAGAACTTTAATAGAAAAAATGTGGAAAGAATTTAGTTTTAATGGAAATTATAAATGGATTGGTCTAATTGCAGAACTACTCAGACAATATAACAATTCTAAACATCGAACAATTCGGAAACGTCCATCGATGTTAATAAAGATAATGCTGGAAATTTACTTAAAACTGCATATAATCATATAAAAATAGCTTTATCTGCAAAATATAAAATTAATGATTCAGTTCGAATAAGCAAGTATAAACATGTTTTTGAAAAAGGTTACACACCAAATTGGACAACTGAAATATTCAAGATAAGAAAAGTTCAAATCACTAACCCTGACACATATTTACTGGAAGATTATCAAGGTCAACCTATACAAGGAAGCTTCTATGAATATGAATTGTTAAAATCTAAACATAATAATATTTACCTAGTTGAAAAAGTTATTAAAAGTAAAGATAATAAGATTTTTGTAAAATGGCTTGGATTCTCATCTGATCACAATTCATGGATAAATAAAACTGATTTAATATATAGAGAAAATTTTTTTTTTATTTCATATTATTTTAATTACATTTTTTTTGTTTTTAATGAATTTCCATTTGATATGTCGGATCCTGTTTGATTGTTCGTAAATCAATTACAGTGAAATCAGATTTATATTCTGTATCTACCATCATAATTTTTTCTGCTTCTCCATCACCTGTAATTCTTTCAACTAATATTTCTCGATATTCATGACACTGAATTTTGAGATGCTTTTTAATAAAAATGCTTTCATATTCACATCTCACAGTGAGTTTTTGATTTTATAGATCCATATTGTGGTACTGAATCAGCTTTATCTGATAAAAATTGATCGCCTGCTTGCAAAGTAGTTAATGGTTGTATTGTAGTTGTTGTTGTAATTTCACTAGTATTTGTTTCTGAGGGAATTACATGTTTTAAAAACTGAACTGATAAATTTACTTTAACAGTCTCATTATTTGGAAGTAATATATTAAAATATGTGCTCCCAAAAGCTGATTCATCCAATCTAATATTAGAAGTTGGAGCTGAATTTGCTTGAATAGTAAACAAGTAAAATATTAAAATTAAAAATGATTTCATTGTCACAAAAAAACTTTGATCTATCTTCATTCAAGGTTCACGCAGTAATGTGTTATTGGAAATCATAAATATATAAGTTATACTCTTTATTTTCTAGAAAGTTCTTTATTATGTACAAACTTTACTTTGCTTATAATAGAACATACATATATAAAGAGTGATAAAAATCTATCTCTTCCATCTGAATAAGCTTCCATATAATCTAAATATTCCTCTTTTAAATTTTCAAGTAATTTTCTAAAATTAGTTAACATGTCACCAATTTTTGATTTTTTATTTTTTTCATTATATGTATTTTCTATTGATGCTATAAATATAATTCCTTCATCGATTCGTTTCCTTATCATAGACTTTTTCAATTCATTGATTTTCTTCATATTCATTTCTTGACAGTGGCAATGAATCAATATGTTCAGTAATTCCTTTATTCTTACCAGCTGGCAGAACATTTGAAATATTCTTCTCAATCATCTCCCAATCATCTTCTTCAGAAAATGGGCAATCGGCATTAAAATTGTTAGGTGCTGGCTTTTTTTTATTTGATAAACCTCTTATTTTACCAATAATAGATATGTCACCACCATATGTTTCTATTTTTAGATGTTGCCAATCCAAAGGAGATAAATCGAATTGGCTAGTAAATGACTTACCATTTCTAATTTTAAATAAACAAATTTTTTCACCGCCTTCTGGAGTTATATATACCTCCAAAAAGTCGTGATATATTCTCCAATTAATTATTTTAATTGAAGACCATTTCCGACCACAAATACAATATTTATATCCATGTAAAATATTATCAGCCCAAAACATTATGATGCTTATACTTAATAGTCTAATCAGATTATGCTATATTTTATGTTAGAATTAGTCTTTTATAGAATTTTGAGTATCAAATTATTATTAGAAAAAAAATACATATATATATATATATATATATATATATTTTAAATTATTTATTTATTATAAACACTTAAATAATTGTTACATTTCGGACAATAATGATTCACATTTTCCATGTTATCAGTACAATATGGAATGCAGCAACAACACCATAATCCTATCAAATACATTAGTAGAGCTGCAATATGAGTTTTGTTAGCATTTTCATATTCAACTCTCGTTACATTTCTTTCACCACAATTGAAACATATTGCAACTTGGGGATAAGGTCCAAATGATATTTTAAATGCTTGTCGTACAAATACAGTTGAACCAATACATCCTTGGTTTGTGTTGTATGACGATGATGAATCCATGAATGTCTTTGATTAACTAAATTCTTTAGAAAAAATTAAAAAATCTTCTCTGGGTAAGAGCATAGCATTGGAATCGAACCTTATACTAATAAACTTACCTAATAGATTTTACTATTATATAACATCCTAGCACTCCTACCCACAAATTTTTTTTTTTTTTTTTTTTTAAATTAAACTTTATTTTTCTTCATAATAATCTTATAATAACTTAGCCTAAAAAAGTTTAACAAAAACAGCTTTTTGAAAATGCTATTAATATTCCTACCCACAAAAGACTTTATTAGTTCTCGTTATTTTTGTATTTTATTTGTAAATTAATTACTTAATTAGTGTTTTAGTTTTAATCACAAAATGGAGTTCGTAAGAACATTTCTTTTTATAAGAACATATAGGAGTGAAAGAGAAAGATGAAAAAAAGTGATTGACTAGTAGTATTCAAACTAACAGATTCAAAAATAACTGTCAATTTATTCAATCTTAATTGCATAACTTTAGGAGGATTTACTTCAATTTACACCAAAGTCACAAACCTCATTCTTTTTATTTTAGACCAAAGTCACAAACCCTAGTACTAAAAGAGTAGTGAAAGAGATAGAAAACATTCAGCCATAAGAACATATAGGAGTGAAAGAGAAAGATGAAAAAAAGTGATCTAGATCCAGCATAGCTATAGTACTACCGTCCATTCATATGCATACATAAAATTTTTTTTGTTTGTTTATGTTTACCGTTTATTCATATAAATATAACTGCCTACATACTGCCTGCCTACATATTAAAAAATAATAAATCGATGAATAAACTAAATAATAATAGTTGGGATTTGGGAATTTGGTGTGACTGTGTTAGCAGATTTTTAATAGTACAGCACACATAAAAATATACATACCCTTTTTGTACATCTTTGTACCTACATATGTAGTAAAAAAATTTGGTTTTAAAAGTATGTAATTGACAATATATTAAATTGCTTACTTCTAAATGCTAATGTTTTTGAATTAAAAAAAAAAGACTGGATTTCTTATTTTTAATATATTATTTTTGTTGTTTAATGTTTTTACATAATTGGAAATATATTCTTAGTTTTTATACTTCAGAAAAAGGCATCAGTGGTGCAGATCATCACTCCCTAATAGATCTTAATTTAAAGGCAGCTCCCAATTTAGATATCAATGTTAGGGCCATAATATGCGATTTTAATATGTTAAGAGTTTCGAAAGAAAAGTCCTATTTTAATTATAATTAAGAAAGGAAAAAGACATATCTATATAAATATTATAAATAAACACATTGCTTTTATAAATAAAAATGTATACTAAAAATCAATTGATTTGATGGAAAAAAAACTTAAATTTAACACTTGCTTACTAAATTTTAAGTAAATGCATATTAAATTTTACACTGTGTTCTCAAGTGCGGTACATTAATTTGTTTACACATTCATATCTTTCAAATTCATCGCTTTCAAACCAAAAATATTTTCGAAGCACATGTTATTACATATTTTTAAGTATGTACCTATATGTATATGTACGCATACAATGCAATGGTCTCCATAAAAAACAATAGTCTTTTATAGAAAAAAAAAAAACATTTATGTATTACGTATACGTATTGGTATTGGTGAGTTTAGTAAATTTAGATAAAATGCTTTATTTTGGTTCTGTAATAATTCTGTTAAAAATTCTGTTATATCTTTGTATGAAAATTTAATTTTGAAATTAAGCTAATTTCTCTAATGTTTTTCGATATTATTATTTTAAAATCATGTATTGTCATCGGGATTTGATCTAATAAAGAAAATTACAAGTCTCTAGCTCAACGGGAAGTGTGTTTAAAATGGCTTCTAAGATTCCATCCTTTACCCAACCAAGTTAATAAAAAGCTGTTAAAAATAAAATATTTATAAAAAATCAAATTTTTTCTTTTATTTTTAATTTTTTTATATGATTTACAGAATTTTACAGGTTTAAAATAAAATAAAATTTTTTTTATTTTTTGCAGGATTTTACAGGCTTCAAAAATTAAATTTTTTTATAGTATTTTTACAGGTTTTAAAAAATAACAACCACAAATTATTTTTAAATATGAAAAAATATAGAAAAAAACTTACTTTATTTTTAGAGACCGCAAGCAAATAAAAATTTTTAAAGTTTAAGTTCAGTAAAATATTATCTACTTATTTTTTAATTATATCCATATTATAATAGGTTTGCTTCATAGAACTTAATTTAATAATTTTAGGTTCACTTGCAGGTAATAAATTAATGTCTATTGTTTAATTTGTTCTATTTCACCATTCCTTAATATTCTTTCGTGGGTCAATAGAGAGTAGGCCAAAAGTAACCATGGGGTTTAAAAATTTAATAACTTTTTCGTTTATATATTTTTTTTATTTTTTTTTTTTTCAGGTTATATAAATAACACCTGGAGAATAAATAATGGAGATTCACAACTGAACAAAGAACCAGAATAATAGAATTTTATTATTTAAATTAGCGATCAATTATTTTAGCGATTAATTTTTAATTAATTTTTTTTTATGAATTTAATTTTGCAGTTAAATTTCAACAGTTGGCCAGAAATGAAATCAACTTTATTGAAAATTTAATTATGAGTGATGAAGCTCACTTTTATTTGAATGGCTTTGTTAAAAGCAGAACTGTAGGTTCTGGAATTCTGAAAATCCAAGAGCCATTCAACAATGCCAATTGCACTTCATGAGGTGTACAGTATGGTGTGGCACTATGTCTGAAAATATCATTGGGCCTTACATCCTCGAAAATGAAGATGGAAGTGATGTAACCGTAAATGGAGAGCGGTATCGGTTTATGATCGAACATTTTTTACGTCCTGCTCTTGAAAACAGATCTGAGATGTGGTTTCAACAGAATGGAGCCACTGCCCATACTACCCAAAAGACAATGTCACTTTTAAGGCAAATTTTTGGAGAGCGAATAATTTCCAGGAATTCGGAAATTTATTGGCCAAAGGGTTCGCCAGATTTGTCAGCACCCGACTATTGTCTTTGGGGTTATTTGAAGGAGCGAGAATATGTGAACAAGCGCGAGACAATCCTTGAACTCAAGGCCAACATTGTTGTGCAGAAATTCGAACGCTACAGCCACAAATTCTTAAAGATGTTATGGAAAATGCTCAAAAACGAGCCCATCATTGCGAAGCTGAAAACGGGGGTCATTTAAGTGACATTATTTTCCATACTTTCCATCAACAGTCATTTTGTTTTCTCCTTTAGTAATTTGTTCATGTGATGAATTGTATTTATTTTCTGTTCGTGAAGATATTGTTGCGGAAGAGATTTCCTCATCTTGTACACCATCACTTTCATATTTCATTAATTGAATATTTAAGTCGATTGAAATGTTGCTTTTGTTAGATAATTGTAACACAAAAGTTATGTTACCATTTTTATGTTCATTTTCCAATGATATTCGAACTATTGCAGTACTGAGTGATTTAATAAAAAAATAAACACACACATACACTGATTATAAAAATAAAATTCATTATTTTTATTTATTCAATTATTTAAATTTTTATAATTTATTATAACTTATTTTTATTTAATTAAAAAATCAATTTTAACTAACTCGAATATTTAATTTTTCAACCTATTTACAAGCTGAAAGTTTTAATAAAAAAATTAAAATTTATCTTTGATAACATTGACATTGACATTACATTGTATACAGTATAAATCAATTTCCGCTTAACATTGAAATAATGAGAATAGAAAAGCTTATCATTATAAAATCTTTATTAAAAAATAAAGTCATGCTAAAATAATCTCTTTCATATTGGAAAACATAAAATTGAAATACCTGTTGGATTTTATGAAATTGAAGATATTAACTAGTTTTTGAGAAAAGAAATTGATAGAAAAAGTAATGGAAAATCGTTCGTTCACATAATGGCAAATAACAATTCATTGAAATGTCAAATCAATTGCAATGAAATAGTTTATTTCAATGAATCTAATTCAGTTGCTTCTGTTCTTGGTTTTAGTCCGCAGATATAAATGCAGCCATTCTTCATACATCAGATTTGCCTGTTATAAAAGTTAATACAGTTCGAGTAGAGTGCAATATTATAACAAATTCTTTTATTAATAATAGTAAAGCACATACTATACATGAATTTTCACCTGAAGTTGGTTCAGGCTATAAAATAATTGAAGTACCTAAAAATGTCCGAGAATTAAGTACCTTAACAATTAGACCAAGACGGAGAATTAATAAATTTCAGAGGTGAAAGAATAACACTTCGATTACATTTAAAACAAGAAACATAATATTTAATATAAAAGACAAATTAGAAAATAACTTTAATAATATAACATCAGATAAAATAAAATAAAGATCATCAACCGCCGCAATAATAAATAAAAACAAAAAATTTAACAAAAGAAAATTAATTATTTCTACACGCATTGGGTTTTAAATTAAAAAATTAATCATCAAAGCAAAACAAAGAAAGGAAAAATGAATGCTATACTAAATATTAAAACTAATAAACAATTTGATATTCATATTCATCATTTTTAAATTCGTACAATAACATCAAAATTACTAATATATTACCCAGCTAAGGTTATGTTAATATTGAAGGATCACTTACAAAATCTACTAAGATGCAATAAAATTTGTAAATAATGGTATTTGTCACATTTTTGAAGAAATTCGATATCTTTTGAATGGCATTGAAATTGATTGTACTAAAAAATTGGGACATACTGGAACATTAAAAAATTATGTATTATTGAGTGACAACGAGAGTAAAATGCTCAAATATGCTGATTGGTCACCGACAGAAAATTTTGCAATTTCAACTGAATTTTTCAATTTTTGAATAGCACTTAAATTTTTACTTGGCTTTGCTGAAGATTATAAAAGAACTCTTGTTAATTGTAAACATGAATTGATATTAGTACGAGCGAGAATTGATGAAAATGTTTACATTGTCTCAGATGAAAAATAGAAAACCAAAATAAACATATTCAAAATAGTATTGATTGTACCTCATGTATTGCCATCTGATGAAAATAAACTTCCATTATTAAAGACCATTGACAGGGCTACACCTTTATCAATAAGTTTTCGAAGTTGGCAAATGTATGAATATCGTAAATTACCAGAAATATATGGTCAGTCAAAACAACATCACAATTAGAATAACCTCAATATATTGTTGTTGTATTACAAGTAAATCATTGTAATTTAATTGACTTTAAGGTACATTTAAATACAGAAACGTATCCATTTAATTTAATTTAAATTTAAAATTTGATAAAGATAGATATGCAATTCTCTATAATATGTATGTTTTCAAGAAACATATTATCATGGGATAATTTTAAAAGTAAAATGGTCATTGTTATTGTAGATTGTACACATCAAAATTAATCACTGAAAGTGGGGGCAGTAGATGTTCAATTGGAGTTTAGAACATCTGATAATGTTCCAGCTTTTATAACAGCTTATTGTTTGGTAATTCATAATCGTATAGTACAATATAATCCTTTGACAAGTGAAGTTCGCTAGATTTAATAAATTACGGAATATAAAATAAAAGATCAATATGAAGAACTATGCTGTTGTTGATGTTCAAGATTTTAAAGGATCACAAAATAAGTTCCTTTTAAAAGAAGTAACTGTTTCATGGGAAGATAGTTCTCACAAACAATTTATAATTAGAAGACCATTCGATGAAAATCATTTGTCTCATTCTTTACATGAACAAAAGAATTGGTTGACTAGAAATTTACATAAAATAAAATGGAATGATGGTGGTTCTTCATTTAAAAAAGTTCAAAAATATCTAACAAAAGAATTGCAAAACAAGAAATTTTATGTAAAATGTTTTGAAAAAATGAAATGGGTTTCTACATTATTTGATATCATAAATATATATACAATGTTGAAAATTATGGATGTCCAAACCGAAAGGAACTTAGGAAAAACATCTAATTAGTCAATGGAATTGTCATATTGCTTAAAAAATATTTTCTTAATAAATGCTTTTCTTAAACTATTAAACGAGAAAGAGCAACAACAATAACAGGATAATAATCTTATAAATTAGTATCATTAAATGGTACAAAGAAAACTACTTTAAATATTTTTTACGGTTGTATTGTTATTGTAGGGCATCTCACTATGAGTTCTCGATAAAAGTTAATGGTAAAGTTAGCCAAAAAATCTAGGAGAGATAAAATAAATTCATCCAAAGAAATAGAAAATAAAAAAGATAATAATATTTCTAGCATGCTTTTTGAAAAAATTATGAATGATGATTGATGATAATGGATGTAAAAGAAAGCTTAACTTTTTTATTAATTTAATTAAGTTCTTTCTATAGTATTATAAACAAAATGAATTTGTGAACAATGTTTATGTTCCTATCCTTTATAAAAGTCGGTTTTTAGCAAATTTTCAAAAAAAATTTAAAAAAATTTGCCTATTAGTTTTACTGTGTCCGTCCATCCGTCTGCTTTCAAAACTTCTACACCGTTAAAGATAGAGAAAAAAACTATTTTAAGCATGCATAGGTCTCATAGAAAAATTAATGTTGTGGATTCAATCTGAAAATGCCATTCGACAGCAATTTTTACCTTTATAAATCAATATAAAAATTACACAATTTTTTAAATTTATTATTTAAATTTACCGTTATGGAAAAACCAAATTTTGCATTATATTTCTTTTTTCATAACTCCGGCACGCTTTTAGATAGGAACTTGAAATAAGAAAAACTTTTTGGAATTAGTATAAGTTCTCTCAAAAATTTTTTTTGCACCACCCTCTGTTTAAAAGTTATTAGGGCTTAAAAATTAAAAAATTGCTATTTTTAGACACGTGTAACTTAAGCACCTGTAAACATTTTTTTTCGGCAAGACACAAAAATTAAAGTTTCAATAATGTATTTGTTATGTATGTTAAAGGTTTTTCTTAGCTATATAGGGTTCGGGACTTAAAGGCCCTCAAAATTGCAAAAAAGTTATATTTTCACATTTTTTCTTATTATATGAAATTTCCAAATTTTGATGCAGAATCACAATTCTACAATAGTTTGTATTATCTTTTAGAAATGTGCGCTTTTAAAAACCGTTGGTTTACATTCTGCCTTATTTACATTTTGTTTCAATTCAATTAATTAAAAACTTTTAATAAAGTTATATTTTTTATTAAAATTTATTTATTTTATTAATATCGTTAACAACAAAAACGGTGTTTATTAAATTTATTAACATTTTTACAAAAGTTGAGTGCATTATTGGTAACCTTTTATATTATCATAAATTTTGATTGTATTATTTCTAAATAATGAAAGAAAAAAAAAAATTAAAAGTTGTTATTTATAAATTAGTCCGATTTTGACTATTAAAATAAGTAAAATATTTGATTTGCAAGTTATAAAACATGTAAAATTATTTTTGCAATGAGTACAAGGTTCGAAATTTCACAAAAGCAATTTCTCTACGCGGTTTAGCTCAAAGCATAAAAAAATAATGACACCAAAATCAGACGATAAAATTTGACTCTTTCATTGTTGAGGAAAAAGGTTTTCATCACAAAATCTCACCATTGGGTTTGAGATTACTCAACTTTCTTCAAAAACATGTTTGATAATAACTTGGAGTTTGCTTTCGCTTGATGAATGTTATAAGAATGAGGGGCCAATTGGAAGAAAAGATATTGAGGCGGGAATAGATGAAACAAAAATATAATATGAAAGAGGAAGGATAATTGAAGGTTACTGGGTATTAGGAATGGTAAAAATGTACACTGGCAGGTATCGTCTTGAATATTTATAATGGCGTGGATTCTTACTGAATATCTATCATTTAAATGAAAATCGTTTGGTAAAAGATAATATGATCCTAATTTTTATGATTTACAGATTGAATATTATGATATTATGATCTGTGAGTAAAAAATATGTCATATCCAATTTTTAAATTGAAATTATGTGTTTCTTTCAAAACTAAAAAATATCAAATAAAATATTGTAAGTTTTCTTTAAATAACATGCTTTTATCGAAACAAAACTAAGATTCTAAAAAGAAGAAAATGCATATCAGATGGTGTAAAGAAGATTTAGAGGCCACCTTTTGAGAAAATAAAAAAAAAATATATTTTTAGAGAGTTATAAAGGATTTAAATTCAGTCTATTATTTTTTTTCTTATAAATCCTACGGTTATTATTATTAAGCGTTCTGCTCTTCTCTCGTTCCTCTTCAGGCGTTCTTATATTGTTACTTGTATTTTTATTTTCAAAACAAAGAATAATTTGAAAACTGGCTTGCGAAAAAAAGTTGCCAAATGATGTTGATGTATCACAAAAATGTTGTATCATGAAAATGTTGCTGCAATAAAATGTATTTTTAGGTTTTTTTTATTTTACTGTGTCCTGCATTCATCATAATAATAAAGTGTGAAAGACTTAAATTAAGAATAGAGAATATTTGTATTTGAAATATACCTTTCAAAAAGGTAATATAATTTGCTTCTTTTAACAAAGGGTTAAAAAGGGTCTTTTAAAAAGGATTTCCTTCTTTTAATAAAGGGTTTGTCCCTCTGATAATAAAATTTCTTAAGTCGGTTGCCTGCAATAATTATATATGAACAAAACCAAATAAAATTCAGATGAACAATTTGAAATATCTAGCTACAGTTTTTAAATGAACTACAATTTTACAACAATGTTTGAAAATATTTTGGTAGAATAAATAACTAAGTAATTAAAATAAAGTCATTAATGACTTAAAGTAAATGATCAAAATTTTCGTCGAGATCCTAAATGAACACCGTACAAAGACCTATTCACACACCGTACAAAGACCTATTCATCACAGAAGACGAATATTGTATTTCGCAGTGTATTCGAGATATGGAAAATAGTGACTTGTTTATGGCCCAAGCAATGAGCATGTCGTTGAATATAAATGAATTTTACGCATCTTCGTTGTCATCAACATTGGTTGCAATATCGGAAACCGAAAATGTTATCGAAAATATTCAAGCCCAAAAAACAGTAGCAACGACAGAGGTAACTTATGCATCCGAGGAACCAGTTGCATCAACAGCAGCAAAAAAAAGAAGTGAAAAGAGCTCGATCTCCGTTACCATCGATGGAAAGTACTGGTCCAACAAGTATGCCTTCTGCTTTCTTTTTTCACTGGTGCAGGTAAGAATTGAGAATTACCAATTGGTTTCAAAAACTCATAATCATTAGAGTTATTGAATCAATTAAGAAGGATTCACAAGAACTCTCAAAAATCACATGGCGGCAACGATCAATGAAGCTACATGTAAATGAAGTAGCTTTTCGAGGAGATACATCTCTACAATCAGAAATCAAAGAGCTTGATACACCAATAGAAATTTTGTTATTTTTAGACAAACGAAATAATGCAAATGATTGTCACAGAAACAAATCGAGCAGCAATCACTGAAAATATTAACACCCAATGTGAACTGTTGATGAACTGAACTCATTACATTGGGATTCTGCTTTACATGTCAGTTGACCTATTCAAAACACGATGAGTTTGAAAACGATTTGAGACGGTAAAAAAATATTTATCGTTTCGAAATGAAACCGACCGAATGAAGACACAACCTGGTTACAATACAATTATTCGCTTGCGAATTTTAAGCTATGAATTAAACAAACGGTTTGATTCCGTGCCAAATCACACTCGACTGTTTTCTTTAGACTGTTTTCTTCAACTTGATTCTTTTGACTTTGCTTACCGCTTTGAAATTTACAACGATACAGGTCATAGCGTTATTTTACCCGGCACTTCCAATCTTGGTGCAACTTGCAAACGGTAACCAACTTTGTGCGCCACAATGTATATTTCGACAATTTCTATAAGTCGTTGCCATTGTTGGTTTATTTGCGGACAAGAGGAATATACAGTTTAGATAAGTCAGACGAACTCCTAATTGTAAACTTCCTGCGGAAAATGGGATGACAAATGACCCAGAGGTTTCTCGACTGAATTTGTTGGATCTGCCTTCGGCACTGAAATCAGCAATGTCTTATGGAAAGACAACAAGTGTGCGTTATTGACTTCAACTTACGTTGGAATTGAGCCATTTGCAAAAGCAACTCCCGATTTGCAGGTAGGTAAAGCAGCACGTTACAATCGAGAAAAAAAAATATCTGGAAGTCGATTGCCCACAAATAATACGCGAATAAAATCACCATATAGGTGATATAGATTTGATAGATGGACTTATGGGCCGTTACCATGTTCGAGCAAAGACAAGCGATGCAATGACTCGACTATTTTATCATTTTATCGATGTGGCATAAACACCGAAAAATGCAACGATTCTAGTAATGTTTCAGCTTAAAAGAAAGTTGCTACAGTTACCCCAATTTCGAGAAGAAATTTCTGCTGGTCTCGTGACATACAAAAAGAAACGTGCCGCTGGTTGTCCAAGTAGTCGGTCAAATACATTACGGCCTGGTGAAAGAGCAAAACATCAAGTTGATGACATTCTTTACAATAAATAACATTGATCATTATCCAATATCGTTAGGTAAAGAAGGTAGCAAACGATGGTGTAAATTATGCTAAAAATCCCAAAACATAGTGTGTTTGCTCAAAATGTGATCTTCATTTGTGCTGCTCCAATGCCAAAAACAGTTTTTATGATTATCATCCTAAAAAGTAAATCCTCTTTTCATCATTTTTTATGTACTTTTCATTCTTTCAATAAAACCTTATCATAAATAAAAATGTAAATTAGACTGTATTTTTGACCTAAACCCGCAACAGTGCCTTGAGCCACTCTTCACCTTTTTTCACCTTAAATTTGAATTAAAGGAGCAAATAACTTGTACCAAAATCATATATCAACGATGATTTCAGATGTCTGTGAAACCATTTACAAAAATTTGAGCCAGAATTATTTAAAAGTACTTATTAAATACTGAAACCACTAGTGGTATTGCCTTATAAAAACATTAAACATTAATCTTAAATTGAGATTTTATTTTACAATTATCGAAACCAATAAAAATTAAATAGCAATAAATCGAATTTCTTCGATTCATTTTGACAGCTGTTACAATCTATATATAGAATTTCGTAAGCCCGAGTTTTTGTTTAGACACGAAAACTATAAGCCCTAGTATTTTGAGAGCAGAAAAAAGTTGTAAAAAAAAACTTAAAGTAAAATAAAATTAAACAAAAATTTAAAATATAGGTTGAATAAAATTACAAAACTTTTATAAAATTGTTATTGTCCTAAAATTCCCACAAAATGTTGCATTTTTAATTATTGCAAAAGTTAGCTACCGAAAACCTTCCAAGATTTATATAGAATAGGTTTATATAGAAGTTACTAAAAGGAAAAAAAAGGAATGGAATAAATTTATAATCAAAAAGATTTTACGAATGATATGGCTAGAAAGTCAAGAGCTTGCTCGAAGTATTTTATTACTGAAAGAAAACTTCACTTCTGGATTAACCCAGACAGGATTCTTTTTAAACTTAAGATATAATAGCTTTTGTCTCAAAAATATAACACATAATCTTCAATGATATAAACGGGTGTTTTGCAGAAATAAATTAAAACAAGTAATGAAATCAAGTAATGTAATGAAATTGAAAAAAAAAATAGTTAGAAAAATTTGTTAGAAAAAATTGGGAAAAATCAAGTTACAATCTCGACAATTTTAAGATAATCCTACATTATCTATTAAGTGAAGTTGTTAACAGAAATATGTATAATATTGAAACTTTAATTTTTCTATATTACTTCAAAAAATGTGGACAGGTGTTGAAGTTACAGATAAATTTTTAGGGGCACAAAAAAATATTTTCTGAAATGACTCATACATACTTGAACTCCTCTCAAAGTTTCTAACTTAACTCGTTGGAAAGATAAGAGCTAAAAATTTTGAAAAATTGAGGTTTGCATAACGGTAAATTAAAACCGGAATGGCAATTATAGTACATATTTAATATATACATATCTCTAACGCTAATAAAAGCAGCTATAGTTTGGCGTTTTCAGATTGAAGATATATCTTATAGAACTTGTGTTATAATTATAACAATTTAAATATATTTTTCGATCTTTCAACGGCTTTACGGGCTTCGAACTTTGAACGGCTGTAACTCCGTAACGGGTAAAGCTACAGAAAAAAGTTGTTCCATAAAATGAATTTTTTTGCAATTAGTATCCGTAGTTAAAATTTCATTAGTCTATTTCAAAGAGTGTATAACATTAGTAAACAACCAGGTACAGATGGACAGAGTGAAATAAATACCCACATTTTTTCAAAATTTTTTTGAAAAATGAAAAATTCGTCAACTTAAATTAGTACTAAAATATAAATTTTACACCCTCCAAACCGGCACAACAATTACAATTCACATAATTTTTCCACTTCTCAAAATGGTTGCATTAATGGCTGATGATGCTTTTCCATTTTATAAACATATTATATACGTCTATTTCCATATTCAACGCATCGAAGAGAAAATATTTAAATAATAATTAAATTGTTCAAAACAATATGTTAAGTTATTGGAGTTCTCGCTGGTTAAGCGTATGTTAAGTTATTTGAGTTGGAAATTGTACATGTTATTCTTTAACTCTCTCAGACTAAAACTGAGCCTGGAAATAAAAAAAATATATATGCTGCATGAACATGTCAATAAAAATTTTGTTAATTTTATTACAAATTCAGCCTTTTACAAATACTTTTCCAACAATTTTAATTCCAAAATAAATTAAAAATTTCTTTCTAAAATCCTCTCTATTCTCAATTTAAGTCTTTCAATTCCAGTTGACGAATTATTTTTATTGTTCTATTTTCCATTCACTTTTTATTATCCATTCTTCCCAATTATATTTAATTTAATATAAATTATCTTTATACCATAACATTAAATTCATTAAATTATTATAGAAAACAAAAAAGACTTCAAATTAGTCTAAAGCATTGTCTCATCTAATTTAGTAAATTAACCACGTTATACACCGGTATAATAAAGAAAAATTTCAATCTAAGCAGAAAAAAAAAATGGAATAAAAAGGAGGAACATTTTAAATTTGTACAAATCACTAATACCTTTAACTTATAACATAATACTAACAATTTCTGAAGCGTTTCATTATACATTTTTATACTTAAGATGTCAACTGTCAATCAAATATAGCAACAAAAAGAAAATTAATATCTCTCTATAAAAAACCTTATTTAAATACTATCGTTTCCTTTTGTGGTAAATAAAAATTCCGCGTATTTGACTATATTTTTCCTTAAAAAAATGAAATAACAGAAAAAATGACTCAAAAAAATTTCAAACATCCTTAATTTTAGTATTTGTCGTGTAATACAAAACATATTTTCTTATTATTGATGCAATAAGGATTCAAAAAAAAAATATTTTAGAAATTTTTATTTTATTTTCTGTCAATCGTGTCACTTTTTCTAATTAAGGCTTTTAAAATTATATTTGTCAAAACAAAAACAATGTAGAAGTTTTTAATTAGTTTAATCACCACAGTAATTGTAGTAGCAAAAAGTAAATTCACAAAAAAAAATTTCTTTGAAAATATTCAATATTTATTCAGAATTGTAAATTAGTAGCAAAAACGCTGAACGATTAAACATTTTTCAGCAAATTTGTATTTTTATTTACCTCCTTTGCAATGATTGTAAGTTATCAAAAATAAAATTTATTTTACCGTAGAGTGGTTAAAAATTATCTTAACAAAAATATGTGTCAGTTTTTTTTTTTTTTTTTTTTTTTGTTGAATACCAATTAAAAGTTTTTGAAGCAAGAACAAGTGTTTCTCTTATCAATATTTATAAAGGTTTTCTAAAATATACTAAATTTCAATATATATATGACTCGTCCATTAATTTAACTTTCTTAATATTATTACTTAAAAGTATAACGTTACCTATTAGTAAAGTGACATTAGCATATAAAGAAGAAATTACAATAATATAACACAACAAGCTCTAATTAAAGTTTGCATTCTCACCTTCCTATAACGAATACAAAAAATGTTTGAAAAAAAAAAAAATTCGGCTCTTTTTTAAAGATATCCTAAAGGACTGAGGAAGCACAAAGTCGTTTGTTTTTTCCTTGAACTTAATACTCCCTATTTTTCAATAGCACGGCTCGTTTTTCTTTTATTCAATTGGTGTTAAGTTTTTGCACGTTTGATTTCTATTATCACAGAATCCAAATAATGTTCATCTAGTTGAAGTAATAAGATCTTTCATATTATTTCGGTAAGCTAAGGTCTTTAAAGGGCTTTCTATAGATAGTTCATCTACTAGTAAATCATAAATGATAAAACATTTGACATCTGTTCCGCATTAATGAGTTTATTTTTCACTTGATTAACTTTTTTTATCTTTTGGTCTAAAGCTTTTAGAAGATCATAATCTATATTTAAGAAATCTTTTGATTTTTTTAAAATCTAATGAATAATAATGAACATTTCAATTAACAGAAAAAAAAGATTAATTAAAACAAAAATCATAATTGCATAAGAAATATACTAAAATGTTCTAAATGGGGTTTACCTTCGCCAATCTAATCTAAAATACCGCAATAAATAATAAGTCATTGTAAGTGTTATTCCCTTTTTCTAAAATTACTTTTTTATCTAGTAGTAGACAATAGACTTTTTAAATAGTAGACAATAGACTTTTTAAATAGTAGACAATTTTAAACGTAAAATAATTTTTTCAGACAGATCTTTGAACTGATTTTTGTTTTGTTTTTGATTTTCCACAAATAAATTACTAAAGAAAATAAATAAAATTTTATTTTTTTAACCCTAATTTTTACTATTCATTCTGATTTTTAATCCTTTTTAATTACTACCTTTATTAAAACATTTTTGACAGTTTTCTCTCTTTATCAAAACATTTTTGATAGTTTACTCTTTTTATCAAAACATTTTTGAAAGCTTTTATGAAAACTATCAAAGCTTCTGACTTAATCTTTATTCAAAACTGAATAAATTAGTCCCAAATCCATTCAAAAATATAATAAAGAAATTCATTCTTAAAAAAAATCTTCTTAAAAATTAAACTTAAAAAAAAATTATTTTAATAAAAAAATGATAACAAAGCCATTTAAATCCCTTTGAAATATAGCTAACTTTATATTATAATTACTTTTTTGTAGCAGTGACCTTGAATTTTATTTTTTTGTATAAGCATTCAACTTATGTTTATTATTTTTGTTTTTTTTTAAATTTTTTTTTCAAAGGACATGAACTTTTTGAACTTGAATTTCACTAAAAAAAGAAAAAATAAATTCAACAATAAATCTTTTACTTTTTTTTTTACTTTCTAACTCCTCAATCATTTACTCATTCCATAATTAAGGATATTTATCCTTTTTCGCTGCTAGACAACCGCAAAATCAAAAAATAATAAGAGACTGTTGCTCCTATTCTTATTTATGGTTTCTAAAATATAATTTTTACAATGCTATTAACCCAACTGTAGCCAAGATTTCCAAAGTTTACACTTTTTAGATGGCTGGTAATAAAAAAAACACATATTTTAAACAATATCAATAATAAGTTAGTATAGAAAAAAAATAAAAACTCTAAAACATATATGGCAGTCTGAACCAAACTTATAGGGGTTTTGTGTGCCATTGCTATTAACTAAGTAAAGCCGATTGAAATGTAAAAATTTGAATACAGTATTGAGATCACTGAAAAATTGAGAATCTTAATCCAAAAAAATTGACTTACAGTTAAAGAAAATGCAATTCATTTAAAAAATATTTATAATGAAATAAAGAAAAAACGTTATCCATTCAACACAATTGGTTAATTCCAATTCGCACCCAACAATGCGAACAAGAAAAAATAACAAAAATGATGAAGGTTAATTATACATACAACATAGGGATACATAATATCCCATTTTTAGTACATTTTTTAAAAAAAATTTTAAAAATTTGCTTATGAGTTTTGCTCCGTCCGTTCATCTCTCCGTTCGTGTATTAATTTAAACAAGGTAGAATGTAAACCAACGGTTTTTAAAAGCGCACATTTCCAAAACTCAATACAAACTGTTTAGAAGTGTGACTTACACAAAAATTTGAAAATTTAAGAAATTTTTTGTAATAAGAAAAAATGTAAAAATAGGACATTTTTGAAATTTTGAGGGGCTATAAGTCCGGAATCCTATAAAACTAAGAAAAGCCGTTAACACACGTAAAAATATATTATTAAACCTTTAATTTTCATGTCATGTCGAAGAAAAATTTGTACAGGTGCCTAAGTTACAGGTGTCTAAAAATAGCAAATTTTCAATTTTTGAGGCGTAATAACTCTTAAAGAAGGGGCGCTACCAAAAAACTTTCTGAGGAGACTTATACTAATTCTAAAAGTTCTTTCTTGTCTCAAAATTTCAGGTTCCTATCTAAAGGCGTGCCGGAGTTATGAAAAAAAAAATTTCATGCAAAATGTCGTTTTCACATAACGGTAAATTTAAACAGTAAATTACAAAATATTACATAATTTTGATATTGTTTTATATAGATAATAAAATTTTCGATCTTCTGGCGGTTTTAGATTACAAAATTATTACACAGAGCCCGAGATATATACATCTGAAAATGGGGCTTTTTCGCAACTTTGAAGAACTGCAACTTTGGAACCCTTTACAATTAAAATAAACCTTTCACACACGTAAAAATATATTATTGTAGCTTTAATTTTCATATCTTACAGAAGTAAAATGTGTACAGGTTCCTAAGTTACAGGTGTTTAAAAATAGCAAATTTTCAATTTTTAAGCCCTAATAGCTCATAAACAGGGGGTGATCCGAAAAAATTTTCTGAGCAAACTTATACTAATTCTAAAAGTTCTTTCTTGCCTCAAAATTTTAAGCTTCTATCTAGAAGCGTGCCGGAGTTATGAAAGTAGAAAAATAATGCAAAATTTGGTTTTCACATAACGGTAAATTTAAATACTAAATTTAAAAAAATTGTATAATTTTGATATTAATTTAGAAAGATAAAAGAAATACCTGTCGAATGACGTTTTCAGATTGAAAAAATCTTAAGCAGAACATAAGATACATGCATTTAAAAATAGGGCTTTTTCAAAGTTTGAGGGGCTGTAGCTCTGTAATGGGGGGGGGGGGGGGCTACATGAAAAAGTTGTTCCACAAAATTATTTTTTTTATGAGACCTACCTATGGTTAAAATTTTTTTTCTCTATCTTTAACGGTGTAGAAGTTTTGTAAACAGACAGACGGACGGACGGACGGACGGACGGACAGAGTGAAACTAATAAGCACATTTTTTCAAAAATTTTTTGGAAATGTGCTAAAAAATACTGCACCGTCTAAGTTGAATAATGGATTTTTAGCCATACATTGGTCTTGTAAACAAAATGAAAACATCTTTGAAAATTAACATAAATTAACTCACAAAATTTTTTTGCACCCCTATCTGCTTAAAGGGCCACAAATTTGATATTTTTAGACAGCTGTAACTAAGGCACTTGTACAAATATTTTCAAATTAGATCGCAAAAATTAAGAATTTTACATTTTATTTTTACGACATTTCTTAATTACATAAGATTTCCTTAAAATTAAATAAAGTTTTACGGTAAGTCCCAATTCTAAACTTTTTTAATTGTCTTTTGAAAAATGTGTGGTTTGAAAAACATTTGGTTTTACAAAAGCTTTTCTATTATTTCTCATTCTATTTTAATGAGTTTTTTTTTTATTTTAATTTTGATTTGCTGATTCACTCATTTCTATATTTGTCTAGTTCTGCTTGTCTGAGTTGTTGAACGTTAATATTAATGAAATAAAAAAAAATGTATATTTTATGTTTATTATGAAAATTAATTGTTTTGTTAATATTTCAAGATGTGAAATTCCACAAAATAAAAGTATAAAAGAAAATTTTTTTGAGAATAACTATTGTGAATTAATAAACTAATTAACAATAACATTTATTATAAATTACATATGAATTGATTATGGTTTCCTATTATTAACTTTATTTTAATTACAATTTATTATTAGGTATAACTATACCTTAGCTTTAAGTTACCAACACCTTTGTTTGTCAACATAATATTATTTAACAAAGAAATTGACTCAAAAAATTTAAATGGTAATGTTGACAGGGCATGCTTGATTATAAAATAAATTTTTTAATTTATTTCATTTTATTGTACATAACCTAATCAAACTAAATATGTATGTAGAAGATCAATACGTTAGTTTCCCGGAAAACCATAAATTCATTAAAGTAAAGGATTATTAATATTTAGTAGAAATATTCCACGTTGCATTAGATATTTGATAATAATATATCAAAAATATAATAATTGAACAAATGAAACTTGAAATAAAAAATTAACTAGACCGTGCAACGGTCACTTAATTATATTTATTATTTATTTTACATTTATTGTGTGAAATTACAACGTATCAAGTTAAAAAAAGTTCTATATATTACATAACAGCTACACACCAAAAAGAATCCTCATAAAAAAGAAAATATTGCTCATATGTCTTAAATTTTCATTTTTCAGTTTTTATATAATAAACTTGGAAGATATTCAATTAAAGTTAAACTATGAGTATTCCAATTTTTTTATTTTGTTTAAAAATAAAATTTAAAGCAAAATGATCGAAACGAAACGATTCATATCTAACAAACCGAAGTTAACGTCAATTTGACGTAAAAGGTTTAATCATATAAATCACCATATAAACTAAGGAAACGTAAATATTTTCTGTCAATTCAAAATATCAAAACCAATATTTTTCCTTTTAATATAAAAAAAATCCTTTCCTTTAAAATAAATAAAAAATAATGAATTTGTTCGATAATTTTAAAAAGCTAAGAAAATGTAATGCATTTGTATATTTTAATGTGCAAGTGTAAGCGAGAACTTAAAAAAGAAAGAACAATGGAAATGGAACAATGGAAAAATAAAAAAAATAGAAACTGGCTATCAATGGCCCTTTTCGAAATTAAAAATAAAGATGCTGGTCAATTCTTCCTACACCCAAAAATGTGTATTTTTATATCAAATGTTAAAATATGGTAAAATACGTTTATCTGCTTCCATATTTAAAATTTCTGAAAAAAAAATATTTATATTAAAATAAAGTTTAAATAAAAGTTTGTTTTTTTTCATCAGCAAAAAAAGGTTAATTAATAATCCGAAAAGAAATCATTTAGAAAATTATTATTTGAAGCCAACACAACATATTCCATTATGGTAATAATTAGAAAAAAATTTATGACATTTTTCAAATATAATGTCATAGACAAACGTTATGTACCTGAAATGTATACTTCATGCTCCGTTTTTACGTGATTGCCGCTTTCGAAAAATCAGAAAAAACTGTCGGACTTTTTGACCTCATGTTGAATCAACTTTATCAAGATATTTAAGATATCAACTTTATCCACGGCTAAGAATATTAATTCTAAAATTAACACATTTTTGCTTTTACCTTAATAGGTGCTTTTAATAAAAGTAAAATATTATATATTTATAAAATTAATCCTGATAATAATTATGGAAAATGTTAATTCAATTAAGCTTCTTACAGTCTTTATTAACGAAAATTTAAAATAGGAATCTCATAATAATTTTAAGAACTAACACCGTTTTCTTGTTGTCTTGGAAAAAGTTTCCGAATAGAATAATAGAAAAGGTCTACTGTCAGAGTTTTTTCTTTGATTTATGTATGTAACAGTGACAGTATTGTTATAAAGCCAAAGCGTGGTGTTTAATTAAATCGTTTAATAATACATATTTTTATATTAGTTATAACTTCAAATAATATAAAGCCTAAAGAATCAAAGTGGTTCAATCCACAATTTTCCAATTTCGATATTTCGATACTACATAAAATATTAAGAAGAACAGCGTGTCAATAAAAATTAATTTTTTTTGTACTAACATTTCTTTTAATAGTAAGAAGAAAATCAACGGGAAAACAATTTTTCTTCTGCTTTCTTCTTCTTGTAGATGATATTTCTTCGATCTTATGTTCCGTCATGCACTTTTAAATTTTATAATTCTATAACTAATTTTATAATATTTAAATTAACTAATTGAAACAACTGAGAATTTTTTGAATGTATTATAAATTTTAAAAAACCATAAGCAAAATCTGACAAATCATTTAAAAGTTTTTTTTTTCTACAAAATGCTTTCTTAAGAATAACATTTTTGTTATTAGCCAGTAACGCTGGTACCAGTAAAGTGTAAAATATTCAAAATTCTACCATTACTTCACAAAATATCTAATATGTATTTTTAACATAATGTACTAAAAAATAATAGAATATTCAAAAACGAGAAAATCTCATACAAGAAAGAGAATTAAAGGGATTTATATCACGGAAAAACTGGAGCAGCAGGAAATAATATGCTGAAAAAAGGAACGCTATTGGCAATGATAAAACTGTAATAGCATGCAACCTAATGAAAATCTTCCTACAACGGTATTTTCAATAGATATTTGAGGATGGATGATAGGTTAATTTTTTATTCATATTTGTTATTTGTATTATTTAAAAACCCTCTTTCTTAAAAATAAATTTTAATAGTTAAAAAATGTAAAATAAATTAAATAATCCGTTTAACAGTTCGGAAATACACAGTTACATTAAATAAATCGGAAATATATATAATATAAAGTTTTTTCTGATTTTCGACCTAATTCAACTACAATTCGAAATTGAATCAAATTAATTATAAACAATAATTAATTCTTTTGTATACATATAACAAAAATCAATATTAAATCCATATGCAAACTTGATTTTAACTTATATTTTATAACTCATAGATAAAAAAATATCTTAATGTTATAACAAACAAATGTTCAAATCTCGAAATATAATTAAAAAATTTTTAATTAATTAATATTTAGAATAATTTTAATTAAATTATTTTTATACATACCTTATATCTCTCAAATTTAAAATTATAACCAAATATAAATACCAAATAAAATTTTATCGGCTGCAATTTAAGCCATTCTACATATGTGATAAGGATCACATTTAAGATAAGGCCTAATTCTACCCCATATAGTAATTGAATACGAATTGATTGAGATTAATTCTAATATACTCTGCTAAAATTCCACTTCGCCCATCCATTATCCGTGAATTCCTAGCGGATCTTCCTTCTTCTTCCAACATATACAATGATGAAGACAGGCTAAACAGAGCAGCCGAACAGTTTAAAAATTTTAAATATTATTTATTCGGACCAATTTAATTTAAAAAACTAAAAATTTTTAATATATTTGTATTATATAAGCATAAATTGACTTACAACTTTTACCTTTTGGTTATTTTTAAAAATAGTTTTTTATTTTTTCCGACTAAAGTACCTATATAACAAAAATGATTGGGTTGACGTCCACTTTCACTTAAAGATGAATTTCAACTGAATTATTGATATATTTTTCGAAAAAATTAAACAATTATTTTAAAATTAATAAGTATAAGAAATAAATCTATACTTTTTAACACATTTTGTTTATCTGTCTGTCTGTGCATCTGTTCACAAATCTTTTATACCGTTTCAAGATGGAGAATAAAATTTTAAATTCCATCTCATTCAAAAATTAATGTTGTTGACAACTTTTTAACGTAGCCCAACTCATTTGGCAGCTGGAGCCTCACAAAATTCGAAAAAGCACTATTTTCAAATGTTTATATCTCAAGTTCTACTGAACAATTTAGCAAAATCATCAAATGTCAGGAAATTTTAAGCTTTAAAAACCAATATAAAAATTATACATTTTGTTAAAATTAATCTTGTTGCAAGGTTTTGATTCCTCAGCATTTTCTCAACATTTTTAGTTAAAATCTTGCAATTTTGAGAAAAAGAACATTTTTGAGAATTAGGATAAGTTTAGGTACCTTTGAAATAATTTTTTTACTTCAGAGGTAAAGACAAAAAAAAATTTAAAATTCTCAATTTTTAGACACTAGTACAAAAAAAAAATAAAACTCCAACATTAAATTTTGGCATGTGTTAATGGCTTTGCTTAGTTATATAACGTTTCTTTAAAACTAAAGGAAGTATTTTTTAATTTTTCACTTACATAAAAAAATCCTAAGAAAAATTATAAATTTTGATGGAAAAATAATCAAAATAAATTCAAAATAGTTTTTACAATCTTTTTCAAAATGTGTACTTTTAAAAACCTTTGATTTGATAATTTTATTCTTACTCGTCGTAACTTAACAATTTTTAAGTTAATTATAAAAAATGATAATAAAAAACCGCATTTGTTTTAATTTAAATTAAAAGAAAGAAAATTTGGAAAAAGTACACAAAATAATTTACGACACCACATTATTTTTTTACATACATACATACAGTTGGAAAACTAATTGTTAGCATAATGAAAAATTTGATGTTTAGTATTCAAAAAAGCATAATAAAAATATTTATTATTTATTTTTATTTTTTATATTTCAATAATAGATAACATAATTTACATTCATGTATTTTTATTTTTTAAAAAAAATTAAAACCAGAAAAATGCAGAGCAATAACAAAAAAGGTCAGTTAAATTATCATTTAAATAAATTGGAAATCAGAACAGAAATTAACAGAATTCCTTTATTTTTCATTATGCTAATAATTAGTTTCCGAATTGTATATAATATGTATGAAAAAATTAAAATATATGTATATCTATGTGATTTACTGGTTTTTTATAATGTTTAGTTAATTTATAAATTTATTCATAAAAATACTTGATATTCTATTTGTTAATTTAAAATTAAATTATATTCAAAATTAATTGCTTCTCAGAAAAAAAAAATGGGGACATTATGCGTTTTTTTCAAATGTACCATAATGTCAATATCATACGAAGATCTTTATCTTATTTGGTGCAATGATAGAACGCCCGAAGAAATAAAGCCCGCGGGCTTTAATTCGAAAACTTTTGGAATTAGAGCCCGTGGGCGCTAATTTCCTTTTGAATTGGAATTAAAGCCGATAATTAAAAGGAATTCGCCAGCTTTAATTCCTCTTGATTTGAAATTAAAAACCACACTATTTTTTCTTATTAAAAAATGAGAGTAAAACTTTAGAGTTTTGGATAAAAATTGGGGTATACAATTTTTCCAGAAAATTTGCTGGTTTTATAGAAACACATCACATGCGGGGAAGTAATGTCTATTTTTTGAGTGGTGCTAATTATTGTGATTCAAACTTTGCGATTCGTAATGTAGGAATGTCCAGAAAAAAAATTAACAGTGATACAGCAAAACATTTGAAAGAAGAAAAGAATGTGGTTATGTTTTGCTCTTCAATTCCAGAAATAAGAAAAGAAACCCAAGAAATTTAGTGGCCTGTCTTTAAATAGGTAAAATTTTGAGGCTATGTTTGATGTTGTTAAAAAGGGTAGTAAGTTTGTTGCTACTACAGATATTTCTGAAATGGTGCAAAATTTGACTGCGATGCAATCATAGACATGAGGATTTTTATTAAATCTGTTCTAGGCCGTGATGAAAAGGATGACGAAATTGTGGTTTTAAAAGAAATGCCGGTTAGTATGAGTTGATTAAACCAGAGACGTGGTCGCATTGGAAGATACAAAGAAGGTGTATAAGTGCATAACACACAAATTGAGACAATGAGTGAGGAACAAAAAAGAAAATTGGTGTGTTGGAAAGCAGCGCAGATGATTATGGATATTTTGGAAGTGACCGCTGTGCGGGAGAAAATAGAGTTCATGGAACCTATGGAACAATATGGATTCCCAAAAAGCTGAGAAGTTTGTATCTTTAATGGTAGATCACGATATAACATTGCCAATTTTCGTCTTGTGGAATTCGGTGTTGCTCGATTTTTCTGTACGCGATCAGAAGTGGTTATATGGAGAGAAAACTGAAGTTAATTATGAGCTTTCTGGGAAACATGTTGGCTATTTGTGTAAGCCAATTGTCTATGGCCAGCGATGTTTTGTTAGCGGCAATAAAATTTCGAATGTGGTTGAAAAACAAAAAGAAAAAACGATTTCGATAGTCACTTTTTATGAATATAGTCGTGTGAACTGTCAAAATATTTCATTATAAAATTGTTAAATGATTGCTTGTGTTGTTCTTAAAAATAGATTTAGAAAAAAATTGTAAGTTTTTTATTTGAAATTAATAATTCAATAAATTATAAATCTACATGAAAAAAGTCAAACATTAGAAAACTAACTTCAAGACCACAATTTGATTTATTAAATACAATGGACGAAAATAAAGAATTAGCTAGAGACAGTTCTCATTACATAGACATGAGCGAATATAAATCGAAATGGGATAGTTTTACAAAACATCTAAATATTATTGGACGAACACAACGAAATAGTAAAAGTTGGGAAAAGGTAATAAAAAGTATTGTATTATTATTTTGTGATACGCTCCCTTTTTAATAATATTCAGGTTTCGTATGATTTGAAAACCAAAACTAAAAAACAAAATTAAACATAACAAAAATTCAATCGAACATATTTTGAAATTTACTTTATTTTATTATTATAACTTATTTAATAATTTACCAGCACACATAATAGTTTATAAGCAAAAAACGTCAAAATAAGATAGTATTGCCGGTTTAAAAAAAATAATAAATCATTTCAATTTGAAATATTTTTATGAAATGACTCTCAAAATCAGGTCCTAATATAATTATATGTATTTCGAAAGCTTATAAAAACAAATATCGTTTGGCTTTTCTAGATTGGAGATATACCATATAGAACTTCTGCTATAATATTTTAAATATAGGGTTGTTTTGAACTTTGGGGACTGTTTAGTTCCGTAACGAGTGGGGCAATCATTGCTTAATTTTAAATGGAGCAGAAGTTTTGTAAACACACAGGTTGACAGACGAACAGAGTGAAACTTATAGGCACATTTTTTCAAATTTTTTTTTTGAAAATTTGCTAAAAACACAAAATAAATGTTCTTGGAAAATTTAGTTGTTTGTTAGTTTTGTTTATTTTTATTATTTTGTTGTCTGTTAGTTTGTCCTCGATTTTTAGTTGAATTCAAATTGGAATAGATGACTTATATCTTTACCAAATCGAACGTAGTTCTTTTCTTATTTTCAGATAAATTTTAAAAATTTAGAGAAAATATTAAAAACTGAACTAGACACAACTCGAAAAGTACCGAAATATGTATATATGAAATAGAGATAAATTATGTGATTTGGCTTACACTATTTTTTTATGTTATATATGGATATATTAAATAATTTTCATTATTTTGCACGCTATAACAAAAATGTATGGTAAAGGTGCATTAAAATTACAATTACAATCATTTTAATCGGAAACTCGGAATTGAGAATGGACTGATACTGAACTTATATGTGTGAATCAACCTTAAACTGTTGGAAAATGTCATAAAAACATTCTTTTATTTTATCGATATTTAACCTAAACTTAAAAAATATAAAATCGCTGTCACCGTGTCTTTTATGTAGCCTTTAAAAAAAACATATATAGTAATTAAATTATTAATATTGAAAGACGTAAAAAAGTAACAAACCACATTTTCTTCCATTAAATTAAAAAGTCAATGTTAAAGCAATAAATTCTAAAAATTTTGTATAAGATAAAATATGCAAGGATATTTTTGTATATTATAGTAGATATATATAAAGGGTATTCCGGAACTCAAAGGTAACGAAAACCGGAGATGATAGAGAAGTTCATAACAAACAAAAATTGTTCTGGAGGGGGAAAAGGTAGGGTTTTCATTTAAATGAAATTTTGTTCAAAAAATTATTTTCCATAGTGTTACATAAAAATAATATGTACTTGTATAATAATATGTATATGTATGTAAAACAATTATGTACTTGGTAAGTAAGCACATGGTTATATTTAGATAATTATCTCGAAAACGGTAAAGAAAAATTAATTAACTTAAATTGAAGCTGAGGAACAGGTGATTTTGAAAATGAAATATAATTGATACATTGATAACGGTTTTTTATGCAAAAATTACAGTTACCTTGTAACAATGCAACTATGAAAGATAAATAAAAGTTGGAATATTTGTGTGAAAGCCCATAACTTCAGCTAGCTGCCGACACTTAAACGAATCTTTTGTGTTATACAGGGGCAAAGATGTCTTTATTTCTTTAAAAAGTTAACGAAAATACTTTGAAGGACGTTATCTCGGAAACCGTTAGAAATAGACCCCCTCCCCCCTCCAGAATAATATTTTGTTTGTTATGAACTTCTCTATCATCTCCATTCTTCGTGACCTTTAAATTTCGGACACCTTGTATAAGAGACGAAGTAGAATTAGTATCATATAGTATATATACCGAGCACATTTTTGAATAAATTTTATAACAGTAACAAATACATATTGTTTTTCTTTTCTTAATCTATATGAAATGATTTGTAATCTGTGTATCTATTGAAATCTATTCTTTAAGAAAGTACTATTGCTAACACAACTACTACAATAACTTATTTAACTCTATATTTTATTATACTGTTTTATTTTCATTTTTTATAAATTTAAAGAAATTGTGTATTTATTATTTAAAGTATTGTAATGTCAAATTTAGTCTGGACAGCATTTTTGATGTTCATTTATTGTTTATACTTTTTCCTTAGCTATTTGGAAAATAATGAAAAAATTTATTTTGTATTTGACATTTTTTTTGTTTTAGTTATACATATATATTATTTACAACTTCTTTAAATTATTACGTCTGTATCAAATTTCTTTCTATTTCTTCAAAATAGTTATTATGTATATAGTTCTATGTACATATGGTTATTTAAGTGTAAATTGTTAAAAAGTCTTAAACAAAGTGTGTTTGAAAGATTTACGATTATTTTTACGATTTATTAAATTTACGATTAAATAAATTTAAATAAATATTTGCTTTTGTATTTCAGATCTTTTGAATAGACCAAATCTTAACCTGTTCTTTGTATTTTACCTTTACTTTGTAGGAGCTCTAATATGATTCCATTTAATATAAACGTTTCATTATTTTTATTCTTCACAATTTTTGACAGTGATATATTAGTTATTTGATATGTCATTAAGTTTAATGGTTTATTGGGTAAAAATAATATTCTTTGTGACGTAAATTGAGAAAAAAAAAAATAAAATACAAATTTTGATTGTGAAAAATGCTAAAATTATGTTATAGTAAAAATGAAAATTAAGGTTCTACAAAATTTCAATAATAAAAGAAAATTTAAATTTTTAGGATTTCTTTTATTATTTTTTAACATTTAAGTATCATACTTTTTATTATTGAAAATCCTCATGACTCTTAAAAATTGAATAATGCTTCAATTTTATTAAAATTCTTCAAGAGTGTTTATATATTAGGAATATTTTATTAATGCGGAATAAAATTTTATTAAAGCTGAAATAACTTATAAATGATATGAGAAAAATTTAAAGATATTTTGTTAAAATTTAAGTTTCATAAACAAACAAAATACCTAAATAATACCTAATTTCAAAAATACTTAAATAATCTACCTTGTAGTTGTAAAATCTCGTGTCGAAACTTTGGTCAGGGTAACGGTCTCAAATGTTTAATATGCAAAGAGTCTATAAAATACATCGACTAGAATTCATACTAAGATAAATAAATAAATAGCTAAGTTTTCAAAGACAACTTTACAGGATCCGTTATATTTTCTGTTTCGGGATCCGATACATTAACAATGATTATTAATAGATAACAATTTTAAATTGCAAATTTATAATTTTAACTTAAAATAAACACTGACTCAACTCTTTAAATTTAAAGTAACACTTTAAAGTAACAAAAAAGTGGGGCTAATTGTTCAAGAACAGAAAGACTCAAAATTATATTAATTTACGAAAAGATCGAAATCATTCTCACTATATTGTTATGTATTGTTACATATATACAATAAAAACTTTTTCAATTTTCGGATACAATATACTTATGTCCCAAAAGCCTAAGAGTAAAAACTTTGAACATTCCTAAATTATAATTAAATCAAAAGCTTTGATACTTAAAATTTATACTCTTTCACATAAATATTTGAACTCGTAAATTTAGGAGTATTAATATATAATAAAATAACTAATGAAACCAATAAAAAAGTTATCATTTAAATTTCTATATACAATAGAATTGAACGGACGGAACGGATTCCGAATATAACGGAACAACAGCAACAACAACAAATTAGAAATAGAGAAGTTTTCTAAAATATTAAATTGTATATATGTAGTTAGAAGCAAAAAATTATTATTTCACTACCCATATAATCGTACTCTTCAATTTAAAAAACAAAAAAAAAAAAACAACCGCATCTCTACAATACCCTATATTTCATCATTACTGCCTAGCCACTATACTGCGTAAGTAATTACGATATCATCCTACTATATTGTCGACAGAGTGGGTTTATTGAATAAAAATTTTACACTACCAAGGGAACATCGATTTTTTTTTGCGTTTTTCGAAGGAGAGAATCTTTTTCCTTAGGAAAACACAATAACTAGGAGATAAAAATAATATAGGACATTAAAATTCAAGGATAATTTTGTATCCTTAATTTTTTTTATTTGCAACAATATTTTGTTTGTCATAGAGATATTAGTTTTATAATTAGATGACTTGTAAAAATATTTTACCACCAAAATGAATTAAAAGTTTTTTTTTTTTTTTTTTTTTTGATTTTTAAATTAGTCACAGTATTAACATTTTATGAATAATATCCCTTACGTAAAAAGGTCACTTTCATTTCTAATTACGACAAAAAGCTTCAGCTTTTATTCACGATATTTACTTAAAAAATATACACATATATATGTTCCATCTCATAATATACATATCCATATATATTATGTATATAAAGACGATTTCAAATATAAAAAATTGATTTTATTACAAAACAATCAGAATGTTGTTGAATAAATTAAAAAATTTCTACCCACTAAAAGACTTATATATAATTATAATTGACATAAAAATGAAAAAGTTTTACTCGTGCTGTTAATTATAAATTTTTTTTTTTATTTACCCATTTAAATTTTCCAACTTTCAATTGTTACTTTTGATTGACAAAGTTGAGTATTACTTGTCAATATTATAACAAAACAATGAAAATAAGAGCAAAAAGAAAATAAAAAGTATATCTATTTATTATTGAATCGATATAATCAAGGAATTATATCCGGAAATTTCAAATTATTAGATTTTACATCGATCGATACATTTATATTAAGAGCATTAAAAAAAAAAAAAAAAAGTTAAATGACCAAAAAGAATGGACATTGACTTTTTTCCACAATAAAAACAAACATTAAAAATTTAACATGCAAGAACTAATGATCTATTCATTTGTTTGACATTAAACAAAAAAGTTTTTCTTCAAGTCTTGTACGAAAAACAAAAATTCAAAACAAAAGTTTAAATCAGAGACAAAGGACTTTAAAAAGTTTGTTATTACTACAATGAAAAAAAAAAAAAAGAAAAAATTTATGCCATGTTGAAAAAAAAATCTACTTATTTTTAGATTACTTACAGTTACAAGTGTCATTAACATTTTATAAATTACAATACAAAACAAAAATTTAATTACAATGAACTTTAAAAAAACAATTAGGTATATTAAGTTGTTGAACTATCAGAATTCTAATAATAAAAATAATATTTGAAGTAATTAATATGTTCACTATAAGTTTCGTTTATTATACCATATTACATGCAATCAATAAGAATTTAAGTTAACTGTAATAATATTTTAATATTTTTAAAAGAGGGTTATTAAGAGTAATAAGTAGATATATTGAAAAATAAATTTTGATAAAAAATTGGTTTTTGTTTGATGTTTTTTTTGGTAGGAAAAAATTGAGAAAAATCAAATCGTCAATTATAAGGTAACCATAAATTATTAAGAAAAATTATTAACAGAAACAAAAATATAATATTGGAGCTTTCGCTATCGTTTGGCGTTTTCAGCTTAAAAACATCCCTTATAGAACCTGTGTTATAATAATTTAATGATAAGGCTTTTTCGAACTTTGCTGGGTTATAGCTCCGTAACGTGTGGGACTACCGAAAAAGAGTTGTAGTTTGAGTTAAAATTTCATTGCTTTATTTGAAACGGTGTAGAAATTTAGAGAAATTAAAAAATTATTAAAAAAGAAGGTTGAAGGATACAAAAAAAATGTACAATTTCGCAGTTCAAAAATATAATGAACAGACTGAAAATATTCTAATGCAACTGAAATTACAACAATTTGTGAGTTCAACTTTGCTACGGGTCTTAGCGTGTACATTGCTGACACGCATTTCAGTACTACCTTCTGATGCATTTCTGTAAGGTGTAAGACCCCAAGGTAGTAGGGCTTAATCGCTATCACCTTAAAAAAATAACTTATATGAAGCAAGCTTATTGAGAGTTTAACATTATTTTTACCTAGAATTCTTAAACAAAATTCTTGCTCTTTATATTTGTCGCGTAAGCACTTATTTATGTCACTCTTGTTCCAAACGCTGAATCATGAGCAGCTCCACCATTTCTAGCATCAATGGCTAATATTTCATATAAATTAGAAACCTGAAGTAAAAATAATACTTAATAGAATTTCTGTAATATATAAAGTGTAATACGTATGTTCATAAATAATTTCAAATTTAAAAAAAAAAATTTACTATCATTATTAATGTTATATTAATGTTATAATGCTGTGAAAACCTTTTCTGTTAAAAAAGGCATGTTCATTCTGTTTGGGCTTCAAAATTAGAATGTGTGTTCAGTCAACAATACTTATGACTCCAGGAATTTTATGTTTTCTAAAAAAAGAAAACTGTCGTGTTTCATTAAAATTTTTCTCCTTTATTCTTATATAGCTAGGGTACAGATTATATTCAAAATGTTGATGTTGATATTAAAATTTTTTGAAACTGTTTGCGCCATTGATAGCAATTTATTAATGCCGATAGTGAATTGGTACCCACCAATTCCATTTTTATAAAAAAATTTTTTAATACACTTTATTCAGTTTAGTTTAGTTTATTCAATACAAAATTGAAATTTAAATACAAAAGTTCATTTATCTTTCAAAAGAATACTCGGCGTCAACTATTTTACTACCGTCAAATTTCGTTTGTTTCAATCGCTAAAAATGGCGTTTCAAACACTAAAAAATGACGATACGTGCACTAAAAAAAGCAAAACGAAACTAAAAAGAACATTTTAATGTTACGTGCTACCATTTAAAAAAAAAATAAAACATCATGTTTGAAACAACTTACGTGCTTTCACTCCGACCTTAATATTATAGAGAATATCTGAGTAAAAACTAGGCGAGCCATCGATAAAAGCATAAAGAAAGCTCAATTAACTGAGGAACTACTGAATATTTAGAAAAGTAGGTTAACAATGACTAAGGTAAGACGGGGATTGTAAATGGGCGAAATCGGACCATGCGTATCTACGGAAATTATATCTACGGAAATAATTCATAGTTTAATAGATTCAATTCCAAAAAGGTTACAAACTGTAATTTACGCAAAAGGTTAACTAATTAGTAATTACTAATAATGTAAATTTATTCAACTGCAAATTTATGTTTCATTTTGCAATTTCTTAATTTTAAGTTGATGTGTAAATAATTATGCCGTATAAAATTGCATGTGTAGATATAATTATCCTTTTTGATGTATGAAAACAAATCAATTGATTCCTCCGCCAACTAAGGACCTTTTTTTAAAAAAAAAATTAGAATAAGCTAATAAACACTTTCATAAGTTTGAGTTATAAAATTTTTTTTTATTATAAGCATACAATTTATTTTAAACAACAAAAAGACTAGAACAAATTTAAGTTTTTAAAGAATGTGTAAATATTTTTGCCTACCTCTGTATATAAAATGTACAAAATTACTGATAGTATAGCTATATACATGTTTCATATACAATACATATACATTTAGATATATTTATATTATAGCTTTTATATAATCTGACCTATGGTGCAGTGCAAAAGTCTTTCAGGCCAAAGGTCTCGGGTTCAAACCCCGGTCAGGTCCAAAATAATACATAAAATATAATAAATGTAAAAAAATTATTCAATATAATTATAATTGAATACTTGTACCCAGATGGCCCACATGCTAAAGGCAAAAAAATTGTAAAAATATCTGGACGGTATAATGTAAAAACAAGTAAAAGTAACAGTAAGTCGATGCAACCGACTTATTTATACCCTACACCTAAAAAATTCAAATTAAATTAAAAATCCATGTTATTTTAGTTAGGTATTTAATATAATTAAACTAAAAAGATAAATGCTTTTACAACCTTTGTACAAAATTTCAGATTTCTATCTTTATTAAATTCGAAAATATGCTTGTTAGGTCTTGGGAAGTGTGTGAAGGCACGCGGACCACCACCCCAATTCATCTCAAATTTTAGAGACATCAACAGGGTAGAACATTCTAATATCAAATTTCAAGTTTATATATTTATTAATTTCGAAGATATGCTTGTTTGGTCTTAGGAGTTATCTGGTAGATACCCGAACAACCGTTCTAATTCATCTTAAATTTTGAACAAATCAGGGATTCAGGAAACAAAACCCTAGTACAAAATTTGAAGTTTCTATCTTTATTAATTTCGAAGATATGCTTGTTCGGTTTTGGGAGTTGTATTGTATGGGAGGTACCTGAACGACCACTCCAATTCATCTCAAATTTTAGGCAAACCAGGGATTTAGGAAACAGCACCCTCGTATCAAATTTGAAGTTCCTATCTTAATTATTTTCGAATATGCATGTTCGGTTTTGGGAGTTGTATGGGAGGTACCCGAACAGCTCCTCCAATTCATCTCAAATTTTGGACAAATCAGGGATTCAGGAAACAACACCCTAGTACCAAATTTGAAGTTTCTATCTTTATTAATTTCGAAAATGTGCTTGTTCGGTTTTGGGATTTGTATGGGAGGTACTCGAACAACCAGTCTAATTCATCTCAAATTTTGGGGATATCAGGGATTCAGAAAAACACACCATCGTACAAAATTTTAAGTTTCTATCTTTATTAATTTCGAAAATATGCGTATTAGGTTTTGGGAGTTGTATGGGAGGTACTCGAACGCATGGTCCGATTTCGCCCATTTACAATCCCCGTCTTACCTTAGTCATTGTTAACCTACAGTATAAATTTCATCAAGATAGCATCATTATTTTTTGAGTTATCGTGCGTACGGACGGACGGACGGACATCGCTAAATCGACTCCGGCGGTGATCCTGATTCAGAATATATATACATGTCTATACCTAACTCGCTTCCTTTTGGTGGTTACAAACACCATACCAAAGTTAATATACCCTATACTTAATGTGTAGGGTATAAAAAAAGAAGCTTTTATATAATGTGAATAACCCTATGAAAAAAAAAAAACAAATATTACGTTTTCCGATTACTGCGATCAGTTATGTGGTGAACACAGCTGATTTTTTTTATTTAATATTAAAAAATAACTCTTATTTACACAGAATTTCTAAATTATTCTTTTTTTTTTTTTAATTCTTACAGTTCTACGACAATAATTCCGATCAGATTTCTACGTCATGATTTTCTAAAAGCCGGTGTTAAATTGTCGCAATAATGCGGGCAAATCAAATTTATGGTGTTAAATTTATTGATCTACGTACATCAATTGACATCAATTATTTCCCAAAAACATAAAAGTGAGATATAATAATAGCATAAACGGTATTTTAAAATAAATAAATGTGTAAAATAAAATACATACATAAAATACTCTTATAAAATATTATAAAACTAATAAATAAAATTACTTTTCTTTCATTTAAATATTTAATATAACATTAAACTACACAAAATATTTTTACTAAAACAAACAGTTTTCCCAATTACGCATTAACACATCATCAAAATATTTTAGGATTTAAATTTATTTTTTTTTTTTTTAAATATTTTTTCAGTCCTTTAATAAATCTTATTCTAAAATCTACAATAGATTTTACGTAATTAAAAAAACAAAAACCACCAGAAACCATTTAGAAACTTTTTAAAAATTGAGTTAAACCTTTTTCATGTGCATTCTCTAATTATATTTGAAATTAATTTTATAACTTCTCTGTCCTTTTAAATAAAATTTCTGAAACGTATTTTCAAAATTAAATTTCTGTTTTATATTTTACGAATTTTGCATTACAATTAGGAAAAAGGTACTATAGAGAAATGATTTTCAATGTTTTCCTCCTTTCTACAATACACACATACTTATATAATATATGTATATATCACCCTTTATGCTTGCTTTTATGAACAAAAAAAGAACTTAATAAAAATCATATTCACGTAATTTGTTTTTCCTATTTTTGGATTTCTATTTTTATTTCCACCAATTTCATTTGAAGTTGAATTTGTCAATATCCTGGTAAATAGAACTAAAACTAAATAGAAAAGAAGAATAAAAAATAAGAATAAAAAGTATAAAACCTAAATAAAGTTTTTTTTTGTAATAGAATTTTCGTAAATTCAAATTCTAAATGAACTATTGCTATAGCTATGAGCTATAGATTGATATTAATTGAAAATTTAAAATGTTTCAGAGGTAAATATTGAATCAACTAAAATTAAAATTTCTGACCTTCAAATTAAAAAATATTCCTGATCGTTTTCGGCCGCCTTAGGTTAAATTTAAGTTTTTGTTAAATAAATTTCTTAATAGAATTTATCACTTTAGCAATTAAATCTAGTTTAAAAAATTCAATCAGAAATATAAATTTTTTTTTTTGGATCTTAGATTTTCCTAAGTATTTACCATACCATTTCTCTCATTCACTTTTCCCCAAGAAAATTTAAAGAAAACTAAGAAAATTTAATTTTAATTTTAATTCCTTACTATGTACTGGAAAAATAATTAAATTTATTTGTATAGAAGACTAACAAGATTAAAGCACTCTTAGGAAATATAATGAATTAAACTTGTACGATTATAATTTCTTTGAAAAAAGTTAAGAAAAAACAAAAGGTAACAAAGGTACAAATATACCTTTTTACTTTAACTAGACATTTTTATTTTAAGTGAAGGCATTTTTACTTTAAATGAAGATTTCGTGAAGAGATATTTTTAATAAAAGTTAAAGTAAATAAATAAATATAATATATATATATATATATTTATTCATATATAAAATATATATATGTAAATATAAATATCAAATTACTAAAGTAAAGATTCTTCATTTAAAATAAGTAAGTAATGGAAAAAATCAAGGATTTTCAAAAAAGCACATTTTCAAAATTAAAAAAGTAAATGTAACAGTAGCTCAATGCAACCGACTTATTAATACCCTACACCTGAATAATTCCAATTAAATTAAAAATCCATAAGTTTTTGGCCCCTGCTTGAACCGCTTCCGTTTTTTTTCTTATTCAACTCAAATTTCAGAAACATAAAAAAGGCATCCTTTAACATCCTTGTACAAAATTTCAAGTTTCTATCTTTATTAATTTCGAAGATATGCTTTTTAGTCCTTGGAAGGCGTGTGTCAGGTATACGAATTGCCACTCTAAATCATCAAACCCATCGCAGAAACATAGAGCAAACATTACAGAACACTCTTATACCAATTTTAATAGTGCTGTCTTTTTAGTTTTGGAGGTATGCTCGTTTGCTCTTTGGCTAATTTGGAAGTTTCCAAAATCCGAACACATGGTCCAAATCATCTAAAATTGCAGTTTTAACTTTTAAAGAAAAGGAATAACAGAATACCTTTGTTTGTACCAAATATAAAGGTTCTATCTTTATTGGTTTTGTAGATATGTATGTTTGTTTGCTCTGAGGCTTATTCGGAAGTTTCCAAAATACGAACCCATGGTCCAAATCCTCTCATATTTCACGGGCATAAAAAAAACATGCCATAACACCATTGAACTAAATTTAAAAGTTCTACTTTTGTTGGTTCGTTCGGAAGCTTCCAAAATCCGAACCCATACACCATTATACCAAATTCAAAGGTTCTATCTTTATTGGTTTTGGAGATATGTTAGTTTGCTCAGGGACTCATTCGAAGCCTCTAAAATCCGAACCCATAGTAGAAATCCTTTCAAATTTCAAGGGCATAAAGAAAACATGCCAGAACACCACTGAACTAAATTTAAAGATTCTACTTTTGTTGGTTTTGGAGATAATTTCGTTTCCTCTGGGGCTCGTTCGGAAGTTTCCAAAATTAGAACTTATGGACTAAATTCTCCCAAATTTCAGAAACGTAAATCAAACACGAAACAATATCATTGTACCAAATTCAAAGGTTCTATCTTTGTTGGTTTTGGAGATATACTCGTTTACCTTTGGGCTCGTTCGGAAGCTTCCAAAATCTAAACAGATGGTCCAAATTTTTTCAAATTTGAACAACTGGCCCAAATTCCCTCAAATTTCAGAGACGTAAATCAAACACGAAAGAACACTATTGTACGAAATTTAAAGGTTCTATCTTTATTGGTTTTGGAGATAATCTCGTTCGCTCTGGGTCTCGTTCGGAAGCTTCTAAATTCCGAACCCATGGACCAAATCCCCTTAAATTTCAGAGACATAAATCAAACATGAAGGAACATCATTCTACGAAATTTAAAGGTTCTATCTTTGTAGGTTTTGGAGATAATCCCGTTTGCTCCTGAATCATTTGAAAGCTTCCAGAATCCGAACCCATGGACGGATTTTGTCCACATTCGAACTTAGCCTTCCTTTCATAATTAGTAACCTACTATATAAATTTCATCAAGATAGCTTTACTAGTTTTTGAGATATCGTGCGAACTGACGGACGGACGGACGTCGTTAAACCGACTCAGGAGGTGATCCTTATTCAGAATATATATACATGTTCATATCAAACTCGCTTTCTTTTGGTGGTTACAACCTCCACACTAAAGTTAATATACCCTATAGTTTAGGTGTACGGTACAAAAATATTCCATAATACTGAAAAATAAATTTTAATAAGAAATTGGTTTTTGTTTGATTTTTTTTTTGCTACGAAAAAATTAGGAAAAATCAAGTCACACTTTCAGCAATTATAAGGTAACCCTATATTACCTATTAAGAGAAATTATTAACAGAAACAAAAATATAATATAAGAGCTTTAATTTTTGTATATTACTTCAAAAAAATGTAGACCGGTGCCCAAGTTACAGGTGTTTAAAAATAGAAAATTTTCAGTGTTTGACCCCTTACAGCTCCTAAAAGGGGGCGACACAAAAAAATTTCTGAAATAACTCATACTGATTTCGAAAGATCTAACTCCTTTCCTAACTCCTAATTTCAAGCTTCTAAGTTAAACCGTTTGAAAGATAGAAGGGGTCCAAATTTTTGCAAAATTTCATTTTCATATAACGGTGTATTAAAATACCGCATGGCGAAGCCATATATTTATTTTATATATATTTATAAAGGCTGGTTTAATAGACTTTGCGTTTACAGATTGAAAATATGCCTATATAACCTGTGTTATAAAAATTTGAAGATAGGGCTTTGTAGGGCTGTAGCTACATAACGGGTGGCGCTACTGAAAAGAAGTTGATCCACAAAATTAGTTTTTTGGCGATGCCTGTTCGTAGTTAAAATTTCATTGCTTTATTTGAAACGGTGTAGAAATTTTGTAAACACCCCGACAGACGAATGTACAGAGGGACAGAGTGAAACTAATAAGCATATTTTATCAAAATTTTTTAAAAATGTGCTAAAGAGACTTCACTTATATTGATTTCACAATATTGATTTGAAGTAAAAGAGTCTTTAGTTAAAGTAAAAATAAACACGATGCTCCGCTGTGAAGTACTGTAGAACAGAAGAGATGACTTCCTCCCAGATATTAGTAAAAAAAACAGTCTGTTGTGGGAGGAGTGTACATCTTTTCCTATTGTTCTTTCCAAAACAATATTTTATTGTTATACTTTACTTTAAATAAAGTCATTTGTTTGAGACTTTCTAGAACCGGTCATTTTGCATAATTGGTTATCATTTTAAATCATTTTAAAACCATAAAGTCAACATTATGTTAACATAATGATAAAAAAGTAACGCTAAGGAATAAAAATATTGTTAAATACACCATAGTCAATACAGAAAACAATTGTAATTCTTCCCAAGTTTTTTTTCTAAAGTTTTTATTTTTTTATAAGTGTTTGTGTTAAGTGTTAAGTCTAAGTGTTTAAAAAATTTCCATACGATTTACTTATCTATATGTTATTAATCTAAGCTATATGTTATAATATTGCCAATTTGAGTTTTAAACTAATACCTAATACATAGTCCATTTATTAATAAAAAACAATGTTGAAAAGGAACGTAACATCATCATTCTTCGTTTATTAATTTATTTTTTCAGCATGTTATAATTCAGATTGTTTGCAAATGTCTCAAGCTACTAGATATACTAAATCAAAAAATGAAAAAATTGAAAATGAAAAGTTACAAGAGTTTTTGCTTAGTCTAGGTTTCATTAATGACAAAAACAATTTCATAAAAATTATTCTAAAATCAGTAAACGATATAGAATGTCAAATTGAAACAATTTCACCAGATATTCGAGAGCCAACAAATAATGAGTCAGTACTCTCAAAAACAGTCAGTGATAAAAATTGTCAAACTGAATTGTGTCCGTCAACTGATTCGGCTTGCCAAACTTTTGAAGCTGGAAATTTTTCATCTTCTGAATCTAGCATTATAACAAAAACTAGAGGCTGCGGTCAAATGCGGTTTTAGGAAATATAATGTTTATTTCAAGTGAGGTGACTCAGTTTAAAATTATAAGGAATTATGAAATTCAACTTTTAATACATTAGTTATAAATTAAATAAAATTTTAAAATGTAGTTTCGTCATAATGTTTAAAATTTTAATTTTTTAAGGATTTTAAAATATATTTGTCAAACCATAAAGGATTGAAATATATTCAAGAATTTCAAGAAACAAAACTACTAAAAGAAAAATCAAGAAGAGGAATAATTGATTTATTAGGCAGTTACTGTGAGGAATATTTTGGATATTTGGATATCAGTCAAGCATGTGTTCAATTATTCCCGATTTTAACATATGAAAATAGTGATTTAGGAATTGTTTTATAGAATTTTTAGCAATTTTTTGTTTTATAGAAATTTCTAATTCAAATTTTAATGTGAGTCTATTTATTTTTATATTTTAGGATTTGTTATTTAATAGAAAAAATAGTACAGGATATTTTGTTGCAAAACTAAAAAATATGAGAAAATAGGTTAGATTAGACGATCTAACAATAGTATAGGAGATACTAAAATAGCAAATAAAACACCTGAAATTAATATTGAAAGTTATAAAGTTTTTTCGGAAATTTCGGAACAATTAGAAGATATAAAATCAAAATTAATAACGACATTTAAATCAAATTAATAACGCTGCTCGGCAGAATACAATAAAATTAAAAGATTGCAGAATCAACTTAAAACAAAAGGATTTCCTTACTTTTTTGTTCAGCCAGATTAAGTAATATATCCGTTGGTACAAAATTTTTACTTTTGCTTAATTATATTTATATAACAATATTTAAATTTCATACGTAGATATATTTTATCTGCAGACTTACGATTTAAATAAATGAATAATAAGTAATCGATAATTTAAATAATCGATAAGTAAATATAAATATAATAATGGGTATTTTCCCAGGATTGAGTTCATGTTGTCGGATAGTTTATCAATGACCACAGCTGTCTCTAGCTCCGTTGATTGGGGAGATCTGTATAAAAAACAGAAAAGGTTGTAGACTTTTAAACACGAAGTTTGAAAAGTTTTATCCATATATAGTGAAAAATATGGTTGGAGCCTCTTAGATTGTGAAGGGTGTTAAAAGCTACATCAGAGCGAATATAGAAAGCAACACCTCTATGGGAGATAAAATGCGAAACTAAAGAGTAGCCGTTAATATTAAAATTAATAATGTCGTCTCTGACTTGAGTTTCGCATAGTGCTAATAGTGCTGGTCTTTCAGAGATTAAATGGGCTTCTACGGCAGAAAAGTTTGATGCAAGCCCACGAATATTGCAAAAATAAATAGAAAAGTTGCCGACCATGAAGTACAGAAATCGAAAATTTAAAATAATAAAAATTAGAATAAAAATTATGCAAATATTTAAATAAGTTTCAAATTAATATAGCAAAAATATACTACAAATAATAGATAAAATAAAAGTTAATCCAAAAAACAAATAAAAAAGAAAGAACTAATCCTAACGAAAACGTAATTCGATAACATCGTAAAAAATTAATAGTGAATATTGAAAAATATCTATTGCATTTGACAGTTTTTAATACCTTATCAAATGCAAGCAATGCTCCTCACATATTCACCACTAATAATTATACGAGACAACAACCGCAATTAATTAACCTTTTTACTTTAGTGTCAAACTTAAGCTGTCAAATTGGTTGAGGGGAAAATTTTTTTTTTGAGAATTTTTTTGTACGATACTACTATTTGGTTTTAAATAATTAAAAATGCCAAAAAATTGTTGTGTTATTAATTGTAAAATGAGGGCAATAAAAGATGAAGTGAAATTTTATAGATTTCCTATAGTCGAACAAAGGAAACCATTATCAAAGAAGCTTTCTGAAAAAAGACAACAATTGTGGTTACGAGCAATTAATAGAAAAGACATTAACATTAAGACTTTAAAACACAGACTAGTTTGTTCAAAGCATTTTATTAGTGGTATGAGTGCAAAACTGAATGACCATTTGAATCCCGACTGGGTCCCGTCACTTGATTTAGGATACAATAACATGCGGAAACAAAATGCAGAACAACAATTAACGAGATACATGCGCCTAAAAAAAAAACAAAAAGTTGCAGCTGCAGCAGAATTGGAATCAAATCAAAATCAACCTTCTACAAATGAAATTTTAATTGAAAATATTTCTGGAGGCTATAAGACCAAAGAAAATAGTTGTCAGACTGATGGTAAATACATTTTGCAAAATATTTGTGATGCCTTTTATATTAATATCAACAAATATTTTAGATTTCTACTACAGAGATATGGTAAATGAAGCTTTGTTAAAGAAATGCCAAGAATTAACAAAAGAAAATGATCTGCTCAAGAAACAGAATAAAGAAAACGAAGTGAAAAGGAATCAGAACCAAACACATATTCTTAGTTTAGAGGATATGAAAAATGATAAAAAAACTAGATACCTAACCGGATTTAACAGTTTTTCAGTATTCGAAATTATTTTTAAACATGTAAAGTGTTTAATTCCAATAGTTAAAAACGGAAAATTGAAAAATTTTGATGTTTTTCTAATGACGTTGATAAAAATACGTTTAGATTTGCCTTTCTCATTTTTAAGTTTTATATATAAAGTAAGCGTTAAAACATTGTCCAATTTGTTTCATAAAACAATAATTTTGTTGCACGAGGAATTAAAACAGTTTATTTTTTTGCCGGATAAAAAAGCTGCTGCAGTGAACATGCCAGCAGTATTCAAAAGCACATTTAAAGATAAAGCACCAATTATAATTGATTGCTTTGAAGTGTTTTGTGAAAAATCTGGTAAATAATAATTAATTAAGGTTAAGTAGTTTCTTAATTCCTTTTTTTTAATGATTGTAGGGAACTTTTTAGCACGAGCGAATACATTTTCTAACTACAAACATCATCATACACTAAAATATTTAATTGCTATTTCACCTTTCGGAAGTATAATTTATATATCCAAAGCATACGGTGGCCGTTGTAGTGATAAATTTATAGTAGAAAATTGTGGCTTTCTTGATTTAATTGAAGAAGGCGATATTATTTTAGCAGACCGAGGTTTTTTAATAGAACAATCAATAAATCAGAGACGTGCTAACCTAATAATGCCTGCATTCAAAGATAAAAATAATCAAATGGGAGCTCTTTTAGTTGAAAGTAATCGCAATATAGCAAGTATCCGAATTCATGTAGAAAGAATAATTGGAGTTTTAAGACAGAAATTTTTAATATTTAGCAATAGACAACCAATTACTGCAATTTCAAAAAAAAATGGAACAACTATGTATTGCGACTATATTATGAAAATTGCTTGTGCTATCATTAATTTAAATCCATCTGTAATTTTAAATGAAAACAAGAAATAATTTTTCAAATTATTTAATAAACAAAAAATAAAAAAGTAATTCAAGTAACATAATAAAAAAAAAAGAAAATTGTATGTAATCTTAAATCTAATCACAGTTATAAATTTTTCCTAAAAGTTCTGGAAATATATAGTTTTTAAAAAACATATCAGTTTTAATCATTGCATTTACAACAAAATCATTATCTACAGCAACTTTAACCAAAATAGATTTATTGGGAGAATAGACATAAAAATAAACATAATTGCTTTTAGCTATAAAACCCTGAAGTTGTATTTGATAGTAATATTTATGCTTAGCTTTATAAATTAGTAAATAATAAAATATTGGACAGTCTTTTCTTTTCAAATATTTTGTAATATCACTATCTTTAAAGCTAAATGGACTCTTAATTTCTATTGGAAAAGTACCACAGCATTCACAAAACCACATTGCATCTGGCGACGCTGCATAAAACGATTTATTTTGTAAAATAAGTAAACCACAACTAGAAATTTTTAATTTTTTATGTAGCTTCCTATTTTGTTCTATCATTTTGTTTAAAGCTATTTGCTCTGTATTTTTTCCGTACTCTAATGCTTTTGTTTTTATATTGTCAATATACGGATAACAAATTCTTTTAATTAAATTTAGTGGTATACACTTTTCCGTCTTTGAAGACCAGACTTCTTTAAAAATCGAAGCAGTAATCCTCCCCAATCTCAATTTAAGCCAGTACTCTGATTTAGATTGGAGGCGAGTATTTTGTTCTACTACTTTGGCCAGTTGTTCACTAATAATAAAATTATTGTAATTAAATTCTAATAAAATGTAGTCTAATGATTTTCCTTCAAATTTTATTTTATGAAGATTGGCCATGTATATTTGAATGAAGTATTCTAGCTCTAAATCGTTTTCCTTATCCAAAAAATCATTAAGACCATTAAAAAGCATAGAAACCGCATTTTCTCCTGTCATTTGGATCATTTCGAATATTTGTTTTCTTGAATCCGATTTTCCGGCAATGCAAGTGAACTTAGTACAGTTTCTACCCTTGTTGTTGTACTTAATTTTATCATTGGGTACAGCTAAAGCAGTTTTACATGATGGAACAAGCCAAGATGCTTTTACATCAGTAACAGAAAGCTAAAATGTTTGATACCATTTTATGTAAAAGATACATTTAACAATTTGTCAATATACTCACTATATCTTCTCCAGTATTTAAGCTAATAGCGTTCAAGGCAAACAATATTGCACCAACGTGAGAGCAACATTCACCCAATCCTGCTACGCAGGTACAATGAACTGTTAATAAAGTTCCATTGGTACAAACCTCTATCCATACTTTTAATGGCACAATATTCAGTGATTGAGAATGCATTACCTAACGATAAATCTTTATGAAATACAGCCAAAAATAATTTTTGGTTTTAACTCACTTTACCAAAAACTAAATATCCAGAAGATATCTTAAAGCCACCGATTTTTTCTACCCATCCACCTTCAAATAATTTGTAAGCTCCCAATGCTTTGTAGCTCTTGAATTGTAATTTAGAGTAAAATGATTTCCCATTCACCAAGTATTCGTAAATATCCAAATATGTTACATTCTTCGGAAGATCTTTCTCGTCATATTTAATTAAATACGGATCTTTTGGAAATTTTGATATTTTATTCATATATCTAATTCTTTCCAATCCACGAAGAGAGGCACCATATATGGATAAATACGGATGGAAACTCGACATCCTAGAGATAATCATACATATTTGTTGTAAATAAAAATAAATATAACCTTTTGAAATTATTTTAATACTCACTTCACAAATATGTATCTTTCATTAAAATATATTATTAAACTACTTATGATATATTTATATATAACTGTATAGAAATTTTAATATAACTAATATTTATTTTTAAATTAAAAAAGAATAAACAAAAATATAGCAACTACATAATCTGCAGTAAACAAAAACTAAATTCCCCTCAACCAATTTGACAACTGATTTTAACTGTCACACTTTTTTTAAGGAAAAAGGTCTATTGAGAAATAGATTTATTTTTATATATTTCTAATTCCATTTTGTAGGAATTATGAAATATTTATTACAAAAGAAAAGGATGGCTATAGTGCAAAGAAACATATTGTACATTGTTTTTAAAAAACCAAGTAAACAAAAGTACAATTACAGAAATTAAAAATTTATAAATTAAAAAAAAAAAAATTAAAAATGTATAAAATAAAAATAAGTATTTGAAGTGAAAATAATTTAGTGATAATAATAAGTTAAGTTTACAACAAATAGTTACTATTGTACAAATGAATTAAGTATAATAAAAGCAAAAAGTTATTTTAGCCAGTAAAAGATAAAGCAAGTTAAATATTTTAGAAGAGAAAAAAAAATAATTATATAATTATATAATTAATTAATTTAAAATATTGAATTGATTCTGAAAAATAGAATTGTATTTATTCAATTTTGATTATTTTTTTTTATAGGTTATTATATTCAGGTACTGTAGAGACGCAAGAGATGGTCACGTGGGAGATATCATTTTCAGAGTATAAATAGCAAACATTGTACTTCAAAAATAAATGAAAACTTTTCCAGTTTCAATTCAAATTCTATGTCTTTTAATTATTTACTATGAAAAGCTTAATTTGAAAGACCCTTTATAAATAAAAAATGATACATTAAGTATATACATAACTAAAGTACTTAGATATTTTAACAAACTTTCTGTAAATTATGGTTTTAATTATTATTTTAGATGGATATTAATGATAATTTAGGACGACAGGTAAAAGAAATTATGTACTTACAAAAATCTTCTTGCTGTACTAGAGATCATACAAATAAATGAAAAATGTAGATATTTTTATATCACAATCAATATATAGATATTTTTATATTATAAATTAATTTCTAAGACCCTGTATTACAGGTGTAGGGAATTAATGCTTCTTCTCTATCTTCTACTTTAAGTCCCATTAATGCAACTGTTTCCAAATTTACTAACAGAAATAGATTCAAATGATTTAGAAGGAGGCTATTGGAGGCTATTGCTGCTAGATGAAACAGTATCGAAAACGTGGATTTTTGAAGAATATAGGACTATTCAATATGCAAATCTCTTTGAATGAGAAACTTTTTGCTCACCTTCAAAATTTTATTGTTTTTTTCATTTCTTTAGGACACAGTTCTGTCAGTGTTGAAAGAAGTTTTTTACAACTCAATCTAATCAAATCAAAGACAAGAAATTCACTTAATACAAACACAGTTAACGCAATTATGATATTTAAAGAGGTGATTTTAAAAGTTGGGTTTAATAAATAGGTTCCTTCAAACAATAGAATTTAGAATTACAGCAACAATATTTAAAAAATTATAAATAAATATGTTAATAGAAATAATAAGAAAAAAAAATGCACTGAAATTAATGAATTTTTTTAATTATTTAAAATGAATAATTATTAATTAAATTTTAACTAAATAATTTAATTAATTAAATTTTAACTACGGATAGACATCGCCAAAAAAACTAATTTTGAGGAAAAACTTTTTTTCTGTAGCCCCACCCATTAGGGAGCTACAGCTCTACAAAGTTCGAAAAAGCCCAATCTTTAAATTGTTATAATACAGGTTCCATAAGGCATGTTTTCAATCTGGAAACAATAGCTAGATTTATAAACTTTATAAATATACATAAAATAAATATGCGGCTTCCCATGCGGTATTTTAATATACCGTTATGTGAAACTAAATTTTTGCATAAATTTAAACCCCTTATATTTTCAAATGGTTTAACTTAGAAGCTAGAAATTTTCGGGAAGAGTTGAATCTTTGGAAATAAGTATAAGTTATTTAAGGGGTCAAATACCGAAAATTCTCTATTTTTAAACACCTGTAACTTGGGCATCTCTCCAAATTTTTTTGAAGTAATACAGTCAAAATCGGTTATATCGACATTGGTTATAACGACATATCGTTTATTACGACCACTTTTAAAAGTCCCGATTTTAAGTTCATATAATTTCAAACAAATTTATATCGGAAATAACGACATCACTTATAACGACATATTGCTTATAACGACCTATTTTTACTTTAAAAAAGAAAAAATTATCGGTTATAACGACGAAAAAATAAAAACAAAATAAAGAAAAATACATACATGATTATTAGTTACGAAAAAAAGCATCAAACGATTGACCCGTTACTTTTTGCCGCCTGCTTGTCGCCTGGTTGTGGTGCTAGTTTGATATTTCTAACATTTTTATTTAGATGTGCAAGTTACATTAGGTCAGTTACATTTAAAAAATCAAGTAACAAGTACATACATATGTAAGAGGTACAAATCTGATTTAATGAAATTTAAATATGTATACCTATGTATGTATGTTTGTATGTACTTACATATAATTACGTAGAATAATGAATAAAAAACGAAGAGTATTTAGCTTCGAAGAAAAGGCCCATATTGTTTGGCGATTGGAGGGTGGTAAATAAAACAATAAACACATAATCGTCTACATATGTACATATTATTTATTAATGCGAATTTAATAATTTTAAGAAAATCAAATAAAGAATTGGGAGTTTCGCATTCAAGAATTTCGACAATTTTTAAAAATAAGGCGAACCTGGAAAATTGTTTTAATGAAGCGAATTTAAATCGCAAAAAAATTCGGATAAGTAAGCATGAAAATATAGAAAAAGCTTTGCTTTCCTGGTTCAAAACACAATCTAATCAAAATATTCCCATTAACGGCCCCATATTACAAGCCAAAGCAGATGAGTTTGCTAAACTAATGGGAAAGGAAAATTTTACTTGCTCAACTGCTTGGATACAGCGCTTTCCATCATGAAATAATATCGTAGTATCCACAGTAAGTGGTGAAGCCAAAAGCGTTCCTATGGATGCAGTTGAACAATGGTTACAAACTGTATGGCCCCAAATTCGTAAAGGATATTCCGATGATGAAGTTTTCAATATAGACGAAACGGGTCTATTTTATAGAATGATGCCTGACAAAACATTGAAATTTAAAGGAAAAAAATGTATAGGCGGCAAAATGTCTAAAGAGAGAATTACTGTTTTAATTGGTGCAAACATGACAGGTACCAAAAAATCCGAACTTCTTGTAATTGGAAAGTTTAAAAATCCGCGCTGTTTCAAAAATGTGAAAAGTCTACCAGTCTTGTACGAGAGCAATTCAAAAGCATGGATGGTATCAGACATTTTTAAAAAATATCTAAGAAATTGGAATAGAGAATTAAAAAGGAAAGGTCAAAAAATATTATTACTTGTAGACAATTGTCCAACGCACCCAAAAATTGATAATTTGTCCTCAATCAAACTTGTCTTTTTACGAGTCAACACGTCTGCGGTGCTACAGCCCATGGATCAAGGAGTAATAAAATCTTTTAAACACCATTATAGAAAATTTCAAATACTGGACATGATTCAAAATCTTGAAATTCAAAACAAATTACCCCAAATAGATTTGTTAAAGGCTGTTTTATTAATTTCGAAAGCTTGGGAACGAGTTACCGAATCAACAATTGCAAAGTGTTTTCATCACGTAAAGTTTTATAGTGAGAATAACATTTGTGAGAACTTCGATGATGAGGACGATTTACCTTTCAACCAATGGATTAACCAAGATAACATACTTCAAAGTGCATTCACGTCCTGTACGTACACTGATTTTCTAAATGCCGATGAAGAAATTTTAACTTCTCAGATATTAACAGATATAGAAATTGTGAATTTTTTAAATAATGATGAGGATAAGGACAATCAGGAGGATCAAGGTGCATAATTTTTTTTTAACTTTATTTCTAAATTTTTTGTCAGACAACGAATTCATTCAACCAAATGTGGGAGATGCTTTGAAGGCGATAATACACTTCAAAATTTTCTTACTTTAAATAATCTATTGGACGATAAAACAAAAGAATATTTACCAGGTTTAGAAAAGAAAATTGAAAATCAATTTATAAAAGAAAAAATTAAGCAACCAAAAATTTGTGATTTCTTTAAAAAAAAAATAAATGTAAAATTAAATTTGTTATCTATTTTATGTTCGGTATTTTTATTTTATATGTTTTATTTTGTACGTTTAAATGTATGTATTTAAAGTACATATTATTATTTTTGTTTTATTTTTGTTAAAAACGGTGAAATAAAAACTTGAATAAATAAATAAATAATACTTCTTTTAATTTTAATAAAAAAATTTTGATATTGTTTATAACGACCTATCGGATATAACGACCAAATTTGTCGGTCCGCTCAATGTCGTTATAACCGATATTGACTGTATATAAAAAGTAAAGCTAAAACATTATACTTATACTTTTCTTAATAATACTGGGTTACCTCATAATTGACGAAAGTGTGATTTGTTTTTCTCAATTTATTCTAACCAAAAAAAATCAAATAAACTTATTTTTCAATATATCTACTCTTTACTCTCGGCTTATTATGGAAAGTTTTTTAATTTTGCAAATGTGCTCTTTTGAAAACTCTTGGTTTTTTTCATTATTTGTTTAATTTCATATTTTAAATAAATTCTTAATTTTCAAAAATTCAATTTATTTTATCTTCTAAACAACGTTAAACAACTAATTTTTTTTCCTTTCATTCACATTCCTGATTTTTAATGTTAAATAAATCCAATAATACTTAGGCATTCTGATATACATTCAATATAATTATATAATTTTGAGGTTCAATTTCAATGGCCCTAACAAAAATTTACCTAATAAATAATATTATAAATAATTACCACTAATTTTTGTTTTATTTAGAAATAATACATGACAGATTTACATTGAAAATTATTTAAAAACCAATAATTTGCCCACACAACAACAGAAGAAAAAAAAATTAAAAATTATACTTAAATACTATGTAAAAAAAAAAAACAAAAAATTTGGCTATACGTATTTTGATGGTAATTCTTAGTAGCAGCATTTTTCATTGACCCGATAAATTTAGGACGACGTCAAATATTTAGTAAATGTTGTGAAAAGCACGCGTTCTTTACCCAATTTTTATTAAAAAACAAATCTGTTATACCTATTTTTTACATACTGTTTTTAACATATATTGATATATAAATATATATAAATATGTATATACAAAAAGTATTTTATTAAAAATAAAAAAAACACTATATATAGTGTTTGTTTACGTCATAGTTTTAAATCATATTATTAATGAACTTCTAAAAAGAATATTGCCAGAAATGTTCAGAAAATTGAACTGCGGTGATTATAATATTCTTGGATATTTTAAATTGCTGTATAGCACAGCATTGGAATACGAAGGTTTTTAGCTTAAACTGTTACACTTTTAACTTTTGGTCCATTTGGCATTCTTCTAAATTTAATACATATACCTAATGCAAAATATTTACTTGGAATTCAAAAATATATATATATATATATATTTTTTTTTTTAACAAATACCTTAAAAATACCTTAAAATGTATATTAACACTTTTTAAGTTATTTTATGTAATAAGAAACTATATTTTGTTTCATACTATACATTTTAGTTAGTATATTATACTAGTAAATTTAGTTTGAAGTTATATATCACAAATAAACTTATAGTTTAAACATGATTCCGAATATTCTAGTATATGAAATAAAGTAGTGATCTATATTTTATTGTTTAACGAATTCAAATATCAACTAAATGAACAATTACATGAATAACATCTGTATTGTAACATTTAAATGTACACTAAAGTATATTTTATAGTTTTCGAAAGAATAATGTTGGAATTGAAATATATAAAAAGTAGTTTTTTACAAAAAATTAAATACTATTACCATCATTTTTAATCCACAGTTTAAAATTTTTTTGAATAAACCAAGCCAATTTAATGGTAATAAGGGATTAATATTATACTTACATTGATCAAACTTTCTTTATAATACACCAATTCGCATAATTACATTCTGAATCTACATAGAAGAAAATTATAAAATATAGTAATAAATTAATATTAAATATTAATATTTTTTTTATATTAAAATTAATTCTATTTAAATACAATCTACTTTTTCTACTTGTACTTTCTAAGCTCAGATGTATGATTTGGTATACTTAAACGCTAAGAAAACTAATTTTATATTAACACATTTTTTTTTTTTTTTAAATATGTTTCATTTCATTTTTATTAGTTTATTAAATAATAAATTATATATTAAATAAAATTTTCTAATTTTTCAACATAAAATTCATAAATAAATATGTAATATTATATCAATATGGCAATGCTTTTTTAATTCAATAAAACTTCATTACTTCATTAAAATCATATAGTACAATTATTTCGTCCTTCTAAAAATAAGAAAATAAAATGCAAAAAAACCACCAAACAGATTGAAAATGCCTGGTTGATAAATAAAGCAATAAAAAATAATAACAAAAAGAAAACAATACAAAAAAAAAAACAAAAATAATAACTATTTCATTTTTACAAACCATTACGATAAATGGACTCCTTGGTAAGCGCTTTTCTAAAACAAAGAGAGAACAACACTTTTTCTATTTTTCCCTTTTGTTGAACTTTTAAATGAAAATTAAAAAACAAAAAAAAAAATAACCCACTAAAAAAGAAAAGGATAACTAATTGCTATCAAAATACAGTAGAACATTATTAAATGGAATTTAATTTGTTGTTTTTTTTTTAATGTATATTACAAAACAAATATTAGAAAAATTTTACCACTATATAAGAATATTTATTTGGAAATTACTTTCCTTATATTGTTTACTAAAGACAAATGATTTGAGCTTAAATAATGCATTTGTTCGTATATAATAAGAAATATTCTATTTAAATAAGAAATATTCTATTTCTTTAATCAGATTAAATGCAAGAAGAACTGATAGAACTTCAAGTTGTTTTCAAAATTAATTATTAATTAGATATGTACGATTTCCAAGTACAACAAAAGGTGAATAACGCGTACTCGTTTATAAAATAAAGAAATACACATATATATTTATGTAGACTCGTAATTCCAAATAAATTAACCACCCTCCAGTTTTGAATAATAATTTTTTTTTTTTTTTAATTCATTTTTCTGCCACATAAATGTGGACAAGAAATTACACAGCCTTTCCTGTTCAGGCATGGCTGTAAATGTCGTAAGGGGGAATAACTCTTTTATGACGTGTGTGGGATTCGAACCCACACTCCATCGGTGTTTACAGCGTATTTTATACGCTCTTACTCACTGAATAATAATTTGCAATTACAAAATTTATTATAATAACCTAAAGTATATAAGTTTTAATTACTGTAAGTTTTACTGTAGTCTCATATTGAAACTGAAAGGTAAATATACCATTAATAGTAATTCTGTTATTTAATGTTAATGTTAAGTGTATGTTGACTGTTACTTTTAAATGTATATTTGACTAACTATAGCTGTTTTTATTGTTTTTTATTAAGTAGTAAAAAAAAAAATTTAATGTCCTTTTTTTTTTGGTCGGTCAGTATATGCGAGAACTTTTCACTATAAAGGACGTATAATCGGTGATCGTTGAAAATCTTCCCTTTAAAAATTAAAAAAGAAATTTAATAAAATTTTATAATTTAAAAAAAATAAAACAAAAAAAATTTAAATTATTTTATTTTTATCATGATTGTCGTTTTTGTTAGTAATGTTTTGCTAGTATTTTCGTCTTAACGGTGTTTTCCAGTGCAGTAAAAATCAATAAGGAATTAAAAAACAAAAATCAAAAAAATATAAAGTAAAAAAAAACGAAAATTTAAAGGAACACTAGAAAAGGAAATATAAATTATACTAGACATATTTTTATTTCTTATTATACACTACAGTCAATAGAATATTTTCTTTCGCTGTTTTCATTTTCTTTCGTGTTCAAAAGTTGTTGTTCTAAACTAAACTGAAATCAGGTCATTTAAATTATAACGGACAACAGTGGTTCAGTTAAAAAGTTATTTTTATTTATTTTTTTTATTTTCTGGATTGTTTTTGTACTAAAAAAAATATATATATAAAAACTAAAACGAATAAATTAAAAAAATTGGAATAAAAAAAATGGGATGTGCAAGCAGTTCACCATTTATTTCATCGACTGGTAATGGTGCATTAAAAACTGCAAATGATGCAGCGACTAAAGTTTTACATTCAGGAGAAGAAACAATTACAGGTAAAATTCTTTATGATTTCTTAAGGCATTTAAAAAAAACAACATTCCTGGGACAGAAGCAATTAAATAAAACGTTAAATAAAAAAAAAAAAAAAAAAACTAATAAAAGTGTAATGTAATTTCAATACAAACTGTGACATGTTAATAATTAATAAAAAAGAAAAAAAAAGGCTGTGTTTTTCCCTTGAATTATTCGTGGGAAGCGGTGAAACTCATCCATCAAACCCATCTAAATCTGGAAGATCGCGTATTCTTATATGCAAATACAAAAGAGGGTATTACCATATGAGAAATAATGAGACTATTTTTGTATTATAATGCATTAAAATATAATAAAAACAAGATGTTTTTCCTAAATACTATGAAAAAACTATTCAATAAGCTTTGAATTTCAAAAACGAATAAAACCAATCAATAACCAATAAAATAGCAATATTCAAAAGAAGCAATTTGGATTTTCAAATATGAAATTAATTTTATTGATTTAAAAGAAAAAAAAGATTTTTTTTAAATAAAAGAACAAGAGTTTTAGATGGAATTTATTTCAGTTGATCAAAAATATTTCTTTCTGTTTCTATATACGATAAATACTATTTCTTTTACATATTATCAATTTATTACGATAGGACCGTACGATAGGATCGGGTATAATAAAATTACTCCTCCGTTTGTAACACCTCGAAATAAGCGAGCTAGATATACCTTCAAAGGTATGGATCGGATCAGAAAAAAATTCTAAGACGTTTGAGCCATGTCCGTCCGTCCGTCAGCACGCTAACTCAAAAACTAAGAAAGCTAGAATCTTCAAATTTACACAAAATATTCTGGGAGTAATTTGTAGGTTCCCTCTTTTTTTTGGTTGAGTTTGGACCAAGCCTTAGGGTAGCTCTCGAACACCTAACTTTTAGATCCCCACATTTTTTTTGAAATAGAGCTATGCAATTTTAACTGATGATAGATGTCACAAAAATATTAATTTTATTTTTAATAACTTTTTTTTGTACCCCCACCCGTTACGGAGCTACAGCTCCCCAAAGGTTCAAAAAAGCTCTATATTTAAATTGTTATAGCACAAGTTGTATAAAATACATCTTCATTTTGAAAACGCCAAACGATTACTACTTTTATTAGATTTAAAAGTATATATCCAGTAAATATATTTTTGTGGCATACGGTGTCTTAATTTACCGTTATGCGAAACTCAAATTTTGTAAAATCCTTTAACCCTTCTATCTTCTAAACGGTTTAATTTGGAAACTTGAAATTTTGACAGAAGTTAGATCTTTGAAAATAAGTATGAGTCATTTCAGAAATTTTTTTTGTATCACCCCCCATTTAGGAGCTGTAAGGGGTCAAAAACTGAAAATTTCCAATTTTTAAATACCTGTAACTTGAACACCTGTTAAAATTTTTTTGAAGTAATACACAAAAATTAAAGCTTCAATATTATACTCTTATTTCTGTTAATAACTGTTTTTAATAATGTATGGTTACTTTATAATTGACGAAAGAGTTACTTGATTTTTTCAAATTTTCTAACAAATTTCTTTAATTATTTTTTTGCATTTTGTTTTACTCGATAATTTGAAATTGTTGAGGATATAATGCGTAGTACAAAAAAATGTAAATAAATAAACAACATAACGGTTGCTTGAAGAATTTTTATTTATATGATATTAATATACATACTTATATAATATCATGTTTATTTACATATCGTATATGCCACTAGTGAGTGAATGATAAGAGTATATATGTATATTATATAGTGCCGTATTTACATACATATATGTATTTTATTGTACTTATAAGAAATTATTCTGTCAATGGAATATTTAAATATAATATAATATAATATTTAAAAATATATTTACTATTTTGTACTAAGTAAATTTAATATACATTTACCGCTTAGTATTAAATGGTACTATAGAATATTTGAAAAAGTTTTGGATTGATAATCGTTATGTGGAAGGTTAGAATCTGCTTTTGAAGAATGTACATATAAACATATAGTTTGAATATATGTACAACCCATAGTACTAGAAATTATAAAATTCACCCAAATTATTTTAAAATACTAAAATATTTAAAAAATAATATTGTAAGCAGAGTGACAGGCTGTGAACATACTAACGGTTCGTACGGGTATCTAAGAGTTGACAAAGGCAACTGCATTCTTCCTCGTTTTTAAATAAAATTCCACACAAAAATGAGCTTCGAATTTAACGTTTTAAAAATAAAATAAAAAAAATCAATTAAGTACTGAAATTATATAATAACATACAAAACCCTCAAACAGAAAACAAATCATAAATAATTATTTAAAAGCTTATAAATTATAAAAAGAGATATTTAATGAAATCAATTAAATGAGACACTCTGTAATCTCACCATCTTGTAATTGAGTCATGATTTTCTTTCTTTCCATGTACAAACTTTCAATCAATACTAAAAAAAAAATAAACTGTTAACTTTTAACATTTAATAATTTATATAGAAAACATATAATCGCCTCAAAATATGGGAACGAACTATTTTGATATTTTACAATAACACTAAAGAAATAAATTCTTTAAAAAAATTATCAAGCGGTGATTATCGCGCTAGCTAAAAAAAAAATATAAAAAATTTACTAAGGACTTTATTTTGAAATCATGGCTTCTATGAGAATATTCATACAATATTATTTTTGTGACTTATGAATTTTTTCGATGGTTTTCTTAAATTCTAGCTTTATATACATATATTTTTTGTATATAATATATAAACCAAAGATGGCAATCGTTACTCGATTCTTTGATTACAAATCGATTGTAAATTAAATCATTAATTGTTTCATTCTTTAAAAAATTGTTTTTTTCAAAAAGTATTAAGTATTTGTAGAAAACATTCTTTATATAAAAGTTTCAAAAACCTAAGGTAAGTTTACATGGGATGCATGCATCCACGTGCAAAAATTATTGCGGTTACATTTCGTGTATTCTTCGGTAATATTAACGAATATTTGCATCCATATTAACGAATATTTGCACTAATTTGTGAGCTGCAAAACGGCGACATTTTTATTTTGACAATTTTATTTGAAAGTACCTAGTAGGCTAGTATTTTTTTGACAATTGATGAAAACATTTTTATTTACAAAATACAAAATGGTTAAACCAGAGAAAATTGTTATTTAATGTAAGAAAAAATTTTAATTAATATTATAAATATAATGTATTAATACACATATAAAATTAATTAATAAAATTATAATAAAATTAATAATTAAAATTATATCCATTTTCAAAATATTTAACGTTTAAAATTTTTGATGTTTGATTTTATCTCTGTATTTGATGCTAAAACATATTTGCATCTTGTATTCTTCTTATAGACGATGCAAAAAATTTTGCATTTAAAATGGGCGGAAAGGAGAGCATGTCATGAATACGATATATATTTTCAACCAATCAAATTTTTGCATTCGGATGCATGCATCCCGTGTGAACTTACTCTTAAAGTTCACGAAAATAAAGTTTCTAAAAATTTAAGTTCACGAAAAAGTACACGAATTGAATATAATTTGTACGAAAAAGTACACGAATTGAATATACAATTCATATATCTAAATCTATCACACTTAAGCAGAATTTTCATATGATTTTTGTTTCTTTTACTCAATTCAAAAAAGTTTAAGATTAAGCTGAAATAAAGTAAGTGTCATAACACCATTATAACGTTTCGTAAACGGCGAACTCTAAAGATATTTTTTTGTAGTTTTAAAGAAATAATCGATACATATAACAATTTATTGATAGAATTTACATTCTGATCCTCTGTTGGTCAATCAAATTTAAAAAAATTATACTTTTATTTTTATATAATTTGGAAGTTTTTAAGCTTCACGACCTCATTTAATTGAGGAATTATTCACAACGTTAATTTAAAAAAAAAATAATCAATAAAAATAATAATGACTAAAAATATCGTTTTGCCTTATTTAAATCTGCATATACCTTTTAAATAAAATTTGATATTATAAAGCATTAAAGCATATTATACTCGTACTTATCAGTTATCAGATACTATTAAATATATTTGTTCATTAGTTTTTTTTCTCTCATTGTATGCCACGAATAAAAATCTTTCCATTTAATTTTTTCGGACATTATTTTCTTATTCATTTTTTTTTTATGTACTAACTTATAACAAAAACAACACAACAATTATATACCCTAATTTTACATAATAATTTTACACCATATGATTACATCCTCCATGTGCTTTCCTCAGTTACAACTCAACCTCTTGAAAGTTTCCAAAGTTAACGTTCCAGAAATGAATGCTGAAAAGTTTCAAAATAAAACGAACATTTTTTGAAACTTTATTTAATTATCAATGGCTTTATATAACAATTAAAATTTTTTTTTTTATTTTTGATAAAAATTACTTTTCTATCGGCTTTTTAATTGTTAAAACAAAAATAAAAAGCATAAAAAAGAGAATAATTAAGATATAAGGTACGATTTATAAATAATATTAATACAAACTTTTTTTTCTTATATAAAGGTGTTGAATTCTTTAGATTAGTTTCTTCAACTTTAGATTTTAAAAAGATCTTCTAAACGCAATAAAAATTACTAAACAACTTAAGAGAATTTTCCTTCTTTTTCTTATCATTTGGCATTCCATTAAAACCAAGGACTATTTGAAATAATTTTTTAAGAAATAAAATTTCGATTTTTCTCAAATTTTCACTGAGCCTGTTATAACAATTAACTTCTACTAAACATATAAGTACATATATGTAAATATATTATACATTGTCTATTATCTGTTGTATGATTCAACAAGAAATGAACATTATATTTTTGTTTTTGTTATAAGGTTTGCTTTATCGTACTCATCGTGTTCGCTAAGTAACTAAGTTAACAGCTACATGCAGACAATGCATCATCACTATTAGTAAATTAAATTTATGTAAGAGTCTCAGGTTCAATTTCGGAAAGTGCCCAGCATTTTGAGAAATAAACGAGAAGTTTAGGTTGTTTATACCCGTATGAATGTAGTTCACAGGGTATAAAAATTTAACTCTTACGTTTGTCACATTTTAAAGGAGACTAGAGAGACATGGCAAGGTATAAATATTTTTGCTCAGAATCGAATTCTGAATCGATTTTATTACGGACGATTAAAAATTCAAGCTGGGAATTTGAAACTTTGTAAAATTAAATTAAATCGTATGCCGATGACTTTTGTAAAATTTTGTTAGTCTAGAGCGACAGTTACCTACATTTTATATGAGCAAAACTCAGTCTCTAAATAAGCTGGCTATTTAAAATTGTCAAAAGTTAAGTATTATACCAATGACTTTTGGAATTTTTTGGTTAGTGTAACGCAACAGGTTTGGATAGCTGCGAATGTATATACTCATATTTTAGTACTTATTAAACCAAGACAATCAGACATTTTGTAAAAAATGGTCAAGTTTTATGAAAATAACTTCTGCGAATTTGCTATTTTGGCGGAATAAGTTTGAGTAGCTTTTATAAAACCCGAAAATTTACATAAATATAAATATTTCGGCACTTAATTGAAACAGATAATTGAAATTTTGGTAAAAAAAAATAATAAAATTTTACGGTAACGGTAGCATAATTTCTGTTCATGCAGATATCCTAAACTTGATACAGTAAACTTTCAAACCTTTCTAGTTTTCTAACTAAAATAAAATGTTAATTCTATGTTTCCTAGACACTATTGGAAATTGAAGGCTGGCTTCAGCTTCATACCAATATTTTATCTACTATTATAATAAAATTACAAATAGCGGTATATAGAAGTGCACTTACTTAGAATTATAACCGGAACAGTTTTAAGATAAATAATTTGAATTATGCATATCAAAAGTTAGTAGTGAACATATTAAATTCTTTCTTGCATTTACATCGTTAAATAGACTCAGGAGATGACAATGGTTAAGAATATATATACATAACCATATCTAACTTGCTTAGTTTTGGTGATTACAAACACCACAACAGAGTTAATTTACCCTATACTTCTAAATGTAAAATAGTCAATACACATGCAAAATAGTAAAGTATGTTCTCTATTCTCATATTATACTTAAAAATTAAAATTTTTGAATTTTTTAAGAATATTTTAAAAAGAATAATCGAGGAAAAAATATAGTTTTATAAACATTCTTAAGCTGACTATAAATGTCACTGAAAATTGATTTATTTATATGTATATATTTTTTAAAATTTCGAAGGAATTTCATTTTTTAACATACTTAAAATATAACTACAAAATAAATACAAAATAACTACTAATAATCAAAATAACTACAAAATAAACAAAAAAAAATTTTAATATCCTTAGAAAATTTTAAAACTAGTACGAGTTCTTATTATGATGAAAAAATTATAAATTATCGTAAATGTGTCATAATATTATCTATTATGAAAGAAGAAGAAAATTTTATTTTATTTTCTTATTCAGTTTCCACTGTAATACTTTTATTTGCAAATAATACACGTGTAAAACATCACATTGTTAAGAAGCTTATATTGTTCTCTTTTTCTTTGACAATCGTAAGCCGTATGACGTATACAAGACGCAGGTTAATACTATAGAATAATACGCATATAACTAAGTATATAAGAGAACATTGTGTATTTTTATATAAGAGAATTTTTACTTGGTATATATATAAGTATAATTTATGTACAAGAATATTATATATACATAATATATTATGTATATAGACAATATAATTAAATACAAGCCTGAAAAGTATTTAAAGTTTAAAATGTAGTTTTTTTTTTTATTGTTTTATTACACATAGCTAGTAAACAATCTCCAACTTGTATAGTACGTTAATTTTTAAGTGGAACGTACATTCAAATTTCAAGTAATATAAATACTAATTCTGTACGTATACGTCCATGATATTAAAATACACACATGTAAATTAACTTTCACTATTTTATATATAAATAGTATTATAAGTTCACATAAGTATGTTTCAGAAAACTGTTAAAAAAATAAGCTATTAAGGGTGGTTGCCGATTCGTATCTATAAACAGTTAAGGAACCGAATTTTTATTTTTAAAAATATGTAAAGTAAAAAAAATAAATAAAAAATATGCAAATGAAAAGCTTCTTATGAGGATTATAACCAAAATTAATGATATTTTTCGTTTTATTTATAAAAAAAAAAAAAAAAAATACTTCAGAATGAGTGGAAATAATAACAAAAAAGAAAATTAAACTGTAATTTAAGTTTAAAAAGTTTTTCTTAAGTATAAGTATCTTTGTGTTTTTTTTTTTACTTTTTTTTTTTTTTTTTTTTAATATTATGGATAAAAAAATGTATAAAATTACTTTTAATGAGAGTTTCTTATTATGATGATGGATATTGAGGTCAAGTATTTTTTAATAAATGGTTTTTTATTTTTATTATTTACTTTTTATAAGTGTAATTTAATGACTTTAAAAATTATCTTTTTAATTTTTTTTTTTTTTTTTTTGCAAAACTTAAAATTCAAAAAGTTTTAGAGGTAAATTTCAAAGAATAACATTTAAAAATAAAATAAAAAAATTTTGTTAAAAATTGCGAAAAAAAAAAATCTTGTAATACATAATACAATAATTAATTGAAATTAAATAAAAAGAAAAGTGAAATTTCAATCTTAATTTTGATGATATAATTTAAGAAATGTAAAAATGAATTTTTTTTAAAACTATCTGGCTAAACTTCTATCTATTAGATGAATACAAGTGTATAATAATGCAACCTATACAACCAATACATCATGCATTACAATAATTGACTTTGTAACACTAAAAACGTATATATCTATACTAATAAATTGGATACATAAATATTTTGTTATAATGCTTAACTTGAAATGATCTGTCAAATATCAAAATGATTTAAAATATTGATTTGCCCTTGAAACAGATTATCTAGTTACAAAAACGTACCCAAAGATTAATAACACGATTCACTCACAAAAGCTCTAGAATATCAGCACAATATTGAAGGTAACAGAAATTATTAGACCAATTAAAGGAAAAAACGATAATCATGATATTTCTAGCAAAAACCCATTATTTTCCATTTTTTAACAAATGTATATAGTATATGTACCTTAAAATCCAATTTCCAATTTCCAATTTTTTCAGAATTATTTTCCAATAATTTATTTGCTGAGAAAAAATTTTGTAAGAATTTTGATTGCCTCTTTAACATTTATGTGTCCCATTTACTCCAATCTACCAGAAAATTTTTAAGAAAGGTTAAAATAATTAAGGAATCAAAAAAAATTAAAAACATCTCAAGAAAAATTACCTCTTTTTGCCAATTGTAAATTATTATTATAGTTTTGCCCCACTTAACAACCAAATCAAAAATTTGTTTACTAATCCGAACTCTGAAGGCCAAAAATATTAAGGCCAAAAACAAGGAATATTAATATCACAAATATGAAATCAATTTCAATTTAAACATAAACAGTCTTATTAGCAATAATTAAATAATAAGCACTAATTTTTCAATCTTATTAGCACTACTTAATTAGCTAATATAAAATTTTTTCAATCTTTGATATATTTAATCTTATTTTTTATACTCATTTGAACATAGCTCATGGGTATAATAAATTTATGTTGTTTGTAATTCAAATTCCCAGATGGCATAATTCGGATTATGGAAATTCGTTTGTAGTACGAACATCCCGAATGTGGAACCATCTTCCACCTCATGTGTTCCCCAAAATTGGTGATGATTACATTTACAACTTGCGAAGATTCAAGGTGAATATTAAAACTTTGTTCACAATATGCCTGCCAATTTGAAATCAATTTTCATTTCCTAACTCAACTTCCTCGGACCAGGCAGTATATGAGTACTATACGACGTATATTGTTTGGTCAAAAGAGAGTGTTTAGTGGGTTAAAGTCTCACACACTCATAGAAAACTTCTGCTCGTTTTTACTACTCTATAGTGTCTTTCAATGATTCCCACCTACCCTTGCAAAAAAAATTTAATGAATTCTAGATAAGTGTAGACTCAAGTGTATGGATCGGATCAAAATCAAATTCTGAGTCGATTTAGTCATGCACGTCTAAAGGCACAAAGGAGCTCGGATTTTGAATTTTTTTTTTATAGTTTTTTCTGAAAATTATTAAGTTCTATAGCAATAAATTCTATAGAATGTGGTTGGCGAAAATTTACATAAATATGTATATCTCGATACCAACTTAATTAAGTAAAACATCTGAAATTTTGCAAAAGATGATCAAGTTTTATGGAAACAGCATATATCACGTTCATACGTGTATTCTAGAGTTGACACAATCTACTCTACACTTTTTTTCGTTTTTTTTATATCAAAATTAGAGAAATTAGCCAGTTCTACTTCTGGGAAACACTATCATTTTTTAAATGTATTTTTCTCTCTTCCTATATTTTTTAACCGAACAATAACCAAAAGTTTTACTGAATTCTCAGAATAAACATTTTGATGAAAATAAGGACTGGAAACTATGTATATACGTTTGTATTTAAAAACCCTTTAAATTTTTCTTCAAATTAAAACTACACTTTTTTTCTGTAAATATTACAATTTAATAGAAATTACATATTATACATACTACATTATCTATAATGTGTTAATTGAAATTATGATAATGACCCACTATTATTTTTTCCCCAAATTTCACTATATATTAATTTAAAATATTCTGACAATTGTATGGATCATATAATCAAACATATATATATACATATTAATAAATATTTTTAAAATGAATAATAAATTAATAAAATATCAAATTTTTGGTTGCTACACTCAAAAAGTAATAAATTATAGCATTCAAAATACAAATATAATATATGTCAGTTCTTTAATTTAATCAAACTGATTAAATATATGGAGGTGAAAAGGTTACAATATGCAATGACTATTAACAAACAAACAAACATACATTTTACTACTATATATTATGTGTTTTTATTATTGGTGTCAAATTTTAAATGTAAATAATTTATTACGTTTGTAAAGAATGTGCACTTTAATTAATTAAACAACTTTATACCTATAATAAAAAATAAATCAAATTTGTGGTAAGTTTTGAATAGTGTCGTGAACTGTCAAAACTAAATAATTGTTAATTCAATTTTTTAATAAGAGTGTAAAAACATAACCCTTATTTTTCATCTAATTTTAGTGTCCATTTTTTTTAGCACATTTTTTCAAAAAATATTTGAAAAATTTACTTAATATAATTTCACTATGTCCGTTCATTCGTCTGTTCGCAAAATTTTTACACTATTTATGATAGAACAATGAAATTTTCACTATGAATACCTTACACCTTGAATACCTCATAAAACAATTACAACTTTTTTAAGTATCCTACTTATTACAACCTCTCAGACCCATTTGCAAAAGAGGCCAAGTCCCTTATAAGGATTTTTTTTTATAAATTTCGAAAACTTTGAAAAGTCTGTCAAAGTAAAACGGTATCCAAAATAAGTGTGTCCAGTTTTACAAATAAAAATAAATTTTAAGTTGGATGATTCCTAAAACTTGCTTTATTATTTAACATTGTATTTTCCCATTCAAAAGATCTTTAACAGACCTATAAAATGGTGTATAAATATATGGTTCCTATATCTAATTTTATTTAAAACTTCAATTTTTTTGATTTTGGAAATGAGGGACAGATATAATAGTTAAATACTTTATATTATAATATTAGGCATATTATATTTCTATAATAGCGAAAGAATTAATTTTTTTTCTATTTTCTAAGCTTTTAACTTAATAGCTTAAACAAATCTTGTCTAACTAGTTTTACTAAACTGCTTCCGGCAAAATCGAAGTATTTCATACAACAAGCTGGATGACTTCCTTCTTGAAAAATTAAGAAAACTTTATTATATGTACTTGAATATGTGCGTTTTACTTAAATTAGAAACTGTACTTAAATGTAAATATTTTTTTTGTTTGCAAAATTTTGAAGTTCAGCAACAGATCAATTGTTTTGTAAGTTTTAAATTGTACAAATTGCATTTGCGAAAAAAATAATCTCATTTACTTCAGTCGATTCAAACCAATCATGTTTTCAGCCGTTAAAGCCGGCTCATTTGCAGGTGTAAGAGTAAAAAATGCTTCTGCAGATTTAGCAAATGGTGAACGAGTTTATGTCTTCTTGTCCTTTTATGTCTGACGCAGTAGCCGTAGGGGGTTTTGTGTTTAGACTGCAATCATTAAATGCGATCATTTGTGATTGATTGAAATTTAAGTAAATAAAATAGATTTAATTTTGAAAATTATTTATTTATATTTAATTGTTTCTATTCAAAATCATGGAAAAGAATTCTTACCAAAAATGATTAAAAAGAAATACAGTATGTTCCGAAATATTGTCTTATTTTTAATTGATAACTTAATTGAAAGTGAATATGTATTAAGTTTTTTAATTTTATTTATAATTAGTACAAATGTCAATTATACAAATAAATATTACAATAACTTATTTTACGCTTGGTAATTATAAATAATATAAATCAATAATATTGACTTAAAATATTGTTAAATAAATTTACACTCTGTTCTTATGAATTTCATTTCCAATTAAATGAATAAATAAATAAATTTTAAAAACGAATAAATTATTATGTTTCTCCTTTGTGCAAACAAAATGTCACAATACAGTATTTTATTAAATCAACTTCAAGTAACTGATAATATCTTAAATACACATTTTACATAATATGAGCATTCAATTTAACGTATAAGCCCAAATAAACATAAATGTAATGTGTACTTATTATATATTATTAATATATTTTTAACATGGTTTTTTATGGATACTTTAAGTATAACCTAATTAAGTTTAACCTAATTTGTTTACTATTTTTATAATCAATATTGTCTTTATATAAAGAACAGTATAATTTATATTTTGTATGCAAGTACTTCAAAATTATAAAATTGGTATTCTGTATAAATTATTAAGAATAATCACCTTTTCAAATTAAGAAATACAAATCAATAATGGAGAAATATAATCTAGAAAATGCTATTTTCATTCAACCGTATAACTTACAATATTTTTTTTTTATGCATTTCTCTGCCACATAAATGTGGACAGAAATTACACAGCCTTTCCTGTTCAGGCGTGGCTGTAAATGTCGTAAGGGGGAATAACTCTTAGCTAATAACTCTTACGACGTGTGTGGGATTCGAACTCATACTCCCTCGGTGTTTTCAGCGTATTATACGCTCTTAGGCCACCGACGCCCCACTCACAATATTAAATTATATAACAAAAAATACAATTATGTTATAAATATAATTCTACATGAGATATAGTAATTTAAGCAACTTTATATGTGTTATGGCGTAATAAATATCACCTTTACGCAATTATGTAAAAGATAATAACTAATTTTAATTGTACTTCAATATATCTCCATCTTTGCTGTGTTTTGCGATCGCAGGTGGGATTTATCACAGAAAAAAACACTATACCAGGAGGGATACGTATATGCTTTAATATGTTTAAACATACTAAACATACCACCTTCGTAATGAAATAAACGGTTAAATAAAATTAATGTTAGAGTAAAAATGAATTTCTAAAAGATTAAGTAAAAGTAAATTGATTTAACCAACAATAGATAAGGACACATTCATGCATATACTCATAGAAAATAAGATATAAGTAAAAATCCTAAGATTAATTAGAATTATTTTATTTAAGTGACAGTACTTAACTGGAAATGTGGAAAACTAAAACTGAATAGTTGACCATATTGCGAAATCGATTTCGAATATCATACCTTACCAAATATCATACCAACTACATTTAATAGTTTATACCACTAGTTACTATAGACACATTTAAGAATATTCATTTATTTATGTTTTTCTCAATCTCTTTAATGGCATTTTCAATGTTTAATGACAGAAGGGATTTTGAAACACTGCATCAATTCACTACATTTTAACCTATCTATATGGTTCCACCAATTGAGATTAAACTTTGTAGAAGCGTAGCTCTTTGCAGAAAGTTTTCGCTAATATACACGTTGATCTGTCAAAACCAAATTCTATCCGAGTCATGTTCAATTTGGAAAGGTGACTCGTAATGACTCTAAAGAGCAAGTGTAAACATTTTTTGAAAAATTCCGTTAATCCGTGCCAACACTATTTTAAAAAAATTGTCGTTTTTTCATGATCATATATTTACGATTCAAACAATTAACTCCAAAATTTTATCAAAACGTAGTTACTTATCAAAAGAATTCGCTAGATGAATGTGGTTACGTTAATCCCCTATTGGTCTGTCGAAAAAAAAATGTATTTTGAATTTCCAGCCGAATATTAAAATAGTTTGTTTGTTTGATTTTAAACTTCACCGGTTTAGAGACCAGAAAATGTTTCGACCTTCAAACAACAGAAAAGAAAACTGGCTTTGGGCATATGCCGATTATTTTAGAATAACTAAATATTGTGTACTTTCTGCAGACATCTGCATTCTTAACGTTGTTTCAATGTTTTGGAGATAATATATTTGTCAAATATCTACAGAATTTATATTTGACAAATATTTTATCTTGTTAATGTTATGTCCTTTCGTTATTGATCATCTTCGTAATTTTTAAAACTGAACTTATAAGTGCTATATAATAATGTATAGTTAGTTAGATTGATTCAGAAAAAATTTAGTGTTTGACCGAACAACTAATTTAATTTGTACAAAAGTCCTTGAAATTTTTATACATTTATTTGGTGTATATTTAATTACAATAAAAACATTAACAGAAATAACTATATGAGACAAAAGAAATAAAATTAATTGAACACTGAAAAAACTATTTTTTATTAAATTCTCTTTATGTAAGTATTCGAATATATATATATATAATTTTGAATAAATTTACATATGTATATGAGTATATAACTGTAAAGAATAATAGTAAAAAATAATAATAAATATTTTAATAACAATATTCTCAAAAAGTGGTTATGTTACCCAACTTCCAAGTAATATATTCGATTTATATTTTTGCGTATAGGTATGACAAACTTCCTTTATATAATATCACTTTTATTGTTAGCACACTTTTAACAACGTTCAATAGCCATTATTACGACAAGATATTACGTAAATAAATATAGATATATTGAAAAAAATATAATATACATATACAGTTAATAAAAAAAGTATTTGGTTTTTTCTGATAAGACAATTTAAAAATATTTTTTTTTCTTTATTTAATAAATCATACACAATTAATTCATTTACAAATATTTTTTTTTTTTTGTTAGTACTACAAGTTACATTTAATTATTTTTTTATTATTTCAACTTTAATTCCATTCAGAAAAAAACAAAAATTTCTATAATAATTTTAATTTTATGATATTGTACATATTCAATTTTTAACGACCGTAGCTGGCTTATGATGACGATAAGTATAAATAATAAAAATAAAACAGAAATGAAAAGACTAAATATATAAACTGGAACCTAAGATATGTTGAATAAACAATTGTTTTTTTGATTATTTGTTTTGAAGAGTGTTAGGTAAAAATTCGACTTGTTTCTGATGTTGCGGTTATGTATGCCAATCATTCTGTCCAATAGAAAATTATGTTTTATTTCGTTATTTATTATCTTAAAAGTTAATAAATACATTTCTATTTTGCAGATATTTGTAAAGCTTGGGTAATCGTTTGAGTACAAATTATTGGTGAGATACAGTAATGGATAGTTGTGTATAGTTTTAATAACTTTTTTGTGAACAATATCTAATTTATTCAGCAAAGTTTGTGATGCATTATTCCAGATGGGATTTAAATAATTAATGTTATATAAAATATAAGAGGCGTATATAATTTTGAGAACATTTTCAGTAAAATATCTTCGGAGACGTTTAAGACGTCTCAGATTTTCAAAGGTACCTATAATATGTACAATAAAAGGATTAACAAAAACTTAAATTTTTGTTATTCATAACTAAGACAAAAAATCCTATCAACTTTATCCACTCAAAAACTTAAAAATATGCTCAGTTTATATACGAATTTTTAGCTTCAAGAAACTTAATTTTATGTTTTACGTCTTTATCATGCATACATAATGTGACATTTATCAATATAAGATTCTGAAAAAATTTAGAACTTATAAAATCATATCTTGACAGATACGAATTTGGTATGCATAAAATATGATATATATTTTAGGAGTGATGAAAACCAGAAGTCAAATTTTTTTTTGGTATACTGTGTATTAATTTTTCTTAATACAAATATATATACATATATATACATACAGCAATAATAACTATTGTCTACTAGCTTATATTGAAAGGATATAGAAAAGACAATAAGTAAAAAAACAAAAAAAAAAACATATATATACAATACAATATATTTAAGTTATGGCTAGCCAATAAAAATCGATACTCGATTCTTAATTTTGACTTTTTTTATATAATTTTTTTTTTCTTTTTTTTTATAAATAGTTTTTAAAGAGTTTTAATGGTTTTGAAATTTTTATACTTTAATATTTTAATAATGATATTTTTTATTTAATATAAATATATATAGCTACATATTATATATGTACTAGATTTTCATGAATAATTTATGAAAATATATATAAGTGTGTGTATATATAATGTAATTGTATACGAAATTTATGTAAAAACAAAAAACAAGAACAAAGGAGGTGAATAAGACAGTGACAAGATAAATAAGTTATGATGACAGCATGAACAATTAAAAAATGTGGTTAAATTATTGTGGATATCTATAAGTTTTAAAGAAAATTTTTTTTTTTTTTTACTTTGTTCATAATTATTTTTTTATCTCTTTTGTTTTTGTATAAACTATTGTAATTATTGTAATTATCATTATAATAAAATTGTATAGTTAAAAATATTGACATTTTATCCATTTAAAAGAAATTTTTAAAAGTTTCTAAAGTAGCAAAATATTTATTTTTGTTGGAATATTCATTTTTATTCTTTGTAATTAACTTATAAATGAACTGAAATATTGTTAGCTGATGGCATATATTATAGTCTTATATATTTTCTATGATATTTCTATGGTATCATATAATTAAATTAAATTAAGAAATTATTAATTACAAAGGAATGATATTTTACAGTTTATTTTTTATTTTTCAAACTTCTATATTTTTATATTTTCAAAGGTTAATTTTGAAAGAAAATCTTATTTATTTATTTATTTTATTTTTCATTTTAAAAACAGCCTGGCTGGCTGTAGACTCATAGAGTATAGAGTATATACCTCGTTAATATTAATTTATAAAATTTCAATAATTCAGTAAAATTTAAAATTACAATTTAAAAATAAGTAAAGTCGAGAAATTAAACTGATTCCATTTAAAATATATTGATAACAAATACGTATATTTAATGCTAAGGCTTTCGGACAAACATTATTAAATCAAATTCAAATAATAATTTTTGAATTTTTCTTAAATTCATCTTAACTGCACCCCTATGTAAGTATGTTCAAGGATATAATAAATTCGAGCTACCCTCAAGTGTATGGAGAATTGAAATTTCATTAAAATTGAAAATTACTAATAAATAACAATTTAAATTGATTGGAGAACAGTAAGTTATTGGTTATAATTGGATTATTTCAAAAAAGCTAAAAGATATTTCAACCATCCAAAATATTTTTTTTTTATATGAACATCCTCGATCAAACATTTCCACAAAAACCACTCAGAATCTGACACCTGATATGGTTTTCAGTTATTGATTAGAAAGTGAACCACAATTAAAAAATTCAACGACGAACAGTGTTTGTCTCTAACAATGTTTGAAATAGCTGGATTTAAATATTTCGTGATGAGTTTAATGAAAAAACGAGGAAGAATACAGTTGCCTTTGTCAACTCATACGACCCCCGTACGACCCGTTAGTATGTTCATAGCCTGTCACTCTGCTTATAATATTATTTTTTTAATTTTTTAGTATTTTAAAATAATTTGGTTGAATTTTATATTTTCTAGAACTATGATTTGTACATATATTCAAATAATATGTTTATACATTCTTCAAAAGCAGATTCAAACCTCCCACACAACGATTATCCATCTAACTTTTCCAAATATGCTATAGTACCATTTAATACTAAGCGGCAAATGTATAATAATTTATACTATACATGTATTATAAATCATTCATTCATCAGTGACATATATTATATATGATATGCAAATAACGGGGGGGATAACTGGTAATTTTAGGGTGCTCTAAGCCCGGAACCCTACATAATTAAGAAAATCCGTTAACACGCGTAAAAATATATTATTGAACCTTTAATTTCCATGTCTTGCCGAAAAAACTTATTTTCACGGGGGCCAAAGTTACAGGTGCCTAAAAATAGCAAATTTTCAATTTTTGAGGCGTAATAACTCTTAAAGAGGGGGTGCTACCAAAAAAATTCTAAAAGTTTTTTCTTGTCTCAAAATTTCAGGTTCCTATCTCAAAGCGTGCCTGATTTATGAAAAAAGAAATATCATGCAAAATTTAGTTTTAACATAACGGTAAATTTAAATAGAAAATTACAAACTATTGCATAATTTTGATATTGTTTTATAGAGGCAAGAAAATTTCCGGTCTTCTAGTGTTTTTAGATTGTAAAACTACTACGCAGAGTCTCAGATATATATATTTGAAAATAGGGCCTTTTTGCAATTTTTGGGGGCTGTAACTTAGGAACCCTATACAATTAAAAGATGCTATTAACACACATAAAAATATATTACTAGAACTTTAATGTTTTTTAGTTTGCCGAAGAAAAATGTGTACAGGTGCCTAAATTAAAGGTATTTAAAAATAGCAAATTTTCAATTTTTGAGCCCTAATAGCTCATAAACAGCGGGTGGTCCAAAAAAAAATTCTGAGCAAACTCATACTAATTCTAGAAGTTCCCATACTAATCTCTAGAATTTCAAGTTTCTATCTGGAAGCGTGCCGAAGTTATAAAGGTGGAAAAATCATGCAAAATTTGGTTTTCACATAACGGTAAATTTTGATACTAATTTACAAATTTAAAAAAATACCTGTCGAATGACGCTTTCTGATTAAAAAAAATCTTAAGCAGAACATGAGACATATGCATTTAAAAATAGGGGTTTTTTAAAGTTTGAGGGGCTGTAGCTCCGTAACGGGTGGAACTACAGAAAAAAGTTGTTAACAATAAAATTAATATTTTTATGATATCTATCAGCAATTAAAATTTCATGTCTCTATTTCAAAAAAAATGTGGGAATCTAAAAGTTAAAGTGTTCGAGAACTACTCGAAATTGTGGTCGGACATCAACCAAAAAAAATAGGAAACCTACAAATTATTGTAAGAATATTTGGTGTTAATTTCAAGACTCTAGCTTTCTTAGTTTTTGAGTTATCTTGCTGACGGACGGACGGACAAAGCTCAATCAACTTAGAATTTTTTTCTGATGCGATCCATACCTTTGAAGGTACATCTAACTAGCTTATTTCGAGGTGTTACAAACGGAGGAGCAATTTTAATATACCTTATATTACCCGCTTATCGTACAGGTATAACAATATCTTATCATAAAAGTAACTCTTTATCCATATACGCCTTAAAAAATTAATTTAAAAGTCATTAGATAACAAATTAAATGCACATTACCAAAAGAAATTTGAAAAAATGTACCTATTAGTTTCACTCTGTCCGTCCATCTGTTTACAAAACTTCTACACCGTTAAAGATAGAGAAAAAAAATTTTAACCATGGGTAGGTCTCATAAAAAAATTAATGTTGTAGAACAACTTGTTCATGTAGCCTCATTCATTACGGAGCTGCAGCCCCTCAAACTTTGAAAAAGTAACCTTATTTTCAAATACGTATATCTCATGTTCTAGTTAAAAAATTAAAAATTTGCTATTTTTAGACATCTGCAAATTAGGCACCTGTACAAATTTTTCTTCGACAAGACATAAAAAAATTTTTTTTTATATTTTTAATGCATTTATTTATCTGCCACATAAATGTGGACAGAAAATTACACAGTCTTTCCTGTTCAGGCGTGACTGTAAATGTCGTAAGGGGGAATAACTCTTATGACGTGTGTGGGATTCGAACCCACACTCCCTCGGTGTTGTCAGCGTATTTTATACGCTCTTACTCACTAGGCCACCGAGGCCCCACATAAAAATTAAAGCTTCAATAATATATTTTTACATGGTTTTTCTTAGTTATATAGCGTTCCGGATTTATAGTCCCTCAAAATTGCAAAAAAGTCCTATTTTCACATTTTTTCTTATTATATGAAATTCTAAAATAAAATTTCAAATTTTGGTGAAGTTACTATTCTATACAGTTTGTACTATCATTTGGAAATGTACGCTTTCCAAAACCGTTGCTTTACATTCTGCCTTGTTTATTAAATTTTATACTTTTTTTAACTTGCCCCGTCACATATTAAATTCTTTTGGTGGGACACTCATTATAAATAAGTATGTTTATTTACTATTTTGTCATTGATTTCAACAGATTTATGACTATTGACTACATCAGATCAACAAAACTCAAACCAGTGCTTCACTTGAATAGTACATTCAACTACAATCTCACTTTTATTAATACTCATATCCAGATTTGACATTTACTGAACTCCAGTTTAAATTTGAATATCATACAATTAGATAGAATCGAAACACTTGCCATAATATATTTACCATAATATTTTTTAAATCTTACATATCTCTCTTAAATCTCTCTTAAATAAACTCTTAACATTAGGTAGTTATTTACTCTAAATATACAATCAAAAATTAACGTTAATAACTCACGTTAATTTAAAATAATACAAAAATTAAACAAATCCTTTTACTTTAATACTTCGATAGATTCAACAAATATGTATGTATGTACATATATTAGAAATTGATTAGTTTACTTTTTAAATAAATAAAAACTTCATATCTTTTTGATTAATTATTTTAACTTCTAATTAAGCACATAGTTATAGACTAAAAGTACTAGCTTTTCTTTTTGTTTATTTTGTTTCTTTTTTCTTTAAATCAAGTGCTTTCTTTGTTTTTAACACGATTTGTTGACTTTCAAAAGAATATTGTTTATTCATTCTTGTTTGAAAAAGTGTCAAAAATTTTAGACATATGTGTCAAATATATTAAACACGTTAATTTGCTTTGCTGTGCCAGATTTTGTTGTGGAATGAGAAAATATTTTTTATTATTAATAAATAAACAGCAACAACAATAGATTTATTACATTTTAATATACATACGACGTAATAACTGTATATACACATATATGTAAAATATCCTATAATATTATTCACTATTAAACTTATGTTGAATTTTAGCTTGTTAAATATTTACGGTTGGATTATACATTGGCTGAAACGTCCACTTTTTATTAAAGATTTCATTAGTTTTGCAGTTGAAAAACAATCGTTATCATTGGATTCAAATAAGTGGCAAATAATTTCACACAAATTAATCAAATACATAGAGTACTTGTTTGCTTGTTTGACTATCATATATTTCTATGCGTTGTATCGGTTGATTCTTACAGCAAGTCGATATATTGAAGACTTTTTCGTCTTTCCGTTGTCCTAAATTAAATTAATAAACCGATTGACTTTAAACTATGCAAAAGCGTTTTTCCTTTTTGTAGCAGTTCACTTCATCTAATTAATAATGTCAGTTCAACAAAACTTAAAAAAAAATATAACAAAATCAAAATAAAATTTGTTACAGTCAACTTAAGGTAACGCGGTAAAAAAAAAAAGGGGGTTGGTCGTACAATCCCCAACACAACTTTAAAATGCCTTTTAATTCAGAATAGCATATATATACACTATATAATAAATATTTTAGAAAAAGGGAATACAATGTTTTTGAGTCCAACTCTAAAATCCCGCCTAATTTTTATTTTTACTTACATATTTCAAAACTAATGTTTAGTAAAAATTAAAAAATAATGCGGGCTACTTACTGCTCCTTCTAAATAAATTAATGGAATCCCGATTTTCTAACCAACTTTAAAATCCATCCTAATTCTAACTCCTCATAATTCAGAATCTCACATACACATAATATGCAATATCGCACATACATAGTATGCAATCTCGCATATACATAATATGCAATCTCGCATAATTGATTATATTTAATTGTTGAATGCATAAAAAACATTATACGTTTTAGATTTTGCTTTCGGAGATTTCGTCTTAGTGAGTATTTTTTTTTGTCAATTTTGTACGTATTCCATGAAAAATTTTAAGTTTAATTATTTCAAGAATTGTTAGGAAATAGAAATAAAAAAATTTACCATTCAACCTTTTTACTGGTATCGATTTTCTTTTTCACTCTCTCATTTCATGTCTACTTCATGTGATACTCCCTTCTCTTAATACGTCTTCCGCTTATTTATATTTTAAGAATTTAGGAAAAATGAAAATAATTTAATTGACAATAACAATATTTTAACGCTTTAGGAAAAAAGAAAATGGATTAATATAAAAAAAAAAAACCGACTAAAGTCTGATGAACCCATACATGACTACAAACAAAAAAATGCATAAGTATGTAAAATCAACAAACAAAAAATTAAATACATGTATGTATATAATAGTATGTATACACAAATCTTGGTATTTTGGTATGTAGTTGTTAGTTAATAACTTAAAAAAATAAATAACTGTGTGAACAAGGACAAAATAACAGACAAGTAATGAGGTCACAAATAATTATGTTCATTTATTCTGAATATTTGATACATTGATTATGCAATTAATTAAGTAGCTATACATTGTTTGTTATAAGATTCACATTCATAAGATTTCACCAAACAAATTATACTTATGTTAGGAGTTTTGTACTTCTTTTATGACTTGCGTACTATTTTTATACTCTTTTTTTAAAAAAAATTTACTTTCAAAATTTTTTCCATATACCTGTATTTTAAAATGGTATTATGAGTCGTTAAGATTATATAAGAAAATGTCGATTCACATTTTTATACCAGAAACTAAAATGTTTCACATGTTTAGAATTAAGAAATTACAATAGTAAAATCGAAATAAGATGAATTAAAGTATTTATATATTTACACCAATATAATGTTAGACTTATGATACATTATCATCAAAATTTGTCATTAAATTAAAGGTCGAACTATTGAACTTTTAATTCTAGTTTAACACTAATAAGTCATTTTGAATTGTTATTTAAAAAAAAAATTAAAAGTTCCATGGCTCAAACCTAATTCAATGACAAATTTTGGTGGTACGTATCGCAAGTCTAACATTATATGGTTATTCAAATAATCAATTAATACTGTAAAGGGTTCAGACAATCCAAAGAGCTTCTGGAATAATATAACCGGAAAAGATATGCTAAAATTATAAAATTCAGTAAAAATTAACTGAGATTTTAACAATTATTCAAGGAATACTTGAACATTGGAATAGCAAATGACGGTTCATGCATATTCTGTTAAGAAGAAGAGGCAACTCCAGATCACATACTCAAAAACTGCGGAGATTTACTCCGAGCAAGATATGTGCATCTAAGAGCATATTGATTTGCCGAAGATGAACTGCCAAAAATAAACCCTATACAAATCTTTACTTTTTTAGAGACAGTAAGACTGACAGAAGTATTATAAGTGGAGGAAAAATACACAACACGCAGTAACAGGGGTACCACAATAGATCTACATCAAAAAGTCAGTGTCATTTATGCTTCTTAAATAAATCTAATCAGACCTATACTCTTAAAAATTGCTAGTAGATAGCCTGTAGATTGTAATGTATTTTTGGTGGCAAGAAATTTTGTAGAAACAGCTTTTTATCGCCAATAATTATTTCACTCATAAATATCAAAAGAACATCTTTCATCTTTTCTTCGAATCAAGAAAAGCATTTTATATATAAGTAAACATTGTTATCAAGTTCAAAAGTTTTAAATATGATTTTAGAAAATTATAAAGATTTAAAGATTTTTTTCGTAGTATCTATTCCAATTTTCTTTTAAAGCATCATCAAAGCATTGTGGTCGACTGCATCAACCCATAGAATTCTCGCCTCACACACTGACCTTGTTCCATCAATTTGTCCGTTCAATATTTTCTTTGAAATATACAACAAGCTTAAACTCTTTAAATTGACTGCTGCTACGTAGAGTATAAGAGACTTTGACATACGCTACAGACCTATATGTTACTATATCGTTGTCAGTATATATACGGTTTTCCAATTTGAGTGATATGATTTCTTTTCGAAAAAAAACATACTAATTGTTAAGGAAATTCAAATGTTTTTTATTTAATGGGAAGTACAATCGATACAATTAAGTTCTGAATAAAACGTCATTCAAATGGCCTCCACGACTTCTTTTGCAGGAACGAATTCGATGAATCCAATTTTTCCACTAAATCAAGTAGTATGTCATAACAAAACTCGACTCCTTTAAAGTGTCACAAACGTAATGGGAAATTTATTATACCCTTGAACTTGAACATAGTTCATACGGGTATAATAATAATCAATAATACATTTACCGTAACCTTGACCGACGACTGAATATCCGAAACCTTATGTAAAGTATGAATAAATCTTTACTTGTACTTAAGACTTGAAATTTATACAAAAGATAGAAAAAAAATAACTATAATATATAATTGTATATAAGTAATTATTTCTATATTTCACTTACAGTTTAGCATCAAGAAAAATTTAAAGAATTACATTTGAATTTCTTAACTCCCGAATTAATACCATAAATCTTAAAATTATTTTTGAGTTTAAAAATATATATTTTATTTCTTAAATAATTTCTTAAAATTTATTTATAAAATTCCAATTCTATTAAGAATTTTAAAACTTTAAAAGAAATCCATCTAATAACCAACAAAAAAAAGTTTTAAATTTTTCTCTTTTCTTAGTTTAAAATAATTTTATTTTAAAAGTTTTTCGAATCCCAGACTTCTTACATTTTTCTGATCCAAAAAAAAAAATAAAACCATTTTTCAATAACCCAAATTTTTTTCTCTACCCACAAAAATTTGGCTTTTATTTTACAACATAAAATAGAAAAGAGTTGTCATCTTCTTTCCAATGATACCTTAAATTATTAAGTGAAAATTTATGTGGTTAATTTTTGTTCCACAAAAAAGAAAAGAAAATTTTTTAAAGAGTAAAGGAAATTAATTTTTTTATATTTCCGAAATCCTTGAGAATTTTTATTGAAGTTGTTTGAAGTTAAGTGGTAAACTTTTCACTTGAACTGACATTTCTATTAAAAAATTTTACTACGAATAAATAAAATTGCATCAATACTTCAAAATATCTTATAAAATTAATTTAAATATAAGGATTTTTTGTAAGATTTATCTCACAACAAATAAAAAATGAAAATTTTATGATAGGAATAGTAAAATGAAAATGCAAATGCTCATTTTTTGTTCATTTTGCTTTTTTTACTTTAAATAAAATCGTATTTTCTTTTCAAAATAAAACAAAATATTTACATTACCTGAGTCAAAAAAATTACGTTATCTTTATAAAAAAAATTTGCTTTTAAAAAGTTTAAAAAAGTTAATATTTATTTACATCTAACTGTTGAAATTATTGAAACAGTATCTGATCAATTTGTATGAAAAACTAATATGGATACCGGATTTCATAAGTATAATGGGAAAAGTGCGACTCGACTAACTTAAAAATAGACAAAACCAAGTGATTTCAAAAGTTGCTTTTATAAAGAGACTTAAATAAAAAAAAAAATCAGTAAAATAAGGCTACATAAAGCTTCTTAAACTGATTAATGATTTTTTTATGATAAAGTTGCTGTATCTATCTTTTTTGTATTAAACGGTAAATATATTTTATATTTTGCTTAAGGAAATTCGTTTCTGGAAAAATCTCCGACCTTATGTGTTCACTAAAATTCGCGCGATGATTATATATACAAGCAAAGATTCAATGTGACCATTAACAATTTTGCTCACAATATGTCTGTCAATTTGAAACCAATGTTGATTCCCTAACTTAAATCCCTTTGAACCGACAAGTACATGAGTACTAAAGATCATATAATCTGATACTGTTTGGTGAGAAAAAAAAAAATTTTTAGTGGGTTAAAATCCACAGACTACATAAAGGTCACGTACAAGTTTCAACCCTCTATAGTGTCTCTCGATGATTCACACCTACCTTTGTAAAATAAAAAGAGGCTTGTAACAAAAGTGAAGTTTATTTTATTGAATAGAAAGCAATCCAGAAAACACTAAAACATTTTTCTGTTAAAACTTTTATATTTATCATCATGTTCCGGAAAAAGCACTTTTAATCTAAATAATATAAAAAAAGGAAAAATAAATGGTTAAAGAAATTTCAGAGATTTGTAAAAAAATAAAATTACTACAGTTATTTGTAAATTTTTAAATAAAATTACTACAGTTAAGACAAGGTGAAATTATTAAAACAAACTCAATGACTCTCAGTAGGTGACATCTAAAATATAGATTTACCTTTAAACATTTTAAATTTGAAATTGAAATTTCCACAAACTTGTTTTTGGAAGCAGTTTTTCCAATCACGTATTTTGAACTATATGCTGAATAAAACTGTCATTGGCATTCAAAATTCATTTCGATGAAACCTAGTTTCTTTGTCTTATATCGAGCTATAACAAGAAAAGTTGAAACAAAAATAAATAATTATTGGAATTTGGAAAAAAGTTTTCAATATACGGAAATAATAGAGCCAAAAATAAATCATGTTTAGCAGCAAAGATGAAATAACAGATTTAGCAATATTTGGAATTTTAATAATTACAGCATTTTAAGTTTAATTAATACAAAGTACAATTGATTTTAAGTTTAATTAATAATTTGTATTAAAGGTTATTTATTCTAAATTGTAGAATTCAAAGCATAAAAAACTACGATTAAAAAAAAAATAATTAAATGTCTTCTATCAAATAAAAATATTCCGCAATAATACCTTATAAGTTTATTGTTTTTGACGTCGCTCCTCAGTCAAGTAAACAAAAATTACATAGCGGGTATACATACTTCCAATGCAAGACTTACTTATATTTATATCGCATATTGCATTTTATTCTCTTAACCCGTTTCGGTATGAGGTCCAATTAACTGCTAAATAGTAAAATAAAAACACCAGAACGAAATTTAAATTGGTAGAACATAATTAAATATTTTCGTTTTCAAAATTGCAAAACAAAAAAGTTTAAAAAAAAATTTAAAAATTGCAAATTACAAGAACTCTTTTCAATTTCGGATAAGATTGTTGAAATTTAGATTTTTTTAGATTTGTTGTGGTTTACAATTCATTGTCTACTCTAAACAATTCGTGAATACTACGATTTGATTTCGTGGGAAGAAATTATTCATAAACTTTTCAGCATTCATCATTGCCGTAAATGTTCTCCAACTCATTAAACAAAAACCACCTAGAATAATTTTTATAATTAAAATTAGTGAAAAATTATTTTAGAAAAATATTTAGATATATTTTTAGTTTATTTTGAATTGAATTGAATACAATTGACTTAACAGAGAAAAAGCAATACAAAATGTGCCATCCATTAGCCATAGATCAGATCAGACTATGCCATTTGTTTTACGTTTTAATCATTCCTAGGATAATTAATTATTGTTCCCCCTTTCAAAGTTTTTTCATTGAGCACAAATTCTCCTGTAACATTCTAAAAATTATTTTAATATTCTTTTAAATCTTTTTGCATAAAAATGTCAATTATTTAAAGGTACTTTAGTCGTTCAGATATTTGTATATCAAGAAACGTCCATTGATTCTTTTTCCAAGCTGAATCTTACTCTTGAAATTTTGTTTCTAGAACATTGACGTTGGACAAATAAACTCTGCAAATAATTTTACATTTAACTTCATTTTCAAGTAGAATTTACTGTGCTTTAATTAAGGTTTCTTTTGGCTCTAATTTTTATGAAGAATTTATTTTAAAAACTTCCCGTTTAAATGTAACAGGAAAATGTGGGAGCGTGTCACATGCCTGTATTTCATTTGCCTGTATTTTTTTGATCATTTGATTGTATTTCATTTGCCTGTATTTCATTCTAAATTAGGAGAGATTTTAGAGTTGTATTCAAAAGCACGGCTTTACGCTTTTTCCAGAATATTTATATATTATATGTATATGTGAGAATCTGAATTAGGAGGGACTTTAGCGAATTCACGCCTGTTACAGAATATTTATATAATATATTTTTGTTTAATATGAAATACAGGCAAATGAAATACAGTCAAAAGAAATGCATGCTTGTGATAATAACTCGGAAAATGTGTGTGTCTGTTGTCTGTTGGATCTCTTTTGATTCTGTGTTTTTCATTCTCGGTCACAATTCTCTACTTCCACATTGACTTCTTACATTCCTCACAAATCCAGTAAAAAATGTTATCCAATTTTTTTACCGATGGTAAAGGAAACCATTTATAAATATTTTGATTGAATTTTTGTTTTGTCGGTATTTCAATTATTTTCATTACACATATTTATTTTTATTATTTTTAGCAGAAACTTAAGAATAAAATAAAATTAATTAATTATCGTCTATAATGAATTCATATTAATTTGATAAACAAAAACCAGTTTTCAATTCCAAGTTTCTTTTTTGAAAATTTTGTCCCAAAATAAATTTTTTTTCATAATTTTATTCAAAAAGATTTAAATTTTAGCTCTCAATGTTTTAATGTTCAAGAGATCAGAAGTGACAGCCTATATCAGCCTTTCATTATAGTTTTTCAATATTTAATTTAATTTAAAAAAAATTGCAAAACATCCCACAAACCTTACATTGCTAAGGTTGAAACTTAATAAATTTAATTCTATAAATATGTTATCTTTAGAAAATTAAAACTTTTGTAGATAAATTGTAAAGTTGAATTGTGTCTAAAATAATACAACCATTAAAAAAAAAATGTTTATGTTCCTTTTAAAACCATAAATTAATTTTAACATTTTTTAAGAAAGTTTTATTAAATTCCTTTTCTATACATGGACTTAAAAGGATAATTTTATATGAATGTTATTACATATAGTAAAATTTGCAAATAAAATTCAACAATTTTTACATTTTGTGGTCACTTTCACTAAAAATATTTTTTTTAAACTTAAGCTAAAAGTTATCTAAAACCTACACAAACAAAACTTTTTTTTTTTTTAATTTAATCATTTAAGATATCAAAGAAAATTTAATTGAAATGATTTAAGGATTTCAACATGAAATAAAATCTAATTAAATTTTTCCTAAATTTTGGTTTCCATACTTTTTCTTATATGCTGTAAGTTTTATGTTTTTATAAAGTATTGGTACCACCAGAAAAATAATCTGGACATTCTGGAGTATTGGAATGACAGGAAAAACAAACTGGATCTTTCTGAGTCAGAAAATATCATTTTTGTAACCATATCTGTATTTTATATGCATAGAAACCAAATATTTTTAAATTTAATATGCTTAAAAAAAAAATTTACATGTCAATGATTCGAGGACAAAACTTTTTCTTTGAAATTTTACGAAAGCTCAAAGAACTTGAAATTTGCTTTTTTTATAACCAAACTTTATTGCAACTTAGATTAAAATTAATATTAAGGGTTTAAGGGTTATTATAAGTAATACTAAGAAATTTTGATGTAGATCTATAATGCTTCCCTTATTACTACAAAACAAATGCCTCCGAATAATTTGCCAGATATTCTGATCAAACAGAATATCCAACAGCCAACTCTGCAGTATGTGCGGGAAAGATCCTATTGAAATTCAAATGAGAAAAAAAAATACAGATGAATAGGGCACATAATCAGGCGACCAAAAAACTTGATTGCCAGAGAAACCCTAGATTGACAATCGCAAGAAATAAGAAACATAGGCACACCCAGAAACAGTTGCAAAAGAATAATATTGAAAGATGAATTGAATGAAAGCCAAAATTAACAAATCATGGTCACAAAGCTATAGCACAAAATAGAAACAGATGGCAAGGTTTAGTGGATGCCCTATGCTTTCTGAGGGAGTTATAAGAAAAAAGAAAATGATTTTTCTTTTACTTATAATACTTCTGTCAGCCCTACTGTCTCAAGGAAACTAAAAATTTTAGTCTTATCAATATATGTATTTAGAAAATTTTAGAAAATTTTCTCTCGGATCCACAAAGACTAAAATTTGTAGCACTCTGAACTTGAAGAGCATTTTAAATGATTCTTATTATACTTATACTTATTTATCTTGTCTGTAAATTCGCTTATACGGAAAAGTCAAAAAGAAAATTTTTTTCAATTTTTTTTAAACTTTTACAACTTTAGGTTTACATTTTTCCTAGAAAATCGAAAAAAAAAATAAAAAATTCTATTCCGAGGAAAAAACTTTACGTAAATAATTTTTGTAGAAGACAGTAAAATTTATTGTAAAAATTAATCACTATTTTTAGTTTTTTTATTTTTTCTTTATTAATAGTTAAAATGTCAAAATGGTTTTTTTTTCTTATCTTTGCATTCACTTTTTGTTTTGTTTTGAAACGTTGAAAATGCCAGTATTGCAGACACTAAGTTTTTTCTTTTTCTCTTTATATTTCACAGTCGTTCTATTTTAATTTTTGTTTTGTTTGTTAATTTTTAATATGGAGATTTTTTTTTTCTTTTTTGTCAAAATGAAGCTACCAAATAATATATACTTATTGAATTTAATTATAATTTTCCTTGAACTTTCTTTTTCATAATATCAAAAATTACTGACATATTTTTAAAAATATTTTTAAAATAACCTGCATTAATTTAATTCATAAATAAAACAAAAGAAGCAAAATTTTAAAGTATAGTATATTTTATTATTTAAAACAAAAAATGCATACATTTTATTTTTGTTATTTTTGACTGAACTTTAAGTAACTAAAATAATTTTGTTTTAATAAACTAATTAAGTTCAAGGTTTAAATAACAGAAATTCAGTCAAAAAGTTTGAGTGTAATTGATTACAGGAAAAGCTAAAAATAAAAATAATGAAATAATTAGTCAAGGAATATAAATCTATTTTAGTTTTAAAACATAATATAAAAAAATTAGGTTTTTGAGAAAAGATAGGATTTGATTGCAATAGTTTTTAAATTAACCATTGTTTGTAGAAAAATTCGAAAAGAATTATAATCATTCAAAGTAATATTAAAAAGTATTAAAGTAAGTATCTTCATTTCTGTTTCTCGTTACTAAAAAGTAATTTTTGATTTTATTTTTATAAATATAAGACACAGTTCCAAATCTATAATAAAATCTAAACTATATTGTGAAAAAAAAAATATTTTAATTAATCAATAACGAGCACTAGACCTTCCTCTATGAGTATGTCGAACTTTAACCCACTAAACACCAGCTCCTTGTTTTGACCAAACAATAGGTTATACGACCTTTAGTACTCATGTACTGTCTAGTCAAAGGAAGTTAAGTTAGGGAATGAAAATTGATTTCAAATTTGATTTCAAAGTTGTTAATATTCACCTTGAATCTTTGCACGTTATAAATGTAATCATCACCAATTGTGAGGAACACATCAGGTGGAAGATGCTACCACATTCGCGATGTTCGTATTACCAACGGATTTCCAAAAGACGTTATAACATCTGGGAATTTGAACTACATATGGGTGAGCAGCAGAAGCTCTCCTTGTTTCTCTTTGGAATGGTTTGAGAGGAGGTATCAAATTTGTAATCTCGTTAGAACAAGAATCCACTCCTATATAACGTATCTATAAAACAGGATAAGTGTTCCTGCGATTATTGACATTACGATCGTTTATTAGACGAATTGCTGTATTTTGCACTTCATCGAGAAATTCCAATATTTGTTTTATAGATGTTAAGGAGATCTGAGAATGAAAAAGAGGTTTGACAACGATACAGGAAGCCCATATATCCAGCTGCATCTTTTAAATTTATCAAAAATACGGTTGGCCGATCTTAACTTTTGATTTAGCTCCATGCCCAAGATGTTGAGCTCACCAGCATGTAGCAAAACTTCTCCTTGAAAAGTTAAGGTGGGAATCGAAGTGTTTCTTTTCCGAGGGACTAAACAGCACTGAGTTTTCTTAGAATTAAAATCTAATCTCTTGATTTTTGATTTTGATTTGATTTGAGCGTGCTATCGTCTGCAAAACTATGGATTGGATTGGATATAAATCTCCATTTTATTCTATAGTGGTTATTTTTTACAACTTTGACTGCATCTTGAAAATAATTGTTTAATTTTGAAAGCTTGGCAACTCTTCATAAATTTCCAACTAAATTTATTTCAAACAAATTGTTTTCAATTTTTTGGCATTAATTTCCTTTCCTTTTACTCAATTGTATTTAAAAGTCTATCTTTCTCTATCTAATAAACTGAAAATATCAGTGAATAACGAAAATATTTTCAATTATTCAAAACACTCCGTTCACTATTCTTCGGAAAGGAAAAACTATTTTAGAAAAATTTTATAAGCCGACGTTTTGATTAATAGAATTTAAGTGGGAAAAAAAGATACTGTTAGAAAATTCTGAAATCGTTAATTGGAACTGTATTAAACAATGCAAACATTTTTTTACGTATTTTTGTGTTTTGACTTTTGTTTTTCAACACGCAAACCCCAAACCAAAGAAATAGAATTTTTTTTTTAATTTTGTAATAAAATTCTGTCAAAATGTTATGAACTCTTTTTAAGCCATTAAGCCATTAAAGAAATTTTATGCCACAAGAAAAAAAAAGATTTTGTCGAACTGTCAAAAATTTTGTTTATAAAATTTTTGTTTAAAATCTACATAAAAAGTTTAAGGAAAAACTGGTTAATCATAAATTTTGTAATTGATCCTGTTATAATTCTAAATATGTATATTAATAAAAAAGAAATTTGTGTTTTTTTAAAACTTGGCTAGTTTTGTATATATACAAATATTAAACCTTGAATTATTTTTCTTATTTTTTTTTATTAATATGATTGATTAAAGTGTTAGAATATAAAGGAAAGAATTAAAAACTTTTGTATTTATAATATATATGTAAATTTATAATAAATAATTTTAGTTTGATTTTTTAATTTAAATAAAGAAAAAAAACCATTCAATTTTGATTTACTGGCGTAAGAATTTGACAGTTCAGAAGGGCACGTGACAAGACGTGGTGTATTTAGACAGGCTGCTGTTTCTTTGATTTCAATTTCTTCCGTCTGATTTTTGATATTAATAAAAACAACCAACCCAATTCAATTGGAAACATCTAAAAAAACATATTATTTTATTTATAAAGAATTTAAAAGATTTTTTTTTTGTTGTCATTCCATCACTCCTAAAAGAAGTGTAGTAAATCCAAATACATAGTTGCTTATTATTCAATTAAAACAACCGACGGCTTTTCCAGTGCTCCATTGGTCATACATTTTTAGTTTTACAAAACTATAATAAAAAATATGAAATAATAAGGTTCGCATAATTACATTAAATTTCGATTTAAGATTATAGAGTTCAACCCCATTTTATATCAAATAGATTTAACTTTTAATAACCACATAATTAATTTTTTGTTCCCTTTTAATTTTAAACCTTATATCATGGTTCATAAAATCAGTTAAAATTTCATTCATTATTAAATTTCATCAAATCAGTTAGATTTCGAATTTATTAAAAATGTAGTGCAGTGTCAAAAATCCCATAGCTAAATGACGCATTAGGTTCTACTAACAAAAAAAAGATCAAAAGTCTCATGGGACTTCTGGCTCATTGAAATGAGTCGGAAGTCCCAATTTTATTTTGGTAATGATAATATTAACAATGTAATAATATCGTTTAGTTTAGACTAAACTTTAATTTATGCCCCGACCAACTGTAAAATCAGATACATTTATTTTCCATACTCCGGCCAGTTCGGAAACACAGATAATGTGTACACATATCTATTGGGAGGGATTTTATAGTCGGTTACGAAATCACTTTTGTTCCTTTTTGCAGAATATTAATATATGTATATTTGAGATTCTGAATTAGTTGGGGAATTAAAATTAAAAAATTGTATATACTTACTGGAAAAAGCGTATAAACCTAATTTTGTAGCCAAATCTAAAATCTCTCCTAAATCAGAATCTCACATATACATATATTTTTATGCGATATTCTGAATTAGAACGAATTTTAAGGTTGATATCAAAATCAGAGTTATACGCTTTTTACAAAATACATATGCATATGCGGGATGCAAGATTCTGAACCAGTAAGGATTTTAGAGTTGGTTAGAAAATCATGGTTATATTCCTTTTCCAAAATGTATATATATATATATCCCTATATGTACCTTAACACTGTCCTACATATATATATATCTATACATACCTTAACACCTATCTGAACTTGACACTGGGATAAAAGTTTCATCGGACTTCTGATTCATTAAAGTGAGTACAAAGTCTCAATGGGACTTCCAATCATGGAAATTTTGACCCTGCTTTTCGGTTTTTTATTGTATTATTATAATATATGTAAAATTAATAAATTCACATTTTTGAATTTTAAATTTAATATATTTTATTGTCTTTTATTTCTTCTAACTGTGTTTAGCTTCAACTTTACGTTATTATTGTCAATTTTTTACGTTTATATTTATTTAAAAGGATTTTTCTGAAATGTACTTTCTTTTTTGTTTAAGTTTTTAATATTAATTTTTTTATTTGTGTCTTTATTTTTACATTTTAATTTACATATTTTTATATAATTCACAAAAAAAAATAACAAATAGAAATAACAAAACGCTATTTAATAACCATATAATGTACGTATAATGTACATTAAGGTAAATGGCGTGCTATTAAAAAAAAAAAATTAAACAAGAAAATTTTATAAAATATTCAAAAAAACAAAAAAAAATTAATATAAAAAGAATAATTCTAGTTACTAACTTTAAGTTATGGGTTTTTATGCAAATTTTTCACGCTTATTATAAACAGAATATGTTATTTTTGGGTTTTTTTTTATACCATTACTTTTTTTTTTTTAAATCCTATTATATAGTTTTTATTTTTATTTTATATTATTAATAATTATTACGTGATTACATTAAAAATAGAAGAGAAATAAAAGGTAATAAAGAATATGGAACAAGATATTAACGTAAAATCCTTCAAAATGATTTCTGTAACTGTGATTGGCTGACTATGCAATAGTTTTTGCTAAATACTTAGTTATTTGTTTATTTATTTATTTATTTTCAATGATTTTCCTATAATTAAAAACTCTATAATTCGCACTTCGATTACGAAGCCAGATGCTTGAGCACTAGGCCATCGAGACCCTGCCATATTTGTTTATTTATTTATTTATTTATATTAATATTACATACATAAATGTAATGCAATATTATTGAACCATCGGCTATTAAGGCCATTATAGGTTTTTATACTATTATTAAATTATATACTAATATTATTTATTTTGTTTATATTATATACTATATATTTACATTATATTTGGTCATAAGGGGCGTATGTAAAGAAAAAAACACTTACGACCAGTGCAGGGATCGAACCCATATTCCTTCGATTAATACGTCACACGCCTACCAACTAGGATACCGAAGCCCCTATTTGTTTAATAAAAAGAATATTTTTTTTTAAATTTGTTAAATATTGCATACTTTAAGGGATATTAAAATAATATAAGAGATTCTTGCAATTGCAGCATTAAAATTTCAATTCGAAAAAATTCTATTATAGGAGGAAGAACAAATAAATAAAATGCACAGCTTTGAGAAAAAGAAACATTGTCATATAGCATTTTTTAACATTTCATTGGATGGTTTAAAGTTTAGCGTTATAAAAAATTATGCGTATACACCTTTTTATTCACCATTCAACTTTGGTTTACCATAAATTGGATATTATAATTCCTTTAACTTCTCTTCAAGCATTGGTATTGTGTTACTTAACTTGATGAAATTGCAATTATAGCATTATCCTAAAGAAGTTTAAGTAAAATTAAAAAAAGATATATACATTCTTCAAAAGCGGAGGAATTAAAATTCACATTTACTTCACAGCAAAAATCGACACATTTGTTCTGTCAGTTATGTTGAAAAATAAAATTTTACTGCAACAATGTCCAATTAAAAAAACTTGTACAGGATTATATGGCTGTATATATATTTTGTAAACATATATATCTCTAAAAAAACATAGTATACTTTTACATAAAGTGATATTTTAATACCTATCAGGATAGATGGAATTTATATGTTAAATTCACCAACATATTTATCTATCGAAATGTTACGAGAAATTCAATTCAAAAATCTTCCAAAAAAGTCTGCATTCTCTATGGTTTCTTAAATATGCTAACATTTAAGAATTAATTTGGAAAATTATATCAATTACCTACTGTTATTCTAACAACGATTAAAAATAAAATTCACTTGTTGAAATAATTTTCATTCCATTTAATGAAAATAAACAAAATGGAGGTATCAACACTTAATATAATATGTATATAATAATCAAAATGGCGATGGTAATAACAATAATCGTAATGATTATTTTGTTAGAATTTGAAAATTTTTTATTTCATACCTACTGAATAATATTTCGTTTATTATAAATTACATAATTTTTTCATATTTTTTTTTTGAACATGAGTATTAAAATTATTTTAAGAGAACATTATTCGGTAATTTTATTGTTTAGTTTCCCATTGAGATTAGACAAACTCTGAAAGAGAAAATTTAAATTACAAAAAACGAGAAAAAATACAGTTGCCTTTGTCAACTCTTAGATACCCGTACGAACCGTTATTATGTTCACAGCCTGTCACTCTGCTTACAATATTATTTTTTTAATATTTTAGTATTTTAAAATAATTTGGGTGAATTTTATAATTTCTAGAACTATGGGTTGTACATATATTCAAACTATATGTTTATACATTCTTCAAAAGCAGATTTTAACCTTCCACATAACGATTATCAAATCCTAAACTTTTTCAAATATTCTATAGTACCATTTAATACTAAGCGGTAAATGTATATTAAATTTACTTAGTACAAAATAGTAAATATAATTTTAAATATTATATTATATTAATGCGCACATAGTATATTTATATTGTTATAAGTATATCGCCATACATTGCAATATTTGTTTAAAAATATTTCCATTCATAGAATAATTTCTTATAAGAACAATAAAATACATATTATATGTATGTAAACGGCGCTATATAATATACATCTATACTCTTATCATTCATTCATCAGTGACATATACGATATGTAAATAAACATGTTATTACATAAGTATGTATGTATAACCGTTATGTTGTTTATTTATTTATATTTTTTTGTACTACGCATTATATTCTCAACAAATTTCAAATTATCGAGTAAAACAAAATGCAAAAAATTTGTTAGAAAATTTTTGAAAAAATCAAGTAACACTTTCGTCAATTATAAAGTAACCCTATATTATTAAAAAAAAGTTGTTAACAGAAATAAGAGTATAATGTTGAAGCTTTAATTTTTATGTATTACTTCACAAAAAGTTAACAGGTTCAAGTTACAGGTGTTTAAAAATAGGAAATTTTCAGTTTTCGACCCCTTACAGCTCCTAAACGGGGGGTGATACAAAAAAAATTTCTGAAATGACTCATACTTATTTTCAAAGATTTAACTTCTGTCAAAATTTCTTCAAGTTTCCAACTTAAACCGTTTAGAAGATAGAAGAGTTAAAGGATTTTGCAATAATTCAGTTTCGCATAACGGTACATTAAGACATCGTATAGCACAAATATATATTTATTATATACATGTTTGTAAAGCTCATAATAGCAGCTATCGTTTGGAATTTTCAGATTGAAGATATACCTTATAGAGCTTGTGTTATAACAATTTAAATATAGAGATTTTTCGAAATTTGTGGGGCTGTAGCTCCTTAACGGGTGGGGCTACAGAAAAATTAATATATTTATAAAATTAATATTTTTATGATATCTATCAGCAGTTAAAATTTTATGGCTCTATTTCAAAAAAATTGTGGAGATCTAACAGTTAGTTGTTCGGGAGCTACCCGAAGTTTTGGTCGGAACTCAACCGAAAAAAATAGGAAACTTACAAATTGCTCCCAAAATATTTTGTGTAAATTTCAAGATTCTAGCTTTCTTAGTTAGCGTGTTGACGAACGGACGGACATGACTTAATCGACTCAGAATTTGATTCTGATCCGATCCATACCTTTGAAGGTATATCTAGCTCGCTTATTTCGAGGTGTTACAAACGGAGGAGTAATTTTATTATACCCGATACTTATCGTACGGGTATAAAAACAAATCAAGATAGATCAAAAAAAAGTTAATGAAATCTATAAATTTTTTATTAAAATTAAAAGAAAACGAGGAAGAATACAGTTGACTTTGTCAACTCTTAGATACCCGTACGAACCGTTAGTATGTTCACAGTCACTCTGCCTACAATATTATTTTTTTAATATTTTAGTATTTTAAAATAATTTGGGTGAATTTTAAAATTTCTAGAACTATGGGTTGTACATATATTCAAACTATATGTTTATATGTACATTCTTCTAAAGCAGATTCTAACCTTCCACATAACGATTATCAATCCAAAACTTTTTCAAATATTCTATAGTAACATTTAATACTAAGCGGTAAATGTATATTAAATTTACTTAGTACAAAATAGTAAATATAATTTTAAATATTATATTATATTATATTTAAATATTCCATTGACAGAATAATTTCTTATAAGTACAATAAAATACATATATGTATGTAAATACGGCGCTATATAATATACATATATACTCTTATCATTCATTCACTAGTGACATATACGATATGTAAATAAACATGATATTATATAAGTATGTATATATATCAATATCATATAAATAATAATAAAAATTCTTCAAGCAACCGTTATGTTGTTTATTTATTTACATTTTTTTATACTACGCATTATATCCTCAACAATTTCAAATTATCGAGTAAAACAAAATGCAAAAAATTCGGTAAAGAAATTTGTTAGAAAATTTGAAAAAATCAAGTAACTCTTTCGTCAATTATAAAGTAACCCTATATTATTAAAAAAAGTTGTTAACAGAAATAAGAGTATAATGTTGAAGCTTTAATTTTTGTGTATTACTTCAAAAAAATGTTAACAGGTGTTCAAGTTACAGGTGTTTAAAAATAGGAAATTTTCAGTTTTTGACCCCTTACAGCTCCTAAACGGGGGGTGATACAAAAAAAATTTCTGAAATGACTCATACTTATTTTCAAAGATCTAACTTTTGTCAAAATTTCAAGTTTCCAACTTAAACCGTTTAGAAGAAAGAAGGGTTGAAGGATTTTGCAAAATTTGAGTTTCACATAACGGTAAATTAAGACACCGTATGCCACAAATATATATTTATTGTATATTATTTTAAAGCTAATAAAAGTAGTAATCGTTTGGCGTTTTCAAAATGAAGATATACCTTATACAACTTGTGCTATAACAATTTAAATATAGAGCTTTTTTGAACCTTTGGGGAGCTGTAGCTCCGTAACGGGTGGGGCTACAAAAAAAAGTTATTAAAAATAAAATTAATATTTTTGTGAGATCTATCAGCAGTTAAAATTTCATAGCTCTATTTCAAAAAAAATGTCGGGATCTAAAAGTTAGGTGTTCGAGAGCTACCCTAAGGCTTGGTCCAAACTCAACCAAAAAAAATAGGGAACCTACAAATTACTCCCAGAATATTTTGTGTAAATTTCAAGATTCTAGCTTTCTTAGTTTTTGAGTTAGCTAGCTGACGGACGGACGGACGGACATGGCTCAAAAGTCTTAGAATTTTTTTCTGATCCGATCCATACCTTTGAAGGTATATCTAGCTCGCTTATTTCGAGGTGTTACAAACGGAGGAGTAATTTTATTATACCCGATCCTATCGTACGGGTATAATTATTAAGTCTTAAAAATTAAAAATTCATCTATGTTATTTCAATATTGTCCTCATGCAGCAAGGTGTTATATACTACTGTATGTTGCAACTATTGATGACTATAGTCACTAATTAGCAAAATAGTAATAATAATGAACGGATTCGTTGTTCCCTTACAGTCCCACTTCCAATTCAATGTTTCCGTATCCAAGTTCTATCCTTTCCTATCCCTAATTCCTAGACAACATACTGCGTTAACAGGTAGGGGTTTCATTCCATTATATTGGCAAAAGGGGGAGGTGGGTTTACTCAGTAAAAATTAAAAATCTGACACTACCAATAGAGAATTCCTGGTGTCTTTGGAAGATTCTGCATCAAAATGCACAATTATCTACGTATCAATAGCTGAAACAATACCAGCGCGCTATTGCACCAACTACTTACTTATCAATAATCAAATAATTAAATAATCAAATAATTTAATAATCAATCAAATAATTAAATTTTCAACATAAATTTTTTTTTTGTTTTGATATTTAAAGATTTTAACTTTTTGTGATGAACTGAAGCAAAAAGTAAGCCAAATTTCAACAATTAGAGACTATTTATAAGCATTGAGTAACTAGCAAATTAGAGCAATTAATTATTGATGAAACTTAATTTTGTTTCTTCAATTAAAATTGAAAAGAAAATATAAAAGACTTTATGGATATCCCATATAGAAATTAAAGAGAATATATAAGGAAAAACCGGATTGGCCACGAAACTGTGCATTTCAAAAATATCATGTTTCAAAATTTCGTGTTTTAAAATCTCGCGTATTAAAATCTCGTACCTCAAAATTTCACTTTTTAACCTGAAAAAGTGAATGGCATATTTTAACCTGAAAAAATAATTTTCACATTTGAAATAAAGTCAAAATCATGAATATTTTGTTTTAGACTTTATTTCATTTTAAAAAAGATATAAAACCAAAATATAGTAAAATATAAATATAAAAAAGAAATATAGTAAAACATATTTTGTAATAAGTTTACATTAAAATTTGTTAATTCTATTTTTTTAACTCTTAAATCCTTCCCAGTTAATGATTTTACATATTACAACAACAAGGTATTTGCCACAAAATAGTTGGTGCTGCCGCCTCCAAACCTCTTCTAAACAAATTATTAAACGTTTTTTTGTAACTAACTATAAAATCACTCCTAATTATTATTTTTATATGTACACATTTTAACAACAAGGGATTTCAATTCTAAAATCCTCCCTAATTATAATTTTTACATACATATTTCATAATTGATAAATGTTGATTTTGTAACCATCTCTGAACTATAAATACTCATTTTTTTTCAACAAAAAAACTGACTTGTATTTTTTCGATCTCTACCAAAAAGTGATTTTAAAAAACGAGATTTACACTGATGAGATGATACACTCCCGAAAAAATTTGCATCTAGAGCAGCGTTTTCTAAAGTGATGGGCGCGTTATAATTCAGAGAGAGGCATAAACATTTAAACATAATACTTTTGAATTGACAATTTTCGAAAAAGAACAATATCTAGAATTGTCTTATGATATTTGGAATGGAAATTTGGTATGGAATGATATTTGGTATAGAAAAGGAACTTCGGGTAGCTATTTCGTGGACAACACCTCGTTTTGCTAAGCTTTGTGCTGGAAAACAAGCTCATCCTTCGCATTAGTCTATATACTTTCTTGTTAAGTAGATTCTATGAAATGTTCTTTAATTAATAAAGTTTTTTCGATATCTTTTTTTTTGGTTTCTACTCCTATGAGATCTATCAAGTCACTTATTCGTAATTTTTTTTTTTTTAGTGCATTTTCCTGCTACATAAATGGGACAAGGAAATTACACAGCCTTTCCTTCTCAGTCGTGGCGTAAATGTCGTAATGGGGAATTATTCTTACGACGTGTGTGGGACTTGAACTCACACTCCCTCAGTGTTTTAGATCTTATTTTATACGATTTTACCCACTAGGTCACCGACGTCCCCTTATTCTTCATTTTCTTTGTATAAGTTTGAGTTTTATTTTAATCATTATTTTAATTAAGCTGTTGATTACTCGGCTGCAATTATTGTATAAGAATATAAGATTATGAAACACAAATATTATATATTTATGGCAGAACCTATTATTTTATACAAGAATTATTCAGTTTTATATGAGCTTAACGGAGTTTAAATACGAACATTTTCAAATGGAAAATCAGCGGCTTGATCAGGGATCACAACGCTATTTATTGAATATAGATTTTATTTATTCATTCAATAAAAATCATCTAAAAAAAAGGCAACTACGAAAAATTTTTAATTATAAATTTTAGGATAAAATCAAATTATTTATTTTCCAAAAATTTACATGTTATACATTTTTCTTACAACTTAAACAAAGTTATTACGTTCCTCTTTTCTTTATATTTTATTATATATATTCCTCTTTTATATATTCCCAGATATTTTACTATAAAACCATTTATTTTTATAAGCCATAATCAAGTTCTTTCTGATAACAAAAAAAAAAAAAAAACTATAAATAAATATGCAAATGATATATAAACATTCCTTTTCAACTTCCAACAAACATAATTAAATAGATTTCAACAGCGTTAATGGACTAGAAATTCTAAGAAAAATGAATATTCAAAAAAAAAAAAAAAAACAAAAGTGGAAAAATAATTATTTGAAAGGAAATTAAAAAAAAAACACTTTTATAGCATAAAAATTCAATGGATTTATTTTTATTTTGTGTTTTTTTTTTAACTCATCCCTTCAAAATTTTGTCTCAAAAATCATAACAATTAGTAAAAAAAAAAAAAAATGGCATATTTTAAAACACACGAGTTTTGAAATTTAATTATTCCCATGACGGGAATTAACCATACTACCATAATTGTTATGGTGGTTAACCACAAATACCACATTTAAGATTATTTATTTATTTATGTTTTTTTTAGGATTTATTTTAATAATTTTTAAGTGAAAAAAGGCAACTAAAAAAAAATTTTTTATTAATCAATAAAAAACGAATATAAAAACTAGTAACAGTCTTTTTTAATTTTCCAACTCACAATCCCCATACCACCTAATTTCAAAGCACTAAGAAAAAACACCATTTTGAATTCAAAGAAAGCTAAAATAAAAAAACACGACACGCAACATATATTAAATTTATACGTTTATCATGAGAATAAAGTAAAAAAAAACAACAAAAACAAAAATATTATTATATTATTTTTATCAAAGGATGTAAGGACTCTATTTTAATTATAATTTATGATAGTAATTTCTATGTAGTCGTACAAGTTTTTTTTTTTAAATATAAAAACAATTGAACAGCTATGAATAGACAGTCATACTTTTTTTATATTAGTCATATTTCTTAGAATTTTTTTTTTTTCAATCTATTTAAAAGCTGATTTATTATTCACTATAATAAAACGTTTCATTTATATTTAAATTGTCTGTCAATTCACGGTCGTGTCGTTTTAATTTAAATTTTAGAACTAAAATTAATTTAAACAATTTGAACTTTATTGGTTCAAGTGTACTATTACAGTGTAGTGGGCGTTAGAAAACATATACGGCGTTACTTTGTTATGTATAAGTGAAACGCGTCGGATGTGTTCGAGTTTTAAAAAAAATTAAAAAAAACATAATACAAGGTTTTCATTTATTTTAAATTTTTTAAGCAAACAATATAAAAAAAATTAAGTTTTTTAATTAAACTTTTCTTAAATAAAAATAACAAAACAGGACAAATAGGTACGCTGATTTGTTACGAAGGGTAAATGAAAATAATTTGGTATAGGAAATTTTACTTCTAAAGTTCCTTTAAGTGAAACTTTGTTTTGTGAAGAAACTAATCACGTTTTAAAATTAATAGCAATTGAAAAAACTTTTTTATTATCACTTATCAAAAAAAACTTTTGGTTTTTTATTTTTTTATTCTAACAGCTAATTCTAAAATTTTAAATTTTATAAAAAAAATTATTTTTGTTTACCTATACTTTATAACTTGACGTTTATATTATACTAAAAATTGTTTTTGACAACTGTCATTTAATTTTAAAAAATTTCGAATTAAATTTTAATCACGCGTTTTCAATCATACCAACATAGCGTGTTGAAGGTGTATAATGTTTTTTGAACGGCGCGTTTTCAATCATAAGCTCCAGAATAATATAATCAGATTATGGATGTATTCGAAGAATGATTATTCTAATAATTGAGACAATAAAACTTGAAGTATATTTTAATTTTTTTCTAAATTTTTTTTTTTTCAAATTAATTTCTTAAGTTGAATTTAGAGATTTCATTCCGATTAATCGGTTAATCGATAATCGCTATTTTTCTTATATATACGATTAACCCATATATATGAGGTGGTTTTGGTTGATTAGCGTCCAACACTACTCAGAGGAACCTCGTCCAGTTCCTTTGAGTAACTTTTGATGTTTTCCACCGTCTTTGGTAAAAAAAAAAGAAAAAGTATCTATTTTTTCTTAGCCTTCACTTTTTTGAATAGAACATTTGTAAATTTTTAAACATTTCAATATAACCGATTAGTTGGTAAAAAAAGTAATCGACTAACCCATTATCTTAAAATCGATTAATTTGAAATCTCTATAGTTGAATTCAATATTTTTCATCTTTTATTTTTTGTACATCTTTTCCTTATAATTAAAATTCCTGAATCCTGAAATTGTTTGCATTCAAATTTTTATTAAATTTTTTTTGGTTTGCATACATATTATAATATGATCAGACTACTAAGGACTACTGTATGATATGATATACTACTATATGATCAGCGCACTAAGGCTTTCCGGATAAATAAATTGCTGATGCAACAGTATAGTATTTACTAACCAGAGAAAGTGAAAATTGACCTCGATCCAAAGGAGAAGAACTTTGAGTAAGGAACACTGAGAGAACTTCACCAAAGTCAGAATGCTCAATTGGTAAGATCATAAGATTTATGAAGGGATTATATTGGTAAGATGAAACAATGTAAGAAACAAGCGAACCACCGAGCAGAGGAGCTCACCGGACGCAGAGCCTATGTATAAGGGTAATTAGAAGCCTAAATACTGGTTTTGGATATATAGATCGTAGAACAAAAGATGATAACGTTAATGATTGCCATATAACATACTATTTGCCACATAATATACTATTTAACTAATTACATTTAAAGAACTAATTTTAAAAATTACTGTATGTTGAATACCACATTATATGCAGAATTAAATTTCTATCAACTTAATTTTCTATTGTTTATAATTTGTATTTGTGAGTTATAAGTATAAATTAAAATTATTTCTTTACATTATTAATTAACTATTACGATAACGATAACTTTTCTATACCTACATTTATAAGCATATATATATATAAATATATGTATATCTAAAAAAATATTATATTGTATATTTCTAGCATTTTTAAATTATTATTCAAAATACTGACATGGTTTAATGGCGACTAAATTTAGACAGGACATTTATGAATGATTATAAGTCATTAAAACAAAAAAAAAAAAATTTTTTTTTAAAAACAATAAATAGGTACAGTTAAGTTCTAAAGTTATTCATAGGTTTTTGTTTTTTTTTTTTTTATTGAAATTATTATAAAAAAATATAAAAATATATATAAAAATTTAAGTTCAGGTTGTCATTTAATAATTCTGGAATATTTCCATATGATGTGATTTTCCGATAAGACCTTTTTTTTTTCTTTTTGGAAATAGTGAATTGTTATTTCAAGGGAAACTATATTATTTTTCTTTGAAATTTTCATTAAATGTTAAAGGTTATAGTTTCAATCATTATATAAATTATGAATAAAAATAAAAACAAAATATATTAATATAGTTAAAAAGGATTGAAATATTTAAAATAAAAAATACGTAAAGTAAAACGGATTTAAATTCAGACAACTTATTAAATTAGTTAAATTTTCACAATAAATAATTTGAATTGAACATGAAATATATAAATTAAAATGCGAACACTATGATGAAAAAAAAAATTAAAGGAAATACAAATGATTGAATTAAAGACGTGTAGATACAAGTAATAAAAAAGCCAAGGATTTTCAAAGCACATTTGCAAAATTAAAAAATTTTCCATAATAAGAACGGATGGCACTACTGAAAAAAGTTGTTCCATAAAATTAATTTTTTTACAACGTAGTAAAAATTTCATTGGTCTATGTCAAACGGTATAGAACTTTTGTAAACATCCGGACAGGCAAAGAGACGAACAAAGTGAAACTAATAGAGTACATTTTTGTAAAATTTTTTGAAAATGTGCTAAAAAGATAAAAATTACAAATATTACAAATCACAATCAATTATTTTGACATTAGTATCTATGGCCTTCTGCTGTTAAGACCATTATTGATATGAAAATAATTGCATACTTTTAGGCGCATTTTTCAAAGTAGAATTTACATACTTGGCCAAAAAATCTTGCGTTTCAAAATCTCTTTCTTATTATCTTACGTTTCCAGATCTCATTTTTAAAAATCTTGTATTTTGTAACTGTGAAATTCTTTTTAATGATTTTTTGCATACAAAACAAACCCATGTTAAATAGTTATATTTAATGAAAACCCTGATTTCATGACCCAATTCTTATAACCACAGCAACGTTTCTTTTACTGTATTCACCTAAAGCTATTATTCTTCTATTATTTTTTTTTTATTTATATTTTTAGTTGAAAAATATCGTAAAAGGCGTGAAATAGACGAGATTTTAAAACCGAGATTTTTAAATTCAAAATGTCTTACAGCTAAGTGAAATTCTAATAAAATATAACATTTTTTTATAAAAGACCATATGATTTATAAAATTTTATTTTTTACATTATGAATTGTAGCAGATTTTGAGTTATAAAAATCTAAAGTCAATTAAATGTTTTAATTTGAGGATTGTTCTTTTTAATTTCCAAATTTTATTTATAATATAGAAGGAAATTTAACTATTTTTGTTAATATAAATTGTCAGTTTTATACAAAAAAAAAAAAATATCAAATCGGTTGTATTAATATTAAACTATTTGAAAAATCTAATTAAAATTTCAAATATAAATTTAATTACGCAATAAGTCTACAATTACCATTTCTAATGCAATTTATCAACAAAAGAATATATTTCTGCAGAAAATGATAAGAAAGTTTGAATGATTCTACACTACATTTAACAAAACTTAAAACAGTTTCAATAGATGAGAAATTATAGTAATATTATTACGTTTATTCTTAAGCTCACAATAATTAAATTACGAAAACAAACATACAAGATATGAGAACGCGCCCCAATTGCCCTAAGTGTGCATCAGCAATCCTACTCTTCCTATCTTCCTAGTTTATTATTTCAAAAGCTCCTCTAGTTTACTTGTTTGTTTTGTTTTTTCCATTAAGTTGCAAATTTGCGAAACCCATACATATTGAGAAAAAACTTATTCTTCCTTTATATGGGAAATTTGTACTCGCAAAGTTGGTTGTCTCCGCATTCAAGATTAATATAATGAAATGGCAGTGAAACTTCAAGGTAAATTTTACCGATGGATTTACCTTGAAGTATAGAATTAGAGAATTATAAGAGAAGTATAAAATTATAAAATAAATTTCTAAAAAAAAACCCTTGATTTTTAGAAAAAACTACACGTGTTTAGAAAAACATAAATGTATATAAAATAGTAATGTGTTTAAAACTTAGAAGTTTTCAACTAATGGCATGCATATTCAAATAATATTTTCTATTAAACATTATTACATTAATTTTTCTCCTTGATTTTCTTGTTCAGTAATTAGATATATAAATTGGTTCAATGCTAAAAATAATTTCAACCATAGCTAAACAAGTGATATTATAAATATGGTGTTAATTGATTTTTGTTTTAAGAATTAAGAAACTATTATAAAGAAAAAAAATATCGTGATAAAAAACCTTTTAAATTGACATTAAAATTAATTGAAATCCTTGTTTTTATTCTTTAATTATAACTTTAACAACAAACATTATTTTGTGCAATAGAGATTGCGTGAATCTCGTGAAACTCTTATATAAATCATAAATCTTTAAACTACAAACATAAACTTTTACTTTTACTTTAAGATTTAAAAAACAAAAAAAAGAACATGAAATAAATCAAATATAAACGATGAAATGGATATCAAGGATAAAAAAAAAAAAATCGAAACATATATTTCATTTTCTGTTTTTTTTTTCTTTTTTGTAAAATTGTTGAACTTTTTTTAAGTGTTAAAGGTTGACCTAAATCACAACAAGAATCATTTTCATTGCTTCAACACAGAAAAAAAAAACGAATAAAGAAATCTTTAATAAGGCTATTAAATATTATTTTATTTGATTTTATTTTTATATATGTATATGTATTTATATTCAAATATAAATATTGAGAGCAAATAAAATAAAACAATAAAAAAAAAAGGATATACATAAAATATTGACCGTAATCATAGTAACAATGTTATATATTCTTTAGATAATTTTAAAATAACCACATATTTTAATCGTTTTGTACGACTTAATATTTAAAACACTAAAATATTTTATCCTTGGAGACCTCGGAGACCTAGTGGGTAAAACATTTACGACATTTACAGCCACGCCTGTAAATTTCTTCGTTACATTTATATGGCAAGGAAATGCACCAAAAAAAAAACAATTTTTTGCTCAGCCCAAGCATATCTATGCAAGCAATTGTATCTCTTATTATTTCAAACTTAAAGAAAAGAACGTAATGTATTTACATGTAATGAAATCTTTAAAAAATTATTTTAGTGTACTTATACAGATGTTTTCTAAAAAATTTTTAAAAAATGCTAGAATGCTTTTTCCTTACTGTGAACTTGAGACTCAGAAACACAACAAAAAAAGAAAACGTACGTTCATCAAAGAAATATTAATAATTTTTAAAGGCTGACTGAATGGGAGTTATTGACTACCATAGAATTTTTTATAAACTTATAAAAACTTAAAACTGAAATTGAAACGACCAATTTACCTTTTATTAGCCTTTAGAGATGACCAAACATCATAGTTTTAATACAAAATGTTTTTAGAAAACTAAAATGACTTCAATCATTTCATCTCAGCAAAAAGAGTCCTTGCAGATTTTATAATGTTAATGGCATAAATTATGATTCAGAAAAATTTAGCAAACCGTAGAAAATATAATTTCAATATTATGCACATTGAAACTTCTTGATCTCAAAAACTTTATGAAAAGCTCTAAGAAAGTCAAAAAAGTCTTTCATAATTTAGTAAATCATAATTAGTAAATTGTAACCTAAAAACATTTACAGGACATTTTGAAGAGTTTACGTGATATCATTACTAATTAATTACTACAGTTAAATAGAGAACGATCAGAACCGAAAAAAACATTTATATCCACAGCAAAAGCTAATAAATTTTTTAACTTTGTTTTATATTTACTAATATATTTATTACTTCTCAGTTAAACACTCGCCTGACCTTATTGTTATTTTATTATTGATTTAAAATGATAACAACTTAAGATTCGAAATTGTTTGTTACTTACAATTACAATATTCGAATATTAAGCTTCAGTGATTTTCTGGTCATAATATCAGATCAGATTTCTTAAAAAATAACTTACTCTGAAAAAAGTAATGTGTTTTTTAAACATTTTAAAATTTGATTGAGAATTAAAATATATATTTAAATACTTTTCTTTAGAATATTTCATCTATTCAAAATAATCTAAAAGATCTGACATTCATTTCAATTAAACAATTTTCATAATATACATATATAAACATTTTATAAGAAATATAAATGGACAAACAGACGAATGTATTATTTAAGTTAAAAATTAAATTATTAAAAAATAAAAAAAAACTTTTATTATAACTAGAGCAGTAAATCAAAGTAACAATAAACTGCCCACTTACGCGACTTTATATAACATAACTTATAACATTACAAGCTGTTAAATATATCAAAAGTATACATTTTATGCCAATGAAATTTTGGATTCTTTTTTTTATATTCCTACAATGGAACGGTTTATTACGAAAAAAAAAAATTAAATTATAAAAAACAAAAAAAAAATAAATTAGGGCACTTGTTGAACTTCAAATTCAACTTCTGAAATCAAAATCAAAATCAAAAACAAAAAAAAAACAAAAACCAAATAAAATAAGTTAAAAAAATTAAACTTTAATATTTTCTTATGCAGGACGACATCAATTTTCATATAACACGCAAATAGGCGGCATCCTATAAACTTTCATTATTTTTAATATTTATTAATTTTTTTTTTTTCTGTTTTTTATTAGTTTTTAATAAATGTTCATTTAAAAAGATTATTTAATTTTGTTTTTAGTCTTTTTGAATAATTCAGTGAGTTCGAACCCACAAAAAAAAAAAAAAAAAAATTTATTTTATAAAATTAGGTTAGAAAAATTAAACACGCTTTTGACTTTGTCTGATATTTAAATTATTTTTTTTTTTTGTATACTAAAAACCCACATCAAAATTTTTTTATTAAAGATGTCCTTGACATAAAAAAAAAAAAGGAAAAACGAAAATGATGACAAATTATTGTTCTTTTATAAATTCAAATAAATTAATTTTAAATAATTATTAAAAAATTCTTAAAATTATTTTTGAGTCATTTTTTGAGTACATAATTAAATGTTGATAAATTCAATATCATAATATAGCGAGCGAATTATATTAGCAAAATGTGATCTGATCTAAATCTGACCTATTATTAAGATAACAAAGTTTTGATAAAAAAAAGAATCTGTTTTTGAAATCTAATATTTAACTTTAGTGTTACGCAAAAATTTTGACAACAAAACTGTCAAATGTGCTATGTGCTGACATCAAAGTGCTATAGAAGATTTTAATGGTTATGAGTTTGTAACTTAAAAAAAAAATTGCAGCAGTAACAAAGAACTCTTCGAACATTATGTTAAAGGCATAGTGTGTACGTAAAAGTATTTTACATGCATTTTATTATGGAGAAGAATAAAAAAAATATCTTTCGAGTCACTTTTGCAGCCACTCATTATATTATCCATCAAATTTTACAAATTTGAAAAAAGCATTACCTGCTATTAATAATTTAAAATTGAGATCCTCAGTACGTTTTATTTAAGAAACTATATTTTATATTATTTTAATACTTTAGTGCTAAACCTAAATAAAAGCGTATGGCGTACAAATTTTGTCCGTACATCAACGTACACCGCAATTGGAAAGGAAAAAGTAAAAGAAAGGAAAAAGTACACAGTGCACCTACACCGAAAAATCATTATTATATATCATTATTTAAAAAAAAAAAAAAAACGAATAAGTACCACACGTGTTTGTTAAAGTTTACAATAAATTGCAAAAAAGTACATATTAAAAATTTTGTTAAATAAAATGGATTTTGATGACATCAAAGTGCTATAGAAGATTTTAATGGTTATGAGTTTGTAACGTAAAAAAAAAGTTGCAGTAGTATCAAAGAACTCTTCAAATCACAGAAAAAGTATGGGTTCTACAATACTGTGTTGAATCTTATATGATCTTTATATTTCACATTCGATTTCTTTCACAAACATTCATTAGTCGATACCAATTCAATTAACTTTTCACTATTTAACTAATAATAAAAAAATCTTGACTAAATTTATTTAAAAGTAAAATACCTAACATTATATAAAAATTTATTTTTTTTTAATTATAATATATGTAATATAAAAATCCATTTATTTTAAATTTATTTATACTTTATAAATAAAATTTAAAAAAAAAAAACAAGTCTAAACAACACTCTTTCAAATAATGTCAACTGTCAAAATAATAAACTTTTTGTACGCCTTATCAATTTTTAGAACAAGAACGTCGCTCATTTCGGTGGCTCTCATTTGAATACATGTGTTTAAAATTATTTTGACAAAAAATATACGCCGTACGCTTTTATTTAAGTGGAGCACTTATAATTAATATTATGAAACTAATTAAACTATTGTTACCATAGAAACCATAAAAAAACATAATATCCAAAAAATTAGTGACAAATCTTTAAATATCTTATAGTGACGTCAATTATTAGAACTTGAAGCTTGAAGAAAACTACTTATAAAACCAAAGAATTCTAAATGATGTTAAATAAAGTACTTAAGATTGCAACATATTTAGTTAACTTCGAAAGAGCAAACCTCATGTATTAAATTTTTTCAATATGACAAGATCTATTTTTAATAATTTCTCAGCAAAAATTTACATCTCAAGAAATAAACAAAATTTTAACCATCGATGAAAAATTCGCGACTAAAAACTTAAAATATTATATGCATTATCTATTTAATCAGAATATTGTGACCATCGTCTCAACATCCAACCAAAAATTCTTCGTCGCGGAGAAGATATATGTTGATATATATTTTTTGAAGATATATTACCGCTGATTGTCGGTAGGGTCGGGTTTGACATTTATCTCTAAGTATTTAAGCAACATAAATTAGAAAACTTGAATATTTTCAATAAACAATTATACATTTATTTTTGACTTCGCTAAAATTATGTTTCATTTTATAAAAAGAAGTTGAGCGAAGCGAATATTGACGTGGTCGATGATCGATGATCGGAATTATGTTTATTACTTTATGCAAAAAAAAACAAGTAAAAATAACAGTAAGTCGATGCAACCGACTTATTTATACCCTACACCTAAAACATTCAAATTAAATTAAAAATCCATAAGTTATTTTAGTTAGGTATTTAATACAAGCTAAAAAAAATAAATGCTGTTACAACCTTTGTACAAAATTTCAGGTTTCTATCTTTATTAAATTCGAAAATATGATTATTAGGTCTTGGGAAGTGTGTGAAGGCACGCGGACCACCACTCCAATTCATCTCAAATTTTAGAGACATCAACAGGGTAGAACATTCTTATATCAAATTTCAAGTTTATATATTTATTAATTTCGAAGATATGCTTGTTTGGTCTTAGGAGTTGTGTGACAGATACCCGAACAACCATTCTAATTCATCTTAAATTTTGGACAAATCAGGGATTCAGGAAACAACACCCTTGTACCAAATTTGAAGTTTCTGTCTTTATTAATTTCGAAAATATGCGTATTAGGTTTTGGAAGTTGTATGGGAGGTACTCGAACGCATGGTCCGATTTCGCCCATTTACAATCCCCGCCTTACCTTAGTCATTGTTAACCTACAGTATAAATTTCATCAAGATAGCATCATTATTTTTTGAGTTATCGTGCGTACGGACGGACGGACATCGCTAAATCGACTCCGGCGGTGATCCTGATTCAGAATATATATACATGTCTATACCTAACTCGCTTCCTTTTGGTGGTTACAAACACCATACCAATGTTAATATACCCTATACTTAATGTGTAGGGTATAATAATGTATTATTAGTTTATTTTTGGGCTTTTCCAATGTTACAGTTTTAATAAAAACTATACAGCATCGCTTTAATTTTAACAAAAACTGCTAAAACGCCAAAAGCAACATGTTCGATATTTAAAAAAAAAAAATAACTCGGTAGAATGTTGAATATCTTTTACTACAAGTAAGATATAGAAAAAATAAGCTACATTTAGTTTGAGTTTTAAAAGTGCCAAAAATAAACGTAAAAAAAATAAAAGTATTTGATACAAATATTATGAATTTACTTCGGTAAATCAAGGATTTATATTAATTTTAATAATTTTTAATTGGTTTTGTAATTTTCAGTGATTTATTAAAAGAAGATAATTACTGCTATTAAAACACAAGATTGCTTGCTCAATACTGTCTTAATGCTGAGAAAAATTTTAAACAAGGCGTAAGAAAAAAGAACCGTTAATGGAGAATGATTTTAGACAAAGACCATAACAAAGATATAACAAAGATCATAATTTTCCTTTCTCCGTGCATCTTTTACATTTTTAATTTTCACTTTATGTAAATAAATAAAATACAAAATAACTGACTTTAATTTCCTTTATTTTGATTCTAAATGTGGCATTCGTGGCAACTTTTTTCAAATCCTTTAAATATTATGGAATAGCTTTAACAGTTATAAGTTAGAATTTGGAGTGCATAATGCGATATCGATCGTACTATTAAATCTATTTATTATGGTATTTTTTTTGTTACATATTTATAAATCTAGCGTTTATTTTTTAAAAATCTTACCATGATTTAAGGCAGACCGCAAGTCAATATTAATTCCTAAAGTATAGTTTTTTCCAGTATATATGGCTTCATAATTAACAATTATATTTTTCTAATTAATTATTGAATTTTAATTCGAAATTAATTTTTAAATAATTTTTTCATAATTTTTGCATAATAATCTTCTGTACTAAATCAAATTTAATTTATTTTTTTTTTTTTCTATTTACAGAAATTAAAGATTCAATTGGAGAAAAAGCAACTCATGTTAAAGATGCTATTGTTGGTGCTGCACAAAATGTTGGACATGAAATTGAAAATGTATTTAATAATACTAAAAAAGATATAAAAGAAACAGAAACAAAAGTTGATGAAAAAATGGAAAAAATAACAGAAAGTATAAATAAAGAAGAACCATCATCTAATTTTAAAATTATACCATTAAAAGATCCAAATGAAAAATTAGTTGAAGAAACATTAGATGAACTTGCAAGTACAATTGATGATACAACAGCTGAAATGAAAGATATATCTGATAATATTATAGAAGATAAAAAAGAAAATGTTACAAAAACATTAGATAATGTTAAAGATAATTTAGAAAATTTAATAACAAATAGTGATAATACTGATATGCAATCAATTGATAGTTTAAAAACATCATCACCTGAACCAGAAATTGAAAAAATTTTATCAAATGATATAGATAATGGACCACCAACACCAATACCAAATATATCTGAATTAGAAAAATTACATTTGATCAGTAAAAATAATTTAATTGAAATGGAAAATGATATTTTACAAGCTAAAGAAAATTTAAAAAAAGATTTAGCATCAACTGTTGAATCAATAGAAAGTAAAATTAATACAGCAATTACAAATACTTGAACTACCAACTAATTGAATTCTTAACAAAACAAAAACTACTTGAATAAACAATATAAGTACATAATTCTAAAATAAATACAAAATAAAAACAAATAAAAAAATAATGAAACGAAACCTCAGAAGCCAAAAATTTCGTTAAAAAAAAATTAAAGTATAAATAAAAAGTGGTAATGATCGAACATAGAAGAATGTGTGTTATAAATGTGTAAAAGAATTGGGGAAAAAAAATTCTATTAATGAAAATTTGGTCAAAAAAATTTTAAATTTTAATAATAATCAAAAACTAATTGCTCAATTTATTTAACAAAAAGAATAAATATATATTATATGTATGTGGTGATAATGAATAATAGTCTTACATTTAATATTGTTATATTATATTTAATATATCTAATAATTATTTATTATATTAGTCCATTTTATTTTTAACCAATTTGTGCCTTAGGAAAATAACAAATAACGAAATTTCTTAACATATACATATATATATATAATTTAATACTGACATAAATTTAAATTTAAATTACACTATGAATAAAAAATTCCCCTATAAAATCCCAACTCACAAAATCCAAAAAACATAATCCAAACACCACAAAATTCAAACCCCACCAAATCCAAATATCACTAAACCCATAAGCACGACAAAATATAAATACATACCTCAAAATCCAAATCACAATTTCCGACTGTTTTTAATAGCTACGTTTTTTCTACAATACACCACATTTAATATTGAATTAATTAAATAAATAATATTTATTTTACATATACATATTACATATACATAAAAATAAGGTATTTAAAATAGTGGAGACTCTGCCGCCCACAAACCCCACCTAAAAATATTATTAAATCCTGATTTTGAAACTAACTAAACTATAAAATGCCTCTTTATTATTTTTTTACATACATATTTTAACAATAAGGCATTTAAAATAGTCCCCGCTAAACAAATTATTGAAACCTCGATTTTATACCCAACTATATAAACCCCCCTAAACCTCAGATAAATTATTCTGTAAAAATTCTAAAACCATGATTTTGTAATCAACTATAAAGTGCCTATAATAATTATTTTTATACATATATTTTGCAATTACACAGATGCCTTACCGCGTACTGCTCTTCGTTAAACGAAAATTGCATTCGAAAATTGGAATTTTGAAAATTGAAAATTGCAACGTTGCGAGTGCAAAATTAAATTTTTTATACTATACAATGCTTATACAGTTAGACACCAGTATCAAAATTTTAATTTCCCATTAGCAACCCTACGATTTTCCAAGTTCCAAAATTTTCGAATGCGATTTTCATTTAGCGAAAGTAGCACTACGCGGTAAGACACCAGTATTCAAAAGAGTAAAGGATATCACCCGCAAAACCCAGTTCCCCATTTAGATCTATGTAAGTTAAGATTTTGTTATGTTTGGATTATATCGTATTTGGATTTCTATAGTGTTTGGATTATGTGGTATTTTGTTTATACTATTTTAGGATTATATACTTTTTGGATTTTATAAATATGTGATAATAAAGTATTTACTGAATGGAATCTTTTTTTCGTATATCTCGCACCGAAAAACTATAACAATTATTTTATTAAAGTACATGCAATTTTCTAAATACAAAAAAAAAAAAATTTTACATTTTCTAGAAAACAAAATACATATAAAGAAAACAAAATACATATATAAAATACGCTGTAAACACAAGGAGTGTGGGTTCGAAACCCACACACGTCGTAAAAGTTATTTCCCCCTTACGACATTTACAGCCAAACAGGAAAGGCTGTGTAATTTGCTGTCCACATTTGGCAGAGAAATGCATTAAAAAAAAAAACCAAAAAATTATATTAACACTTAAACGGTGGCTCAGCTCAATACAATAATTTGAAAAAATTGTCGTATTTTTAAAAGTAACACTTACTGAATAAATAATAAATATCGATTTTTTTATGCCTCCCTTCTACCGGTAATTGTTTAATATATATAAAAAAAAAAACAGATATTGCATTGATTGTAATTTCAACAATTCTATTATATGTGATTATATCTATAGTAACTTCCTCATGCATTATTTAAGTGAGAAAATTTACATTTTATCAATTTATAAATTCGATTATGTTACTTATACTATATCCAAACATATTTCAACATATCAAACCTATCATGGTTTTCCCATAGTATACCTATTATTACCTATACTGTATATAGTATAGAATTCATTTAACTTTAATGTAAGCTAACTGTTGTATAACAGAAGTATAATTATAATTGATTTTAATCTTAAATTAACATTTAGCGAAACCTGTCTAATTTTACTATTCTTTGAATCATAAATCGAAGCGGTCCAATTACATCATGGTTTTATTTTATAAATTGTCCCAAAAATTATTAAATTTCATTTAACACTAAATTTAGATAAACTTTTATATACATTCACACCCATAGTGAAATAGAGCAACAAGTAAAAATAGTTATTTTTTAATTTAAGCATGTCATTGAAAGCGCGAATGCATTCTCTTTATTTTGTTCTAATCCGCATTGCAATATCTCAAAAACTAGTATTTTTATTTAATAGTTTGTGTAGGTTGTCACTCAATTTTTACTTTTCTTGTCTTTTTCGAGTAATACCACATTATTTAGGAATATGTCGTAAACTTCAATATTTTTCTTTGTGAAAAATTGCAACATATTAAAATATATACCCTTTTACTGTAGTCAGTTTTTCAAAATAATGTAATATAGAAAAATGTTGCAGTTTTGTATTTATTGATTTCTTCTTTATGATTTAAAGCCTGAAAGCAATAAAACGAAATTTTCAACAATCAAATGAAAATGTTCCAAAATATGTCAAAATAAATCACTATTACGTTTAAATTAACTTTCAAAAATTACAAAATGTTTAGTGCAATATAGCAATATTTTGTTTTATTTCTTTTAATTTCTTTTACGCTTAGTTTTAATACGGCGCCAAGAAGAAATGTTTCTATTTAGTACAAAAGACGGGATTTCCACAAAATAAAAAAAAAACCTCAAACTTCAAACTCAATTTACTCAAAACTAGAAATTTTGAAATGTTGCAGTATTTTACCGAAGGTGCGAATTATGTACTTATCTGTCAAATCTGTTGCATTTCTGAATATGAATTTGTTAGGTGTAGGTATTTAAAATTTAAATAAATAATAACTAAAATAAATCGAAAATATGATATATAAACTTTATTTATTCTTATATTACCAAATTAAAAAAAAAAACAAAATGAAGAACTTACATAAAACAAACCGCATATTAACATTATTACCACATAAAAATTATAATTATTTTTCAAAACTTTTTATTTTATTTAAAAAATTCTTTTAAAACTAAGTTAAAATTTTCAGATCAAATTTTATATCTACAAATAAAAAAAATTAAGCAATTATTCATAAAATTTCATATTAAAAAAAAAATATATTAAATTAAAAAAATAAATTGATGTTATTTATATTTTTTTTATAAGTAAATTAATTTAATTTAAAAAAAAAAAAAAAAAATTAAATTAAGAAATACAAAATATAAAAACTAAATTAAAATTTATTAAATTCTGTAAAAGCACTTCCGTTTTAAATAGTCGGAATATTTAATGACTACCAAAAAATGTATCAACAAAAAAAAAAAAAAAACACTGTTAAATTTTTTTATATATATGTATATATGCAAACAAATCTACATACACATAAATATATTAATGTATCATACATGAAAATAAATAATAAGTTGAAAAAAATAGAATGATTTTTTTTTTCTTTTCTATATTAATATGCAGATTTTATTTCTTACAGTTATGTTTCTATTTTTTAAGGTTACCAGTTACTACAACACAACAGTGATGACTCATAAGTAAAATTTTTTAAGTTATTTTTCAACGCTACAATTTTATTTGAAAAAATTACAGCTGATTTAATATTACTTAAAAAAAATAGCCATACAGAACCATATGGAAGACTGACACTTATCAAAAATTGTTTTACAAAATGAAGTTTCAACTATCATTCTTATAAAAAAAAAACAAATTGTTCGCAAATTGGACATTTAAACAAAAAATTATTTACCAAAAAAATCCATTCCTCTATAATTTAATATCAAATATGTATGTAGGTATATGAATATAAGTTTTTTTTTTGGAAAAATCAGATATGTACTTATTTACATATTTCTAAAAAAAAAAAAATGCTTTTTTGAAAAGGACGAAAATCTTTGACTTCTTCTGTATATGAAACGTTCTCTTATTAACTACATTTTTGTCTAATATCCGTTTTACTTTTATAAATAATATAAGATAAGATAATAGATGGCGTAGAAATAAAAGAAATATTTCATAGTATTTTACAATACCTACAGTCGAGTAATCAATGGCTAAGTAAAATTAATGATTGCTGGAGCTGAATATTAGTCAAATATGAATAATAAATGGCTTAGTGGATGCCCTATGCTCTTTATAGAAGTGGCAAGGGAAAAAAAAATTAATAGTATACCCTAACCTGGAATCATCTACGTTACATTTAATATAAGAAAATGTAAAATAAATAAAAGAAGACAGTGTTAAAATATTTACGTTTAATTTAAGGTAATATTAGACAAATAAAATTTATATCTTTGTTATGAAAGTGAAGATGAACAATAAAAACATGAAAAAAAAGATAAACCAATTTACAAAATATTATTGTATACTTATAGGCACTTCTTTGCTCATTAAAAGAAAGTAGTTATATAAGATGTAGTGAATATTATGCAGAATTTTCGGATTAAAATAATAACAAAAAAACAAATAAACAACTATTTTGATAAACAAGGTTCTTGAAAATATCATTATATTATATTAAAAATATCATTGTATATATTGTATACAGATCACCTGGGTGATCGTAAAACAAAACCAATCAGATTATTTGAAACTCGAAAATCATGAAGTTTTCATATATTCACATTTAACAGCCCCTTATATGAATATTTTTTAAAAACTCAAAAACTATACCAGATAAAGAAATTGTTGAAACTGTTTTAACAAAAGGAGAAGAATTTAAAAATTAATCCATTAAACCATAAAAACTATATAATATTATAATAATTAGATTTTTAAAAAAAAAAACTTCATTTTAAAAATGTTTAAAAATGTTGTTTTATTTTAAACCATCCTGTACACTAACCACTACAAGCTCACTTACAAGCTCACTAACCACTACAAGCTTACAGTCTGAAAATTTTTTTAAACCAAATAATCGACACTTTCATTTAAACTTAAGTTTTCTTTCCATATTTAGGTAAATTACTTCGTTAAATTTTCAAAATCATATTTAAAACCATTATAATATCGTCATCGCCATATACCGAATCCTTATAGTATTTTATCACAAGGTCTATCTAAGATATTTTTCAAGAAGCGTATAAAATACGCTTCATACGTAAAATACGTAAACACCGAGGGAGTGTGGGTTCGAATCCCATACACGTCGTAAGAGTTATTACTCCTTACGATATTTACAGCCAAGCCTGAACAGGAAGGGTTGTGTAAGTTCCTGTTCACATTTATGTGGCAGAGAAATGCATTAAAAATGGGACGTAACTTGCTTTTCGGAACTTTCATCAATTTTAAATTTAAATTTGGATGGCAACCCAATTTTCATAAACTTTTAATGCAATATTTGTACCAAAAATATTATTTATAAGAAGAAAATTATTAAAATTTCATCTTTTATTATAGAAACAGTTTTCTCTTGCATTTAACATATCCAAAAAACGATAATATCTTTAACGATAACTTTAATATGTACTATATTGTATTGTATTGTACATTATTTGCATAGAAAATACATTTTCATATGCGACACATTTATTCATCGCTTTATTTACCAGAAATTCTTTTCTTCATTTCATTTCACAATGTTTTTAAAAATAATTTGGATATGGTATCCATAGCTACCAATAATACCAAAATAAATAAAAAATGTATTTTATTCTAAATTGTAACAAGTGGATATTCTTAACCTTTATCCAAATAGATTTTAAATACAAATGATTTGGTGTTTTCGTAAAATTATATTTAAGTTTGCTTTAAAACTTACAAATTTTATTGTCAAATTTTATACATTTTTTAAAGTAAATTTCTAAAAGTAATACTCATTTTTTATATACATATATGTATGTATGTATGTGATAATTGGGAAAATACAAATTTCACCCCTAATTCAAAATGTCAGATTGTCAATTATAATGTTGAACCTAATTTCGATATTACGTCATTTTCGAAATTAGGTACTATTAAAAGAATAAAACGAAGCAGATGACGCGGCCTCTTCAGAATCAACTGTGGTCTGTGGATGTAGAAAATAATCAACACATGTGTGTATTTAATTGATTTAGAATTAAGGTACATATTATAAATTTTTTTGGAATAATAAAGTATGTATGTACATAAAAGGTAAGACAAAAGGTAAAGATTTTCAAGGAGACAACAAAAACATATTAAGGTAGGTATATTATGATTATTTTTGAATCAAAATTTGTATTTTTTTTTAGAATATTTTATGTAGATAAGAAAAAAATTTAAAAAAACATGAGACACTTTTTCAATTTTAAAGAAACTCTGCATAATTAAGAAAGGTAAAATTATTATGTCAAGGGCTTATGGTAAAAAATTTAAAAATAAAACACTAAATTTTAAAAATTCGATCAAAAACAAAAAAACTTTGAAAATAATTGAACTGTATACCGAATTTTGTTTTTGATGGTTTTCTCTTAAATAATTCTAATACAAACATAAAAGCTTTGGAATGTTGTAAAGAGTTTTCTACTAAAGTCTTCAATTTTGGGGCTTTAATTTTTGTATCATATTTTAAAGAAATGATTACAAGTGTTCTTCAGGCTATAGATATCTAAAAATAGCCCATATTTACAATTTGTGTCTACCAACAGCTTTTAAACAGGGAGGAGTAACATTTAGAAGAGTGTACACATATTTACATATGTATTTTTTTTTCTTCCTACCAAAGTCCTCAATGTTGGAACATTAATTTTCGTGTCAGACTTTAAACAAATGACAGATGTTCAGACTACAGATGTCTAAAAAATATCGCACATTTTCAATTTATGTCCGCCAACAGCATTTAAACAGAAGGAATTAATATTTGGAAGAGTGTAGACATGTTCACATACGTATTTGTTTTTCCTTTCCACTCTTATTGTTATCAACTAAATCGATTATTATTCATATTTGATTAAACTTCAATTATTTTATTTACTAAAAGTTATTAAATTTTTAGGCGAACAAATTATAATTTTTTTTTTATTTAAAATTTAATTTTTAAATAAAATCTAATATTTTTTTAAATAAAATGTAATTTGTATTATAAGTGAATTAAACTGCAGTAATATTACGGCTCATACTATAGCGGTCTTAATACCGGCACGAGATCAATGTCAACATAAAACTGATACAGATTGAACCTAATAATTATGTAGCACGATTGCCTTTTAATTTAAATTAATACTAAATTTATAAATAGGCTTTTAATAATGCCTATTACCTGCTTCACTTAGATTCACTTAGGTCTTCCCCAAAAAAAACTGTAAGAGATTAATCTATATAACTAGATCTAGATTGATATATCCGAAAGTTTTAGAATTAAAAGATTGTGGATATAAAATTAATTCATTATTGCATATTTAAGTGTAGATTATTTAGTATATAAATTACCCAACCTTTCCTAGAAACTATTCTAATCTATATAAATCAATAAATGTATTTGTAATTTTAGAAAAACAAATAATAATTTAGATGATAATAAAATTCCAACAATTCCTTTTGATATCTATAACAAAGCAGTTTGAATTCAAGTTTTAATTTGAAAATGAAAACATTATTTAATTCATATAGGAATGCTAGATTTTATGATTTTTATCTGTGAAATATTTGGCCTGCGGCGTAAAACAACAATTCAATAATTTCATGAAATGACAAAAATTTGTTAAAATAATAAAGTTGAAGATATACAAATTATTTAATTTATTTAATGAGTAATGCTAATATCAGTAATTTTTATTATCAGTGTATTTTATCTTTTACTTCAAAGGTTGGGTTTATAAATAAAGTATATATCTGTGTTTCAAGTAAAAAACCCCACAAGAAATTCAAAAACTCTAATCTTCAAAGAGTAATTAATTGAGGGATAGAAGTAAAACTCTATTTAATTTTTTTGTGCTCTAAAAAAAAATAAAAATACCAGTCTCTTAATTTGTAAATTGTTTTTATATTATTATTCTCGCATCAGATTTAAGGTTAAAACAAATTCAGAGTGATGGACGAATTTCGTCGGTGTGATAAGCACGGTCTAAAATTTCGCGACGATAACATCTGTAAAAGTTAAAATTTTTATTAATATGAGCAAATTTTTTTTAAAACTAAGAAAATATGGAAAGTAAAATTGTGAAAATTATTAAAATAATATCGATTGTTGGTAATTGGTTTTTTAATTTAAATATCAATCTATGATTCGTTCAGATTTCGCGATGGCAAAATTAAAAAATATAAATTTTTCAAATTTTTCGTTTTTGTTGTCGGCACTCTAATTGAAATACATGTGGTTTTAAACAATTTTTGACATATCGTCGTGAAATTTCGCTCCGAATGTGTTTTCAGTTTTAAAAGGATTTAAGTTTTTTCTATCTATGTTAATTCAAATAAAAACTAACCAAATTGAGGAATATTATTGAAAGTAATCACTTATATTCCAGCATTCTCGAGTATGTGAATGGGAATATGAATTGACCTTCTCTCGAATTCAAAATTGGTGTTCCAGCATTCTCCCGTATTCGAACGAAATGTCAAAACATATAGTTTTGTAAATTATTTAAAGAAACTTATGTTTTTAAAATAATCATTTAATATTCTGTTTTTAAAAAGAGTATTAACAAAAACAAAAATATGGAATAATAACAAAATTATTTTTATAAAATTTCAAAAAAAGCCAAAAATGGCAATTTAAATTTAAAATTTAAAAAAAATTAACAACGTACATAAGTATATGAAATTTAAATTTTAACTTAGTATTCGCATTTCGCAACACAAAAAAAAAATACAATTCCGTTTGCATTCTCAAAAAGAGAATGGTAGAACACAATGGTCGCGTTCAGCAGAATTTAGCGCTATACTTAATTGCAGCGGTGTAGCATTTAGCGCTGCATGTTTGTACTGAACGATTTCCAGCAAAATTAAATGACATTTAATTTTGTGTGACATTTTGCATATTTTTATTTAATTTAAATCGTATTATTTTTTTTAATCTTAAATTTTTTTTTTAAATCTTATATTTTTTAATCTCTTCAATTTATCAATTTTTAAAAAAATTCTTGAAATCCAAAATTTGTCACAAAATTTGGTAACCAAAAATTTTTGGCATTAAATGTAAACACATAAACGTCAATAAAAAGTCGCTACATAATTTAACGTAAAATTTTCTTGCTGCAAAATTTATTTAGCGCTAGATAAAAAAATAGTTCAGCAGAAAATTTTATCAACCGCTGCAGTTTTTTTGTAGCGCTAGATGGTACTGAACACGACCAATTATTCATTTTCGAAAATTTTATTCTTTATAGCAGAATGTAATATTCTCTAAAAGAATGTTGGAACACCAATATTCCCATTCTCCTGTCGAATTCTCTTTTTATGGGAGAATGTGAATGCTGGAACATGGGCGAATAAAGTCTCAGAAAAGATATTATTTGATTTGAGTTTTTTGTAACCAAGAGAATTTTTTTTCCTGTATAACATATTTCCTTTAATTGACATGCAAGATCAAATTTTTTATATATTGATGTAAGTCTAAGACCTAGGTTTCTGTATGAAGTCATTTGAGATCTATTTGTGTTAGTTAGTTGTTATAACTGACTGGTTCCATCAGTTGTAACAGAGACCCCAAATAGTGTCTCAGTATAATGTTTTGCTACAACTTCCGTAGCCACAAAGCTTATATTAAGATTGTATTGGATTTAATTTTAGATCTAAGACGCATCTATTCGTATAAATTATAATACATATTATGTACAGGAATTTATAAATAATGTTTACATACATATCTATTGTATATCATTCAATATTTACAAAGGATTAGGTTAAATATATTATATTATTAATAAGTATAAAATATATATTTAAACAATGTGGAAAGTAAACGAACAGTTTTTAAAGGCTCACATTTTATAAAAAACAATACAAACTGTTTAGAATTGTGACTTGCACCAAAATTAATTTTTTTTTTTTTTAATTTCATATACTTATGTATAAAAAAAATTACGAAAAATCTAGAGGCACTTTCTTTAATTTTAAAACAACCCTATACATAATTAAGAAAACTTTCAAATACATGTAAAAACATAATGTTGGACCTTAATTTTTGTACAGGTCTCTAAAAATAGCAAATTTTTCCATTTTTCAGCTCTTATAACTCTTAAAATAGCTTCTAAAAAATTTTTCTTCTATGAAAATTTCAAGGCTCTATCTAAAAGCGTTAAAGTGATATGAGGAGAAGCGAAATCTTACTTTTACATAACGATTTAAATCCTAAAATTTTAAAAGCAAAGTACAATTTATATTTTGTTTATAGAGATAAGAAAAGGTTCTGTCGTTTGACGTTTTTAGTTTCAAAAAATATTAAATAGATTCTGAGAAATATGCATCTAAAAATAGGTTTTTTTTTTTAACTTTGAGAGGCTGTAGCTCCGTTACCCCATACAACTAAGAAAAATTGTTAACACATGTAAAAATATAAGAAAACAGCTTTAATTTTTTTTCTTACTTTGAGAAAATTTGTACAGATGGCTATGTTACACATGTTTAAATGTTGATAATTTTCAATTTTTGAGATCTCATAGCTAATTTTAAAATTAATTTTCTTAAAAGACTTATAAATAGTTAAAATTTCTTTGTTCTAGCTTAAATGATGTAGACATTTTTTAAACAGACGAATAGACGGGGACAGAGTGAAACTAATAGGCAAATTTTTTAAAAAAATCTTTGAAAAATGTGCTAAAAACAGGATACAAATTGCTAATTAAGATTTAAAATAAAAATTTTATATAAAAATCAAGTAACAGTTCATATTTTTAAAAATATTTATTTAAATTACATACATATACGTATGTATCTAATTCATTTTTAACCATGGAATAAAAATTATTAAAGTTCTTGCAAATACATATATTATTAATACCTAGGTATGTTTGAATTTTTAGGGAAATTAATTATCAATTTATTATACAAAGATCATTAAATATAGGCAAAAGAGTTTTAATTTTTCAATATGAATAAAACTCTTTTGAAATTAATTTTTATTTCTAAAAAATTACTCTCTTTTTGAATGAGAAAGAATTTTATTTTTCAAAATTTTATCACTGATTCACACACGCTATGAATAATTTTTTATTTAAACTTTTCTCACATTTGGAAAGAATTTTTAGTAAAAATCATTCAGAAGTCAGAATAATGAAAATTTTCTATTAAAATACTTTAGCTATTTTTCAAACGTTATATAAAATTAAATGAAAATTTTAGTGAATTCCCTTTTTTCTTTTAAATAGACTCACTAGACTAGCACTAGACTATTTGCTGTAGAGAAACAAATAAAATGTTAGAGAAACTCTCAATTTCTGATATTTATTATCAGACAATGTCAAATGCGGATTGCGGAATAACGTTTATTAATGAAAATTTACTGAGAGAGAGAGAGAGAGAGCGAAAAAAAAGAGTTTAAAACGAAAAAGTAAACATTTATTAACTTTTTCTAACCCAGTCAGAGATTTATAAAAAAAAAAGCAACACAAATCACAATTCAAAGAATTCAGTCGCTTATTTTGCTGGAAGAATTAGTACTTAAGATTTGTACAGGGGTTTTGCTAAAGAAATATTATAATATAAAAAAATTATGTCAGCTAAAGAAAGTATGTATGTGTTTATAATATTGTGAATCGATTGATTTAACAATTTTTGTGATAAAAATTTTCTAAATATTTGATAATAAAATGAATCATCTAAATCTACAAATAAATTATGTTTCAGTTATTTTATATTAAATTACAATTTTGATTCTGTGTTTTTCAGAAATTGTTGTATGCTATGTTGGAACATGGGCTACTTATCGTTCGGGCAATGGAAAATATGATGTAGATAATATTGATCCTTTTCTTTGCACCCATTTAATGTATTCGTTTTTCGGAATCAATGAAAATGGTGAATTTCGAGTTCTTGATCCATACTTAGATCTAGAAGAAAGCGGTGGAAAAGGTAGAATTAAACGAATATTAATTAACAATTAATATTTAAAATTTACTCTAAATTAAATTCTTTTATGTAATATAGCAAATATTAAAAAATTCAACACTCTTAAACAAAAAAATCCAAAATTGAAAACTTTAGCTGTTGTTGGTGGTTGGAATGAAACATCAATTAAATTTTCAGAAGTTGCTAGAGATCCTGCTAAAAGACGCCGTTTCATTGATACAGCTATTAAATTCGCTCTTAAACATAAATTCAATGGTATTGATATAGATTGGGAATATCCAGGACAACGAGGTGGTGATGCTCAAGTAGATAAAGCCAATTTTGTTATTTGGATGAAAGAATTAAAAACAGAGTAAGATTTAACTTAAAAAAATTTAATGATGAAATAACAAGTCATTTTTAAAATTGACTTTAAAAATAAAAGTGAAAGCAGTTTTTAATATGAAATTTGTAGACGCTCTTAACTTTAAATTTTGAAATATTTATTTTCTTTTTACACAAAAATAGTAATTTTAATAAAACTTAAATTCTAAAATATAATTTGTGGCAAATAAATATTTATAAAGATACGAGACATATATTTTATAAAATATAAAAGTTTGGAAAGTTAATTATGTACTATACGTTATATCGATGTTCAATTACTAAACAAATTCGCGGGAGTCGGAAACAATCATTATTTTCGATGATAACTTCTCATATAAATTATTTTTCACTAAATAAAATTTATTAACATTTTACCTCAATATTCATAACTTGTGTAGATAGATACTATAGTGGTTTTTTTATTTTATTTTTTTTTAAATGTATTATAATTAGATTGAAAAAACATGGATTACTTTTGACAGCAGCAGTAGCAGCAACTAAATTTTCAGCTAGCCAATCTTATGACATCCCAAATATTTCTAAATATTTTGATTTTATTAGTATAATGGCTTATGATTTACATGGCACATGGGATACAACTATAGGTATTAATGCGCCATTATACGAAGGACCAAATGATGTTACCGAAATACAAAAACAATTAAATGTACACAATTGTGTTCAATATTGGTTGAATGCAGGTAGGATAAATATGATAATAAATGATAAATTAAATCTTAATTATATTAATAAAATTGTAAATTTCAATTTTTTAATATAGGTGCACCTGCTCAAAAAATTGTTTTAGGAGTTCCATTTTATGGTCGTAATTTCGTTCTTGCCAATATTACTGAAACTAAACCTGGTTCAAAACACAATGGGGCCGGACAAACAGGTCAATACACAAAGCAAAGCGGTTTTATAGGGTACAATGAAATTTGCGAAATTTTCAAAGCTGAAAAATGGACAAATGTTTGGGACGATTCACAACAAGCCCCATACGCATTCAAAGGTAAACAATGGGTTGGTTATGATAATGTTAAAAGTTTAGAGCTTAAAGTTAATTATGCTAAGAAATATAAATTGGGTGGTATCATGGTATATTCTTTAGAAACTGATGATTTTAATGGAATTTCCGGTCAAAGATACCCATTATTGAAAGCCATCAATAGAACTTTGGAAAATGGTTTGGTTTGATATATCAAAGTCTTTAATTGTAACTTTAAAGATTATGTTCATTATAAGCTACTTTTACGTCCACCATATTACATTAATTTTATTTTTCAAATTAATAAAAATAAAAAACTAAAAAAAAACCTGTGTTTTTTTGTTTGTTAACTTTTTATTACTATCTCTATACACAGTATAACTTTTATCATTGATTCGTTAAAAATATACCTTAAATACTATTTGAAAAATGTTATTAAAATAAATATTAAATGTATTAAAATATATATGTATATGCAATTTTTGATTTTATTTGTGAATCTGAAAAAAGTAGTAAATGTTAAAATCTCTATGGTGGTTTGTGTCTTCAATCGATTTCACCACAATTTTACTTAACTATTTGTAAATTGTAATTTATGAATGTAGGTACAAAATATTTCCAGAAAATTGAAATTGGATTAGGTAATTTGAAAATAAAAAATTGATAAAAAGAAAAAAATATGGCAGAAACTTCAACGCTATACACCAAACCGACTTTATTAATGTTTTATTTCCTTCTATCAAAATTGCAAGGTTCTTATTAAAAATATTCCGTAGATACAGAAAAACCAAAAGCTTCCAAAATATTTTTTTGATATAACGGTAATGATAAATTAAAATACTAAATTGCAAAAAATTAAATTATTTTACTAAAAATTAAAAAACAATAAGGGTATTCACGAGTTGGTGCAAAAGTGCAAATTTTTTTTGCACCGTAGCACATATTTGCAGCAACTCGTGAACAACCCTAGCATGAATTTTTATTGAACTGTCAAATAACGTTGATGTGCTTGTTTTGTTTACATAAAAATTTAATATGCTTACCAAAAATTTCAGATATTTGTATATCTTCATATGCTTGACTTAATAAATAATCAGAAATAATTTTTTTTTCACTTTTTTTAGGCATTTTTTAAATTTTTATCTAATAGCGCTTACAAAAAATATATAAACAAACTTTGCAATGGTCTTGCACGAATATGCAATAGGGTTTAGGTATTGCATAGTCTTGCAAAATTTTGCACTTTTTTATACATGAAAACAACAACAAATTGTGCACTTTAACTGTCAAAAAAATTAAATATGCTACGGTGCAAAATTTTGCACTTGTGCAAGACCACTTTGCACCAAGTCGTGAATACCCTTAATATATATTTTTTTAAAAAAAATTTTAAATGTATAATTAAAATTTTTAAAACTTGTCAAAAAAGTCAAATTTAAAGATTTCGGAAGATCTCAATAGAGATTTTGACAAAATGTTGAATCTATGAAAATCCATAAATGCTCTGTGATGGTATGTATCATTAAAAAAAAAACACGATATGAAAAAGTTTTAGCAGAACTAAATGTAATAGATCTTTCATTATTTGAGAGCATGGTAGTTTAAGCTGTTTATTTAAAAAGTTATAACTACAAAACTTTGAACTTATGCGGCTTTTACTGAATATGCACTTGGAAAATTAAAAAAATTGCATTTACCTTTAGAATATATAAATTATAATTTATTAGCAATGAATACTTATTTTTTCTGTTTTATTTACCTACATACATATATTTATCTGGTATACTTATTTACCTATATGTAAATATACATATTTATAATTTAATTACTTTATAAAGTTTGAATTGAAATGATTGGTGATTTAAAAATTAATTCGACATATGTATGTAATATCAAAAATTCAACTTTCAAATAATTTTAGTTCAATATATACATACCTATGTATAACAAAATTACTTTTAGTTTTAATTTTTTTAAGTGTTTTGAGTTATTTTTTTCTGCGTGCCTTTTGATATTTTTGTATTATTGTTAACTGTAAGTCTGCAACTACTAACTTGGAGATCACCGACGGTTTTTTTGCTATGTAATGTAATAAAAGACCTTATAATATTCTGTAATGGAGATATTCGTAAATACGGTAGAAAAATTTTTTAAATTGAAGCAATATTTAAATATTCTGGAAAAAGGAAATAATTCCTTTATTTTTCCCACAAAAAATTTCAAAATGAATCAATAATAAAATAAATATAAATCCTAAAATATGTTTTAAATTCTAAAATATGTTTTTTATTTAATAATATTAATTTTTTTCATACAACAGACCACAATTTTTTTGCCATAACTTTAGAATTAAGAGGGCTAGAATAATATGTGAGGGCTCTATGGAAAGAGAGAGAATGAAAAAATAAAAAATTTTGGAAAAAAGTACCGTTATATTCAAAAAAAAAAATTAAAAACAAAAATTTTTTTTTTTTAAGTTTATCTACCCTGTACTCAAATGGGACAACCGGTACCAATATATTATATACTATTTAGAAGATCTTTATCAGACTTATCTTTTGACACTAATAGCAGTTAGATATATGTTCTAGTTTTTGAGATATTTACTGTTATATGAGCATGTACCTCTTTTTTCAAATAAGAATTTTAACCGCTTAATGCCGTACGAGCCAATTGCGATCCCCACAAAACTTCATGAGTTTCATTGTAGTTTAATCTCTGAAAATTTCAAATCGAAATGTGGTGGTCTCCTATTTCAAAGAACAGCCCAAAATCATTATTTTAAAAATTGAATAAAAAGTATGAAATTGAATAAAAGTTAACGCTATATTATGTGATTAGATAATAATGTAGACGTATATGTAAAAACTTCAAAAAAAAAATCGAGAAAACAACAATTACATACATATATAATTTCCCAAATGCTCCTTATGCTGCTTATACATACTTATGTACATATGTATGTACCTACTTCTTTTAATTGAAATTGAAAATTTATCAATCCGGTACATATGGATGTAGTACATAAATATGTAAGTATTAAAATTTATTTTTCACTTTTTAAAAATTTAATTCATATTGTTTACTTAGGTAATAGGTATTGAAAATAGGTATTGGTACCTACATGCATATGTTACATGCAAATAATGGTAACTTGCCTTATTTCTTTATGGTACAATTGAATTGAATATTAAAATGATACACAAACATATGCATGTACATCGTTATTATATATGTACATAATTAAAACTAATGAGGTTTAGGACTGAATCAGATGTTTGGATGAATGGAATTTAAATGTATCTACCAACATAATACACACTTACATATTATGTATGTATGGATGTACCTGTACGTAATCAACAAAATATTAATTAACAGATATGTATGTCTGTAGGTATATACAACATACTTACATACTTACATTCATATGTTACCTATTATATCCAATTATTTTAATTTGAGGTTTAAATTGTTGATTTCATTTTTTATTCCACAAAACAGTACACTAATAAATAAATATAACAACAACTAACACTATAAATAAATATTTTTTTAACTAATAATTTTTAATTAATAAACTAAAACTAAATTTTACAAATATTTTCTTATTTCGTTTCGTTTGAAAATACAAAATAATTCTAACTGTAAACTGACGGTCTATTTTGACATCAAAGAATTGCCAAATATAAGTTATTAAAAAATCTTTAAAAGATTATTGCAGGGATACGTGATTCGTAACGAAATCTTATCTTATTTAAAAAATCTTATTTTTTAAACTCTTATTTATAAAAAATCTAATTTTTCTCAAAAAATTGTATTTATATAAGATAAACCCACTTTTTTTTTTGGGAAACTGAAGAAAAAAGAATCACTATTATTTCCTTCACATGCAACTCATTTATATGACGATTATCATAGATAGACGTTAGCCCTCACTTGTTGTTAAAATATGTGAATAAAATCTAATATAATTAAGGAGGATTTTAGAGTTGTTTATAACATGAGGGTTTGAATAATTTGTTTTGCAAAAGTTTGGAGGCGGCAGTCCCAATTCTTTTAAATGTTTTGTTGCCTAAAATTTTATATATGTATGTCTAAAATAATTTGAAAAAAAGTTAGAGTTATGGAAAAAAAATATAATTTTGATCAAATCCAAAAAAAATTTTTTAAATAAAAATGACGTAAATAACTTTTCGCACCCAATCATTGTACAATTTTTTTTTAAGAAATTGTCAATAATTTTACAATACGTAATTAATATTCGTAATTATGATTCAAATAAAAACAAAATTGTTACAAATTGGTTAAAAACTTATCAAAGAAATTAACCATTCTTGTAATTGCTCAATTTGTTTTTGAGCAATAAATTGAAACTGTTTCAAACTAGTTGAAATTGAAACTACATACATAATTTAAAACAAAAATGGATTGTGTCTTAGATATGATACATCTACCTGCTTCTACTTACAAGAGTTTGTACATATACTAAAATTTAAAAAAATAATTAAAGTAAATTGTTAGTTTGAGTACAGAATAAATTGTTTTGTAATTTAAAATGGAGTGAAATAAAAAATATTTGCAAATACAAAGCTGATATTTTATTTTACTTACTATTATATTTTATTAAATTTCTAACTTTATTTCGGTTTTGGCAAAAAAAAATTGGTTGAAAAATGATTATGGAAAATCCAATATCAACTTTCTGAACTTCAATGCAATTTTATGAAAAAAGGCAATTGTCTATTATGCCAATTGCCAATTATGCTAATATAACATTTAATTTAATTGAAGTTCCTACAGCATTTTTACATTCAATTTTCCGAAAATGGTAAAAGATTGATACAAATTGAAAAATTGAGTACATACTAAGAAAGTTTAAAAATGAAATATGTATGTATTTTTTTTATTGTACATTAATTAAGGTTTTAATGACAAAATCATGTACACCTATTCTAAATTCCATCGTGTTGCTAAGTTTCGTAGAAATTACGAAAATTTAATTTTACAGCGTAAAATAAACGTCAAAAATCTACGAAAAAAATATTCATTCGAACTTTATAGTTATTATTAGTAAATAATTGTTTTTTCCGAAACAAAACAAGTTTATTGTTTATAAATAAAAAATTCCAAAATAAAAATATGTATAAAAATATGTGTATATGTACAATATTTGTTTTATTTTGAATTAAAAATAGATTTAATTGTTTACAGAAGAGAAATATTGAAGAAGACACAGCTTTAAATCTATTAAAGAAGCAGTTGGATCTTGAAATAAAATTTTATCAAAAACATCTAAAAAAGTTAAATGAAATTTTAAGTATGTACATAGTTTAATAACAGTGTGTCCACTGTCCAATCCTTTACAAGCAAACGGTACGATAAACGAAAACAAAACGATATAAAAAAATTAATATTAAAATAAATGATAGAAATAATGATAATTTTAAAATATATACTTCTTATTTTATAACTCAAAATAAAAATATTTATTATTAAATAATTTCTTACTTTACGGTTTAAACATTCTTTTTTATTTTTAAAATTTTAATCTATCTTTTTCAATAAATTCTGAAATGTTTAAAAATAAAAAATTAGACACAACAACTATTTTGAACTTTCGAAGAAAGTTGTCAGTACAGATTTTCTCTTGTCTACGATATAACTTAGAATAACTAAAAATTTTTAAAAATAAACCAAATAAAAAAGCACATGTAAAATATTAATAAAAATTTTTATTCGTAACGTAACTATTTCGGAGAAAATCTACATCGGAATTTTAAAATAAGGGTGATAGTTATAATATAAACATCATAAATATTTAACCATCTCCTACGCCATATGCTATAAAATAATTTAAAGTGACTGACTGCTTAATCACTTATCACTTGGGGTAGTTATCTCAATTCTCAGTCGAATGTGATAGAAAAAGTGAAATAAGTTATAAGCGTATCTACCCTCAAATTGTTGTCATATATAGGTACCTACTAAGTTTGTCAAAAAATTTTGATTTATGAATAAAAAATTAATTTTATTAAAATGCAATTAATAACGAGCGTTCAACAAGTTCAGAGCTAAATAAAAATTGACAGATTGTATATTAAGAGTATAAAACTTATGCTTAAGAATCTAAGAATACAATAAATTAACTGTGAGGGTAAAAGGCAATAAATCAAAATTTATAGACTTGATAGAGGTACAACACTAATGAAATTTTAAATTGTATATAAAAGAACCGCGGCGATATAATTAAATTTTATATAAATCATGAGGAAAAAAAATTATGTTAATATATCCTTCAAATATTTTATTTCAAATTTTCTATAGGCTTCATAAATTACATTTAATATTTTAAATTGTGTGTTCTTAAGGAAACAAAACAGTTTAATTAATGAAAAGGATATAGTGAAATTTATAAAGTCACAAAGGCTGAGATAGACAGGCCATACAATAAAATTGACAGAAAGTCGTGTGCAAAAACGAACCTTCAACCACTACCCGCTATTAAATACAGGAAGAGGAAGAACACACATGACGTGGATAGACAGTGTACGAGATGACTTAAGAAAATTAGATGTACAAAACTGACAAATTTAACTTAAGATAGAGATGAATGAAGGTGAGCCGTGAAGAAGGCCAAATCCCATAACGAGCTGTTCACAAATTACGTAACGATCTAGGGTGGAAGGGAGAGGGGAGTCAAAAACTAAAAATTCTATATTTTTAAACACCTGTTCAAATTTTTTTGAAGTAATACATAAAAATTAAATCGGAATTACCTCGGAATTTGTTACGATCTGTTACTAGGGGAAGGGGACGGATTAAAAAGCGACAAAAAGAGCGTTACGTAATTTGTGAACAGCCCCTAATATAATGTAGCGCCAAAAAAAAAAAAAGAAGAGTGTGTTTTTAAAAAACTCTAAGCTCTGTATGATCTATCAAGTTCTTTTTAGGTAATAAATAAAATAATATTAATATTAGATATGATATTAATTTGTTAAATATCTGAAATACATTAAAAAAATAATAAACATAAATAAAACATTAATTCAATTTTAAATTATCTTATAAATATAATCTTTTATTTTTTTCTTCATTTAGTTTTATTTATACTTTTCAACATGTTTTTTTTTTTTTTTTTTTTTAACAGCAATATAATATATTTATTATAATATAAATGTATGTATAAGAAATTAATCTTTACTTTTAAGAAAAAAAAAAGTTTTATTATAGAGTCATTTTTATTTTAAAGTTTAAAATTTAATTTTAATTTTTAAAAAAATAAGTTTTTTTTTTTTTATATCTTTGTTTTTGTTTTAAGGCAATGTGTTTTGTTTATTTTTGTTTTTTTTTTTTAATATTATTATTAAATTCTGTGTTATGTTATTTATTTAAAATGTTTTGAACATTTTTTCTTTCCAATTTATTTTTAAAAAAATATATATGTATATTTTTATATAAATTTAATATTTTAATTAACAAATTTTCTTAATTTAATTTTTGTTTTAAAAATTAGACAACATCGAGGTTTTATTTTTTTTTTTTTGTTTTTGTTGTATTAATTACAATATATAATTTTTCTTTTTTTTTATTTGTTTTGTAAATGATTCCAAAGTAGATTAAAGATTGTTTTATTTTTGATTTTAATTAAAATTTTAAATATTGTAAAAAAAAAAAAAAAAAAAAAACCAAAACAATTGGTTGTTGGTTGTGTTATTTGATTGTTTTTAATTCTTGTTATTTGTTGTTAAATGCAAAATGGCACTATATATTTTTTTTTTTATTTATTTAATATAATAATATTTGTAAATATATTGTAAAAAGATAAAATACAGACTCTTATAGTTAAAATATTATTTGTTTTTAATAAATATTCGATCAAATTAAAATAAAATTATTATTCGGTTCAAAATTTTTATTATAAATTTTAAAATGTTAAGGTTGAAGTTAAGGACTTTGCCAGTTCTATTTTTATTATCATTTAAATCCAATTAATTTCATTTTAGAAATTTGTTTGAAGGCAAAAATTAAATGGAATAAAAATTAAGAATTTTTTGACTATAACAAAATATTTAAATATTTAAATCGAATACATATTAAAAATTAATAAAAGAGTGCCAAACATTTTTTTTTTTTTTATTTTAATTTTTGATTTTTTTTTTTTTTTCAAATTTTTTTTTAAACTAAAGTTACAGTGATACGTAAATTGCTGCGTAAATTTTTTTTTTTTATTTTGAATCTCTTTTTTTTTCTGAAGTGTTTAACTAATAAATTTAAAGAGATTTATTGTTCATAAAAAAAATGTTCTAACAAATTCAATGTACATATAATTTTACATTTTAAAACTTACACTTTATTTGAACTTATAACAGAAAATCAATTTTACTTTTTTTTTTCCTGAACCATATAGTAATAAACAATAATTATCCCATCAAAATGAAACATTGTACACAATATGATCGATTTGTCAGAAAAAAAAAAGTATCTATGCAATTTACCAATCGCAATAACTTCAGCTTAAGTATAGCCCAAAATAGACGTGACGACGATTAAACGATAGACGATAAAAAACAAAAACAGTAAATTTTGTACGGTTTTTCTCACGATCTGTAAACGATCTGTTTACAGAATTGGCAATAAAAATGTATATCAGGCGGCCTCGGTGGCCTAGTGGGTATAAAAGAGCGTATAAAATACTCTGTAAACACCAAGGGAGCGTGGATTCGAATCCCACACACATCGTAAGAGTAATTCCCCCTTACGACATAAGGGGGAATTATGTAATTTGCTTGTTACATTTATGTGGCAGGCAAAAAAAAATGTATATCATAACTTTAGTTATATTCAAATGTTTAAAAGTAACTTAAAAAAATAGAAGTATGTATTTAAAATATATTATTTGCATTAATCTAATTTTAAAATTTCTGACTTTTCATTTTTAGGTTAAACGTAACGTATTTTATTACAATCCTTTTACGGAAACTTTATGTGACATTTCTCCCGTTTATATGACATATAATTTTTTATACAGTTTTTTTTGACTATTTTATCGTTTATTTTGGCTATGTCCATATATTTACATGTAATGGTAAAATTTTTACTCGTCTTGTTACGGCTATTTAGGACTTAACTTTAAAGAAGAATAATAAAATAAAAATTTACATTTATATATTTTTTAAATAGGTACAATTAAATAAAAATAGAAAAAAATTAATTAAATAATATTCTTGAATGTCTGAGCGGGAATGTTTTTATTTATATTAAAAAAGAAAAAAAAAAAATTAATTAGTTATTTTCTTTCTTGATTTTTTTTTTCTTTTTTTTTTAAAAATTACAAAAGCTTAGTTATTTTTCATCTTAATTCACAAAAATATAAGTACAAAGTAAAGGCTCCAAATTGAAGAAATTTTAATTTATAAATTAAACAAAAAACAAAAATGAATTTATATAAAAATTATACTTTTTTTTTTAAATTAGAAATGTGGCGAATTTATATTTTGTTTTTTTTTCTTTTTTTCTTTTTTAACTTTTTTTAAAATTTTTGTTTTTTGTTTTTTTTTTTTTTTTGAAAATAAAAAAAGTTGTTTTACTATTTATGTATGTAGCCTTTACATATGTCTTGTATTACCAAAATTGATACCACTTTGATTGGCTCCTTTATTTGAACCATATTGTAAAGAGATGACATTTTGACCGGCACGTAATTGTTCTTCAGAAAATTGACGAACATTTTTGTCGGCCTCTTTTGGTCCAATTGATGGTTTACCATAATTATTAGCCTAAAAATAAAAACAAAATAAAAAATTAGATATTTAAATACATACAATTTTTATAGTCAAGAAACAAAAAAAAATAATGACTGCTCTCCAAACAAATACCGAAGATAATTTTTTATTATTATTTAATATTAAAATTTAAAATAAGATTGTAAATAGACCCATATGAAAATTAATTAAATTTTTGCAACTTTTGACCCAATCTTTCTAAAATTACACAAATTCACATCAATGTATCTTAAAACCCCCATTTTCATAAATGTAGATCTGTAGTAGGGCTGTAAATTTTGAATAAATGAAAATAGATGTCAAATTTCTGAAAGTTGTTTATAAATTAAAAAAAAAATAAATAAAAGTAGGCGTCAAAATTAAAAAATGAAATTGTAGTTGGTAAAAACCTTTTTGTAAGTACTTTGTTTTGTTTTTGTTACGTATTTTGAAGTTTTTTGTTGAAAATTAAAAGTTATTTTTTTATTTACTACCAATTTAATAATTCTTTTTTTTTTTTTTTGTTAATTTAATTAATATTTGACATTTTTAGTTTAGGCTATATTTTTTTTTAATGTAGGAGAGTAGTGATTCCGAAGTAAGCGGTACTGGTACTACCCAAAAATGGCCCACAACACAACTATTTTAAAGTTAGTAATTACAACAAGGGTTTTAATGGAAAGTGATTTTAAAATGGGAAGTACAAAAAATCCGTTTTATTGGGTAAAATTCTTCATAACATGAAAGAAAATTCAAATGTTTTTTTAACAAGAGAGGAAATAATGAATAAAATTTTTGGAACAATTATAGACGAATTACAAAAAAAAAAAAACAAAGAAAGTATACGAGATGTTATAGTATTTCTTTTTAAATAAATTTAAAGTAAAATTTATTTACACTTTATTATCTTTATTTTTATTTATTTTAAATACATGTTTTTTCTCCGTTTATTTCACTTACAATGAAAATAAAATTTGTACTAAAAGAACAACTTTAAAGAATATGTAGTCAACTAAATGTCAAGTTAATGTGGAATTTCTTTTCGATATTTACAAAATACACCGACTAGCGGCAAATTTATTGTCAGTCTGAAACATTTATGAAAATGACCAATATTCTTGTTGCAATTCTTTTTTATTGATTTTTATGCAAATTATGGATTTTTTATTGATCGCTTTTTGTGTTGAGGGACTGAACTTACTCTTGACGACACATCTTTGTTTTTTAAAATAAAATGTGCTCCTTTCAATTATGAAATGGAACTTAAGCAACATTAAATGGAAATGTTTGTACTGGAATTTCCATCTGTAACTTGAAAATATCCTATAGTTTTAACCTGAAAACTTTTCTTTTTTAACATATCACTATTATATATCATACATTAATCACTATTATATATCCATTATATTTTTAATACAATACTAATGTTTGTTGCATTATCTTACCGTTTCAAACTTGAAAACACTTTATTTAAGATATTCGATAATGAATTTTAATTGATTGATGAATTTTAATATGAAATTTAATACCTATTGTTTAGTTAAATAATAACTTAAAATCAAAAAGTAATAAAGTAGGACAAGGTGTCGATTACTCAAATATATAATTTTATTCTTTTATTTGGACATTTTTTTTTTTATTTTGTTTCCTATATTAAATATTAATTAAAAAATCAAAATAAAAAATTTTTTTTACCTTTCTACCAAGTGATTGTATACAAATAACAACAGAATTAAGATTTTGACGTTCCCAGAGATCAACACTTTGGAATGTTTCTTGTACTGGTACACCGAATTTAACGGCACATTCTAAAAATGCTGTATAACAAAAAAAAAAAAAATTTATTAATTTAATTAAAGTTTTCATATTTAATCTTTTATTAAAAATTAAAAAAAAAAAAAAATAATCTTTTAAAACTTACCAGAAATATTTTCCATACATTTGAAAGCCATTTTACTGTTATTGATTTTTTTAATTGAACCTTCTTGAATACAATTTGCCAATTTACATAAGATTACACCATCTTTAAGAACTTCAAACAAATTATCCATATCACCAGAGGTGTTAATTGGTTCACCTGTTAATTCTTTGATCCATTCTAAACTTTCTTGTGCCAATTCTTCGCTATATTTTGAGTTAATCTAAAAAAAAAAAAAAAATATAATTAAAAAAAAATTAGTAAAAAAAATAAAAAATTGAAATTTGTTTAAAATAAAAATACGATTTACGAAAGTACGATTTAGATATAAAAACCACCTCCCTCCGTTTTTTTATGCTTAATAATAAAAAACTTTTACAATGTACAAATGTATCTTAAAGAAAAAAAGAAATGCTCTTTCAGTTTTTAATTTTATTTATTACAATTTTTTTTTTTTTTTGCTTTTTGAATATTCTCCATGTAGTTTTTTCTTTTATAATTAGGATCGTTATTTTACAACTATTGCATATGGAGTTAACATTTCCAAAGTATTTAATTCTTTTCATTTTGCTGTATTATAATTTACGCTTTTATTGTCAATAGTTCGTTCTTCAAATAAATATAAACTAAATAATTACATTTTGAAAAATGTGCTTAGATAAATAGTTAAACTCTGTTCGTTAGTCCAACTGTCCCATCTATCCGTATGTTAACAAAACTAATACACCGTTTGAGATAAAGAAATGTAATTTAAACCGTTAAGATAGAAGAAAAATATATACATATATTAACAATTTTGTGGAAGAAGTTTTTTATGCAGCCCCAGCCGTTATTGATCTAAAGTTATCCAAAAGTTTTATATGACTCCATATTCTATACTTAAATCTTTTTTCAATATGAAAACGTTAAACAACTATAATTTCTTAAGTTTTTATAATTCAAGACTATAGTTAAAAAATGATATAAGTTTTTTTTATAAATTTACCCGTATATAAAACCAAAATTTTACAAAATTTCGGTTCTTCGTTTCTTCGAAACGCTTTAATCTAAAAATTTTTGTAATTTTTAAAGAAATTTGATCTTTGATAATAACCGGCTTAAAATTTTATACAATTTAAAATAAATATGTAAGGGTCATATGTAAATATGTAAAAACTTTTATTTAATTTTTGTAGTTTTTAAAAACCTGAATTTCTCAAATCAATATGAATTACATGCCCTTTTAACCAAAATAATTCAACTATAGGACAATTCAACAAAAACTTAATTCGATTAAGATAATTCAATTAGTTAATTACAATTTGACTAAATTCAACATTTTATAGTTTGAACCTACTTGGGAAGTGCGAATTCAATGTTTTAAAACTAAAATCTTTCCTAATAATTTTTTTATATACATATTTCAACATAAAAGAATTTAAAATAGTGGGGAGTGCCGCCTTCAAATCTCTTTTTTTCAAAATCCAACTTTAAAATCACTCCTAATTCATAATCACGAATAAGATACCATTTTTACTTCAACAAAAAGTATTTCTTCTTCAATAACGGGTTTAACGGGTTAGGAAGTAACGGGTTTTCCAATTTGAGTGATATGATTTCTAAGTGACGTTTCGGCCATTTGTAGTATGTCATGTCATGTCATCTGTCTTTTTTTTTTTTCATTGTATTCAGTAATGTTTCCAATTTCATCATGGAGGTATATCTAGAACAACGTTTACAAATTATTCAATTTTATTATCAAAATAATCGTTCTCCAATTGCAACTTTTTTTAAGAAAATCATCTTCTCCGATGAGGCTCCCTTTCATCAGAGTGGTGCGGTAAATAAAGAAAACTGTCGATTCTGGTGCGAAGAAAATCCACAAGTTATTCACGAACAACCATTACATTCACCTAAATTGACAGTTTGGTGTGGTTTTTGGTCTGGTGAAATCATCGGTCCGTACTTCTTTCGAAATGAAGTTGGTAACACCGTTACTGCCAATGGAGAGCGGTATAGATCGATGATAACCAACTTTTTATGGCCGAAATTGGAAGAAGTTGATCTTGACAACATCTGGTTCCAACAAGACGGGGCTACGTGTCACACAGCACATGCAACAACCGAATTATTGCGAGAAAAGTTTGGAGATTCGATTATTTCAAGAAATTGTGACATTAAATGGCCTCCAAGAAGTTGTGATTTAACACCATTAGACTATTTATTGTGGGGTTATTTGAAGTCATTGGTCTTTAGCAATAAACCAGACTCTCTTCAAGTACTCTCTCAGACTCTCTTCAAGCAAAAGGAGTCGTGGAGGTCATTTGAATGACGTTTTATTCAGAACTCAATTGTATCGATTGTACTTCACATTATATAAAAAACATTTGAATTTCCTTAACAATTAGTGTGTTTTTTTTTTGAAAAGAAATCATATTACTCAAATTGGAAAACCCTTTATTTGTTTTTCTAGTACAAGTATATTTTTTTGCAAGTATATTTTTTTTTCAACAGCCGATATGTATATATGTTTAATTGTATAAATTTGGGTTTCTTAATTAAATAAATTTTTTTTTTTTTCATAAGTTATAGAAAGTATCTTTGAATTTCTGTACAGAAAAAGAAAATTATGAAAAATTTGAAAATTTAATATGCATATAAATAATAAAATGTAATTGCACTAATCGTTTTGGTAATTATCGTCTTTAAAAACCAAAAAGTTAGGAGTTTTTTGAAAATACATTTCTAACTTGTAACTAATGTTCGTATGTTTGTTTATTAAGAATTGATAAAACTGCAAAAGAAGTAGGTACGTTTGAAAATCAAAAGCTGCCATTGCAATATGTTTGAAAATGTTGAACTGCAGAGAAATTTTGCGAAGGACAAAAACTATAGTGAATTTTGCAATGTCAAATATTTTTCTTTTATTGATGAATTGAGACCTGCAGTAGGAGTAGGATTAATTAAATTATTAATTACTTTTTTTTTGCTGCAAAAATTTATTTTTGTTTTGGTATTTCTGCAAAGATTTGTTTTTTGCGAAAAAAAAATGTTAGTTTTAACTTTGAAGTGTGTGTGCACTCTGAATTATCAAAAAATACCCTTATTTTTTTTTAATATACTACGCTACTACCCTGTGTTTTCTAATCTAATCGTTAAAGGGTAACTTTAAAAAAAAAAAAAAATTTTACGTTTCTCGAACGAAAATGAAATTATGGAAATTAACACTACATATTTTTTTTTTTTTTTTTCAAGTACTTACTTGTAAACTTTAAAAACATGTTTTTTCTACTACATATTATATAACTTTATAATTGTACATAATATGCAATTATTTATTAATACATATAATATTATACGATAATATCCAAAATTTACTTAATATTTAATTAAAAAATTCCATTTTCAAATTCCATAAAATAAAAAAATCAATGAAGTTTTTTCAACTTTTCAACTAAGTATACATATACACCTGTAATATATTCTGTTCTATTATATATACATATATATATATATATATATGAAATCAATCCAAATATATAATTAATCTTTTATTAATAATTCTAATGATTATTATATTAACTAAAAATGATATCACAAAAAATAAACTCAAGGTAAACCAGATAATATTAATATTATATATTAAGTATTTATTGAAATTTTTTTTTTTTTGGTCAACATTCATGATGCATATATCTATACATTTTTTTTATACTCATTTCATATGAATGTTATGAATCATAAACATTTTATGTCTAGTCTGCCAAATATGCTCCATATGAATTTTAATTGAACAAACTCTTAATAGAAACATTATACATATATGTATGTAATAAATAGCCTGATAGTTAAATCAATCAATAACAGTTTTATTCAATTTAATATATATGCAGTAACAATTGAAAAAAAAAAATTAGAATAGAAATTCCAAAAACATTTTCAGTGCCATGTCATTGGAATGTTGTAGTTCTTAGCAACAATAATTAAAAAAAACAAAAAAAAAAATGAAAAATCACTACTTTTTGCATTCAAATTGTTTCATTTCTTTTAATTCTTTTCTCTCTGTTCTTTCGTTTTTCCTTCATATATGAACTTACGAAATATTATAACGTTAATCATTAAAAAAAAAAAATTTAACAGAATTTTATTATATATGTACACCTATACATATATTTTACATCTTTTATTTAAACATTTTCATATTTAAATATTTCCTAGAAAATAATATTAACATATTTTTGTTTTATTATACATACATATATTCAAGTACAAGTTCATTTTCATTTCTGTACCTATATACATGTATACAAAAAAAAAAAGTATTAGATACAATTAGACACAAATCACTTGTTTGGGTGCCTGTTTCCTATAAACATCAGAATATGGCATTCATAAAAAAAAAAAAATATCCCATAACTATGATATAAAGCTTTTTTAATTCTTTTATTTGCATTCAAAAAATCAAACTACATAATATTCTTATTTTTTTTTTTTTGTTTTGTTCAAAAGTATTATGATTTTGTTTTTTAGTTTATAATACCAAATAACTTAATGTAAAAGTAATGTTACCATACGTTTTTTTTTTTTTTTTAATGCATTTCTCTGCCACATAAATGTGGACAGGAAATTACACAACCTTCGTGGCTGTATATGTCGTCAGAGGTGTAATAACTCTTAAGACGTGTGTGGAATTCGAACCCACACTCCTTCGGTGTTTACAGCGTATTTTATACGCTCTTACACACTAGGCCATCGAGCCCTACTAAGTATTTTTACACGCAATTTACCCACAACAAGTTTTAACCTACTATATTACATTGAAATCGTTATTTAATATATTAAAAAAAAAATTTATGAATAACGGAATGTAGATTTTGAAACAGAATTGCTTTGCTGACCTAAAATATGTAATACAATAATTTATAATTAGTTTTCTCTCCACAACTAACAGTTATTAAAATTGAATTTTTAATGTGTTTAATTTGTTTCAAATCAAAGAAAATTTAAAAAAAAACTTCCTAGATACAGCTTATGGAAATTCGTTTGTTATGCGCACGTACCGTTTGTGCAACCATGTGTTCACTAAAGTTGGTAATTCATATGTGTACGATTTACTTAAGCTTAAGAAGAACATCAACATCTTTCTTCAAAATATCCTTCCAAATTTTCCTAGCTATCTACTATGATCGCAAATTTCCTAATTCCAATTTCCCTAATCATCCGTCCCACATATCTATTCCCAAAACCAAACTACATTTATATTAAAGGTCCCATCCTAAAGTTTGGTATTAAAAAGGGGTGGTTTTGGTTGATTAAAGCTTTCAACACTACTCTGAGGAAGAACGTGCAGTTCCTTTTGGTGACTTTCAAGTTGAATGTAAAGGGTTCACTTTTATTCTATTTTGTTAAGGTTAAAAATAATGTACTTACTATTAGTGTAAATATTTATAAGATAAAAAAAAGATATGAATAGGTATATCGTATATGAAAAGGTATATCGTAGACAATATAGAGGACTTTTTCAATTTAAAGGACTTTTCCGAAGGTATTTTTAATATTTAATACAATAATAATACTAAGATTATATATCAAATCAAACTGATGCTATTTATAATACGATATTAAATTTTATATTATCAAATACTTTAAAAAAATATTTCAAAAACATTTTTTTTTTTCTTTAAAGGACAAAAAGAGCATTTTAAAAGATATGAAAAGATTTGTATTGAGTATTAAAATGATTTCCATAAAATTATAAAGAAATTAAATATAGTTAAATATCCTATAGTTAACATTCGTTTATTTATTAATTTAAATTTATTTTATGTACATTTTCACCATGATCTTAGTTTAAAATGCAAGTCAAAGTCAAATTCATAATCATAATAATTAAAATTTTTGTAAAAAATAAACAAAAAGTCAAACACATACAAATAAAATATCAGAAAACCATAATGTCATACTAAACATACTAAAGATATTTAAATATGTTGTACTACGGTCTATGTATTAAAACAATCAATTTGAAAGGTGTTATAAAATTTTTAACACCTTGCTTTGCTCGCTTTTAAAATTAAGTAATAAAAAACTTTTGTCCTAAAAAAAAAATTTTTTTTTTGTTTTTGTTGTTTTTTTAACAAAACAAGTAAGCCATTTTTTTTTGTTTTTTTTTCTTTTGTAATATTATCTCATTATACACACCTTGAATAAATTTTTATCTAATATTATTGTACCTATATACTATTAAATACATATATTATAATATATCTTAAGATATTTATTATATTATCTATAGATATTTATGTATTTATATGCATATATATACATATATGTATTATAATAGTTATATAAATATAACAATAGAATTTTTAATGACGCTATAACTTTAATTTAATCATTCATATATAATATTCATACGAAGCTCTATGTATATACATATATCTATATATGTATATATCTACATCAATATTTACAACTAAATTATTATGCAGATACAAAAAAAAAAAAAAAATTACTTTCTTTTTAATAAAAAAAAAATTTTTATTATTTATGTGACTAAATATTTAGACATATATACTTATTATTAAATATGTATATATGTATGTATGTATGAATATGTAAAACGAAATAGCGCGACAAAAGAAATAAAAATTAAATTAGACATAATATGCGTATAGAAAACAAAAAACAAAAACGTTAAGCGTTACACAAAGTTTTCATTTCCAGAGTACTAAAAGTACTTAAAGAATGTAAGCTTAAAAAAAAAATTTAAATTAAATTCTAAATACATTTTTACATATTTATACATAATATGTACATACAATGTATACATATATATAATATATGTTTACCTAAATGAATAAAAACAACGTAGATATATTTTTAAAGACTTTCGACTCTTTATATTTTATGCATAGATTCCATATATTTAAAGACGCCTTTCAAAAAAATTATAGAACAATTTCTGTTTATTAATTAAGGTTACCAGATGTTAATATTTATTATTCAATGTTATCGTGTTTTTTTTATTTTATTTTTTTTTTCATTTAAATTATATTTAAATATTTACATTTTAATTGAAAATGAAACGGAAATTGTAATAGATAGTTACAAACAGTTGTTTAATTAATAGTTTCTTAGATCAAAATACACCAATCTCAGCATTTAGTGTTGACAATAAAAGTTAAAATTTTAAATGAGGTAATCATTCTACTAACTAAATTAAAATAACAAGACAGTAATTAGAAGACAATAAAAAAAAAAGATAGAAAAAATCAGTCGAATGATCCGAAAACTTAAGAGTAAAATGGTGCAATAAACTAACATCCGAATTTTCCATTTCTCAATTTCCTTTATTCCTATTTTCCCAATCCCCTAATTAAACAGTCCTAATATACCACAGTTTCTAACCTAATGTTTGGTTTAAAAAGGAGGTGACGTTTAGTTAGTGTTGAACTTGCACTAGCAAAGAGAATTCGCTCGTTGATATCATTGGTGTCTTTCGAGATTACCACCTATTCTCGCAAAAAAAAAACATTGACCGAAATAAAAGTGGAAAGAAGAAACTCAAAACTACTTAAACGACATTTACGAGTATTTCTAAGATGTAACCGAAGAGGCATTGACAGCCGGTTCGTCAATAGAAAACGTTTAAAAAAGACTTGTTAAATTATGAATACTAAAAAACAAATTTGATAGTTTAAAAAAATGTACATAATGAAATCGCGTCAAACTTAATTTATTTTTCTGCCTAAATCCCCACATATATGTAACTTAAAAATTACTGTTTCTATTCAAAGATTTTGTGGAAAAATCATGTTTACAAATTTGATTTTTATTTTTAATTCTAACAGCAACCTTTTCAAATTATATCTGAAAATAAAGTAACTCTTATTTTGTGTTCCATCAATACCCCAATAACTCATAATATTTACCTTTATCTTAAATTAACAAAAAATAATTTTAAGTTTAAACCCATTATAAATCAAAATGTCGCTGTCTTGCACTATGTCCTTAACTAAAAGAAGGAATTTATGTTTTTTCAAATAATATGTTACATATAATATTATTTAAGTAAAATCGCACTAATTAATTTTGAAAGGAATACGACCGGAAAAAGAAAATGTTACGGAATTAACTTTTTCAATGTGAAATGAAACTAAGTATAATAAATAATTTACTTGAAACTATAAATTTTAATATTTAGAAATTTTTCACTACAGGTTCGATATGTTATGCAATATTATGATATTTATCCATTTTAGTAGGTTAATGTATATTCTTATTTTAAATTTTGCGTTTTTTTTCTTATATACGTATATTCTTATTGTAAATTTTGCTAATTGTTTAACTGATCAGCCTGCCTGTATCACAGATACATGTATAGCAACAAGAAGAAAGATATGTTTAGAAAATGCGGATATTATGGATAATAAAAACAATTACGCAAATTTATAATGGATCAGTAAATTAGAATTCAATTACTATACTTATATATTTGGTTACTTTATATTTCATCAAAGATAGATGATTAAACAAAAAGTTTAAGAAAAAAAAAATACCGATGCAAAATTTGATGTTGACCTTTTTATTTTTGGGAGGCTCGGTGCTCTAATGAATAATCACGTATGAAAGACGCTGAAAACACAGAGGAGGTGTGGGTTCGAATCCCACATATATTGTAAAAATAATTTACCCTTACCATATTTAGCACATCTACTGCAAAGAAAAAACTGTATACTTGCCTTGTACACAATATGTGGTACACGAATAAACCCAATAAAAAAAACCAATTTGATTTTTAATTTTATTTTGAAAGTTTGTGTTGTTTGAGTCTGGATAAAATAAAAATTTTATTCTGTGAGATTTTTCTTTAGTCCATTTTAATTTGAAAAATAATTAAATGATTTTAGGGTAATAAAGGTAACAAGCAGGTTAAAAAAGATGGCAACCAAATTAAAATAGAAACTAACATATGAATGGAAAGAGGTTCTTTAGTTTTAAGTCACCTTAAACACTTGTTGCTGTAGGTGATAATAATGTACAATAATATGTTTATAATTACTTCAGAATAATTTTATAATCATGAATAATTCGAAACTAGTGAATAATTTTATAATCATGAATAATTTGAAATTTTAATAAAAAATTATTAAAATTTATTTTAAAATCGTTAAAAATATATTTAAAAGTATTTAAATACATATCTATAAAAAGTAATATATTTTATGCACAACGTTAAAAAAAAAACAATCACTTTTAATAATATGTATTATCTTTAAAAGTTTTTTTATCCCTGTTAGATATATACTTTTTAAAAAACAACTTAGAATTTAAATGATAAATTAAAAATATATTTATTTTTAATTCAAAAACTTGTAATATTATATATATATAATAACTATCTGACCTATGGTGATAGTTAAACCATCGGACTTTTAATCGAAAGATCCCGAGTTAAATCATAAAATAATCCAAACATTAATCATCTAGTAATAGTAATTCATATGATATAAATATCATAAATATCAAAATATAAAAATAATTAATAAATAAATAATACTTGTATAAGATAATAGATGGCGCACAAAACAAATATTTGTGTCTCATAATTATCTCTTATACAATACTTACTGCCGAATATTTAACGGTTTAGTAAAAATAATAACTGTAGAAAATTCCGTATCTTTATTGGACTGAGGGGTCGAAAAATATATAAAGTTACTTTTAAAATACTCATTTTTACTGTACGATTTCGAAAATTGCCGACTACTGAATCAAAGAAAGATATAAAATAATATTTGACAATATAAAATTTCTTACTCCAGTCAATAATCGTCACAAAGAGGGGCACTATTTATATGATAATATAACGGGGGTAATATTCTTATAATTAATATTTATCATATAAGAATATTAAAAAACAAATTGCATATATACACATACTTAATTTAAATAATATTTTAATTTATTCACTTTTTTATAATCACATGAATCTTAGATTAGTCACTCTTACATTTTTTTTATATTACGCAAAGTTACATTAAAAAGATTAGGTAATTAAAACCACATAATGTTAAAATATTTGCTTATAATCCATTAGCCAAACCATTTAGTAATTAATAATAGTTAAATAAAGCAAAAAATAAAAAAATAATACATATCTAAATAGTTTATTTTATTTTTATTAATGAATAGTCATATAATATTTGACATTGTTTGGGTTAGACGTATGACTATAACAACCAACCAACCATTAATTCCCCAATTTTTTTTATTTCTTTTTAAAACAAAATGTCTAATAATTTTTATTTTTATTGTATTGTTTTTATTTTCTTTTTTCATTTCTTTTTCTGTACATACATATTATATTCTTAAGATATAGAGACAGACCTAATCTACTAGCCGACCGACCCAATTAGAATATGTATTACTATTATTTTTCCGCGCATTCTTTTTTATTATACCTACAAATTACAATAAAAACAACAACAAATGATAATAAATTAATCGTAAAGAAATTTTTTTTTTTTATATGAAGTCAAAGTTTATCGGATTTTATATTTTATTCATCATTAAAATCTTTTAGTTTTTGTTTTTAAATTTAAATATGAATTTTAGATGACTTCATGTCTAGTTTTATATTTTTCATATTGATTTTTTTGATACTTCTTAAAAAAAAAAAAAAAAAAAGAAAAAAAACAACAATATTAAAACCGGTATTCAAGAAAAAAAAATTTTTTTTTAAACGTAACAAGGAAGACTGTAAAGTTGACTGTGTTAAGTCTACGATACTCAGAACATAATATTATGGTGCTGCCATAAAATTTAATCATATTTTAGAAAATTTTGGATATATAACTAAATTAAGTGCTTATATATATATTTATGTAAATTTCGGAATTGTGAGTTTTCTACTCGCTTCCATTGAACCAAACAAATTTTACAGAAGTTTTTGATCATAAAAATTGATTGTATTTAAAAACAAATTTCTACAGAAACTAGAAACTAGAAGTTTAGCTAAAAACTTAGTTATATCCTCATATAATTCAAAATTCACATTTGCATGAAAATGGTAAAAATCTTAGCTTTATTATTTTTTGAGTTAATCGTGTAAACGGACGGACTGATGTACTCAGCTAAAATGACGCATAATTTCAATCTTGAGCTAGAATATACTTTTCGATATCTATCTTATTTTCTTTAAAGCTATCGCCAAACGTAATGTCAACTTAAACTTGAACTATGTTCATACGGGTATAAAAATATTTATAATCCGAAATCTCATTCCAAAATCATTGCCATTACAGTATTGAACAGTTTCTAAGAGGAAACTTTACATTTCATATAATAACAAAATATGTGAAAATAGGACTTTTTTAAAATTTTGAAGGGTTGTAAGTCCGGAACCTTATATAACTAAGAAAAATCGTTAGTACGCGTAAAAATATATTACTGAAGCTTTAATTTTTATGTCTTGTCGGAGAAAAATTTGTACAGGAAAAGTATACTAATTCTAAAAGTTCTTTCTTCCCTTAAAATTTCAAGTATCTATTTAAAAGCGTGGAGGAGTTATGAAGTAACTCAGGCAAAAATTGATTTTCAAATAACGGTAAATTTAAATACTAAATTTAAAAGAATTCTACAATTTTGATATTAACTTGCAAAGGTAAAACAAATTCCTCTAGAATGGCGTTTTCAGATTGAAAAAATGTTATACGGAACATGAGATATGCGCCTTTTGAAAATAGGGCTTTTTCAAAGTTTGAGGGGCTGTAGCTCCGAAATGGATGGGGCTATAAGAAAAAGTTGTTCTGCAATTATATTTTAATAATATATTTTTTATGAGAGCTACCCATTTTTTGAAGTGTGCTGAAAATAATTTCCAGATAAAAAATGAACATGTATTGATCTGATTTACACGATCATTTAATTTTAAAATTGATATAGCTCTTCCATATGATTTTCAAACCATTAAAATGCTTCAGGTTTATTTATGCAGGATATTTATTGCAACCATTAAATATAAATAATAAATTTCAACTTATTTATGTACGAAGAATTTCATCTTACATTGCTTTATTATGTAAGGATAGTAGTTATAAGTAGTAGGACATTAAAAATTAAAATTAAGGACATTAACAATTAAAAAATTCATTACCTGATTTTGTGGCCAAACTGGAAATCTTAAAAAAATTATATGATTTGCAAAGGTATAAATGAGTATTACTAGTATACTAGATAGTACTACTACTACTATTTAAAAAAAAAAAATCCACTAGAAAATTTTTCATAATAAGATCTAAAATTAAAAAAAAATAATACGGATTTTATTCTGAATAATATTGCTCAAACAAAATTAACATGTTTTGGGTAGATCCTTATTAAGAATACTGACATTGCATATAGACCATAGTTTTATAATTAGAAATGATTCTAATAAATAAAAATGTTGAGAATTTTTAATATTATTTGGCAAAACGTCCATTTACTAAGTGCCAAAACAGAATAATTTAAAATCGTGTAAAAATAAAACACAAACAATATAATAAGTAGGGCTAGGATTTTTAGGTTTAAGCATATACTTAACTTAAATGCATATTTAGCATATTTCCCTTATAAAAACCTTTTTTAGTATATTTTATTTTAAAACAGAATAATTTAACATATTTTTACGTTAAGAACTTTAAATCAGGCATTTTTATATTCAGCGTTTCTGAAAAATGCCAAAAATACAATATTGTTAAGTATTTAGTATTAACCAATAGCGAAATTATTTTTCTACTAATGATATCTATGAAAAATATTGATCCCTTCATAAAATATCTCTTCATTAAAAAATAAAGATTTAGAAATATTAAAAGCTATAGGAGATATTTGAGAAGGGAAAGTCAATGGATTGGCTAATATCTCTAAATACTCAGCAGCAGAAATATCTGCATTTAAGTATGCTCCAATAACATCAGTCAATGTCGAAAAATCTTTCAGCATGTACAAAAATTTGTTGAGATGTAACCGGCAATATTTTATTTTAGAAAATTTACAAAAAATATTTGTAAGTTATTGCAATAATGCTTTAAATTCAATTTTTTTTTTGTTGTTAATATGAAATATATTAATTATTTTGGCGATGTTGAATTTATGCTTTACTATTGAAATATGTGATTTTTTTTTTATTTTAATTTTAATTATAAGTTATGTAAATAAAGGCTATATGAATTCAATTTTAAGAGAATATTTGTCAAGAATATATTTGCATTTTCTTAGAGAATATTAAGTGCATATTTTTAAAATTTAACGACCTAAAAATCCGAGCCCTAACTATAAAGTCTTTCAACAAGTAAAATGACATCAAAACTTCATGAAGTTAAAGAGTTAATTAATTAGTTGTATATTCTGGTGGTAATAATAATATTGCTAAGTGCAATAGCTCCCAAAATATTCAAATAAATGGATTGAAATAAATTGAAATAAAAAACAAAGTTGTCAACGATATAATTTAAACTTAAACTGATTGAGTTCCAAATTAAATTGTTTATAATCAAATAAATAGGTATTTTCTAGTCTATACTAAAAGTTCATTAATACTAAAAAATGTTACTATCATAATAAGCATAAAATAGGCATCATAAGAGTGAGATTATAGGTAATTTTGGAGAAAATATCCTAGTAAAAATTTCCAGATCTTAACAATAATAGAAAAATTTATTATATATTTTTTTAAAAAAAAAATTAGTTCCTACTTATTGAGACAAAACCAAATATCGTTTCTTATTAAATTCTTAACGTCAAGTGCATTTTTTTTTTTTTTTGGTTTTGATTTTATCTTACGCTTAATTTTAATTATAAGTCACGTACTTAAAAGATATGAAAAAAAAAAAAAATAACACAAAACTTTGACATAGTCATACAGTCTTTAGAAAATTTAAAAAATTTACTTTAAATTTTACACAAAAATTTACATTTTAAATTTCTTAGAATTGAAAAATTATTTAAAAGTTTAAAGAAAATTTTTTTTATTATGATTGAAAAAAAAAAACAAAAGTTATTATAAAAAAGATTAAGATAAATTTTTGTTTAATTATTAACAAACAAAAAAAAATATAAAAAAAATAAATGGGTTCATTTCTAAGAATAGATTTAAAAATTAAAAAAAAAAAACAAAAAATAGTTTAGTTTAAACTTTAAAGATAAGTTTTGTTTAAAATTTTCTGGGAAATGTATTTTTTTTTTTTTTATTTTTTATTTTTTTTTTTTACTGGCATACCTAATACCTATCCTATTCTATCATATACTTATAGCTATTAATATATATTTATAACTGATTTCTGAATTGTTAATATTATATTTAGAGAATCATTTTTTTTTTATATATGATAAACGTGCCCTATATGCAAGATAACAAAACGCTTAATTGTTACCGTACCGTAAAGTGTAACTGTTATGTTCTGTTATGTTCTGCAACAAAATGACATGCAATGTTATTTTGTTCTGAAATGGATACCTACACGAATAAAATTTTAAATATTTTATAACTAAATAAAATTTAAAGAAATTGTTATAAAAATAAAAGAAGCAATGGCACATTTTAAATTAAATTTTTATATTTAATTAAATTAAAGATATCTAAATGTATATCTTAAAGTTTAAAATATGGTTTCATATATAATTATTATCTAACTAAACAAATCAAGTTAATTTTAAAGTTTAAATATTTTTAAGGAAATATACATATGTATTATGTAACATACATAGGTACATACCAACATAACTATAACAACAAATTCAAGTATAGTAACTATGTAGTAAGTAATCTATATGAGAACATTCTTTTTAAATGTGTCTAAATGTGAAAAGTTTACAAAAATTGATTTGTGAATTAGGAAAATAGTTATGTTACTGTTTCATGGAAGAATTATGTTATAAGTCAATCATTTGAGTTCTACACGTTGATTACAGACCAACGATTAAATAAAACAAAAAAAAAAAATTATGAAGAAGAATATAATAAAGTATGCTAATCATAACAATCCCGAAACGAAGCATTACCTAATTCAATACTATTTATACGTTCTTCTTTTCTATATATTTTGTTCCTTATAAAATTATCGGACCATTTTTAACAATTAATCACAACATTTTTTGAAAAATTAATTTTTTTTACAATAAATTTACAATGATATTTATATTTAATTTGTTTCTAATTTTTAAATGAAATCAGAATTAGACAATATCCCTAAACTATAATATTCACGATAACATAATAGGCAGGCACACCTAAACGATTTTTCATGCGGTAGGTACATATATTGGCTAATTATCTTGAACAGATAATCGTCCGATAAAACTGCCAGACAAATCTTTACCATATCTTTTTATTTTAATACTGACAAAAAAAAAATGATATACAAAATCAAAAGTCACAACACAACACCACAACCCTAACCATAATGTAATCATAACAAATTATTGGAAAAATGTCAAATTAACATACATATATGATTTGCACGCTCTTTCTCTCTCTTATATTAATGATTTGCGAATAATGCGACAAATGTTTTTTTTTAAATGACAGCGCATTATAGTTAAATAATAACAGTACTATTATATTATAGAGTTATATAACTAGTTAAATATAACTATTACATATATTTAATTATAATTAGAAGTATATGAAATGTCATGCAAATGTAAAAAATCATATGATATCATATGATAACTAATGACTAATGACTCTTAATAGTTAGGAGTAATATAAAATTCGATAAAATGAAAATAAGTACATACATATACATACTAAAAAAATTATTTACAAATTTTAGTCCTAAAAATCTCTATAATTTAAATTTGTATGTATGTATATGTAAATTTTAATTTACAGTTTACACATATTTTTTAGAATATTCTTTAGACCGTAGTTTTTATTTTCATTACTTCTGCAAAATTACTTTGAAATGTTGCACGACAAAAACACCTAGCTATACATAATTAAAATATATTTTTTTATAAAAGCATAGGTACCCTAAACAGTTTTCACTTTATATGTCCTATTAAACAATTCTAACACACCACACGAGGGGCAGCAATTGCGCATTCCTACTATGTGGAACTACCTAAGTGATACTCTACTGGTTATAGCAATTCGTTTGTTGTTAGAACTGCTAAAATGTGGAATTTATTACCATCCACCGTATTCCCAAAAGTTGGCGGTTTACCCCTCACCTCACCTCCCCATTAACCTCAATTTACCCCTCACTTCCCCATTAACCTCATTTGTTCCATCCCTATCCCATCCCATATAATCATAACTATTTCAAGTACAAAGGATCATATTCCTAGTTTGTGGTTTTAGAATAAAAAAAAAAAATATATATACTTATTATAACATACACGTATTAATATATCTGGGAAATTTAGTGCACTTACCCTACTATTATATATCGTTGAATAAGCCTTAATAGTTAGTTAGGTACTTAGATATAATATAAAAATAAAAGAGATTTTTTATGGCATAAAAATTAGGAATAACCTTTTTTTTTATGGATTAAAATTAGTTTGGATTTGATAATTAAGATATGCAATTCAGCAAATTGCATGTCATATAGGTAATATAAAAAAGCTTTTATATTCCATTTTAAAGTTCAAAAATTATATTAAATAAAAAATGAAAATTGTAAAGACATGATGACTGGGAAAAACTGGACCGATAACAATAAAACCTATTAAATTATTACAATACAATTTTAGAATAAAGGAATGAAATGTTAATTTCTATATTATTTTAAGTTTAATTAAATCGTTTTTGTTTGTTTATTGTTTTTTTTTTGTTTTATATAAATCAATGACCTTAATATTGCTTTTAATAAACACTTTAACTAGAATAAAAAGAAAATAATTAAAAATAAAAAAAAAATTTTTTTTTAATTGAAATTAAAAGCTTTTTAAAGTTAACGTTCGTGAAAATTTACTGATGACTGTTATGCAATCATCGCAATTTTTGTCTTAGAAAAAAAAAAAAACAAAAACCGTATAGAATAAATTAACTAACTTTTTTTTTTTTTTGTTAATGAATTTTTCTTGTTAGTTGTTTTTTTTTTTAATTTTTTTTTTTGCTTTTTTTTGTTAGTAACCATATTTAGAAAAAACAAAATCTTTTTATTTTAACACAATCATATTATCGACACCAGTTGTTAAATTTTTATTTTATTGTTTTTGTTTTTTCTTTTGTTCTAAAGCGCAATTTTTTTTTTTTGTTTTTACCATATTTGGTAAACGTGAAATCTGTATAGATTTCATTATTAGAACATTTTTTTTTTTTTTTTTTTATCGAATTAAATCGAATTTCACGTATATTTTCTTCCTTTTTGTGTAGTAAATAAATACTATAGAAATTTTTCACAATAGATGAAAAAAAAAAAAGATTTAAAGAAAAGAAAATTTAAGTTTGCTACTACAAATACAAATAGAAGATGACGAATTCATAAAAACAACACGTTCTTATAACAGAAACAGATCAAAAATACATGCTTATATGTATAATGAGAATTTTTTTTCATAAAAAAAATTAAAATTCTAAATTTGGAATTTTATATCTATAGATCTTATAATGTATCTAAATGCAATTAAAATTAAATGCCTTTAATTATACTAATTTAAAATGTATAGCATTATAGCATAGATATCAGACGTAAGATTAAAAAGTTGCTGATTTAATTGTTTAAAATGATGTTTTGTGCTTATCCTGTATCAAATACTTCAAGATTGAAGCCTATCAGTTTTATCAAGATTTATAATAAAAAAAGATAAGTCCTAATAACGAACAGTTCAGCTGTTCAGATTAAATCCAAATACAAACATGATAGTTATCAAAGAATACAACAAAAAAATCATTAATTTATTTAAAATTCAGCAGAAATTATTCAAATTCAGTTAATTTTGGTTGTTTTTTCAAATGAAAACTTACAGATCCTTTTTGTTATTAAAACGTTATTAAAAGAATAAGTGGAACATTGGAAAAGCTGCGGGATGTGCTGTAGGAAAATTATAATATTTTACTTTCATATTCTGGCATCTGACATCGTTTATTTAATGTATCAATTTTTCACATTAAAATACAGAGAAAGAAAAAGAGACTTGAGGCTGAGAGGATCCTGAATTTTATTAATAAGAAATGAGCTTTCACAATTATTTATTCTGTCTATGGGATCGTATTGAAAGTCGGTTTATCACAATCCTGTTTTATTAAAATCCTTTTTTGTTTTTAAATTTTGTCTTTTTTTTAAATCCTCTTTTTTTTTTTAAAACCCGCCGGTTAAATATGTAAAAAAAATTAATGGGGGTGAATTTAAAAATTGGATTCAAAATCAGGGCTATCCGCCTTTTCTAGAATATTTATTATACATATATACATACATGTATATGCGAGATTCTGAACTGAGAAGGATTTTAGAGTTAGATTCAAAAGCATAGAATTACATGATTATTTACTTGATATAATCGTTTAAAATATGGAAAAAGAAAAAAAATAGAGATTTTTAGGCTAAAAGCTTAAAGTACCTACTATTTAGGTATAGGTACTATACTTTGTAAGAAATCAATATTTGGAAATTCTGTATTGCAATAATCGATGATTTGCTTTTGAATGTTTCATAGCAATTTGTTTTTAATCGTTCTAATTTATGGTTATTTCTTATATCCGGCATAACGTATATTTGTATAGATTTATCAAACTTTTGTGATAACAATTTTATTTAATTGGAATTTTATTAGAAAAAAAAAACTTACGTTTAACAAAAATAAATCCATTTTTTACAAATTTTAAATTTAAACACCTTCTATAATTATATAAATGAATTCATATTTTCTGAATAACAAAAATATTTCAATTTTTGTTGTTTTTTTTTTATTTTATTTTAAAATATATTAGCTCATAAATAACAAAATAATTATTATTTTACTACACCATTAAATTTAATTTAATGCTAAAACAAATGTAAAAAACAAAAATCAAAAATATAGATTATTTTTAATAATATTATAAGCTTATATAGTTTATTTAATCAATAGGTATTAAAACCAATTCATGTAAGATAATAAGTTTTAGAATAAAAAAAAAAAAAAAACTAAAAAAAAGTCACATATCTTATAAATACTTAATAAATAAAAAAACAAACTTCTTTGATTATCTGGCTTTACAATAATATATTGAATAAAGGTTTGACATTTGCTCGTCAAAAGAAAAAAATATTAAATAAACAGTAGCAGTAGGAGAGTCTAATTTAAATTTAAATCATTCTTATACTGTTAAAATTGTAAAGTAATTGACAAAAAATGTCCTAATATATTAATAAAAAATATGTCTTCTTCTAAAAAGATTTAATTTTGAAACTGTAATAAAATAAAAAAATTTGTATATTAAGAAAATCATTTTAAATTTAAATAGTTGAAATACCTTTAAGGTTTCATCTTGTTATTTGCAGAATCTGACCCAGTAGATATAAGTTACATTACATATGTTTATATGGCAAGCTGTAACTTCTACAAAGCTCCTACATTAAAATCGAATTATTGGCTCATAGGTAAATGGTTTCTCTATTTCGTTTTTTTGCACTCTTAATTACAATATTAACGAGGACATTATTTCTTTCCTTGTAAATTTCCAATTGTAAAATTAGTAGTAATTTTTGTTTTTTAAATGATAATTAATGAATTAATAATATTATTGTTAACACATAACGTACGGGATATTATAACTTCAATTTTCTATGTTTCTGGATATTTATGCCTGTTATTTTTAACTTTAAAACTTGATAACTTGGCATTGCCAAAAAAACCAAAGTTTCGAAATTGTTTTCCCTTGAAAATTCTTAAAAGTTCATTCCTATTATAGAGCTCTTATGTTTTTCGTTCGGTAAGGATCGTATTAGTTTAATTGTCCCACTAATTAAAGTAAAATTATTATGTCATCTTAAATTCAAAAAAAGCAATGAAAGATTTGTTCACGTTCCAAACGACAATCTCAGAAAATTTCTTGAAAATAGTAAATCTACTTTACCCTCATCTTAACTATTAAATTGTCTAATAACAAGTGAAATTGTATTTTATGCATCTTATAAAAAAAAAAAAATTTTTTTCCCTTTCTACTCCTACAAAGAGCATAAGGCATCCACTAAGTCATCTATTATTCATATTTGACTTAGTTTTGTGAATCATTAAATTCGTTAAGCCGTTGATCGGCTTGGCTGTAACTATTGTACAAGACTAAAACGTTTTTTTATTCTACGACATCTATTATCTTGTACAAGAATTATGTTTTATTATTATTATTTTATTATATATTGCAATATGATATTAATTATAATTTATAAGACATATATATAAAAGTTATTTTTAATTTAATTATTTTATGCTAATTATATATATTATAACAAAAATTTATATTATTTTTATTAAGGCTATTGCTCCACTAGTCTTTCTTAAAAGTGTTAATGACTTTTTTCTCGCCAAAATGAAAAGAGACAACATGAAAAATGTATACAGTCCAAAAAGAGCTAGGAATTTTAATTTTCGGAAAATTTTTGACATTACGAATTTTTTATTGCACTAGTAAACATTTATTTTGATTTTAGCTTATTATAAAATATTTTATTTTCTTAATATTAAAAAAAAATTGCGTGTTTTGTTTATCTTATTTAACTTTAAGATAAACAAAAAAAAAAATGTCAAAAAGAGAAACGTAAACTTTTACTAAAAAAAGTTTTCCCAGATCAAGTTTTTTTCGGACATAACCACATTTTGTTTGATTCAACGAGTTTTATTCGGATACAACCACTTTTAAATTCGGATATAACCACTTTTTTTTTTTGGAAAAAAGTCGTTCTTCCGTCTCTGTCTCTCGCAGATTTTTGTATCTTTCATAATTTCTTTTAGAAAAAAGTCATTAACACTTTTAAAAAAGACTAGTAGAGCACGGCCTTTAATTTATATAAGTCGGGGTTTGAATCCGAGACCTTTCGTATAAAAGGCCGTTATCTTAACAACTACACCATTGGATGGATATCCCTTAAAAATATTCTACCTATAATTATTTTAAACCTAATTCAATAAAAAAAAACTTCTTTCCATTTGATAATATTAATTTCACAAAATAAAAGATTTTTCTTGAAATAAACATGAACTTGAAATTATTTAAAATCAACAAAATAAAAAAAAAATTTTTTTTGTTTGTTAAACAAATTTAACAGTGTAAACCTTGAAAAAAGAAATAAAACTAAATTATATATGAATTTGTTATGATATGACATAAGCGATTTAATTTTCACTTTAACGTTAATCAAACATAATCATTTAATTTAAAGATAATACAAATTTATTTCTTAAAACTGAATTCAAAAAATATAAAAGATGGACAAGTGCTTTAAAATTTAAATAACTTTTTCAATATACATATATACATTATGTATTTCCATTATATGCTTTCTTACAAAATTTGTTGGTTTTATTAGTAAATTATATACTAGTAAACTATATTATATACATTATACCTTGAAAACATTTATGTAGATATTAACATTGAAAAGTACAATAATATAAAAACATAAAATATTTCCATAATAATAATGAAATCTTATGTACGCTCCTATAGTACAAGGTTTTTATTACACATAAAAACAATTTTTTTTTTTTCATGACATAATTTTTTTTTTAACCGGCAAAATAAAATCTAATTGATAAGAACTAGCATTAGAATACGAGTAAGTATGAAATTATTTTTAAGGGAGGATGAAAGAAAACATAAAAAAAGAACTTGCAAAGCAACAAAATTATTAATAATATTACAAAAAAAAAAAAAAACCATAGAAATAAAATATGACGAAATCAACTAAAATAAAACTAAAAAAAAAAAAAAAAAATTCATAAAATTATTTTTCATTTTCTAATTACTTTGTTATTGCCTTGCTATTTTCCCTATTTTGAAACACTATCAGATGATAAAAAAAAAAAAAACACAAACACAATGAAGAAACAGAAAAAAAATATTAAAATATGTAATTGTAAGACGTAAGGCGTAAGCGTCAAATAAACGAAAAATGAACTATCAATTAATATTTTAAACTTTCAAATGAAATTGTAAGCTTTTTTTTTATCACTATAACGGTCAGTCAACAATCTAATAACTATATATACACAAGTTCAAAGACCAAAGTCAAAATATTACTTAATAAATCATAAGTTATTTTATTCTATAAAATAATTAAGAAAAATATCTTTAATAATAAATATCTTTCAGATTCAAAACAGTAGAACCTTTTAAATGTGACACTTTATAATCGATTCATCTTCTAATCAAACAACATTCGAACGAAATATATATATATATATATTTTTTTATTTATTTATTTGTAAATTCAAAAAAGTGCAGTGTACAGAATTTCACATACATAATGTATATATGAAATTTTTAGTATTTATCAGTCTAAGATAAAAGTATACAATACAATTTCAAAATGAGATCGTTGTATAAAATATAATTAAAAACATACATTTTAATAAAATCATTACATTACAAAACACATTACAATTTGTTTAAGTACAGAAATACGGATTAGGTAGCCATAAGATATTCCTTGAGGTGATCTTTAAAATTGATGATAGAAATTAAATTTTTTATTTGCAGTGGTAGATTATTAAAATGAAAAATCATTGTGGATACAAGAGTATTTATTGGAACACTTTGAGGCAGATCAATTGTTTCGGTTTCTCGTATTATAAAAATGAGTTTCAGAAATTGTAGATAGAATTATGACTGATTTGATTTTATTATACGTATTAACTTATAGCAAAGGCCAAATCATACAAATTTTTACTTTTTCCAATGGGAGAAATTTTTTGCTGTAAAGTAAATTTGACGGGGTTAACATCGGTAAATTATTTATAAATTTTAAGACTTTATTTTGAAGTACCTGTTATTTATGTATTTTATAGGCAACCGCAGAAGACCAAACAAAGTTTAAATGAGTTAAACGCTAATGAATGTGGGCAAAGTATAAATTGCATAAAGTTTGCATAATCTGTATATTGCTGCAATGTATGGTATGATTTTTTGCTTTATGTAATTGATATGGGATTCCCATTTTAAATTTTTATTAATGTAAAGTCCAAGATATTTTAATCAATTCACATTTTCAATAGTTGTATCGTTTATTGTTAGTTGGTATATACTGGAAATATTTATTTTAAGTCTATTGATATCAAAATAATCATTAAGTAAATTTAAGTCAGCATGTTTTAAAAAATTTTCTTTACTGAAATTTCACTATAAATTAACACTGCATCATCTGCAAACATAGTTAAAGTACCATGTAAGGAGAGATCAAAGACATCATTAATGTATACATAATAAATAAAAATGGACCTAGAATGGATTCTTACGGAACACCATTTTTTATAACGCTCTTACTGCTTTTATAACATCCAAACTGTACATAATGTTTTCGGTTTGATAAATAACTGTTTATTATCTTTATTGCCTCATTTGAAAAGTGCGATTTTTTAAGTTTTATCAATAAAATTTCATGATAATACTATAATTAAAGCTGTCACATTATTTTTGGATAACGAAGATTGAATCATATTGACAACTTCAACACAAGCTGAAGTTGTGCATGAATTTGGAACAAACCCAAATTGACTTTTATTTATTATGCTAAAATTAGTTAAATGTCTGCATATTTGGCTAAAAATAATTTTTTAACTACTTTAGAAATTAATAGAATTCTTTAAATTTTTTTTTTTTACATATATCTTTCTTTGATTTAAATGATGTGCCTTTTATAAAATGTTCAAATAGATTTTCCAGATATCCAAATAGATTAAATTTGAATTTCTCTACAATTTTTATATTTTCTAAATTTTAAGAATTTAAAACAATTTAGCTGATGAATTAAATATTAAAAAAAAAACCACCAATACATATAATTTAATTTTGTAAATAAAAACGAACTTACTACCGGCAAAAAAAGAGTTGTTGAATTGAACGAATTTTATCTCCAAAGTAAGAAATTTCATGAAAAAAAATTCCCACATATTTTTTTTTTATCAAAGATTTATAAAAAAGATTAGAAATTGGCTAAAAATCAAATTTAATATAGCTACTAATAAATAGTTTCAATTCAGACTCACAACCAGATACATACTTATTTATATCTATAATTTAAAAGAAACAGAGCTATTCATCTTCCCTAGATGTTCGAACTAAAAAAATGTAGTAAATTATAAACAATCTACTACTTAATAGTGACAAAGAACCGTCAATAGTTGATAAACAAATATTAAAGTTGAAGAGCTATATTCGTTTTATTCAGACCATTTTCTGTTATCGGTTCCAAAAATGACCCAAAGAAGTCTCAAATAAAAAGTATTCACTGTATGTGATAAATTTCTAAAAAAAACTATTAAATATATTTAAAAAACATTAATAATCATTTTGTTGTTGAATATTTTTTTTTCTAAATACACTTTGACCTCGATTTACAACGATTCGATTAAGACTACACTTTGTCTTATTTTAAACTTAATTTTTATTTTATTTTTTATTTCTATTTTTTTTTTTTTAATCTACACCTAATTTTAATTTCTTTTCTTCAATTATTTTTTACTTTAAGTCACTACAAAAGAACAGTTTAAGCTGACCATATAATTTTCACTGAATATAATATGTATATGTACATATATACACATATGTGAATACTGACAACATATTAAAATTATGAACTTAACCTAAATAAAAAAGCTAAACTTTTGAATGCAATATCCAAACACCTATAAAAAAACTTAAAAAAAAGCTGATTAAAACACTAAAATTTGATTTATAGAATAACTTTACTACATATAAGTATGTAGTTTAAAAAAATGTCTAAACAAAAAAAAACTGTTACCTATTATTTTTAAATTCCAATAAAAAAAGGCGGAAAACTAAAAAACGAACAGCATACCAGAACAGAACTTCTCTTTTTAATAAATAATTCATAATAAAAATAATGAAATATACTGTGTTTTGCAATTTAAACTTTAGATTTAGCATATAAATCTTAAGCGACAAACTATTAATTCAACATCAAACGATTATTTAGTAATTTAAATAATTTTAATACCGATCATTTATTTAAAATGTCACATAAATGACATATTTTTAACATTAAGTAAATAATTTACAATGAAATAGGTACTAATTGTAAAATTCTATTGAAATATTTATGTTATTGGTATAAAAATTATTGATTTTTTTTTTAAATTAAAATAAACTTTTAAACTAAAAAAATTATTAATTATTTAGCGGTGTGCATATTTATGTTTATTTAAAACAGAATAAATAAAAAAAAAGTCTTAAATCAGTCGAGTTTTTTGAGCTTTAAAAATTAGTTTATTTTTAGTTATATTAGTTTTAAAAGAAAAAGATTCATAGAACCTTTGTCCTTTGTACTTAAAATCACTTAAATAATTACATCTATTTTGCATTTTAAAATATCCTCATTCATACTGTTGTATTTCCAGAAGTTTATGGGACTTATTATTAAAAATGCACGGAAAACGCGCCGCTCGAAAAAGATTATTCACCTCGTTCACTCTATGTTGGTATGATTGAAAACGCGTGATTAAATTGTAATTCGAAATTAAATGACAGTTGTCAAAAACAATTTTTAGTGTAATATAAACGTCAAGTAGGTAAACAATAATAATTTTTTTATAAAGTTTAAAATTTTAGAAACTTTTAGAATTAAAGTTGTTTTAGAAAAAAGTTCTAATAAAAAATTTGTATTTTGTTCATTTTAAGATAAAAAATGTAAAATAATTATTATTGTATTTTGTTCATTTTAAGATAAAAAATGTAAAATAAAAAGTTTTTTTATTTGCAATTGATTTTTAAACTTGAATAATTTTTTCCAAAAAGAAGTTTCATTTAAAGTGTTAGAAGTAAAATTTCCTACCAAATTATTTTCTTTTACATTTCGTACTAATTCAACTTATTTGTCCTGTTTTGTTATTTTCTCCTAATCCAAAAAGGTTAAAAATTAGAAAAGTTAAATTAAAAAACTTAAATTTTTCATTTTATTTACTTAAAAGATTTAAAGTAAATGAAAAACTTACATAAATGCTTTTTTATTTTTTTTAAAACGCGAACATGTTCACGCGTTTCATTTATACACAACAAACTAGCGCCGTACGTTTTCAATCATACAAATAAATGAAGTTCGAAAAAAACGTTTTCCGTGCGTTTTCAATCATACGATAATAATTAATTTGACATTTCGGTAGTATTTATGTGTTCCGAACATTTTCAATCATAAGGCCCCATGTTAAATTTTTGTTTCAAATAGTGTTAAAACAATAAACGACCTCTTAAAGTTGTACAAAATTTTCTGTTTCCATATAGATTTTGTCTTTTCTTTTTTTATAGCCATTATAAAACCATTTTTTTATAGCCTTTGCAGTTTAAAACTATTCACAAGAAACTTGTTTAAAACCCATTATTTATTAGAAAGGTAAGGTTCTATAAGGTAATAAACTTAAAAGTTAAACATTCATCGTTCAAATATAAATACAAAATCTTGACACCAAAGATAGATTCATTTTATAAGTAAATTATCGACAACTAGATAAACTCGACGTAGCATACGCCAGTCTGGTAATCTAGAAATAATATTGGTTTTTGTCACTTAACTTTTAAATCAAATTACAAGAAATATTTTTCTGTTCTAATATATTTTTTATTTATCTTAACAACGTTTTTTGAGAACTATGTTATCTTCACCAGTAAGAATACTTAACTTTTTACAATAAGAATAAGGATAAATTTAAATAAACATACAAACCTAGGTAACAACATTAAAAAAACTAAAGCGTGGACATATTATTAGGAAATATTATGTATTATTATTATTCCAGTATTCCATCCATAGATTAAGAAATATATTAATAATATAAAACTAATGTAATGCTGGCCCACATCCGAAGGGAAAAGGCCCATTCAAATTAAATTGTAATATTTATATTACACATTTAATAAAATAAATAAATAATAAAAATTTTGTAGTGGGGGTTGGAGGACGACAGCCCCCTTTCCTTCAAAAATAATCTATTTTTCATAAAAATGTTTAAATTCGTATAAAATTCAATATTTTTTAAATGAAATGTCAAAATTGAATACTTTTGAATGCGAGGGTTTTCAAAATTAATTATTTTTCGTATGGAGATGTGAAAATTTAATTTTTTTTTAATGAAATTTGTATACATATATTGTGTGGGCATACTGTAAGTATTAATAGTTGGATTAAAAATCAGAGTATTCCCCTTTTCCGAAATATTTATATCCATATATCTATGTCTATGCGAGATTTTGAAATTTCGGAATTTTGATTTTCGGAATATTGTAATTTCGGGATTTTCAAGCATTAGCACCCAACCCTATAAATTTCCAATTTTTTTATTCTTTTTTTTCTTATGTGTACAGTATTAGTTTTTGCTATGAAAAATGTTATTGTTTCAAACGTTTACAGCTTTTATACCTATAATAGATAACTTGACATAAAAATAACAGAATAAAATGACAATGTTTAGTGCTGCATTTAAAAAATTATGAAATTTATAAACTTAACTTAACTAAATGTGGTTCTTCAATTGCTAATACATATAACAAAAAACAAAAAAAAAAAACCGATTTTATAAATAACACTAACATGCAAAAAAAAAACAATTTATCAAAATTGATTAAAATTAAGTTCAGCAAATTTTTCGATAAAATTTTTGTATCTGTCGCAGATCAAATTGAAATTATATTTTTTTTTTTAAATCTCATATTAATATCAACTTAAATCCCAAGTCTCAATCTAATGCTAATTATTTATTATAATTTAGAAAAAAAAAATTAACACCTATATTCTAATGAATTATTATATACTTTATAAAATTAGATTTTTAATTTCCTTCATATTTTTTATAGGAATAAAAAAGTTTTTGAATGAAATCAAGAATTAATTTTATAATATAATGTTAAATATATGTAACCATATTTTGTTAATTACGTTAAACGTAAAATTATCATATTTCCTGATAACTTCTCTCTTAAATAAATTACGTGATTTTCTATAAATGGAGTAAATTAAAAGATATATTAATTATCAATTTCAATACATAAGATAGAATTCTTAGAATCTCAGAAAAATCTTTTTTATCATACAAATTTTTTGCATTCAATTCAGTTAAAAAGTCAAATTTTACTTCAAAAAACAAAAATTAAAAAAAAAAAAAAAAAAGAATTAAATATCAATGTTGAAAGCAAATTAAATACCTATCTATTGTAAATTTTTAGACAAAACAAAAACGTCCAATAAAACAATTATGTAAATGCTTCTTATTTTATTTTACTTTTGATTTTAAATATTAAAACCTTTAACTTTTTAAAATTTAATTTTTTAATGCTGTAATTTAATACTTTTTTATGTAATTGCTTTTAAATATCCATATACCTATGCTTTATTTTTATTCAATATATTAAAATCATGCTATAGTTTTTTTTAATCAACAATTTAATTAACCTATTGATCGGTTGTAGCTATTGTACAAGATATGAAGAATATGAAATATGTAAGTACATATGTATAAATAATTTCAAGCTATATGTGCGTCTCCTATTATTTAGTACAGTTAAATATATACATATTTTGATTTATTTTTTTATTTTTGTTTATATATTGAATATTTTTTTTTTATGTCTCGAAATTTTACACATTTTTTTATGATCCACTGATGTGAAGCAAATCCTTGATACTTTGTATCTATATATCTATATTCAAAAAATATTTCGATTACGAAAAAAGTAACACCTCAATTACGAAAAAGTAAATGAACCATACCAGCAATCAAAAATCAAAACTAAACTTTAACTTGATCGTAAACTCAATTAATTTTACTTTAACCCAGATATATTTCACATATAAATTTCAAAATATAAAATCAAACACCTGGATTTACTTCGTAATCGAAGACCTAAATTTCAATATGTACTAAAAAAAAAACAAAAAAAATTCCAAGTTCATAAAAGATTTTTTAAATTAATTTTTAATTTAGAATTCTTCTAATTTTAAATATTTCCAAAGAACCAAACTGTAGTCTTCTTAGTTCCAATCTAATAAATACATATACATACATATATACTTACACTATTTGCACACATTTTCATTAAAATTCTTTTTTTTTTTCTTCCACTTATAACATTTAATTCAATTGTGACTTTATTAATAATTTTTTAAATTCAAAATGAGTTTACATTTAACAGTTAAAAAAAAAAAACAAATTTTAAATTATTCAATTTATCATCATTGAAAATATCGGGAATGTGAAAAAAACAAAACACTGCACACCCTCTTCACACAATTCCGTCACAGTTTTCAGAAAACAAAAATAAACGTTTACCCAAATATAGCAAATTGAGAACCCAGAATATGTACATTGTACATTTATATATTATATGTAGGTACATACTTAGACTTTCATATATAATATGTAGACATTGTAGTATGTAAATTCTATAATTCAAGCTTAAAAAAAAACAATAAGGCCTGCATATTATTTCATAACCATTTTCTGTACTTATAATAAAAATTGCTGTTAGAATATTTTAAATTGCTGCCATATGTATTAAAGTACATGCTTTACATATACACAAATACATTAGGTGTCAATTAAATACGAAGAAAAAATTAATTTTTTTTTTGTTTTATAATGAAAAAAGCATTTTAACGATTATAAATTTTTTCTTTCGTTTATAAAAGTTTTTACAAGTACAAGTACATATTTTATATTATTTGGGAATTATTTCGTTCATTTGTACTTCTTCAGTAGGCATTGATTGTAGTACCAATTTACCTAGACAAACAATTTAAGCATTTAACTGAACTTACTATATACTTATAGGAAATTTTCAGCTTATGTACGTAACATACACATAACATATTTTATGTATTAAACGTCTATAAAATAATGTAAATTCCATTTTAACATTATATTTATTTTAGAAGTGCTTTGTCCTTCAATACTACTGGACTCTTTAGTAGCCTTTTAGTGCTGAATTACTGAGTCAACTTTTATATAGTTTAAACTAGTTAAAAAATCGTTTATGTTTAGAGTTAGCCAATATCATATCGATAATAATTTATATAAATAGTGACAACAGTGAGTTACTCAATCATTACGTTTAATATATTTAAATAAGCCTTTATTAGTTATCTTTTGCGGAGTTATATTTGTCAGTAAATTTTTAAAAATAAATTTTAGAAAAAAGTATTCAAAAAATGAATGACGGCGTACATGCGAAAAAAAAATAGAAAATTTAAAAAATGCTCAAAAGACTCACACGAAATATTATCTAATTTGCTTTCTGTTTGTTTGTCTGCCGTTCACCAGGCACTTATTATTATTAGAACAAATTGTTGACACTTATAAGAAAATATCAGTCAATAACTATTATAATATTGATTAAGCATTTATTACATGATTAATATTGAGTTAACTATTAGGCATGTACTCAATACTAAAGCTTTTATGGCATCAAATTAATTTATTTGAGAAAAATAAATATTTTTAAAAATAAAATAATTATTTACATTACAAATAAATAATTAAAACTGAAAGGAATCTAACTTGTGGAATGTAAAAGAAACTCTAAACAAAATAAGTTTTATATATAAATATAATAAGGTGTCCTCGGTGTCCTATTTTGTAAGAGTGTATGTCATAAACTTTAAACACTGAGGGAGTGTGGGTTCGAATCCCACACACGTCATAAGAGTAATTCCCCCTTACGACATGTACAGGTCACACGCCTGAAAAGGAAATGCTGTGTAATTTCCTTGTTACTTTTATGTGGCAGGGAAATGCACTAAAAAAAAAAGTATAATAAGAAATGCACTAAATAATATGAATTGATGACCGGACCGGACTAAAAATATGGATAATATTTAACTGAATCAAAGACAACGAATCATGACAAAAGAAGACACCATTGTAATTTATTAATATAATACTTATAATGTGTATGCATTTTTATGACAGTAACTATAAAAATATGCACTCATTGTATTTATAGATACATTTTGTTGAATAATTGAAAAGAGTAAACTTAAAAAAAAAAAAAAAAAAGTCATCAAATATAAAATGGTTTGTTTTAGTACGACTAAAAATGGAAGTTTTTTTTTTTTTTTCTTATTACTTTTTTATAATTTTCTTTTATTTCCGTTTATTTCTTAAAAATTGTATTTAGTCTATGGGTAACCAAACCATTTCTAAATTAAAAATGTATCTGGTTAGCAATAACATGTTTTCTTTTTTTTTTTTTTGTAATAATAAATAAACGTGAGTTTTAACCCTATCAGGGCGCAAATTTTATTATTTATTTTTATTTTACTTTTCTTCGTATTTTGTTTTTCCTTTTCTTTTTGATTCAAATCACTTAAATTTTTTTTTTTTTTTTCTGGGTATGTTTACTTTAAAGTCTGGTTCTGATTTTGTTTTTATTTTTCTATTTAAATTTTACTTTGTCAGATAATTTTTTAATACTCGTAATAAAAAAATACAGAAAAATTAAAAATTGCATTAAAAAAAAAATACAGTAATAAATAAAAGTTTTTGAACAATAGTAAGTAACGATGAACTTTTCTTTAAAGTTTAATTTAGAATTGCATTTGTAATATGTAATTGCAATTTTTTTTTATTGCATTTCTCTGCCACATTACAGTCTTTCCTGATCAGGCGTGGCTGTAAATGTCATAAGGGGCAATAACTCTTACAACGTGTGTGGGATTCGAATCCACACTCCCTCGGTGTTTACAGCCTATTTTATACGCTCTTACCCCGTAGGCCACTGAGGCCTCCAATTGCAATTGCATGTATTCGAAGGGATGAAGAATAACTAATGTTACAATGTATGTTTCAGTGTCTTCATGAATTGTAAAATATAGAGTAGATCCTACAGTAGATGTGTTATGTGTAGTAAAACAGGAATAATATAAAAAAAAAAACTTTCGAATTTGCAAATATTTTTTGCGAGATTTAATGATTCTTGAGTTAACAATTCTCAATGTTAACCACTTTTTTTCTATAAAGTCGTCTTTTATCCAGTTATCCTAAAAAATTCATAACTTTTTATATAAGGTTTTAGAGTGGGTAATTTTTTGGGTATTTTAATTTTTTGCAGCTTCAAATTAATCTAAAACAGTTCAAAAACTACATTTTTTTTTTTGGCAATTAAATGATTTTCAATGAAAATTCGAGTTTTAAAAACTGTTATGTACTTACGACATTTTACTTAATCAAACAGCGTGATAAAAACAATTGTTCTTACCTGAAAAGAAACAAAAAATGAAAATATATTAATATTAGTATAAGTAAAAAAAACATTTATTTTGAAATTAATAACTATTTTAGACTATTTAAAACGTTAAAGGAAAGTAAAATTGATAAGTAAAAAAAAATTAAAGGTCATAAATATCTTAGAGTTAACTGAAAAGTTCAAGAACTCATATTAGTTCACACATATTAAATTCATACTAAAATTAATCGTTTGAGAAGGAATAAAACAGGGTTGGAGAATTTCAATGAAATGACTACTTGTTTAAATTACTAACAGATCATAACCAAAAAAAAATATATACAACTATATAAAACTAATAATATTAGTTGGTCCATATATCTTTGACATTACCACTGGTTCACTTTATTAGTTGACGTTATCTATTTTAACTATGAAATAAAAAAACAAAAAAACAATTTCAACCTAAACCTAAAATACCAATTATAAATTTAAGATTTTTTTTAATAGAAAAACATTTCTTAACATAAAAATTTTTATTTCATTTTAAAAAACACTGCTTTTATTTTTTTAAATCATATCCAAAAACATTTAAAAAAACACTGCAACAATGTCAATTTTTTTTTTTTTATTTTTTTTTTTTGATTTTATTTTTTTGTTGTACAATTTTATCGTTTTTTTTTTTTCTTTAATTTTTTTAAACCATACTGTTATTCTAGATTTGAATTTCTTTCATTGCCATAAACTAAATATATAAAATATGTATATATGTGCCTACATGATGCATGCACGAGTATAATATTACCATTATTTGTTGCTTTGTCTAGTAACGTGATATTCCTACAGTTAAACTTAAAAAATTTTAAGGTAAATAAACTCAAAAAAAAAAAAAAAATCTCTACCGTTATAAAAATAACAATAGTTTTCATTTTAATGGGAAAAAAAAAATTAATTACGTTTAAATCCTAAAAATATGCAATATTAGTATTAATCATAAATTTATGAATGAATTTTCATTGATTCCTTAAGTTTCATTTTATTTTTTGGAAATTTATTGGTTATTAAATTAAAAATCCCTGTAATTTTCCAATAATATATGGAAAAAATATTTTTACCCATCTTTAATTGGTATGACAGAAAATAAGTTCAATATAGCAAATTTTTGTTATAATAGTTATAATTTAAACGTTTATGATAATACAATCTGACAAGCTTTTTTCTTTAAATTTTTTATAGGCTATAAGTTAATTTTAAGATTATATAAAGGGTAAAATAAAGTTTAATTAACAAAAAAAAAAATCGTTGATTCAAATTTGTTTAACAGAAAGAAGAATATACCTATATATTTTTAAAGTTATATAAGGATTAAAAATGTACTCGCAAGTACAAACAAAACCAAATTTTATAAAAAGGATAAAAAAAGATTTTTTTTCTTCAGATTTCTTAATAAAACAAATGTCTAGACCGACCAAAAATATTTAGTTAATGTCTTTACATAGAATAACATACACATAAACTAATAATTGATTAGATAACTGAAATTAAAACGTTTTTAAAACAGTAACGGTTATACATTAAAACAAAAAATATATCCGTAAAAAATATAAAAAAAAAAAAATTGTTAAAATAAAAAATAATTAGCTTTTAAAAGTGCGTAGTTTTTAGTTAACGTTTTCATCTCACCACTATCGATTGGACAGTTAAAAATAACATACACTCTTAACTAAAAATAACCAAAAAAAATAAAAAAAAATCATAAATAAAACACATAATAAAAAATTTTAATATATTTCTACCTTTCCTATGGTATCTTTATGTCGTTACGTTTATATTTAACGTTTTTTCTTTCATTCTGTACTGGTAAATTAAAAAACAATTAAAAAAGTTTGCTTTTTCTTTCAATTTGAAAATAATCTTTTTCGGATTTTTCGCTTCATTGTATTTTTTATTATTTATTTTTCCATATAGGTATACTTTTTTTTTTTTTTTCAATACCATTTTTGTATATGAAATTTTGATACCTTGTAAATTCTAATGGTGTTTAAAAAAAAAAATACATATAATTATAAAGTGACAACAACTGTAAAGAATACAACAAAATTTAAGTAAGATTATCTAATTTTGTCGCCGCTAATTTTTTATTTTCACCCTATGTAATATTTTTGAAAGAACCCGCACAGCACGTCAACGGAAAATTTTTAATAAAACGAAAAACGTATAAAGAATTACTAAATTTTGTTAAATTTTAATGCATATAATGTATATGGAAAAATACAGGTAGAAGTTTCAGTTTATAAATATAGGAATAACTATAGATACTTATTAAGGTTTTTTTTTTTTTTTTTGAAAGTCTTGCATTACAATTTAAAGTAATAACTTGAAAAAGAAAAGATGAGGAAAAAGCAACAACAATATATATACATACTTAACTGTAAAATTTAAAAATGAATACAAAATCAAAATTAAAAATACCTCCATCTAAAGGTTTTTGAAGGTATTTTAAAGGTATTTTTCTAGCTATATTTTAAAAATCACGATATATTTATGCAATCGTCAGAGTTCATTTCAATCTAAAGATTTAAAAAAGAATGCTGTACCGAAAAATATGGCGGAAAATTATCTATTAATTAAACAAATTAAAATTTGAAAATATCTTAGTAGCTTTTAAAAACAAAATAACTTTTTATGTTAAAAGTAAATTTTAATTATTTTTATATGATTAAGGATGGAATACATTTCCCTTCTATGAACTGAATCATAAATAATTTCTTCGAGTTTCAATCACAAAATAAATGCTAAATACGTTTAGACGTTTTTCAATTCATTGGTCAAGTGCAAACTATATTATTTTGTACAAAATAATATAAACTTCGACGAATCAAAATAATATATATAGGTTAAGGTAAATTTATAATAATCAAAATATCTGATTTTAATATAATATGTAATTTTTACATTATTGACAATTTCCATTACGATAATATCTATATTAAGTACAATAATAAATTTATAAAGCCACAATAAAGAAACTTCGCCTCTAAAAATTCTTTTAAAAACTTTCTATAGAAGGTACTTTAAAATAAAATTTAACAGTTTCTAAATATTTTCAAAAACCACTTTAAAAGTACACAAAAAATAGTAACAAATAAAAATTTTTAAGATTGATAAATTTTGTGACATATTGAATTTATATCCATTTTTATAATATACATATATAAATACATATACTCATTCTAGGATTACATAGCATTATAAGTATATCAAACTTATGTATAAAAGAATCTGTTATTTAAATAGGATTAAAATTTAGCCAATCACATTGAATCTTTAAGTAGAGTTTTTTGACCTGACTTCTGTAAAGAGGACCTTATCATCTGAATTTTTTTTTTTACATTATGGATGCAATCATAGTTTATATAAATTATGGATTTTTAAACGTTTTTCTCATGATAGAAATAACTTTAAACTACACATATAGGCATAATAATGAACGCAGATTTTTAATAGCTTTAAGCATTAAAAGTATGTAATATATAAATTTATATAACTCTAATAAATAGATATATTGTAATCATAATTAATATATAAATTTATATAATAAAAGAACATTACCTTTTTAGGTTTTACATTCACTAAAAATACAAATATAGTAAAGTGATAAAAGCATTGTATCTATTCATTTATTATGCAATTTAATCAAACCATACAATTTTTTTTACATTTATATTCGTTAAGTGTTTTTGGTCATTTGTTTTAAGTGTTATAAAAAATGAAGGTAATAAATTTAGAATTTGAAAAATATTTTATGGGTGTGGGAGTACATGTCGTAAGGGGGAATTACTCTTACGACGTGTGTGAGATTTGAACCCACATTCCCTCGTTGTTTACAGTATATTTTATTCGCTCTTACTCACTAGGCCACCGAGGCTCCTGATACAAATTCTATATTAGTTTTGAATAAAATATAATCCGTTCTCCGGAAATAAAATATAATCTTCATTTTTTTTGGAATTTTTTTTTTATTTGTTTATCTTTTCTTGTCATTTGTTCGGATGACGTTTTTCGACGTTTATGCGAAAAAGTTGAAATAAATTAACTCTTAAGGTGATGACCTAATGTTCAAGTCGCTTCTAGCGTCGGTTTGACGTTTAACTAGAATACATTGATTTAAATGAAACTTGATCAAATAGAAAAGCGAAACAAGAAGCGCCGCACGAAGAGACGCACGTAGAGCAACTTTCTACTTTTACTCGCGTTGACAATAAATTTTTTTGTTCTTTTTTTTTTTCTATTTTATATTGGTTGTTGCCTTGTTGGTCATAAAGCGACACTAGCATTTGCTCTTTATTTTATTTATTTAGAAAGCGTCGACATTATCTCCAGAGTACAATTTGTAAATATTTTTGGAATTCTCTGATATAAAAAAATTATTAATGTAACAGCCTTAAAAATAAATTAAGAAAATGTACCCTAACTACAGTATATGTAAATAAATAAGATAAAGCGAAAACAATTATTTCTATAAAGTATATAAAATATTAAAGTAACTAAAGAATACATTTAAAAAAAACTTCTTGACAGACAGATTACATCCCCAGTCAATGAATTTAAAATTTACTTTATTTATGTCTATTAAAAAAAAAACTATGTATGTATAAGAATCGATCGTTATAAATCTTCATTGATCATTCTGTTACGTTCACTTAATCTCTATATCTGACCAACTACTAACTAACGTATATATATTGTTAATATCATTAATTTTCGACATTTGAAACTTTTACACAAAACAAAAAACTTATAACCTAAGTAAAAGTTCTATGAAACTTTGGAGTAAATTTCCATTTACATTAAATGTCGTAAATTACGGAAATAAATGAAAAATTTATGAAAATAAAATTTTATTTATTGAAATTTGCAATTCAATTTTAGTTTAACAATCGAATAAGTTAATTTGGGAATCAAAAAAAAAAGGCCAAGTATGATTTTTTCAATTCCTATAATTATTAATGGATATATGCAATAACTTTAAGGAATCAAGGAATCAAAATTCAAATAAGGTATAAACCAGCAGTAAAAATAAAAACAAATGATTATTTATATATAAGTGAATGCGACAATTTAATTTAATATTCTAACATTAAGGCAATCTCAGATTTAACCAAACCTTATTTATTGCTAAAGTATAATTTATATATGCATATTGGATATTCCATTAGAATTTTGTTTTTTCTTTTGAAATTTTTTTGGAATTACTTGGTAAAATTGTAATTTCGAGAATTAATGCTTCAAAATGCATTAATATTGTTTTTTTTTTAGGCAATTCAACCAAATAATATTTTATAAAATTTAAAAAAAAAAATTTTTTGATTCACATTTTTTTTTTTTAAATTATCATAAATTTTTGGTTGTAAAATTGATTACCGACATAATCGAATCATGAATCAGTGAAAAATTTAAATAGAGTAACAATCGAAATTAATTTAATAAAAAGAATTTTCATTCATTAGAAGAAATTTTGGAAATTAGTAAAAAAATTTTTTTTTAATTAAAGTACATATTAAAAAAAAGTAATAATTAAACCAAGAATATGCATGCACATGTGTATTTTCATATAGGCTACTTAATATATGGAGGATACGCTACTTAATATATTGAAATACAGTGTTTTGTTTAAGCCAGAAAAATTTCGTTTATTATATTATCTTCTAAACATCCATAAACCATATATAAAAGCAAAGTACAATTCACATATTTGGACATGAATGACATTGGCCTTTACCGTCTCACAGCAACACTTACTCTGTTTTATATACACTTTATAGGAAGGGGTATTTGTTTTGACGAAACGAGACGATGTGGGTGCCGTGTCTGCCTCCATTCGAAACATCTCAAAACAAAATAAGTAGAGTTTCAACTGTCCATCCCTATTTATTTCAAATTCCCAGAATTCGCCTTATAGAAACTCAGTTGTGATAAGAACATTGCAAATGTGGAAATATCCCCCACCTCATTTTTTCCTTAGAATTGGCAAGAATTGCATATATACAATGTCCAAAGATTCAAGGTGAACATTAAGATCGTTGTTCACAATATGTCTGTCAATTTGAAATCAATTTTTATTTCCTAAACTTAAATTCGCTTGATCTGGCAGTAGATATATGAGTACTAAAGAACAGATAACCTATTGTTTGAATAAAAAATAGAGGTGGTGTTTAGTTGTTTAAAGTTCCACACATTCATACAGAACTTGTTCTCGTAGTGCCTTTGAACTGCTCTATAGTGCCTTTCAATGATTCCCACCTAGACTCCCACCAAATCCCAATAAATATACTGAATAACCTATAAATAAAAAAAAAACCGTGTTTTGATCCGTGATCCAACAATATAAAAACGTTTTTTAACAGTGACTTTATCTTTAACTTCACAACAAAAAAAAAAACCTCTTTTCATAATTTATATGTAATTTAATAATTTAAAAAAAAAAAAAAATTTTCAAATAAAAAATCTGATCTGAAAGGTATTTTTTTCTGTCTTAATATTGTTTAGAAAAAACATACTTTACTGTACAATATAATGTAATTATTTTTCTATGAGTATGACCCAACAATAAAAACTAAAAAATTCGATGCTTTATATAAGAAATAAAAGACTGGTTCAAATCAACATTATTACATATACATAAAACGGTGCTTTTAAGAAAAATATAGGATTTGAACCAGATTTTGGATTTTTTTTGACTCAATTATTTTAACGATAAAAATAGTAATAATATCTATTAAAATGATTAAAATAATAGTTTTAAATGTCATTATTACAAAACTATCCACCTTTTTTTTTTTTTTCGTTTGAATGAATATGCATTTTATTTTACCGCTGCCATCAAATCACATTTGAATATTAATCATAGAATTTTAATATTATATGGTTAAAAAGTTCAAGTATTCGTTTGGTTAGTTTGTTAGATCAGACCACCCACTCTTTTTTAAATCTATTTTATAATATGTAATCACATATATATGTATAATTTATTTATAGAATTTGACAATGTATATCAAATGAAGTTATAAAATTTTTTTAATATTATCCATTAAAATTTTTATAAAATATCTACCATTCTTTTTATTTTTAATTAAAAACTTATTGAACCTTTTACGAATAAGTTAAAAAAAATGATACCTACTAAATTTTAAGAATTTTTAACTCTAAGTTTAAATTCTTAGAATTTTGATTTTTTTTTTATTAAAATGGTTTTAATGGTTAAATGATTTTAATAGTTTCTTATAATATGTATGGATGGATATAACAATAATTGGATTTGGATATTACTTTATATGCTTCAGAGAACTTTAAATGTTTTAAAGTATTTTCTACAAAATAAAAAAAACTTCTTTTCTATTATAGTATAATACTATGGTCATATGCAAAGTAGAAATTTATTAGAGATATTAATGATGGTTTCTTTTTTATACCTATTTAATGATATTAACAAAAATCATCAGAAAAAGAAAGATCAGTGACGGCTGACGAAATATTTTAATCAATGAGAAAAAACTGTCGCGATTTTTCCTTCATCTCGAAAAATTAAATCAACTTTATTTTTTCTCTGGTGGAAAGCACACATACTAAGATCACACATATACTATTTACAAGAATATGGGATCTAAATAAAATGGTATTTTATTCCACGGCTAAAAATATCAATGCTTTTTAATTTTAAGATGAACATATTTTTGCTTTTTTTTTTTTTGGAAAAATATTCATTTCTATCAATTTTCGTAATAAGTTTTCGTTATGAAATATTTACCCAAATATGTCGAAGTTTATATTAAAATAATATTTCGAATTTTTTCTATATCATATCACATAATATCTCACTTAGGGGCCTCGGTGGCCTAGTGGGTAAGAGCGTATAAAAAACGCTGTAAACACAGAGGGAGTGTGGTTTCGAATCCCACACACATCGTAAGAGTTATTCCCCCTTTCGACATTTACAGCCACGTCTGAGCAGGAAAGGCTGTGTAATTTCCTGTCCACATTTATGTGGCAGAGAAATGCAATAAAAAAAAAAAACATCTCACTTTTAATTTAATATTTAACAAAAATATTTTTAAAAGTCTTACGTTTATTTTTTCTGCGTACTTGCCGTCATACAGCAAGCATTCCTCATAATGTATGCATGACGGTCAAAACAACAATAATTAAAAATATGCTAAATTTATTTATATGGAAAATGCAATTTTTAAAAAGTAAAAAATCTAAAAATTTGGAATTATTGTAATTTTGTAATTATTAAATAGATATAAGCCAGCATAATTTATATGAAGAGTGGGTTGTGTATTATAGAAATAGAATTTTGTTTTTAATATGTTGGCAAGATCTTGCCATGATATTTTATATGATGTGCATATGAAGATATATTATATATATACATATAGGATTGATAGCTATGACCAACTACAAACTTTGTTTCATCGGCTTAATAAAATTTTTAAAATAATAAAACTCTAGCGCAGTCTGTTAATCTTTAAATAACTTTGTATATTAACTTCTTAATGAAATATCAAGCCCTATAGAGATTAAAAAAGTGAGCAACTAATAATAAAATAAATATATTTTAATTTTAAAAACAAATTAAATTTTAAGGAATATTTTAAAATCAAATCAATTATAATTTTAGCGACTAAAACCAAATATAAAATATGAATTTTAATTTCTTTTTAACTACAATTATATTCAAATTAGAAAATCAACTTCAAAGTCTGAAAATCATGATTTTTGATTTCATTTTGTTTAAATTTACTTTTAATTAAATTAAAATAAAAAATTCAAATAGAATTGTTATAAATTAGAAAACAAAAAACAAACGTTCAGGAAGCGGATATTTGATAACCAAAAAAAAAAAAAAAAAAATATAAGTGCTGTCAAAATTCTTTTTATCATAGAAAAACATTTTTTTTTTTTCAACTTGAATTTTTTAACATTTTTCTATTTTTTTTTAAGTTTATATACAAAAACCATTGTCAAGGACATTTAAACTTTTTTTATTAATTTTTTCTATAGTCATATTCAAAAGTTTTTAATAATTAAAAAAGAAATTGAATGAAATTTTAAAGTTCTTTCAATAAATTTAATCACGCAACAACCTTGGCTTGAATAACATATCAAACAAAAAAAAAAAAAAATTATTAAAAGTTTCAGCTGTTTTCAATTTAATTCAACTCTTTTTCTTTAAAATTTAGAAAAAAAATTTTTGGATTTTTTTTTTTAAATACAGGTGTTATTAACATATACATACACATATACAAAAAAAATGCAATTAAAGCATGATTACACATATACAAAACTATTTAAAAAAATATAATATGTAATTAGCTTAATATAACTTTTGTACATACATACTTTAAAATAATAAAGATAATGAATATTTTGAAACATGGTTTCTTTTAATTAAAAATAATATTAATAATAGGGTTAAAAATAATTAAATAATGGACTAGAGTATATTTTTTCACCCCAAATCAAAAATTAATAAATACTTATATGGTACAGACTATGTATATCAAATCTAAAAATAAAGGGTGAAATTTTATCAAAAACAAAAGTAAATATTAATCAATATCTATTTAATGAAAGAAAACTAAAAAAAAACCTGTCAAAAATCAATTTTTTTTTTACCTTAATATTATGTTCAATTTAAGAAAACGTAACCTATAATTAATTGAACTTAATTTAATTCTATAAGTATACTCGAGTATAGTTTAAAATTAATTCTAACTATAACACTATGCTTTTAAAAGAAGGAGGAATAATTCAGACATTTTTGGTTCCAGCTTACATCAAAAGATAATAAAAGATCAATATCAATTCTATCAATTTAAAAGAACTGTCATATAAAAATTTCTAATTAGATACATAAAATTTCTAGTTACATGGGAAAAATAAGGTAAATATTTAATGAAACTGTGAAACTAACTATGAAATAAAATAAGCATATTTTTGGGGTATCTTACAATACTGCTAAATGTCCTGGACTTTAATGTATTTAACTCAACAAAAATCAAAAAATCGATATACATGTAATAGACGACTCAATCGAAGTAAGTTCATCTTCTATTGATATCACAACATTAGAATATTTTCCCTGTTTTTTAAATATCTAATATTATAGGTTACGACTTATGATATTTGTTCGGTAGAAATTGTATCTAGAAAATATTGTTTTTCAAAATAGATATTCCAAAGTACTTAGTGTTTCGTGTTTCAAGTGCTCATTCCTATATGAATGTGAAACAACCCAGATTATTTATTGTCAGTAATATAAAAATGGGTATACCTAATATAATATTTTGATTTCTCAAAATTTAAAGTATTCGACATATATGCATATTATTTAACAAAATCAAACATTTCATATTTCTAATGACAAAAATTTTCTATTTTCCCCAATAACTTCCTTTTAACTTGTAAAATGTCATAAAGACGATTTAAACTTGTGGCGTCGAATTTAAATTAATATTAAAATTTATAGCAAAATTTAGAATAAATATAATTGTTATCCACTAGAATATATAAATTCAAAATATTCGCCTTAGACTCCTCTACTATAAGAACATAGAGTAATTATCGATCATAATCAATCTGGTTCATAGCGTAGTGGTTAAGTCATCAACCTTTCAATCGGAGGGTTTTGAGTTCAAACTCCGGTCAGGTCAAATAAATAAAAAATGTGTAATAATTTTATATCGTAATAATGTATATCGTATAATTAATAGTAATAATAATAGTAACAATAATAATAATAATAATAGTAATAATAATAATAATAGCTGCTACAGTCGAGCTTTCTTTAATTATATCATGTGTTATATACTATACTACACGTTGTAATCCACTGATGGCTCTGACTCTGTAGTAAATAATAATAATATTAATAATTAATACTACAATACCAATAATAATGGCTGCTACAGTGACATTAGGGTTGCTTTCAATTATTATCTCATGCAGAAATGTGTTATATACTACCGCATGTTATAACTTTTGATGGCTATAATTGTCACTGTTCGCAAATTAGTAATAATGATAGGCGAATTCATCATTTCCTTACAGTCTCACTCCCAATTTAATGTTTCCGCATCCTATCTTTTCCTATCTCTACTCCCTATCTATAGCCAATATACTGCGTTAGCAGGTAGGCGTTTCATCCCATTATATTGTCTAAAGAGAGGGGGAGGTTTAGTCAGTAAGAATCTGACTACCAAGAGGAAATTATTGGTGTCTTTGAAAGATTCCCACTTCCCTTAGGAAAAAAAAAATAATAATATAACTAGTTAATTTATAAGTAAATAATTTAAATAATTATACTCAAAAAAATATCTTTAAGTTCTTTGTAATAAAGTATGTAATATATGTATAAGAACTAGTTCTAAGTTAGTTTTTAAGTAGAATTAAAGAGAAGGAGATATAAATAAATAATTAGTAATTGAAAAATAGTCCCATAAACTACATATATATAATTTTTACCTCTTAGTTATTAGACTTTTAAATAGGACTTGACTATAGAAACTAAGATATATTATATAATTTCTTGCAGGTATACCTATACCATTATATATACCTATACTGATTAATAAACCATTCAACTAATATTTTAATAAATTTAAAACTATGTACGTTTAATGAAAAGACATACCAAAATTTTCACTATTTAATAAGATTTCATTTTCAAGTCTCTTAATCCCCGAACAAATGAATAATAACATAAAAAAAAACAAAGCTTTATTAACTGAAAACAAAAAAATGCCAAAGTAAATAATAATTTTAATTAAAAAAAAAAAATTATGACTTCCATTAAAATATTAACAATATTTATAATTAAATTTTTTTTATTTTTTTTTTTTTTAGGCAACAAAAAAGTTTACAAAACTTTGAACCAGCATATAAGGAATAAAAAATTTTTTTAATGAAAATCAAGATGTTAAAGCCTTTTCTTATTTAGGTACATTATACATATATACATAAATATTTAGAAATTGATATTAAGTAACATTTTAGAATTGAATCAATCGTTACAAAAGATTTTTTTAAATAATTCCAAGCTCAAAATTTTTAATAATATTATCTTTTTCTGGAATTCTAAAGGTTAAAGTTCCAATTAAGGTAATAATTTTCGAAAGTTGCATTTATTAAAAATGAATTAAAACAAAAATAAAAAAGAAAAGAAAAACAAAAGAAAATTTCTAAATAAATTTTAACAACAAGGTTAACCGGAAAATGAAACAAATAAATCTAGGTTAAAGTTTTTTTTTTTTTTCCTCGTTTTCGAATCGAAACTGCATTTATTAAAACAATAGCTTTTTGTCAATATCATCATTTTCTAAATATATGTATGTATATAAAAAGCGATTTATAAAAATAATTAATTTTTTTTTTTTGGTTTTAATAAATTAAAAAAAAAAAGAAAGAAAAATTATTTAGTCCATTTCTTTATTTGATGCATCTAGAATCGTAAAATCATTTGAATAAAAAAAACAAAGCCCGGAATCAAATAATCAAGTTAAATTAAAAGATTTTAATTTAATTCTAAAACGTATTTGATTTTATACTATCAGATTTACGATTTAGTTAAATTTTAGTTAATATTCCATTTGGAAGCTAGATTTACCGAAAAGCCCACTAAAAATTTGATATATGTACAATATGGTTGGTTGATTGGTATAGGCGGCTGGTCATCGTCGCTCATGGTAGTGACCCCAATTAGTGCATTAGCACCGTTTTGTTACCACTTCCGTGACGACAAGGCTTATAGTAAGGCTTTATTAGATTTTATTTTAGATCCATTTCGTTGCGTTCAGAAATCTTACAATTTCTGCAGGTTGCTTAAATGCAAGATCACTAAGATCGTTGAGTTGATGGCTACCCAGAATTACTCTTCTGGCCCTAGCCAGCGCTGAGCACTTACAAGTGAAGTGTATGATGGATTCTTTCTCATTCTGTTCATCACAACTGCGGCATGTTGAATTGAATGGAATACCTAGTCTGGCCGCATGTTCACCAATTGGCCAGTGTACTATAATTGTTCTGGCTATATTATAATATAATTGTTCTGGCTATATTCCGGCATGTATAATATACTATGAGAAATATGAGAAAATTTCAACCGTTAAGTATCTACCACAGTTAATCAATATAATCGCTACTATAGATTGATTATTTGTGTAGTTACAATAAGCAAACAGCAATTGCCATTAGGATAACTTAAAGTTAAAGATATTTTTTCTCTCTAAGTTCCACCAAGATATTTTCCAAGTTAATTTAACATAAACTTTCAAACATTTGCCAAGTGGTGTAAAAGTTTATTAAAAGTTAAATACATACGTTGAAAATATTCATCTAATAAATCTCTAGTAAATTTAAGGGCATAAAAAATGTTCATGACTAATTACATTAGAATTAAGACGTTTTTGAAAGATTCAGACATCTGCATATATAGAACAAATTTATTTGAACCCACAAAGTTCATCTATAAGCAATCAATGTCATACCAAACAATTTAATATAAAAGTACACAAACAACACTTATATAATTGAATTTTGATTTGAACTCAAATTTATAACAGATAATAAAATATTATTTATTTCTCAATATCTTTAAAAACAAAAAAGAAAAATACTTCAATTTCATTATTATTTTTTTTTTACCACATAAATACAAAAAGTATTACATCATTACTTAAAAATTGTATGTTTTTTTTTTTTTGGTGTTTGATTCTTTAATGAAGTAAAGCCACAAAAAAGTGACTCTTATGAATGAGAATGAAAATGAAAAAAAATAGAAAAAAAAATATATATATGTATATAGAATATTCATAAAAAAAAGCCACAAATTTTCAAATACCACGATTATTATTTAACGCATAGTAAGTAATCAAACATCAGGTCATACCGTGAAATCAAAAAAGATATAAAAATAAATTAAACATAAAGAGATTTTGTGAATGCTGATGGATGATGATCATGATCATGATCATGATGATGATGATAATAATGAATCATCTGATCATCAATAAATTTTTATTGATTAATCTGTGTACAAACACATTTAATGATTAATTAATATTTAACATGTAAAATATTTAAACAATTATAGAATTATGACTGGTTAATAGTTATTCATACTTTTCAAAGTTAAAAAATGATTATTTAAACCAGAGATTTTCAATATTTTCTTAGGTATATTGATCTTATTCAAAATGATTTGTTTCACCGACTTCCTTGAATTTATATTTAGAATATATACATTTGCAATGTTATTATAGCTACACACACCCGCTTGTATATTAACAACATAAACTTATTCTTTAAGATAACAAACCACATAAACAACTATAATTGGAAACAATCTTGATGATTTAATAAGAAAATTATTATAAAGCACCAGTACTTATTTCATTATTCTCTCATCGAATTACCTTTAGATTTAGATAGGGTACCTCGAGAATAATTTTTAGTTTTTTATGTTTTTTTTGCATATCACTAGGCGTAATTAATTTCAAAATTAAAATTAAATAATTATTAAATTGTTTTTATACCTTTGAATTCCTATCAAGTCTAGATTTATGTCATTAATAACAGAATGTATAAACATAGTATAATTAGTAAAATAAAAAAAAATAAAAAAATATATAATGAAGATAGGTACTTTGCATGTACATAAAAGCTAAAAAAATACAATCTAATAGATGAACCAATAGATTTTTATTTTATTTAGATCACGTGAATATAATTCTAATAAGAATTAGTAGAATATAAGTATTAAATTTAACAAATTAAAAATATAAAACAGAAATTTTAACATGTCAATCAAAAAAGTAAACATTTCTGTAATTTAAAAAAATAAAACAGACAGAACAGAAATTTTTTATTGAATATAATAAGGGCCACGTTTTTTTTTTTTTTTTTTTTGTTGTTTTTTATATCAGTTTCCTGCGGTGCAAATCTAAATAATAAATTGAATAGAAAAATCTTCATTATTTATTGAATAGAAAATCTTTATTGAGCTGGATGAAATATTTTTTATGTCAGTCATCACCACCACTCACCAACAAGAATTAAATTAAATGTGTTTTTAAAACTGAAATATTTTTAATGAATAAATTGAAAATATAAAAAATAATTATTTTCTTAATTAAATATTTTTTAAGTAAATAAATTCTGCTAGAAATTCAAATAAACATAATTTTTTTTTTTTAATTTTACAGTACAACCCTGTTTTATTTTATAATTTCTATCATTGAATTTTTGTTTTTTTTTTAATGATGTTAATTTTTCCTTTTCCATAAAAATTACAACATTTTTTTCTAACACTTTATTTATGGATCACATAAGAAAAAATGCTAAAATGTTTTTTTTTTTGTTGTTTTCAGTTTATTTTAAAAAGTGCAAGCAATTCTTGATATTAAAATTCTTGTGTTTATTCACATAAACAATATAACCAAATATAATCATTGAGTTTTGTTTATTTAATTTTTTTTTATTCATTCTTTATCGTTTCTTTAAAAACAAATGTGTATAATTGTAATTTTAAATATAAATTTCCAAATGAATAAATTCTCTTTCTACCCCATAAATTTTCAACAATTAAAATTCGCAGTAAATAACATTAAAATTACCATAAAATCATCAGAAAATTAAGGAAAAAAAAAATACATTAATTATGATAATGGGGTGAAGAATTTTACAATTTCATTCATTACACTATAAAAAAAAAAAAAAAATTTATAAGAATTAACGTTTTCAAATAAAAATTTTAAAATGAATACATTTTAACTTAGTCATTTTTTAACGTGAATTTTATTCACACACTAGACACAAAAAAAAAGAAAAAACACTTTTTCGGACCAATTCTGTTTTATAAATTATATTTTTATATTTTTTATATTTTCTATATTTATATTATATACTTTTTTATATTTTCATTTTAAAAATGTTTTTTATTCTTTAATTTTAAAAAATAAAATTTTATTTTTTATTTTTTTTTTTTAAATTATTTTGTATTAAAAAATCACTTATTAAACGTTTAAAAAAAAAACCTTTTAAATTACGTACTTGTGGTAACTCTTTTTTAAAACAATTCGATTTAAGTTGCATGAAATTTTACTTTTGTATATATAAAGTAGATATACCTGCATAATATGTAAATCACGCTTTTAAATTTAAACAAATAAAGAAATATAAATAAAAAAATAACAGAATTACCTAGACTGAATTTTATTTTAAGCAAAAACAAACATTAAATCAATAAATAATTAAAAGAATGAAAGATCTAAAAAACGAAAAACCAACTTTTATTTACTATCAAATTACCTATGTACATATATAACGGAATTTTCACTTTTACTTAATTATGTACATATGTATTTAAATTCCTATAAGTATAATATTTGATATTGGTAAAATTTGTTGAGGTTGTACTGTATTTTTTATTTTAAAAATTTTCAAAATCCCTTAAAATTCCTTTAATATTCTAAAACACTTTCATAGTTATTTTTTTTTTTTTTTATTAAATAAATTTTTAAAATTATTTACTTTTCTTTGAGCCTCATCAGCGAATCCAGCTTTTTGTGCACGATTTGTTGCCATTTTTCTTTTTTTGAATAGAAATTAAACTTTTATTAAAAAATTTTAATTAAAAAAAATATATTTCGGTGTATGTAAGTATATTTATTGTATAAGATATAAAAGGAAAATATCTAAAGAACACGTCCTTCTCGGTTAAAATTTAACTTATGACTAATTGAAAAAAATCGAGTACATTTTTATTTTGCAAAAAGAAAAATAACGAAAATAAAAAAAATACATATTAAAAATATCGGTTTTTTATTAAAGTTAAAATTTTTTATTTTTTTGTTTTTTTTTTTTATTTTATTAAAAAAAAAAAAAAGACTGTGATATTGTGTAAAAACTTAAAAGCGATTCCCAATTCACTTTTATGACTAATTTTTTTTTTTTTTTTATAATGTTACACATATACAAATAAGGAATATACAAATCCAATAAGCATAAAACATACATACAACAATTATATACATAATTCACCATTTTTGGAAGACAAAAAAAAAAAAAAAAAAACAAAACCTTCCAAACTTCAAGAAGTTGCAAAAAAAAAAAAAATACATACATTTTTGGTAATATTTTTTCAATGATATTATTCAAAAATTTTCTCATAAAACAACTGCTATATATATGTATATATTATTATGTACAAATATAATTAATTTATATACAAGTAGGTATATAAATTATTTTTCATACATAAAGTTTAAATGCCAGACATGGTAAAATCTATTTATTTAATTTTTAAAAAACATACAATTTACAAGTGGAAAATAACCATGTAGCTATGTATGTACATGTATACAATTGTATTTAACCAACATTTTTAATTAAAATAAAAATATATAAATACAATACTATAAAATGTGCATATCTATAAATTTAAGCTTAAAAAAAAAACATTCTTCAAAATATAAAGTATATAATATATAAAGTAAGTATGTATTAGAATTTAAAATGTTCTTAGAAATTACGATAAAAAAAATTTGCTTCGATAAGGAAAATATAAAGGAATCGTATAACTATTTTTCATTGTATCTTCTATCAAGTGTCTTCTATCAAAATTCGAAATTTAAATTATTAAAAATTAGATATTGTATGTATTCGTTTATATAAATAATGAACAAACAAATACATACATATCCATATATACATTTAATAATAATAATATTATTAGGTGCGTTTAAACCGAAGTTATCGTAATTGAAGCTATACTTTTATATTTTTATAATGGTGTTTTGTTTTTTTTCCTGTACTTTGCTATAAATTTCAAATATTATAAATATTTATGTATATACAATATATAAACAAAAATTCCAATTCCAATTTTCCAAAATTCCAAACAAAAAAATAAATCATATTGATATAAGGATTATACGTGCAGTCAACAATTGTGACTTTATTTACTGTTTACATTACGTAACTCAAAGCAAATTTTACTTGTAAAAAAAAAAGCCAATTAGAATACTTCACAATGGTAGGTTCAGTGAATCAGTAGAAATAAACAAAGAAATTAAATAAAGATATCCCATTTATCCAATTCATTTCAACATATAGTATTAGACAATATTATCAGGGAACTAAAAAGCATACTAAGAGGAATAAGATAGACATTAACAAAACAATTTGAAGATCTCGATTGTATCGACGTCATTGCCTTGCTAAATCAGTCACACATTAATATGCAAACAAAGATCAATATGTTAAATTTAAAAGTGCAAACTTTTTGATTACTAATTAACAATCAGAAAACCAAATCACTTTGAATTAATACAAATATAAATAATCACTTTGTACAACAAATAGATGGCGTGACAAAATTCAATCATCTAGGCAGAAAGATTTCAATAGAAGTAGGTACAGAAGATATAATATTAAAAAGGATAAACAAGCAAGATTTGCATTTACAAAACGAAAATTTCTGCACTTGACAAGAAACACTAAGTTAAAAATATTCAACTTTTGTATCAAAACAACTTACTATGTGGTAGTAAAATCTAAGACGCGAACCATATAGAAATATTAATAAAATGCAAATATTCATAAACAAAATGCTTCATATCCATATGGAAAATCTTCTGCCCAAGGAGAATTAGTGACAAAACTATGATCAAACACAAATAAACAACCGGGGCCTCGGTGGCCTAGTGGGTAAGAGTTTATAAAATACGCTATACCAACGAGGGAGTGTGGGTTTGAATCCTACACACGTCGTAAGAGTTATTACCTCTTCTATAGTCTGTGTAATTTCCTGTCCACATTTATGTGGCAGAGAAATGCATTACAAAAAATAAAAAATGAACAACCCCTTAATAATCCAAATAGAAAGACAAAAATGATGATAGATATACGTCATATAAGACCTATCGAAACTATAGTTTGGCAAGCGTTGGAATTGAACTCTCAAGGAAAACAAAGAGTGAAAAGAAAAAAAAGGCCAGAACTGTGGAAAATTAAAACTAGAAAGTGGTAAAACTTGGGTCACAACTCAAACATCTGACGTAGGGCGTAAAAACAGGAAAACAAAAAGAAAAAATCAAAAATTAGTTCAAGCTAAATTTTTTTTTGTGTTCAAATCGTTCCTAAAAACTTTTTCTTAACTCTTAAGCTAATTTAACTGCGGTCTGAACACACCTATATTGTTACTTCATACAATTTTTTTTTTCAAACAAACAAACATTATATTTGTTTTCATATAATATATAGAAATAAGAAATAAATAGAGAAAGATATTATATACATACATAAGTATAAAATTAAAGTGACTTTATAAATTCTTTAAAAACTTAAAAAGAAGAAGAAAATACACACATACAAAAAAATCGAGAAAAAAAGTAAAGATGAAGGGAAGAAATAATAAAAATAAGTAAATAACAGACAGCAACAATAAAATAAAATTATTTGCAGATGTTTATTTAATGTTTTTATATACAAAAGTTTTAAATAGAGTATTTTTGTATATCAGTAACTATGTACTTACTACATAACTATCTGAAATATTTAAAAGGATGAAATCATCTTTATGGGTCAAAAATTAAGAGGATATTTTGAAAGTTAGCAAAAAAAAAAATAAAAGATACTATACATATATATTTTTGTTTTATTTTTATATTTTAACGATCTTTTTAAATTTTAGGGTACAAAATTTCAAAAAAAAAAATTTTTTTTTTGCCTGTTACAATTTATTTCAGAAATTTGGTAAAAAATAAAAAACCACAAAACGATTAAGATTTTATGCAACTGAAATATTAATAACAGACATGACATAAGGTTTTTATATTTAGGAAATTGTGTCAAAAAAAAAAAAAATTTAAAAACAATACAAAAATATGTATGTATGTATGTATGTACATACAAAATAAAGGTTAACCGATTAATAATATAACTCATATCTATAATAAACAGTGAGTACTCGATAATATTCATAATACGTACCTTGGTTATTATTTTGTCGAACAGTCAATAGTTGTCATACTATTTAGGATACAAAACTGTGGAAAGATATGAAGAAGGTGATAGATAAAATCAACACAAATAAAAAATTATGCAGAATATTGCAATTTGGAATGGTAAGAAGTTTCTTTGTGAATTATAAAAATATACTCTGTAATCGTGAAATAAACATCAAAGTCCGATTAAAGTGCCTAAAAAGTTATGATTGATCTACACTTTTATATGGAGTAGAAGGATGGACGTTGAAGGTGACGGCTTTAAACAAATCAAAAACGTTTGAAATGTGGTTTTATCGAAAAATACTAAAAATTTCATGCATAGATAAAGTTCGATTAGGTCATTGTTATTTAAGTGGTATAAACCGCAATACCGTCCATTTGATGTAGATCTATTGTGTACCCCCTGTCACTACGTGTTTTTGCCTTCACCTATAATACTTCTGTCAGTCCTATTGCCGCAGATCAATTTGTATAACAAAATAATAATGTTATAAGTATAGCAAAATAAAAGTTATAAACTAACACAGCTAGGCAGCAGTTATCAAAATAATATTGTATGCTAAATGCTGCAGAAAAATCTTTAATTTTTCTTAGTTAAAAAATTTAAATTAAAAAGTAAAAATATGTTTAACCAATATTACCTCGTTTCAAATTTCCCCCAAAACTAAAATATGTATATATAAATACTTTACCTAAAAGCAGTACATATTTCGCATGGCATTAATAGAGAATGAATTCAAAGGATTCAATTTTATGATCTCATATATTGAAAGTTCTAAGAACACCAAAAAAAAAAAAAAATAACAATGTTCAATCTGTGTTCCGCATATTAATAACATGAGATTTTTGTTTTTTTTTTATTTTATTTTAGAGAATATGTGAGAATCTCACTAGACAGTGTGTATCAACTAAGTATATACGTATAAGTAATTTTTTTTTGTTGTGTTGTGATTTTAAACGTCTTCTTCATTTTTAAATTTGAATATTAGGTATATAGATCATAGATATATTACCCACAGATAGAAAATAAAGAAAATGTTTTCAGTCAATTTTGAGAAACAACTGAGTGACTTATGCTTATTTCTACAGAATTCTACAGATTTCAATTATTAAGTAATATAGCAACTTAAAACCTGTTATGGTAGGTACTGATTATGAGAAACTCCTTTACTTTATTTTCAAAAAAAAAACATATATATATGTAAACAGCTAAGTGAACGAAATCTATAAATATTATAAAATGCATAATATGTATTTTTTTTGACTAAATACCTGAAAATAGGAAAACATATAAGAAGAAAAGAGAATAATACATTTTTCTTTCCATCTATTTATAATATATTTATGGTATATAATCGTATAGACTATAGATCTTTTGAAGTTGACATCATCATCAAAGTATATCTATTATAAGAAGTAGTTTCACTCTTTTTTACTAATCTATTTTTTTGGGTACCTATAATCTATTTTTCTTTGTTTTACATCCACTGTGTATAAGACAAAGGTATAAGAAAAAAAAACTATATTTTTATAATGTAAATTTAAATGTCACCCAAATTCATTTGTTTATGATTGAATATATGTATTAGGTACAGGGATTAAGGATAACTGAAATTAAAATGTTTGTTATACATAAGGCCACCCAAATTGATATTCGATTTATACTTGAATTTAGTATGTTTCAATTTCAAATAGCTTTTTTTTTAGTGTTTAGTGTTTTTCCAGTATGAAAAATTCTTATTACTGTGCACTTTTTACAATTTCAATAAATTTGTATACATATATTGTGAACTAGAAAGAAAATTTTTTTAGTCACGTGGTAAGTCAAACTGTTTCTTATAGATATAGATATACTTTGCTCATTATAGAATTTATAATTATAAAATACATCAAACTTAAGTATCTGAGACTGTTCTTTATATTGAGAAAATATTGTGACAGGTGAAAAAAAAAAAAAAATGATGGTAAAATTGTTTGAATAAAATTATGTATGAAATTAAAATTATATAACATGATATCATGACAAAACATTTTTGTTATATTAACTTAATTATCGTAACGGACTTTTAGTTTAAATTTATAACAGTGTAAACACATAAATATATAATAATATATAAGTGTTCACGTATAAGACTGTTGAAGAATATATAGTCGATTTTTTTTTTTATTTTGAATATTAATTGAATCTTTTTTACTTTTAAACCTTAACTAAAATAGACTGTGCCTCATAATTACATATGTATATAGAAATATAATATTAACACATATATTAACTATATTTAATTATTATCAAAAATTTAATAATCAACAATTTAATTTTTTTTTTCTGTAATTTACGATGTATATAACAATAATAATAACAATAATAAAAAATATAATATATTAAAATAGAAATGATAACCTAATTGTTTAACAATACTTCAATTTAAAATAATTTATTCCAAATAGTGAAATAATTCGAATCCAAACATAAAGGAACTGATAATATTTTATCATGTTTTTTTTTTCGATATCATAATTAATTTATGTTCGAAATATGTATTAAAGAAAACAAAATATTAAATTGAAAAAAAAAAAAATAAAGAGTGAGAATCTCAACAATTGTTCGATTTTAAATTCTTCAATTTAAAAATTTTTATAGGTATAGTCATGCTTAAATGGATTTTTAAAATTGTGTTTCATAATTGTTGGGTTAAAAGTAACAAATTACCAAAGTAAATTTAAATGAACCTAAGGTTTTTTGAAAACATAGAAAACCTTAACAGGTATTCAATATAAAATAAAATTTTCTTGAATTTAAAGTTAAAAAAAACAAAGAATTAAAATCTGGATTATCCTGAAATATAATATTGTGCTTAAGGACAAGCTAAATAACGGAAAAATATAAGAATATTTACTTTACTAATGTTAAACTTGTTACAAAATTTAACATTATCTTAACAAAACAAACTATAGACTCATGGCGTAGTGGTTAAGTAGCCAATCTTTTAATCGGAGGATCTTGGGTTCAAACCCCGGTCAGGTCATATAAATAAAAAATATGTAGTAATTTCATATAGTAATAATGTATATTGTATAATTAATAATAATAACAAAAATTATAATAATAATTGTAATAATAATAATAGCTGCTACAGTGGAGCTATCTTTGGTTATATCATTCAGGAAGGTGTTATATACTACTGTATATTGTAATCCACTGATGGCCCTGACTTGTAGTAAAATAATAATAATATTAATAAGAATACTAATACCATTAATAATAGCTGCTGCTGTGACAATTGGGGTTGCCTTCAATAATTACCTCATGTAGTAAGGTGTTATATACTACTGCATGTTGTAATTGTTGTAACGGCTATATACACTGTTAGCAAAATAGTAATAATAATAGGTGGATTCATTGTTCCCTTACAGTCTCATTCCCAATTCAATGTTTCCGCATCCATTTCCTATCCTTTATGTCTTATCCCTATCCATATCCTACTTCTTACTCCACATATACTCCATTAGCACGTAAAGGTTTCATCCCATTATATTGGCTAAAGGAGGAGGTGGGTTTAGTTAGTAAAAATGTGACATTACCAAGAAGAAATTCTTGGTGTCTTTGCAAGATTCCCACCTCCCTTAGGGGAAAAAAAAAATAGCATTGAACCTTAACATTATTGTATTATCCTAGAATAAATTTAATAAGGATTTCATAATATTAAACTTTTTATTTACTGAAAATTCATCTTGTTCATTACTTTTATAAAATTATTAACTAAAATTTGTGTTAATTATTTTAGAAATCAATTAATCATTTTTATGGAAGAAAATAAAATTAAAATTTATTCAGGATATTTGTCAAAGGCAAAGAGATTTCAGAGAAACCACCATAATTTTTTGCAAGAAAATAAAATTAAAATGATTCAATCAAGATAGGCAAAGAGGTTGTAGAGCAAACCGCACTTATTAAAACTAGAATCAATTTTTTTTTGCTCTGAAACATTTCTGGACTAACAAAATAAAATTCGCTGCTCCACTTTCTTAGCCTCTAAATGGTTATTCTTAGCTTTATAAGATACATCAATATTTTTGAGGACTCTGTCATAGATAATTTTTAATTGAAATACCATTTTAGTAAATTGATCACAAAAGATAATGTGACGAAACTATCTAAAGTCGAGATTAAAATTTCATAGGATTAGAGAAGAAATTTCTAAAGTTATATCCTACCTACCAAACAAAATCAAAGAAACATTCGAAGACAATATTCTTATCTTTTATTTATTGAAAGATAGAATCTATTCCAACATAAAAAGCTTCTTTAGAGAAATAGAAGTTTATTATACCTATATACAAATTGGGTTCATACAGTTCCTTATTAAACTGTAACAATCAATGATGTCGCAATTGTTGTAGGCAATAAAAACAAAAAATATTTGTTAAAATAGTTTACAAATTAGGCTTTAAATTAAATCTATAATTAAATATAAACAAAAAACCTTTTTATATTTTATATAAAAGGTATATTGCGAAATATATCTCGTTGTTTTTTAATATTAAAAGATTTTTTATTTTTATCTGAAAATATATACAGAAATCAAAATGTTTAATTTAATTTAAAAATAATCCAACTACTTCACTAGAATTTTATTTCAATTAATGAACTTTATATTCATTTGAAATTTTTAATTAGTTGATTTTGTTCAAAAGAGAAAAACCCAAAGTCTTTAGCATATACCTCTCCGTTAAATAATTAATTTTTTATAAATTTACCTTTTTATTTTTTTTTTTTTTATAGTTTTGATAATGGATCATTATGATTATTGTTATGACATAAGTATGGTGATTAAAAGTCACATTTTTTTTTAGTAATGTGCTATCTCTAAGCCCAAAAAAAAAAAAAAAAATTTAATAAGGTTTACTTATAAGGAAAAGATTAGATAAGAATGATGTTTAATTTTTACATAAAAAGGAAAATATTTTTATGAGTTTATTTTTATTTTTTTATCTGCATGTATATTTTGTACGTTAAAAATTAATTATTTTGCAATAATACTCAAGTACAATAATAATTATAAAAAAAAAAGAAAAATTTTTTTTTATGAAAATAACTTTGAGTCAGATATGATCTCGTTTTCATGATAAAAAAAAAAAATGTTATATAAATATTTTGAAACAGTGCAAAAAGAAAATGTTTACATTTTACGCGAAATCATCCAATAAGTGTATATGTATCTATTTCGAACTCATCCAATAAGTATTAAGTATATGTATCTATTTTTTTTTTTTATAAAAAGATTGTTTTTTTTTTTTTTAATATTAACTCTTTCTCAGAAATACATTCTAAAGATTTATTCAGTGTTCAAAATTTCATTATCTTGTTCGAAAATAAATATTTTAATAATTAACTTTTATACAACCTTAATTTAAAAATTTAAAAATCGTTAAGAATGTTATATTTTGTATTACTTACAATTTAAATAAAATCGAGAATGTTACAACTTAGATCCGTTGATAAGATGAACTTGAATATCATTTAGTATGTGCTCGATAATGTTTAAGTACATATTAAATAAATATATACTTTATTTTAAAGTTTTTTTTCCTTTTCATTCCTTTAAGGAGCATAAGTCACTTTGTCCATTAAATCACTTTCTGTTCATATTAAACTAAGCACCATTAGTTTCCTTTAATCTTTATTTTCACTAAGTCGTTAATTATTTTGGTATTGTTATAAGTTTATGAAATATAAATACATATATTATACTTGTACGACATCTATTATCTTAAACAAGAATTATTTATTTTATTTTATATTATAGTTTTGATGTACTTTTTCGTATACATATATGTATTTATTTTTATGTTTCTGCAATAAATTGAATATAAAAGTTGATAATATACTTTTAAGTGTTATATTTTATATGTGATTTTTAAAGTTACCCGATAGTACTTCAGAATTTATAAGTTATCCATAATAATTAACTTATATAAATATTTATTGTAAATTATGTTATATTATAATAATGGAGTAAAGACTTTGTTACGAAAATTGTTAAGGTATACCGCGCTTCTAACTACGTGAAAGGGTAGACGTCGCATACATTTTATGCGTTTTAAGGTTTAGTGAAACAAAAATATTGAATTGTTAACTATATGGATTTTCTTGGAAATGAGTCCATTTAAAAAAAACAGTGTTGCGATACAGAATTTTAGTTAATTGCTAATCTATAATTGTTGGATGAAGTCTAAATAACTTGAAGAAGTAATGGATGGTATTTTAAAAATAAAAGGCATTGATTGAAAATATCGTTCTTGGAAAAAAATATTCCAATTGTTATTCGTGAAATTGATTGTGTATATGTGTTTGAATTAAAAAACCACTTAGAGTTGAATTATAAAACTACTATCTGGCTTAGAATCTATTGCGAGTCTATCTGGCTAGAGTCTATTTTTTCTGTAAATATGCAAATTATACCTGCAATGTATTTGAATATTTTGCTGTAGTTTCTGTAATTTCAAAAATTATCAAATCTACGAAACTATACTGTACTATTAAAATTTGTTTTGGTCAGTTGAAGCACCATTGTCTTCATTGCTTTATTATAAAATTCGATTAAAAACTCTCCGAATATAATTTATAATTTAGCTAACTATCTCCGATCATTTCGTAAGCTAAGCTGAAAACCTTCTACAAAATGAGGCAAAAATAAATAATAAATATATAAATAAAAGTTTCATTCGAAGAAAAGAAGAAAATCGTCAAAATGAAACCGCATAATTTAACATATACATGAGATAGTTTGGAACTTTTAGAAAATTTTAAAATTTTAGCGGCACCTTCAAATATAATTTTAATTTTATAGTGATATTTTTGTTAATGATAACGCTCATTATTATAAAATAGTGATAAAATGATAATTTTTTATTAATTTTATATTCATTATAATAATAGTTTGATAATTTAATAACAAAAAAAAAAAAATTTCCATGTTTTTTAAATTATTAATAATTCAGTATTTCCGGTACTTTTTGAAATAAGTTTTAATCTTTTATTTGTTAATTTTTCTTCTGCTAAAGCAGCTCTTTCTTGTACAATTGCAGCCCTTTTTTGTGCAACTGCTGCCATTTCTTGTGCAATTGCTGCTTTTTCTTGACAAATTGCAGCTTTCTGCAACGCCTTTGTAGCGCTAATTTTTGAAATTAACAGTAATTCTTTTAATTTTTCAGAGTGAAGATTTTTGTAGCATGCATCTGTTTCATCATTTGAAACAGATGCAGTTGAATTTATAGTTTCCGCTGTTGGTGTTACAAATAGATTTTCACATTTCGCTCTTTCTGAAATAGCTCCTAGTAAAAAAGAACTATAGTTAGCTCCTTCCTATAAAAATGATAAGTTTTAATTAAACTTACCTTGAATTCTATTTACAACAGGGTTTGTCATTTGGTCTTGATCCCACAACTCCAGCATTTTTCTTTCCCATTCTTTCAAAATATTTTTTTTGTTTCTTGTTTTTTTCTTTTCACTAACTTCTTTAACTCTATTTTTTAAATTATTAAATTTTTTTTTTATTTGCTTTGTATTCAATTTTTTTTTTGTTTTCAAATTGTACGAAACGGTTAACTCTTCCAAAGCTAAATCTTTTTGTTTTTGAATTTTACGGGTCCGTTCTTTTTTAAAAAGCACCTTATTTTCTTCTAATAAATTAACAAAAATTAAATTTTCACATGAATTTCCGTTAGCTTTTTGCCGATCTGGCATATATTTGTCGCAACTCATTTTGATTAATAAAGTTGTAAATAATAATTGAGAAAAAAAAATTTTTTAAAATTACCAGTATACAGTACTTATTCAATAATAAATACTCAATAATTTTCGATAGTACTTGAGTGTTAAGTATAAATATACTATATTATATATATATATATATATATATAAGCGATATTATAATACTTAATATTCGATAATACTCAATAATTACTTATTGGAAACAACAAATTTTGTAAAAATATGGAGTGTGGGTCAATATGCCGAAATAAAAAATTTTGAAAACAAAAATAATTATAGTTTGAAAAAAGCATTTTATTCTTTTATACTGCCACTGACGTTGTAATTACAAGGGGCGTTTTTCTTTTTCTCACCCTCAGAGCAAATTTTTATCTGAACTCTGACCGCTCTGCGTTAAAAAAGAAACGCTCAGAGCACAAATTGTCAATTTTTATCCAAATTATTTTCTAACGTCAGTATTTTTTTATTTTATTTCATTATTTTAAATGTAATAATATAGTTCTAAAAGGAATTTATTTAAGAAATAAAATAAAACAAAGTTAATTCTACGTAAAATTTCATTAAATAAAATTTCAAAAGAAATGTTTAACTATGTAGGAAATTTTATTTTGATGATGTTTTTATTATTTTATTCTTAATTTAACGTTATATTTATTGACAAGACAACTCTGTGAAATCTGAGAAATTTTTACGAGCTCACAGATTGTGCTCTGAACACACTCCAAGTTAAAAAAGAAACACGAAATGGATAATCTGAGCATAAAAAGAAACACAATTTTTTTGCTTGACAGCTCTGACTCTGCTCTGATGAGAAAAAGAAAAACACCCAAGGTCTTTTAATTTAAATAAAATTCAAGTTAAATTTAAATTAAATGTAATTAAGACAAAAAATAAAAAACAAATTATTGAAACTCCGATTTTGTAACCAATTCTAAGATCCTTTTCCAATTATTTTTTATATATTAATATTTTAACATTTTTCCTTTCTAAATAAGCTATCCATTTTCAAAAAATTCTCAAGAGAAATTATTTTCTATCCTCAAGAAAAATTATTAATATAAACAGAAATTCGACATTTATTTTTCGACATTTTTTCTATCAAAATTTTTTTCATTTAAAATTTTTTTGTTTTTTTTTTCAACAAAACGACTAGATCTCAAATAAAAGCTATGTAATACTTAAGTATAATAATATCTCATTTAACTTTATTTCGTTTAGCATTACTTTTTTTTTTGTCCTTGCTACTCCTTAAGGAGCGTAGAGGGGGCATCCACTAAGTTCATTTATTATTCATATTTGACTAAGTTTCATTTTCTGGAATCATTAATTTAGCCGGAGTTGAAACCTATCGTATGAAAGGTTGGTGTCTTAACAACTACACCATTGGACGAATTTACTCCGTTTAGCGTAATTTTTACTATAATGTTATTCAAATATTAAAAACTATTCCAGTAAATTTATAGGAAAAATTTTTTCAACTTTCCTAAGCATAAAAATAATTTTTTTGTATTCATTTTTGATAGAGAAATTGTGTTGTGAGTATACTTTTATGATATGTAAATTGTATAGATACATATTGAAAAAATAAATAAATATCGTTAAACATTGCAAAATCACGTTAATATGTACTTTGTATCATTTATGTTTAAATGAAACGTATTAAATGAATTTCATAAAATGTATAATAAATCGCATGCACGTTTCATCGATCGCATATTTTTACAAATGATTTGTACTCCTGGTTTAACGTTGGAAATCATCTGAATCGCTAGAAGTAATTTTAGCATTAGTATTACATATTTTAATTCATAATACAAGTAAATTATTTTGAATTGTTCAAATGTTTATGACAAATTTAATTGTTATTTTAAAATTTTATAATTTTATAAACTTTATTATAACCATACTAATATGTTGTTATTTAAATTGAAATCATCAAAATCTTTAAATATTGATATGATACTAAGAGTCAATGCTATTAAACTGATAATCGTGATAATAAGTTATGTTTGATAAGTTATATGGTACACATTATAAAATTACATATAATTTTTAATAAATACATATATAAATTATATATAGCTGCTCATCAATGAATCAATGAATATTAATGTCATTGAAATTGAACCCTATAGGTATACAATTTAGTTTAGAAACAACAATCAATTTTACAATCTTAATAACTTAAATCTATAAATCAATATAAAAGATAATAAATATAGGATAAATGGTATCAGTATTAAAAATTGATTCATAATTCAGAATAACTGTAAAATATTTATTTAACTATACAAAAAAAAAAAAAAAAAAAACATCGTTAAAAGATTATTTTGATTAATTTTTACAAATATCTTAAGATTTCTTTAAAAAAAAAAAAATAAATGATTTATTTAAAAAGAATTTGTTGATAAGAAAACAAAATTAATTTTAATTTTTTATTTATTTTATTACTAATTTTAAAAATTTAGAATACTTATAAATTTATTACATAACAAAATCATAACTATATCTTAATCAATGACTATTCATACATACATATATATGTTTTATTGTTTATTATGTACGTGTATTATGTAAATTAAGAATTAGTTTTTACAAAATTTCTTATGAATATTTTAAAGAAGGTTTTCGAATATTAATTTATATATACATACATATATTAGAAGAATCACAATTCTATTTTATAGTTTGTTCAATCCCACAATTCACAGTAGAATCTCAGTTATTTCTATTCACATATTTTAATTTAATTATTCTTATTAAATCAGTTAAGTCATAAGATTATTAAAACATGTAGTTGCTTCATTTTGTTTTTAAAGTTTTTAAAATATGAACTTTTTTCAGAAACTTCAGGCGATTCAATTTTTGTTTAAGGACCTTATTTGTATGTCATTCATATTTTTTTTTTTTTAATTTGTTTTATATGTAACATAAAATGTTATTTTGTTACTATATAATTTAGATTTTTATTACAACCCATCTTTGAATGCTTAGCAGGAAAAGTGAATTTAATGTGGATATTTTAGGTGATATTTATTTAAACAACGAGCAATCGCAGGGAATAGAACACCGATAGGTTTATTAGAGAGTAGGGACACTTTTTCTCTTGTTTTCAACATTTTTCCATTACTAGTCATAGTTGGAAACAACTACGAGTCATAGTTGAACTCAAATTAAAGACAAATAAGTACTCTTCTGACTTGTAAAAACGTCTTATATAATATATAAAATAAATAATTATGATTTTAATACCCTTTATCTTATATTATATACAAAATTGTAATTTTTAGCAATTCTAAAAATAATATTACAAAATCTAGTAAATGATGTCTAACGTATTATAGTGTGTAAAATTTGAAATAAGGAACTATTTTTAAATCCTGTATTGTTTTTTTATATTTCATATATATCTATCCTCATTTTCCCTATATATACGCAATAGTATATACTCTTTCTCTTATTCTAACATTTACCTGGCTATGGAGTAAGTACTTAATTAAATAATTAACCTAAAAAAAATAATTCATAAATTTTTAATTTATTTAAATATTAAATTTAATTTAGCAGATTAAAGCAATAATAATAATTTTTATTTTTTGTTTTTAATATTTTATTTGGCCTAAATATATTTTTTTTTTTTATAATAAAAGGCAATGATCATTTAATACAAAAATTTGTAATTTGTTTTAAGTAATAAAAAATACATAAATAAAACTATTTAAAAACAATTTTTATATATTAAAAAAAATATAGAAACAAAAAAAAAATTAATAAGTTAATAAAAAACGAATGTGTTTTAAAATTTAATTTTTATTTAAATACACATACATATAGGTATATATATGTATATATATAAATACGTGAATATAATATAGGTATATATAATGAAAAATGTCCTCATAATCTTCTATAAGTTAAAAACCAAAATAAGCAATGTAAAAAAATTAACAGTCTCTCAATTTAGCATGAATAGATTATATCATGCTTTAAAGAATTACTTTTATTATTAAAACTTTATCATATAATTTAAATTACGTTTAAGTTTTAAAAAAATTTTTTTTAAAAATTTTTGGTATTTATAACAAGCACTTACAATTTAACATAAATTTAGAACTACTAATAAATAATCAAAACAGAATACACTGTTATAAACTGTTTTAATAAGGATATGGTATCTAAATGTACTTATAACAATAAGTTAATTTAAAGTGACCTAACGGTAATTTAATTGATCATTTTAAAAATCAGTTAGAAAATTAAATTTAAATGAAGACCTTAAAGCTCTTTAGAGAACATCAAATCGTAACAAAAGTTTCCTTTTTAATAAGAATTAAAACTTCGTTCAGAGATACATTTACTTCATTGGCAAATCGAAGAAACTGTTAATATCTTCATCCCTTAGGGACCTTCCAAAACCCTTTTTTCATCACAATATAAGAAAAAATTTCATTAATATGATTTAATGTCTAATGTTATATAATTTCGGAAGGTCTACAATTTTTTCAGTGCCACAAACAAAAAAAAACTAACTAAAACTGTGTTATAAAAATATTCATTCTAAATTAAGCTATAGGTGAAATTTAACTGGCATTGTTTCAAAGTTGTTAAAAATTTAAATAGAACAAACAAATATGTAAGCATATGTAAGGATGTATGAAAGATTGTTTAACTAAAGTACGTTTCAAGTTTTTTTTTTTCAGTTTAAGAGAGCAGTTTCTAGACAACAGTGGCGGACTAATATCTTAAACTATATTTTATGATATTTTGAATAATGTTCAATTAAAATCATTGAATCATTGGATATTGAACTAAAAACATTGTTACAGGTATCAATTTTATTTTCTATTTTAAAATGGCCCTACAATAGACAAGATCAAGATGAAATTTTTACTTTAATTCACTTTTAATGCTATTATATTTTCAAGAAAGCAAATAAAAAAAAAAAAAAAAATTTTCACTGCTGAATTTGCTTTTTTTTTATTTCTTTTTTTTTTTTTGTTTTTGTTTCTTTTTTTCTCTATTTATTTTTCACATTCTCAGTTTTATTTATTTATTTTTTTTTTTTTTGAGATATTTTCATACCATAAAAGTCCGAATTAAAATAAAAATAAAACTTTAAAAAATTATTTCCATATATGAATGTTCAATGCATAATTCTACAAACATTTACATAGATATATAATAAATAGTAATATACCTATATTTATATAATACATCTATATATACTTTGAAAGAAATGACATAATCACTTTATTTGTATAAAAAAGAAAAACAAAAATAAAAAAATAGAATACAAAATAAAAAAAAATAAAAATATTTGCGACATGAACAGAAAAAAAAAGTCATTGCTTAAAAGCTTTACTTTTTTTATATTTGTTTGTTATTATATTATTTACATTTATTTAATATTGTTTTTTTTTTTTTTAACTACTATTAACTTTAAACATAGTAATTGTGTATCAGAATGAACGTTTAGAAAAGTCTCTGTATAAATATCAGTTAAAAAAGGAAAGTGTCAATTTTTAAATGATTTTAAAGAATAAAAAAAATAATCTTTTATTGAAGATTTTTTTTAAAGCTATTTCACCTGCCATTTTTAATTAAATGATATATCATTTGTTTTAATCGATTAACAACTACATTCAATCGATATACGGATTCATTAACAATTTCCTTTTGTTGAGTTTTTTCTCATCATTTGGTTTGTAATAACCAAATTTTTAAAATTTATTAAAGACATTAATTAAGTAAATCTGTGCTTTTCACCTTTTACAAGAACCGCTTTGCACCTTTTTTTTTCAAGAACGAAATATAATCTTAACACAAATCTTAAGATGCTGTGCAATAACGTCGATTAAAATAAAGTGAAATCGACTATTAGCGATTCCAAAAAAAAAAAAAATAGAAATAAAGTCGAAAGAGTAGACTTAAAGAAGAAGGAAAACTATATTAAACGGCTTATAAAAACAGAAATTGGCTTTTTCCAAAAGTTTTATAAATTAAATTAAGAAACTTGCATAATAGATATATGCATTTTGTAAAAGATACTTACTTAGATATATTATGTGTTTTGACTTTCTATTTCCGACTTTTGATTTTTTTTTATTTATGTATTAAAGTCATTAAAACTGTACTATAAATCGTTGTGATCAATTTTATATATAATACCATAGAACCCTCAAGTTGCTCGATTAATCCTTTTCAAGAAAACGTCGCATAACTTCAAAATCACGCAACTCGGTCTGAGTTTTAACGTATTATATTTTCAATATATAAGTATATAATAGAATATAAAATACATATGTATATTAGATACTTAGTTTCGAAATTTTTAATGAAACCAATCTTTATATTTTTAAATATCTAAAGTCCGAAACCCTATATAACTAAAAAAAACATTTAACACACGCGAAAACTGAAAACACATCACTGTTGCTTTAATGTTTATATCTTGCCGAAGAAAAATTTGTTCAAGTGTTGAAGTTACAGATGCCTAAAAATAGCAAATTTTCGATTTTTGAGCCCTAATAGCTCTTAAACAGGGGTTGGTATAAGAAAAAAATTTCTAAGGGCGATCCGGAGTTATAAAAAAGAAATTTCATGCAAACTGTGGTTTTCACATAACGGTAAATTTAAAAACTAAATTTAAAAAAATTGTATAATTTTGATATTAACTTACTAAGGTAAAAAAATACCTGTCGAATGATGTTTCCAGATTGAAAAAATGTTAAGCATAACATGAGATATGCGCATTTAAAAATAGGTCGTTTACAAAGTTTGAGGAGCTGTAGCTCCGTAATGGATGAAGCTACATGAAAAAGGTGTTCCACAAAATTAATTTTTTTATGAGACCTACACATGGTTAAATTTTTTTCCTCTATCTTCAACGGTGTAGAAGTTTTGTAAACATACGGACGGACGGACGGACAAAGTGAAACTAATAAGCACATTTTTTCAAACTTTTTTTGGAAATGTTTTAAAAAGCGCTATTTGAATTAATGGTATTTTATATAAAATTTCAATCGTGCAACTAAAAATCCCACATATCGAGATTCTGATGTACCTATATAATGGACATAGTTCTTTTGTTTCTTTAAATTTTAAATTAAATATTAAGTATTTATATTTTATATTATATGTTTCTATTTTGATTTATGATACTTCGCGATTCCCAGACTGATACCTTTATCTCTACCTTTAGATTAAGTCTTACACAACAACATAATTTGAATACAATATTAATAAATTGCCCAATACAAATGCAGATAATTAAAATTGTCATATCATTTAATATTTATTTTTCGATATCCTACAATTAACTAGATCAACTATATTTTTACAGATATTTCTACTCATATTTCAAATTTAAAAAAAAAAAAATATTAAAATCAACATTTTCCTTACATTTTTTAAGAAAATTTCTAGTGAATTTTAAAATTTTATATTTATGTTTTTTTTTTTGTTTTCTTTGAACATTTGCATATTTTATTTATTAGGTGTTATAACTTAAGTCATTCAATAGTAATAGAATACATATATAAATTTCAAAATGAAAAAAAGTCATTTAATTTAAAAAAAAAAATAAATAAATTTTAAAATCAATAATTAATTTCAGAAAATGTTAGTTTAAAAATGAAGAATGATTTTCTTAACCACAAAAAACAATATTTTTTTTTTAACATAAATTTCTTGAAAATAGACACTAAAAAAAAAAAATAAGAAAATATTGACTTTTCGTACGAGTGAAATTTTTATTTTTTTGGCATTTAAAAAAAAAAAAAAATGAATTGAAGGAAAAAAATGAAGAAAATTTTATTTATCATTAACTAATCAGTAATTTTTTTTCACGGAAGTAGAAACTTATGATTACCCTAAAATTAAACAAAAAACAAAAAAAAAAAAATTGATTTCTCTTTTATATACAAGATACAAAGATACGATGAACAAACAAATGAATGGATTCATCTTTTTAAAATACCTTTAGGATTACTCAGACATTATAATAACAAATAAAAATAAAATTTAATAAGCATTTTATTACTTTTAAAAATGTTTTTATTGACTCCTGATGTACAGTGTTTCTTTGTTCGACATTTCCAACACTTTTATTTTTATTGCATATACATCCATACAAATATAAATGTATACGTATATATTTATTTAAAATTTAGTATGTAGTTGTTATTTTGCTTTAAAAATCCTATTAATTTTATTATCATTATGTTAAACAAGAGGACTTTTAACAACTTATTTGACATAGTGACACCAAAATTATATATATATATACATACATATATATATGGATTCATTTGATCGAAAAAAAAAAAAAAATAAAGGAATAATAAAAAGAAATTTTAGTAAACAGAGAAGTTTCAATAATACAAGAAATTTTCAAAATTTTAATATGCAACTAAAGATGATTAAACTATACATATATATATACATATATATCAAGTATTTGTAAATCTATACAGATTGATAGGTTATATTTATACTTAGGTAATATTTGAAGCTTTTTTGTTTTTAAGTTAAAGTTTTAGTTTTAAATAAAGTCTTATTCAAATTTTTATTTAATAGATATCGCTATCATATTACAATGTGCACTTTAGTTGCCCAAAACTTTAGTTGCCTAACTTTGCCCAAAATGAAACTAAAAAACACTTGTACTAAATTCACATTATGAACTAGAACCAGGTTTTTCGAAGAAACCTTCTTCATGAGTGGTTTGTAGCTAGGTTTTTCATATTTAAAATTGCTGTCAAAATGAAGCAGGATTTTGAAAGTCCTATAGTTAATAAGGGTTATAACTAGGTTTTTGATTAAAATTTTTTGATATTTTCGATTATTGTTTAAATTTTTTTTACATCCCTATCTGATTTTGTTGTGAAATGTCCTTGTTGTTTATTTTTAAAAATAAACAAAAGATAGTTTTTTTTTTTTCGTTTGAATTTTGAAATGGAAAATTTTTTTATTTGTGGTTTAATAAAATTGTCCAAAACAATAATTAAAAAAAAGTGACGGACTAAAGACGAAATTAAAATTTTCATAAGAATATGGAGAGCAAAAAACATAATCATCCAATAAAATAATACTTCAAGCAGTAAATTAATTTTTTCCTTGTGCATTTTTAATAATATTTATGTTTATTTACAGTCAAAAATATTACTGTTAAATTGAAACGTCAAATAATACTAGGTTAGAGCATAACGATAGTCTGTACGGTTGATTTTAAAACTAGGCTATTTCGAGTAAGATTTTTGGGTAGTGTGAACGTGGTATTAGACAAATCACAAATAAGCGTGATGGAAAAAAGCTTTAAATTTATAATTAAAAGAAATTATCAAATTAAACTCACCGTAACTCTTACAAAAGAAAAAAAAAACTTTTAAAAATTTAACCAGAATTTTTTACAGTGAAAACTTACTGATTAAATAATAAAACTGTTGTAATATAAAATGTAGGTATATATATATGTATATTGTATATGTTTTATAACAATAACAACTCAATTTACTGCATAATTTATTTTTAATATATAATTAAAATTCTAAAAGCGTAACTCTATAGGTATATTATATCATAAATTGAAAAATCTTCAATTTTATGCAATTTGTTTTTTTTTTTTAATAAAATATTTTATTAGTTTTTTTTTTGTTTAAATAGGTAATTAACTATATAAATGATATCTTTATTAGTATTTATTGAATTTTTTTTTTAATTATGTAATGTAATATATTATATTAAATTACATAAAGTAATATTATAGTAGCCACTACAGAACAATATTTAGTTGAATTTTAAACTTGTTCGAGATATCATTTAATTATTAGCATCTAATTCAAGCGTATACAGAATATACCAGTGTGTTATAATTGTATTTAATCGCACAGACTAAATAATTCTATATAGACGATCAGTTTCATATAAAAATTATATGTTTTTTTAGCCTAAGCATTTTTGAAGCCACACTAGACATTTTAGCATATTTAAATTGAAAATACTTGATTATCGCACTAAATTTCTGTCCGGATTACAAATTTATGACATTTAAAAAATTTTAGGAATAGAATCAGCCTTATCTTAATACATATTTTTATAGCTATTTTATGTCAAATTTATTTTGACAGGTGCAAAAAAGCATTTTATTCTAGCATTATTTAACTAATAATTATAAATATTTATTTATGATCACTATGGCAATATTGAGTAAATTTTAAATGCACATATCATTAATATTGTCAGTTGCTATTTTAATTTTTAAATTGTTTGTGAAAAAAAGAAATCTGAAAGCTCTTCTTCTCACTTCTATAACAAGCATAGAGCATCCACTAAGTTATTTATTATTCATATTTCACTAAGCTGCAAATTCTGGAATCATTAGTTTCATTAAGGCGTTGATTACTCGGCTATATAGCTATTGTACATTTTTCATTATCTAAAATTATCTCTGATTAATTATACGTTACCCGAAAGTAAACGGTAAAGTAAAGGGTAATTTTCAGAAACTGTAAGACATAATTTTTTATTACGAGTATTGATGATTATAGATGTAAAATTAGATGTGCTCATGTACTCATTATATTCCTTACAGCTAAAGTAAAAAAATTTCTTACAAATTAATTTTACACTGATTGTACAATCGTGCATTTAGCCTATTGTGCGTGCAATGTAGCCCTATTGTACGGAACTCTAGTTTAATCTGTTACTCTTGCACTAATTCAAATTTTGACATATAAATATAATTAATATGTCAAAATTAAAATTAGTTCGTTTTAAAATAATAAAGTTAAAATAAATAACTTTTTCAAATATTAAGTTTTTATAGACTCATGTTAGGTTATAAATCACCTAAAGAAGGAATACTGATTAACTCAAGAATTATCCATCAATAAACTAAATTCTACTAGTCTAAATCTAAATGAAACTTACCATTCTATATTAAGGTATTACATATATCTATAAAATAAAAATTATTAATTTTATGTTAACGACGATATATTTAAGTTAATTGTGCAGTTGTATGACAGTTACCCAAATCTATTGCAACAGCACAATCAAATTTTACAGAAGTTGTTGCCATAAAATTTGATCTTCATTTGTAAGATTGCAGACGCCTAGCTTCATTAAGTTCCAAGAGATGCAAGAAGTCTGAACCGGCTGCTCCAGACCAATCAAATTTTTTTTTAAATTGTTGGCATGTAACTCGACACTTCTTCGCTAAATGTATCTGAAATTTTCAATAGACACTAAGTTATTTACATTTAAAAAGAGAAGTTGTATGGCAGCTACCCGAACTTGTTGCACAGGCATAACCAAATTTTACAGGTGTTGTTTACCTGTAACTCAAGGCGATTTTGCAAAATTTGAGATACCTATAGTATCAATAGATACTGAGTTATTTCCATATAAAGAAAGAAATTGTATCGCAGCTACTTGAACCTGGCGGCCGAAAAAGCTGGATTTAAATAGCAAAACTAACAATTTTGCAAAAAAGACGTAAAAAATTTTAGCTCCTTTATTTTTTGAGTTATCGTGCGAACGGACGTACATGTCTTAATTGACTCAGAATTCGATTCTGAACTGATCCATATCTTTGACACTATATCTACCTCGACTCCTTTGAGGTATCACAAACGTAATGGCAAATTTATTATACCCTTGAACATAGTTCATACGGGTATAAAAAAAATAACATATGCGGTTTTTTTTTTTTTTCATTCTATATTTTTAGATTATTTGCAATGGTTCGATATTTTTTAATGTTGAAACAACCTTGACAAATTTTTTTTTTTTTTTTAATTTAAAAAAAAACACGATTAAAAAAGGCTAGCGCCGTAAGTTTTTCAAGTATAAAAAATTTGAAAGAAAATTAAAAACTTTAAAAGTTAATTAAGCTTAAAATTACAAAAGTTATTTTTAAACAAAAAATTAAGAGATGTATGTGAGAAATAGTAAAATATATAGTAAATATCAAACAAAAATATTTTAAATTGTAAATATTTTTACATTTAAAGTGAAATAAAAAAAAATATTGTTTATTTTTCGTTTATTAAATATGCATAAATATGCATAAATTAAAGAAAATTTAATTAATTAAAGTTACATATATTAATTTACAATTTTCTAACTCTATATAATTAAATTCTAATTATCATTCTATCCAAATTTGTAATATATAATTTCACTGATATTAAATTTAAAGCCGAAACAAAAAAATTTTCCTAAGTTCAATACAAGTAATATGATATTAATTCAAATTTATTTTAGAACTACAATGTTTTTTCTTCTAAATATCTGTTAATTATCTACCTACTATTATAACTATATTTGACTAAATATAGATATTCTCCTAAGGTGAATAAAATACTTTTGACTATAAATATAATTTTAATAGGAATAAAAAAAAAAAAAAAAAAACTAATTTGTAAATAATAATAATTAAATAAAAAATCTAATTTTTAATTCTAATCATATATAATATATATACATTTTAAAGAACCATAAATGAAATTTGAACTATCTGCCTATATTCAAAAAAAAAAAATCAAATTTCAAAATAATTTTGTATTAAATTTAACATTTCAGCCACATCATATTTAAATTAGAAATTAAATGACTACCATTTGAACAATAAAAATTTATTTTTTCATGATTCATATTTTTTTTTTTTGCTTTTGTTTTGTGTATTTGTATCTTACGAATATATCGTAATTTCTTAAATATTTTAAAGATATTTGAAAACAGCTCTTCAATTTCTTTCAAATAAAGCTTCAAATTATTTTATATATAAATCTGAGTAATAATATTATCTATCTATATATTTATCATATTTATTATCTACTATACTTATATCCGAAATAAAAAAATCTTTTATAAGTATATATATGTACATGTGTACATGTGTATATATATCAGAGTTAACCACTTGTCTTAAAAAAGTTGTTTGACTATTTAAATCAATGCTTTTAAATCAACTTAAATTTTTTTTTTAAAGGGGAGAAAGAAGATATTAATATTCTATTGCAGAGTTCTTTTATTATTACCTCATCATTAATGGATACGATCAATTTTTTTTTTTTGTTAATGAAAATTAATATGTTGAAGAATTAAATTTATGAATGAATTTTGATTTTATAAACATACCAAGTTAAATCTTTCTTTTTAAGCTAAGGTTAAAATTTTTAATATATTCTTTATTGGGTTTACTTCGGTGGTTCGACTGCGGTATATATTAATATATGTATATTTTATACTTACTAGTTAACTTTTTCTATTGAAAATATTTGAATCTACTTATTAGATCTAATCTAAAGGCATTGGGGTCGAATGCATAAAACTGAGCTTGAACTCAAATTTAATTTTTTCAAACAAAATCTACCTTTGAACTCGTAGATTAGATACTTTTTTATAAAATAAGATTTGAATTCAAGCTTTATGCATTCGGCCGAACAATAAATGGTGATTCAATTGTGGTGATTAATATTACTTAAACAGTAAGTGAAATTGTTCTTATAAGCTCTTACAGATTCTTTTAAATTTTTTGGCTTAATCTTAAATTTTTAACATTTTATTAGTTATTTATTTGAATAATATAAAATCAGAGAAGAAAATTTCAACATCGACTACTTTTCTGCACAACTACTATAGCGTTTTCTTTTTTGCAAAAAAAAAAAAAAATGCTGACCTGAAAAAGGGCAAAACTATAAAAAGTCTAAATTAGCTATTTTTTTTTTCTGGTTTTGATCTGAAATTTTTTTAGAATAGAACAGAAAAAAGGGCAACATTTTGTTTTTAACTTACTATTTTTTTTTTTGTTATTTTAAGTTTTAAATTTATTTATTACTTAATTTTTTGCAATGTTTCTATAATCAGATATAGGTACATTAATTTAATAATAATCAGATTAACATTAAGTAAACTTTTTATTAAAACTTTAACCAAATATAAATATTTTTAATTTTATATTTTCATTATAATCACTATTTACTGTTTGACTGAGAGTGACAATTATATAAGTAAGTATATAGTTTTTAATGTTGTCATTCTGGAAAGTAATAAACCTCATTTTATTACCCCGTCAATATTTTCAGTTTTTTAACAAAAATATTGTGAATTTTACACTTATCTAATTTTTTTCAGAAAAAAAAAAAACCAAAAAAATTTTAAGGATTGCATTTGTTTCAGAAAAGAACGAAAAAAGTGTGACCTGAAAAAAAATAAGTGCAACCCCATGTCAACATTTTTTTTTAGTGTATCTTAATATTTCATATTTATAATATTTTTTTACTCCATACAGTAAGTAAAACAACATTTGTTCTTTTTTATTTATTATATTAAAATTTTAATTTAAGTTAAATATTGGCCATAATGTAATTTTTGTTTTTTAGTATTAATAATAAAGAAAAAAAAAAAAAAAAATCGGAAAATATTATTTATTTTGTTTATATCACATACCTATTATATTATATTATATTTACAGTATACTTGGTAACAAGGGCAATATGATTTTAATTAATAAAACTTGTTATCTGTGCAGGATTTGAACCAGCATTCCCTCGTTTAATAACTTGCATACTTATAGGCTAAAATTTTAATATTTTTAATTAAATCCCATTTCCAATTTAAAAATTTTTCATAATATCATATAAAAATATAAATACTATTATTGTATGAACGTTTAAAATATTGAAACTACTATTTCAAATTTCAAAACTTAAATTTGCAAAAAAAAAAAAAATAAGAAATTCTATATACTTAAGTAATAAAAAAAAACGTGGCTTCTTTAATTTACACAAATATTGTTAATTAACTTCTGTATTTTGTAGGCTTTAACAAAACAAAAATTAAATAAAATAATTTTAAATAGAGAAAAAAAATAAATAAATAAAATTTAATAATAAAACTGTTGAAAAATATTTATTATCTCACTATATAAAATATATAATATAATTTCATTCAAATTGAAATAAATTATATAGAAACAAAAATTAAATATAAAAAAAAAAAAAACACATGTCACATATTTTTAGTTGATTTGTTTTTTTTCCTTTTTTTTTTTTTTGTAATCATTTTTTATTGATTTCTATAATACAAAAGAAAAAAAAACCACAAGAATAATATAAAATATATATTATAAAAATTTTAAAATAGAAAATTATTCTTTTCTTCCTTTTCGGTATTGTAGTAGATCGTTAAAAATAAAGAGGTATTTTAATTTACGATAAAAATTAAATATTACAAATTAAACAGCTTGATATTAAAATTAAAAAAAAAAAATATTAGAAATTTCTTTTATATAAAATTGTGATTTTAAATTTTTTTTTTTTAGTTAATAATTTGATTTTTGGTCTGCTTTTTTTCTGGTCATCAAAATTTTATTAAATATTTTCCACGATCTAAAAAATATTAATTTCTTTAATCAATTCTTAAAGTCTATTTTATGATGGATACCAAATACATAATAAGAATTTCTTTCATGAATAAACGAGGATTCGAGTTACATTGCATTTGCACTTTAATAACGCGGTTTATTAAATAAAAAGTCATAAACATGAATTTTTCTGTAAAGAAAAAAATTACGATTTTTTGAAAATTTGAAAAATTTATTTTAGTACTTTAAGTTGGGCAATATTCAGCAACGGTTTTTACATAAAAAAAAAACTCACTCTGTACATTATATTGAATTTATTCATAATCATTTGCATTAAATCTAAGTTAACAACCGATACGAATTTAACTTAACAAGGAGAGCGATATAAATGAGTAATTTAAAGTTACCTGTACATCATTTCCGCATTTTGTAATAAAAGCTGCATAAATGTAATTTTAAAATAAATTTTGTGATTTTGCAAATGGGTTAACAATTTTTTTTTTTTTTTTTCATTTATTGAAAAATAATTTTTTTTTTCTTTTCGCAAATTTTAATTGTTTTTGTATAATAAAAATGTTATATTTAATAACAATTAATCAATTATTTAAAAAAAAAAAAAAAAAAAACTAGTCAACATACTAATAATTATTTAAAAACATAAATTTAAGAACAGTTTAATATTAATTAGTAGAAAATTACTCTAGCATAATAAAATCTATTATAACAAATTATACAAAACAATTAAACAAAAAATGAACAGAAAGTGTTCTATTTTTGATTTACAAGTATACTTACCTGTAATATTTATAAACACAATGAAAAAAATCGAGGGTTTTCAAAAAAGCACATTTTTATTTGAAATTATATTACAAAATAATTTAAATTGAAAATATTCGTTAGAAAAATTTGTTAGAAACGAATTGGAAAAAATTAAAACATACTTTTAATTGTCAAATTTTAGGATAACCTTAGGATATCATAATTATTTCAAATGTTTTAAAATAGAAAATTTTCAGTTTTTAACCTCTTACAGTTCTTAAACGAAAGATGATCCAAATATATTTTCTAAAATGACTCATACTTATTTCCAAAATTTTAAAATCCTATCAAAATTTCAAATTTCTAACTTAAACTGTTTGGAGAATAGAAGGGGTCAAACAAATTCAGTTTCGGATAACGGTAAATTAAAATACCATATGGCCGAACTATATATTTACTTTGTATATTTTTATAAAATTTATCAAAGCTGCTATCGTTTGATTCAAATTGAAGATATTATCTTATAGAACTTGTGTTATAACAATTTAAATTAAGGATTTTTTCAAAGTTTGGGAGGCTGAGTAGTTAATAACGAATGTAGCTATAGAAAACACTTATTCCACCACATTAATTTTTTTTGCGATACTTATCTGTACTTAAAATATTCCTCTATTTCAAATGGCATAGAAGTTTTCTAAAAACACAGACACACAGAAGGAGAATTAAACTGATAGGCACATTTTTTCAATTTTTTTTTGAAAATAAGCTAAAAACAATTAAAAGGTTTAATAAAATCTTATAAATATATTAAATTTTTATGTATGCTGGATGTTCTGGTGATCAAATTGGAATTAATTCGATTAATCGATACTCGGTTCTGCTCGGTTCTTTCTCGGTTCAAAAATAATGAAAATAAAATTAATTGATCTGATATGTATTTAAGTACGTATACATAACTTTGTTAAATATTTTTGTCACATTGTTAAGCGATCAGATAAAATGGAAAAGGTAGTACTAGAAGGAAGAGTGATCGGCAAAGGAGTAAGGGACTGATCTCCTACTCGGTGGTAAGATAAACTACAGTTATTAGAGGGCAAAAAAACACAGGCAGAATCGGAACAATATAGCATAAAATATATCCACTTGGCAGTAGCTTGTAAAGAATCTCATCATATAATAATTTCACCACGCTCTGTATAGAGTATTGGAAGGAGAAAAAACATAAATATAATAAAGTTTTCTTAAAATTAAAAAAAAAAAACTTAGAGAACATCTTAGAATCATCGTTATTTAAAACACAATTCTAATAAAATCTAATTTAAATTTTTTTTTAAATTTATCAATTTAAAATGATTGACTATAAATATTTAACCACAATTTTAATAGACATCGTTTCATTGTAACAAATTTTATGTTTCATTAAAATATATATAAAAGTTTTTAACATATACGGTTTAAATGTGTATTTGCTTCTATATGCAAGTACAAAAAAAAGAAGAAACATAAAACTTATAAGTATATCAAGTACAACAAAAAAAAACTTATCGCGTAATCAATATTGTTCTTTGACTTTAAGGTATTTTTATTTCTTATCAAATAAAAAAAAAAAAAATTAAAAAGAAACACGTTTTGATAAATTAAATTAAATTAAATATAAACATAATTTTTTTTCGAATTTCACGCATAGATCGCGCTAAAATCAATAAAAATAAATTAGTCATAAAATTAATTGCAGCATGTCGCTTTTCACTTAACAAGTCATTACTAATTTATATGATTCGATTTTTGTTTATTTTTATTTAATTTTTTTCTTTTTTTTATTCTAAAAGAATTTTTTAATTCATTTACTAAGTATAAGGTTGTTGTTTTAGCTAAATTTTATAAATTTATTGCATTTAGTTATATTCATTATAATAATTAAATTATTGTTAACAATTGAATAACTTTCATATTATTTACTTAAGTATCGAAATATTAAATTCGAATTTAGAAATTAAGGAAGCTAATTTTTTATAAGTACGTTACAAATTTAAGTATCAATTTTAATGAATATCGCAAATGTTCTTTTAATTAATCTTGAGCATTTAATATAGTATTTTTAATTCCTTGCAAAATTATACAAAAAAAAATATAAACTAGACGAATTTTTTGATTAATTGATTTCATATTTTCTATCTTTTATTTTCTCAAAATAAACCAAAGTGTAACAAACTAAATTTTTAATCTATACTTAGTTATGTTTAAAAAAAATTTTTTTATGTTATATAAATAGGGTACAAAAAATCCAAAATAAAATATCCCAAACACAAAATCTTAAATTACAAAATCCCAAACAGTATAACTATATCACAAAATCCAAAATAGAAAAAACTATAAAGTAAAATGCATTTAATTACTACTGAGAGTATGTCGATTTCCTGAAAATAAAGTTTTTAACAAAAAAAATCTTATATAAATTAAATATTATAAAATAAATTTAATATAATATAAATCGGTGCCGAATTTTGATCATTAATCAATTACAAAAACTTTAATAATCCAAAATCTCGCATATAAATACAATTATATACATATTAGAAAAAATCGTATAATCCTCATTTTGTAACTATGTATATCTTTAAAATACCTATTAAGCTTATTTTTTTATTTCATATTTATATTTCAACCACCCCCGCTAAACAAATATATGAAATACACTCATTTTTTTAAACCAACTCTAAATTCCCCTCCAATTATTTCTTTTACATACATATTTCAATAGCAAAACATTATAACCTTAAATAGCTAATAAAATTTTTGAAATTTTGATTTTCTGGCCAAATTACACTTTGATGGCTTTTAATTTTGGAATTTATATTTAGGATTTTGTAATTCGGGATTTTGTATTTTGAAATTATGTAATTTATATTTGGGATTTTGGGATTTTCGAAATTTTTAAGATTCTGCAGCTTTTGGATTTTGATTCTTGTTAAGATCATTTTACAATTCTTCTTTTAAAATTTTAGACGAAAAACAAGAGAAGTTTAGAAAGTGCATCTGTATCTTCTTGGATCACAATATTTTGCTTATTTAAATGTGTTTGTCTATCGCTATAAATATTCTGAATTAATTCATCACACTCAATCACTGTAAGAATACTGAAAATTTAAAGAAAACTGGTATATTTCTTTAAAATAGTACTTGTGGTATCACTTAAACAAGCTAAAACTATTTTAAATCGTCTTCAATAGTTTAGCTTTTATCTAAAATTCTTATACATTTCAAATCTTTATACATTATTTTTATTTCAAATTCTTATATGTATACATATAAATTTTGCCTAAGAAGACCTCAAATTATTTTTAAAGACAAAAAAAAAACTTAATTTTAACACAATACAATTAGTTTCTTATTTAAAGTATTAAGTATTAAGTATTTAAAAAAGTATAAAAGAAAAAACATTTTTTTTTTTTTTCAAAAATATCTTAGTGGCTTTGGTAGATCACAGACAAAATTTTAAATGCAAAGAACAGAGTAGAATCGGAGTATACAGTGAAACTGAGCAGACACTTTTTATTCGTCATATTTAATTAAAAAATTACCTTCTAAAAATGTATGCTTTCCCAAAAATTTATTTCCTCTTTTCATTTGTTCTTTTTCAAATAAAATTAACATAACCGGAAATTGAATAAATTATTGATTTTCATTTTAGAATTGTTTTCTTTTTCTTTTTCATTTTTTTTTTTTTTTGTTTTTTTTATTAAATTATAGAATTTCTCATTAACACTAAAGAATTCTGTTTATTTCAAAGAGTTATAAAATGTATAAAACTAATTTTTATTTATGTACGTGATTTTAATTCTTTCTAGTGATTTCTTTATTCGTTTTTTTAATAAGTATAAAAAAAAAATAAATATTTTTATAATTTTTACATAATTTCTTATATTTTTGCAATCAGCATTTTATAAACTAGTACCAATAATAATTAAACATAAAACTTATGGATTATCTTATGATTAAATATTAAAATATTGAACTGCAAAATGAAATAAACGCTGTATTTTTCATTTACCTTATACAAGTAATATTTTAATATGTTTAACAATCATTACTTAGAAACTTTAATTTTTTGAATTGTATATTGTACTTTGGGATACGTATTACCAACTTTGAGGAATACATGCAATTATTAATATGAGCAACTATTGCATTTCTTGTTTCTGGGGGTGATAATAATTGGCGCACTATACTTGAGTGTGATGAGATCCACTCCAATAGACGATGATTGAGTGAAGCGGTTGTTAAATTAGTATTGGGATTGTCAATAAGACGAATAACTCTGTTTTGCACTTTATCGAAATACCCCGGAGTCGTTGAAAGGGCTCCAGCTCAAATTTATGCAGCCACCTTAAATTAGTGATTCCAAAATCAAAATAGAACTAGAAAAAAAATAAAACGAAATTATCTAACTCGAAGGCCATAAATCTAATTTAAAATCAAATAATAACACCTATAGTTATAGCTGATATTAAACTTTGAGAATACATATTTCAAACAAGCGTTTATTGAAAACATAAAAAAAATTTTAGAATGTATATATGCGTAAGATTAAGATATAGTTGATGTCCCCTGATATGTACGCAATATGATCTTCAAAGTCATAGATAAATTGAGATATCCGTAAAACATAAACCTTCTCTACAAAAGTATATAAATATTAAAACTGTTCAATTTATTGTAAACAGATTAAGACATACAGTTTTGAAAGAGTATATTGTACTTGCATCTTCAGATTAAAGAGTATTATATTTGCACCTTTAGAATGGGTTCAAAATATATATTTTCATAGAGAAACCAAAATAGAAATTTGAAGAAGAAAAGTAGATAGAAATTACAGAAGAAATTACAAAAGAAAAGTAGACAGAAATTAAAGCAAAAGCTAACAATTAATGGTTAGTCATATGTCTGCCTTATTTAAATAACTTTAGATAGAAGAGGCGAATAAAAGAGGCGAAATTATTGATCGATTGGCTTTCATCAACTGTTTTTAGCACATTTTCAAAAAAAATAGCTTTTTAGTATAAAAATATGCTTATTAGTTTTACTCTGTCCGTCCGTCCGTCTGTTTGGATGTTTATAAAACTTTTACACAGTTTGGAATAAAGCAATGAAATTTTAATTACGTATAGGCATTGCCAAAAAAACTAATTTTATTGAACAAATTTTTTCTGTAGCCCCACCAATTATGAAGCCCTACAAAGCTCTACAAAGTTCGAAGAAGCCCTATCTTTAAATTTTTATAACAAAGGTTCTATAAGGCTCATTTACAATCTGAAAGTGCCAAAAATAGCTGGTTTTATAAACTTTATAAATAACTAAATAAATAAAATATAATAAATACTAAAATAAATATGTGGCTTTGCCATGTGGTATTCTAATATATCGTTAGGTGAAAATCAAATTTTGCAAAAATTTGAGCCCCTTCTATTTTTCAAACGGTTTAACTTAGAAGCTTGAAATTTGAGAGGAGTTAGATCTTTGGAAATAAGTATGAGTCATTTCACAAAATATTTTTGTATCGCTCTTATTTAGGAATAAGGGGTCAAAACTGAAAATTCTCTTAAACACCAGTAAAAATCAGTAAGAATATGACACTACCAAGGGGAAATTCTTAGTGTTTTTGGAAGATTCCCACCTTCCTTACTAACTATAACGTGGACACCTGTCCAAATTTTTTTGAAGTAATATACAAAAATTAAAGCTCCAACATTATATTTTTGTTTGTGTTAATAATTTTTCTTAATAATATAGGATTACCTTATAATTAACAAAAGTGTGATTTGATTTTTCTCAATTTTTTCTTATTGTTTTCATTATTATTCATAAATAAAATACGTAATTGACATTATTATAAAATTTATTTTTCAATATACATATCTACTCTTTACTCTATCCTTATTATGCAATATTTTTTTATTTTAGAAATATGCTTTTATAACTCTTTGGATTTTTCCATTGCTTGTTTTATTTATTATCTAAAGATCGCAAACTTTTTCAACAATCTTTCGAAATAGACTACTCTTTTCTATAAAAAATTTTGATTATTTTTACGTGCCCAAAATCTATTTTCCTGTCCTTTTCACTATCTTGTAACAGATATAACATATATAAAATTCATTTCTAATTATTTATTATAATAATAAAAAAAAATTGTGTTGATAAACATTTTGTATAACTTTTTTTCTTTTGCACATCAGTGTAGCTATATATTACAAAATGATTATTATGAACTATGAACTTATATGTACTTTAGTTCTATATTGGCGTTAAAATTTTCTCAAAATAAAAACAGAATTAGCAATATTGTTAATACAATTTAAAACATTCACATTCTAAGGATTCAACAACAACTTTAATATATTTTTTACTCTAATACATTCACAAATTTCAAACGTGAGCCATGTGTTGATAATAAATTTAGAACAAACAAAAGTAAAAAAAAAAAAAAACATTTATTCAATCTTAAATCATTCATAGTACATCGCAATGGGTATGATGTCATCATCATCTCACCATCATCTAATATAATCATTTTTTATGATCATATTGTCATTATTTCCATTTCGCGGTAAAATATACATAAGCATTTTTTTTTTTTTTCTTCTCTCTTTTCCCTGTTACACCACTCTTTCTGATACTATTTTTTTAAGAATCAACGAAAAAATACATAAATACAATCTTATGAAATATCTCAAGATATTTTCAATCAAAACTCAACATAAACATAATATAAGTTGGTTAAAATATCATATGCATAGACACAAAAAAAAAAAAAAAAACCAAAAGATTGAGGAGAAGTTTTTACAATAAGAGTTTAAAAAATCTTGGTAAATGTACCATAATATACTGGTTGTTGTTTCATATTCAATTTAATAGAATATTTGATACATTAATAATAGAGTTTTAAATTTCTTTCTTCCTAGATATACATACATATCTACATGTGTATATTATTATGCATATAAATGTTGGAATACATAATAATTTCCTAAGCATATAACTGTTACACAATTTACTTATGGGAGAATCTTATGAAAAGTAAATTGTTACTACTAATAATTTAAAAATAAAAATAGGACATTGAAAATTTTAAGTTTTTAACAATTTCATTTTACTACTTCATTTATAAAACGTTAAAATCTCAAAATGTTGAGATATAAATTTAGAGAGGCAAACGATTCGTTAAACCTTTGTGTTACGCAGTGGGCTTTAATTCTTTTTCAAAATGGACTTAAAGCCCACGGTCTAGTGACTTAAAGCCCGCGGACTTTATTTTCTCGAGCGTTCTGTCCCAGCCTCGTATGCATATATAAAAACCAATTATCTGATCTGAAAATGTTCAATACTTTTATTTATAAAAAAATTAGCTTAAAGCAAATTAATATAACAATTGTTTAAGCTTATAAATAATAAAAAACTAACCAACAATAATAAACATTTATGTTACCAAAGTTTCGTCTCTATACAATTTTATGTGCCGTAAATTTTATTTTTTAAATATTATTTTCCAAAACTTGACAAATTACAATTTAAAATACAAACAAGAAAAATATTTTTTTTCAAGCATTTGTGTTATTTTTCTTGGCATTTTTGTGTTATTTTCCTTGGAAAATTGCAGATCGATAATAAGTTTAGCCAATTTTAATTTCAAAAAACTTATTTTGATCTTACGGATAGTAATAGATAACTATTCGAAATAACCTTCTAACCAAAAAATCTTTATTTTGTTCTAATCCTAAATAATCCTTATTATTATCTCAATTCGTTAATAAATTACAAATGTGTTATTATTCATTATTCATACTCAGAGAGGTTTCGTAAAGAAGAAAGAAGTTAAAAATATCAGAATAGATCAAAAGAACATCCAATAACGACTAATATTACAAGGATTAAATCTTAAACCTATCATTTGGGGAGTGAAGGTTGAAATCCTAATAAAAGTGGAAAATGATTTATGTTATAATTTCCCACCTAATTTAGCTACTATTCGTCATTTGGGTTGAAATAAATGACAAGCAATAATGAATGATATAAAGTTTTAATTAAAATCAATAATAGAAAAATATAAATGTTTAATAAAAAGACATCTAATGTAGACTAAAAATATTAAATTATACCTAATAGCTCACAGATAACCATATATCTCAATGTAAAGAAACAAATATTTAAATATCCAAATATGTACATACTTATAAACAAACAGTTTCCATTATACCTCTTATAACTTAAATATAAAATTAAAAGAAAATATAAACAAATAACAAGAAGCGTAAAACAAAAATTAGCGTCTCAGCCAAATTTTTTTTGTTAAACTTTTATGTCGTTTTGCTTAATAAAATAAATAAAATAAGAACTTATTATTAAGCCTCGTTATAAACTTTAACAAAGCAAACATTGCATTCTACACTTGCTTCTACAGTTAAATCCAGTTAAAGAGTGAAGTACTATTTATGAGCTCACCGTGTTTTACAATTGACATTCTAAAAAATATTATTATATTGTGCCTTAAAATAAAGGCACCTTGTGCAGCTTCCCCTTTCGATCTTATGTATTTGTTAAAATGGATTTGTTAGAAGCTATTAAAAACTAAAAAATTAAATTAAATTTAAAAATCATAAACCAATTCACAAATAAAAAGAATTTGTTTAATTTAAAAGAAAATTTCATATTGGGTGTTTTTCTTTTTTATTTCAAAGCAGAGCCAGAACTGTCGAAAAAAAATTTGTGTTTCTTTTTTCACTCCAAATAATCAGAGTTTATCTTTTGTGTTTCTTTTTTCATTCAGAGTGCGCTCAGAGTTTAATCTAAATGTTCGATTTTCATTTCCAGATATCGTAGAGCATTTGAATTTAAATGTCAAAAAAAAATTTTTTTATATGATTTAAAACTTTTGACATATTAAAGCTCTATTGTGTTTCAAAATTATTTCGGAGCGTTTAGAGATAAAATATTTTTAATCTGTTCAGAACGTACTCTATGTGCTTGATATCTGTTCAGTACATAAATCTGAACTAAAAAAGAAAAACACCCTTTGAATGATTGCCCATTCAAAGTAAAAAAAAAAAATTGAAATGTATTACAACAACAACAATAACGACTAGACTAAGATAAAAACGAGTTTTTTTTTGTTTTTTTTTATATCTTTTAAAGCAATTGTTTATTCATTATAGATTTATAATGGGGAACTTAAAGTAACAATGAAAGATCATATGATAGTTAAATAAAAGAAAAAATAAATATGGTACAGATAATATTACAATATACTTTTTGTGTATTTTCTAAAATCAAATCTATTGCTATAACTTTTATAATTTCAAAATTATCTATTAGAAAACTGTCATTTCAAAATCAATAATAATGAATAGAAAAAAAAGTACTTAATTAATTTTATGTATACTTAATTTAATAATACTTAAAACAGAATGAAAGTTGCAATCACACAATAATACTACTTTGAAAATTGCATATGAAATATGAATAAATTAAGTAATCAACATATCGAAACCAATACAAATAGCTACAATGAAAGTAATCATAAGGAAATCATCGCACAAAAGTTATTCAGTTTTTTTATTTAACTAAGAATTTCTACTTAAGAATTTCAAGTTATTTTGTTTTACATAATATGATCTGAAAATATTTGAGTTTGCTCAGAAACTTTTGTTTCAATGATGTAATATTGGTATAACGATTTCTATTATATTTAAAAAAAAAAAAACTAGAATATAGCTACGTTTTTTGATATTTTACAGCTTTATAAATGTAAGAAGTTTTATTCCACTTGATTTAATGTATATAATCCGTCATTTTTGAAATTAATCTTTTTAGAAACCATGATATTCGAAATTACATATTTGTTGAAATCGAAATCGAAATACTGGTTTCTTCTCAATGTAACAACTAACTATACATATACTGACATAATGTAAATTTTTTACTCATATTTAAAAAAAAAAAAAAATACTTAAGTACTTCTAATGCGTCAAAAAAATATCACAGGATTTTTTGATCTAAAATTATAATTAAGTAGACCATAATTTTTCTTCATTAAAAATTTTCGTTGATTGCACAAACTTTTATAACTAAGTTAAGCAATAAAAAAAAAAATTAATAGACATCAATCCAATATTTAAACGACACCATATACAGTACATTTTATACAATACAATGCAGTCGAATGAATCTCTTTCGGGTGATTTTCACTTTATATGTGGTAAAAATGTTTCTTTAAATCTTTATACAACCAAATTACCAAAAATTAGGTAGATATACAAAATAATCTGAAGTAACAGCTATTTCTATAAAAAGTTCTCTCACTCTAAAAAAAATATACCAATCCTTTAATTAACGTTTACATGCATTAACTATACAATAATTCTTTCCGAAAGAAAAACTAAGAAGATTGTTAACGCAAATCCTATAAACAAATATCCTATACAGTTTCATTATAACTAAAATTAAACTATTGAATGCTTTTTAATTTGTACTTATTGAAAATTACAGTTTTTTTTTTATTACTATACTTATTTAAAAAAAAAAATTAGTTACAATGAACCTGCATAAGTATTACATATTTGAAATCTGATCTTTTGACTTCAAATGAAAAAACAAAAATATTTTTTTAAAAAAATTAAAAGCGAGAAAATAAGTACTAAAATTTTCAATTCTACCTACTCATATTCTCGTCACTAAATAATTTTTCCAGCATTTGATTTAAACAATATACTTTATAATAATAAAAAATAAAAAAAATTATACGCTAGCATATTATTTCAATTTTAATAAACATTAATTTGTCAGAATTTGAAAATTAAAAAAAAAAAAAAATTATGATATGTAACTTAAGTTTTAAATGTTTTAAAGCTACTGAATTTCTGTATTTTTTTAATTTATATTTTGTAACAGTTTAAATAAAAAAGACGATACATATAAGTTTTCATTATTTAATTTACTATGTATATGTATGTACTTATAGTTTAATATTTTTTTTTTGTTATATTTTTTTAAAAATATTAAAAATAATAAAATGTGTGAAAATTTAGCAGGAAGTAGACTTTAGTCTAATGCAATATAAATTGCAAGTTTTTAAGTAAAAATAAAATTTATGAAAATTTTCTTAACTATACAAGTTTGACGTTCTCTGTTTGAGTTAATCATAAAAAATTTTAATAATATAATTTTTTTAGTCTTTTGGGGTATGTAACAGTAGAAGTAATACAAAAAAACAATGAATCCACAAAATAATTTTTTTTTAATAATGAGGCTTATGATTGATCTTCATCTTATCGTGAATAATTTACCTTTACTCTATGATCGTATGATTGAAAACGGTTGATTAAATTTTAATTTGAAATTTTTCAAAATTAAATGACAGTTGTCAAAAACAGTTTTTAATATAATATAAACGTCAAATTATAAAGTAGCTGGTAAACAAAAATAGTTTTTTTTATAAAATTTAAAATTTTTGAATTAAAAATAAAAATAAAGTTTTTTTTTTGATAAAAATTTATAATAAAAAATTTGTATTTTGTTGATTTTAAGAAAAAATTTATATACATATAATAAATATAAGTTTTATCAATTGCAACTGATTTTAAAACGTGATTAGTTTCGAGAAGTAAAATTTGCTACCAAATTATATTCTTTTACCCTTCGTACCAATTCAGCCGTGTATTTTTCCTGTTTTGTTATTTTTCTCCTAATCATAAAAACTAAACCATTAGAAAAATTAAAATAAAAAACTTAAATTTTTTGTTTTGTTTACTTAAAAGATTTAAAATTAATGAAAAACTTTAGGAACATTTTTTTTTTTTTTAAAACGCGAACTTTTATACACAACAAACTAACGCAGTAAGTTTTCAATCATACGATAACAGTTAATTTGACATTTCGCTAGCATATTTACGTTTTCCATACTTTTTCAACCCAATATCAAATTCATGTTTAAAATTTCATTACTTTTTTTGAAAGGGCTATCAGGCGGACGATTAAACATGGTAAAACTATTAATTTTTTTTTGTTTGGAAATTATGCCTAAATAACGAGTTATTGCATAAGTTCATGTATATAATGTATATATCGACCTAATATATTTAAATATATCGATATATTGTTAGATATGAAAAATCAAAAGTTACATCCTTATTGACATAAGCTTAGAAAAAGATTATTTGAAATTTACAACATTTCAAGTTTTAATATTTTATAATATGTATATGCAGATTAGTATTTTAAAACTTGATTGAGCGGTTCAAACTACATTTTACATACATATTTTAAATTGTTGATGTAACAAATGGCAAAATCACTTTTTATAAAACCTTAAAAAATAATCTGGCAAACTGTCTTCGAAAGTTTAACTTTGGATTTCAGTATACCCTTTATTAGTTCCTGAACGTGTAATGTTTCACGAATTTTTTTAATACTTTTTTAAATTATAATTTGAATATAAGTAAGTAGTTATATAGAAGCGAAAAATTCTTTACTAAAAACAGCTGCAATTTAAGATTTATCATCATGTTACAAAATATATTAAATACCACTTATATTTCGAACTAAGTTTTAAGTTAAAGTAAAAATTCTGTAATGTGTTAAATATTTCAGTATTTTATTGTAATTGGAAATTATTTTTGTAACAAATGTTTTACATTTTATTATAAATACTGCATAACATATTTGCATGTAAATACTGAAGATGTAAAATAAAATACAGATAAAAAATCTTTATAAAGAAAAATAAACTTAAAGAACGCTATTTTACATAGTATTATAAGTACGTACTGCATATAACAATATTGAAAATATTATTTGAATTCATCTTAAAAGAAGTGCAAAAACCCAAGGGTTTTCAAAAAAAGCACATTTCCAAAATTAAAAAATATTCCATAATAAGCCTAGTCTGAGTAAAGAGTAGATATATTGAAAAATAAATTTGCTTCATCTGACCAATGGTGCAGTGCGTAAGTCACCGATCTTTTTGGCGAAAGGTCTCGGGTTCAAAACCCGGTCGGGTCAAAAATAATATATAAAATATAATAAAATAATGTAAACAAAATATTAAATATAATTATAATTGAATACTATGTACCGAGATTGCCCACATGCTAAAGGCAAAGGGGTCCTAAAAATATCGGCAGATATTTATATCTGGACGATATAATATAAAAGAAAAATTTGCTTGGTAAGAAAAAATCAAATCATACTTTATTAAATTTAAAAAATTATTAACACAAACAAAAATATAATGTTGAAGCTTTAATTTTTCTATATTATTTCAAAAAATATGCACAGGTGCGTGTGTTTAAAAATAAGTTACATGTGTTTAAAAATAGAGAGTTTCCAGTTTTTGACCCCTTACAGCTTCTAAACGGAGGGCGACACAAAAATATTTCCTTAAATAACTCATTTTTCACATTATAAAGATCTAACTCCTCTCAAAATTTCAAGTTTCTAAGTTTATAAAGTTTATAAAATCAATTATCGTTTGGCGTTTCCAGATTGAAAATATGTATGTCTTCTAGAATCTGTGTTATAACAATTTAAAGATAGGTCTTTTCGAACTTTGCAGGGCTATAGCTCTGTAACACGTGGGGCTACAGAAAAAAGTTGTTCCACAAAATTAGTTTTTTGGCGATGTCTATCCGTAGTTAAAATTTCATTGCTTTATTTCAAACGGTGTAGACGTTTTGTAAACACCCAGACGGACAGACGGATAGACTAAAACTAATAAGCACATTTTTTAAAAATTTTTTGAAAATGTGCTAAAAATAAAATTTAAAAAAACATAAAATATTTTTTAAATAACATTTGAGAAATAATATTAATTTTTAACAACTTATTTATTTTTTTTTATAATAACATAGTTTTAAGTAATACTTTTAACTTTATTACCTATAGGTACTTCATATTTTTTTACAGTAGAAGTACTAAATAGTGGAGCTAAACTAAAAATATATTTGCAAATTTACAAATTAAATTTCAATAATAAGTGGATCATGACAAATGAAGAATTTTTTGAATCAGTAATAAAAACAATTGGTTATTCAATAAGAAAGACAGAAAATATTCTTGCTGGAGTCCGAAAATAGAAGTTCTAAAAATACTTTCAGAAGGATAGTTTCAAAATAAATAAAAGAAACTGAAGAAAATGGGTTGAAGATAATAGCATGCGAAACAAATAGAACCGGAGACACTTTGCCAAAGTTATATGCTCTTCTATGGAGAAAGAAAAGACTAAAAGAAAGTTTATCATTCTTTAATTGAAATCTTTTATTGAAGAGTTCTATCTCTCATTCAAGATTTATTGGCCTGTGACAGATCTATTTGTATTTCATTTAATTATAGCTTAGACCAATCCAGCTTTCATTTGTTATTTGTATTCAAATTAAATACAAATAATAAATTATTACTTATATATCATAGTGTCTTTTATATGATGATATAAATTCTTCTTTAAAAAGAAACTGTTAAACTTAGTTTATTAGAAGATTTTGCGGATCAAATCTAAGAATTCAATCATTTTTAAATAATAACTAAGTACGTATTTGAATTTTTTAAAAATCTAATTTATTTTTATGAAATTTAAAATATCTAATTAAAAAATATGATTCAAAACCTAAGAAATTTTTAGAATAAAAAATTATGATTTAGTGGTTTTCCAACAAAAAAAAATTTTTAAACCAATGTTTTATAATGGTTGTCGTAATAATGTTCTTTTTTTTTTTTTTGTTTTAAAAATATATTTTTTACCCTATTTTTATTTCCAACGTCAGTGTCTATTTTTATATATTTTTTTTTTTTAAATAAGGGTACCTATACGTATAATGATCTCATTTTATTTTAAACTAGGGTTATTCTAAATTATATCCCGACTTTTATAAATGTGTACTAATTTTATATGTAAAATATAAATGTAAATATAAATGTAAATAATATAAATGTGTACTAAAACTATATGTAAAATATAATTTTAAGATGCGATTTTATATTTTTAAATGAGTATTTTTTGATAAATCTAAAACTATATCTTTATTTTTTATTTTTTTTTTCTTCATATAATATTGAATTAAGAATTAAAAGAATATTTGCCATGATAAGATTACCAAAAAAAATAAATAAATCTTTTTTTTTTTTTGTTTCGCTTTTTAAGATCTTTATAAAGAGAGCGCCAACACATCAAAATATGTGATTTGATTATTAATCAAATTTTTTAAAACTTGGCTTATCTGTGTTTCAAAAACAAAAAAAAAAAAAATTTAATAAAAAAAAAACTATTAAAGGCGCCATATGGTATTAAAAATAAAACTAAATTTTGAAATTGAAATGGGAATATTTTAAATGAAAAAAAAAAATTAAAATATCAATTATCTCTTTTATTTGAATTATTCGATTTCGAACCGTTCACAAAATCAGAACAAAAATTGAAAAAATAAAAAAAGAAAATATAGGCGGATATTTAAATAAGTAGATAATATAACCAAAATATTATATGGATACTTTATATCAAAATATGTATATAAAATTAATGAAATTTAACACTTAAAAAAAAAAAAAATAAAAAAAAATGTCAAAACTCATAATATAAGCTACATTCCTACATACCTATATGTATATAAGTATTATGATGAGTTTGCAAAACATTTGACATTCTTGTGATTGGCTCTATACATCATAATTAATCAAATAATTTTTTTTATAAATTAATAAAAAGCGAACGATTAAAGGAGATTCGAGAAAAATAATTTAAAAAAAAAAGTAACCACTCGTTTATTAAAAGCAAATTAAAATATAATTATAAATAATAAGTAATTACGGTTAAGTATGATATATAAGAGGTACATATACATATACATATCTACATAGTTTACAAAAACTACAAGTTATTTGGTTTACGCATCAGATCTCGCAGAAACCAATTAAAAAGATTAAATTATTTGATTTGACACATCTAAATAACATACGAGTATGGTATTATTATTATGTATTAAGTATAATTAATTAAAATCCAGTAAAAATATTTTATTTGAAAAATTTTAATAATTTTTCTAGTTTAAAAGTTTCCTGAAAATCAAAACAAAGAAGAGAAAATATCTTGAACAACAAATTGTAATGCTGAGTCTAAAAATTTAGAGTAAACGAAATGAAAATGCTGAGATTTACTATACCAGCATCAGAAGTGAAAAGATATGATCAAATTATAAATGAAAATATATTTATGAATACATATATAGTATATAGATATGAAATATGAATATAGAAATACGATAGATAGTGATCAATGATTTAAGGGGAACTACCCTTACCACTGATTAAAGGAATACTCAAAGAAATCCCCTACTTATACAATAGTAAAATTGAAAAAACACGAAAATTAAAAGAGTAATAAAACTGCTTATGGAAAAAAGAAATTCTAGGCGATAATTAAGGCCGTATCCGAAACTATCGCACTTCACACTAAATACTAGCTAATCGCACTAAATTAATTCCGAAAAAATTCGAAAATTTTTTAGTGCATTCGAATATAGTGCACTAAATTGTCCGATCGCACTTAATTATCTGTCAATATTTTAGTTTACTCTCGACTACACTAAATTTTCGCCCTAAAAGAGTAATACATGTAAGAAAAGAGTGCGAAATGTTTAGTATCAAATGCGATAGATTCGGAAAAGGCCCCTGAATATGAATAATTTATTATATTGATAAAAATGTGAGCTGGTCAAATTTAACTAATATCCAGAATCGAGAACAGAATTATATCTCCAATAAAGAGAAAGAACGAAGACGTTTAAAAGTATAAAGGCAGCGATATAAAAAAAAATAAAAAAGAAAAAGAAAAAAGTTTAATTTAAAAAAAAAAACAACAATTTTTTTTAACAGTTCTATAAATTTATCTTAACAAAATCAAAACAAATATCATCTAAAAACTTTTAACTTCAAATTTTTACAAATCAATTAGATTATATTATTAATATTATTTATTACTTTAAAAGTTATTTAAAAAAAAAATAATTCTTATATATACATATACTTATTATGTGTTAAACAAAAGATTCGATCAACCAACACAAATTTATGATTAACTATATAATATATTCTTAGAAAATATATTCTTTATTCTGAATATTTCTGACATGGGAATCTAAATATGTTAAAAATTCTACAAAAAAAAAAAAAAAAACAAAAAAAAAACAAATACTTAATCTCGCCTACATTAAAAACAAGTTAATATTAATTTCTTTTTAGGGAAAATAACATTTTCACTTAAAAGTTTTTCATTGAAAACCTTTTAGAAAATTTATTTTTAAAAGCAAATAGGTATGTAAATATTTCACAAAAAGAACAAATGAAAGTTTTTTTTTGTTTTCAATTCTTATAAAAAGAAAATAATATTTTTAATTACTTAACTAATATTTTCTTTATTTTTTTTTTTTAAATATTTTTCTCTCTACACATGAAATGTGTACATATTTGTGAGTAAACCATTAGTGCTTTTCAAAAAAAAAAAAAACTAAAAACACCATAAATATAAATAATATGTATAAGAAAAGTAAAAAAAAAAAATAAAAAAATAAAAAATAAACTTGTTAGTTGTTACCTTCATTACGCAATTTAAGCACAATTTCAAAAAAAAAAAAAATCTTGAATTCTTACTTCAATACCTGATTTGGAACCTAAATTATAATGAACATAAGCGTTGACAATAATAAGAACAAAAAAAAATTGCTTTTTGTTGAAATAAATAAGTAAGTATATACAAAGAAAGTATCATACCTACATACATAAATTGAAAAAAAAAATTTTTTTTAGTATTTTCTTAAGTAATAAAAAATAAGCAAAAAGATCTTGAAAAATAATTAAGTCTTCTATCTATGGGATATAACTAGGTATACAGAATAATTTTATATTTACATAATATGTAAATATTTTTATAATTACCAAGTTATAAATTTTTTTTATCGATTTACTTATACATACAAGGTGTCTCGAACTCAAACGCCATAAAGAATTTCATAATAAGCAAAAAATTGTTCTGGAGGGGTAGGAGTTTCCTTCCAAAATAGCGGTCTTCAAAGTAATTTGGTTAACTTTTTAAAGAAATAGCAACATATTTTCGCCCATGTATAATATAGGAGAATGTCGGTAGATAAGTGTCGATAGTTAGCTGAAGTTATGGGCTTTCACCTTAATATCTCAACTTTTATTTATCTTTCATATAGTTGAAGAGTTACAAGGTGTTAAATACGAAAAATACTAATATTTTTTTATTGTTTTTATAAAATAACTGTAACTTTTGCATAAAAAACAACTATTAATGTACCAGTTTTATTTCATTTTCAAAATCACCAATTCCTCAGCTTCAATTTAAGTTAATACATTTTTCTCTTATCTTTTGCCATTTTCAAGATAATGAAACTAGCTGTAGCTGTAATTGGTGGGACTATATAAAAAAAATTTTCAAATAAAATAACATTTTTAGCACATTTCCAAAAAAATTTTGAAAAAATGTGCTTATTAGTTTCACTCTGTCCGTCCGTCCCTCCATCTGTTTACAAAACTTCTACACCGTTAAAGATAGAGAAAAAAAACCATTTTAACCATGGGTAGGTGTCATAAAAAAAAATTATTTTGTGGAACAACTTTTTCATGTAGCCCCTCCCATTACGGAGCTACAGCCCCTCAAACTTTGAAAAAGCCCTCTTTTTAAATGCATATATCTTATGTTCTGCTTAAGATTTTTTCGTCATTAGACAGGTATTTGTTTTATCTTTGTAAATTAATATCAAAATTATACAATTTTTTTAAATTTAGTATTTAAATTTACCGTTATGTGAAAACCAAATTTTGCATGATTTTTCTTCTTTCATAACTCCGGCACGCTTCTAGATAGAGCCTTGGAATTTTGAGGCAAGAAAGAACTTTTAGAATTAGTATAAGTTTGCTCAGAAAAATTTTTTGGACCACCCCCTGTTTATGAGCTATTAGGGCTTAAAAATTGAAAATTTGCTATTTTAGTTATAAACCTGTACACATTTAACTTAGGAACCTGTACACATTTTACTTCTGCAAGACATAAAAATTAAAGCTACAGTAATATATTTTTACATGTGTTAAAGGTTTATTTTAGTTGTAAAGGGTTCCAAAGTTGCAGCTCTTCAAAATTGCGAAAAAGCCCCATTTTCAGATGTATATATCTCAGGCTCTGCGTATTAGTTTTGCAGTCTAAAACCGCCAGAAGATCGAAAATTTTATTATCTATATAAAACAATATCAAAATTAAGTAATATTTTGTAATTTACTATTTAAATTTACCGCTATGTGAAAACCACATTTTGCATGAAATTTCTTTTTTCATAACTCCGGCACGCTTTAGATAGGAACCTGAAATTTTGAGACAAGAAAGAACTTTTAGAATTAGTATGTTTCCTCGGAAAATTTTTTGGTAGCACCCCCTCTTTAAGAGTTATTACTCATTAAAAATTGAAAATTTGCTATTTTTAGACACCTGTAACTTAGGCACCTGTACAAATTTTTCTTCGGCAAGACATAAAAATTAAAGGTTCAATAATATATTTTTACGCGTGTTAACGGCTTTTCTTAGTTATGTAGGATTCCGCAATTACGGCCCCTCAAAATTTCAAAAATGTCCTATTTTCACATTTTTTCTTATTACATAAAATTTTCAAATTTTTGTGTAAGTCACACTTCTAAACAGTTTGTATTGAGTTTTGGAAATGTGCGCCTTTAAAAACCGTTGGTTTACATTCTACCTTGTTTATGATGTCTATCAATTGGTTAAAATTCCATTACTCACGTTCCTGCTTCAGCAAAACATATAGTAAAATTAGAACGAGAATTAGAAATTCGATTTGTCCTTAGACAACGATGACACTCAAAATCATAAGGTTTCAACTTCCACATTAATTTAGAAATTTTGTGAGGAAGAATATAAGAGCATATATAAATAACAATGTATAAAATCTGAATCTGACGGCAAATATTAAATACTCCAGAAAATTGTTTAATATCCTAACTATATATTTAAACCATGTAATGAGGATTATATTACAAAGACTTTACTCAGAAGTTTTATTGCCCCTGGGCATTTTATATTTCTTGACAAAAATTCTTTGGTATATGCAAACCGAGAATCATGCCTCTCTACTATATCACTATAATAGTAGATGGACTACACGCAAAACAAAAAATTAATTACAACCAGAGTAACATTAATGGAGATCAATTAATATACAATATGAGTATGAGTATTCCTTATGAACTAGAATATGAACTTTGCACTCGTATGCGAGAGTTGATAATATAATCTCCCTATCCTACGAATTTTGTACAAAACTTAATATTGGGTATAAATTACTTTATTTTGGATATTTTTTTAGACATTATTGTAATATGATTTTTATAATCAATAATCAAACTAGATAAAATCATAATCAAACTAGGTAATCATTGAATTTAATTATCTTTTTTTAAATAGAATTTAAGACGCTTTTCAGAAAAAGACAAACTTTTATCAAGACTACATGTCATTAACAAATTAAAAGAAGATATTATATAGAATTATTTTCTGTTAAAATATCAACTAATTAATTTATATGAATCCATCAGATTTTTGAATTCAGCGGAACAGTTATGGATATTTGTTTTTATTTTTTTTTTATATTCAGGTATTTACTAAACACTTTGATCGTCAATACTCTTAAATAGTATAGACATTTAAATTTATAAAAAAAAAAAATCAATCAACGCAAAATATTATTAATATCATTAATTTTCATACACTTAAGGTGCCTTTTAACAAAATATTGTTGAAGCTGAATCAATCAATACCACCAAATTATAATTCCAATAATTCATGAATCATAAAAAAAAAGTGTTTTTGCCTATTTTTTATGTAACCTAATAAAATAGGATATAACTTTTATTATTAAATTAAATGAAACTAAAGAAAAATAGTATATGTATTCGTTTCATGTAGAAATTTTGTAGTTGTTAAAAAATAAAAAGAATAAATAAATTATGTCTTTAAAATATATCATGAATGAAAGAATTTAATTTTTCCAATTTTAATACTTTAAGTAAGTAAGTGTGTGTTTTTTGTTTTTTTTTTTTATTTTTTGATCTATTCCCCTGCCATGTAAATGTGACAAGGAACTTACACAGCCTTTTCTTAGTATGTATGTATATGATTTTTAAAATACATTGTATTATTATATGAATAGAAAAAAAAACTAATTGAACCAAGTAGAATAAGTACAAGTATTTCAACGTTGCATTGTTATTGTTGATAAAACGGGAGGCGTTTGGCTACCCTTACACCTAAGCCCTGTAACCCGTTTTCGATGATCTCCCGTGACCCCTGTTCGATGATCAATTTGTCCGCTATAGCGTCTCATCCAGCCATATCTACCCTACATGAAACATATTAGTTATGTCTCCCTGTTTTAACATTATCACTTCAGACAAGCTTTCCCGGTGTTCATCCCACAAGGTTCTTCGCCTTTGAGATCTCAAGTTCGGGCATTGGCATAGAACGTGAAGTACTGTAGCTGCTTTTTGTCCGCATCCCCTGTATAGATTTGTTTCTCCTATGCCTATTTTTTCGACATGAGCTCTTAGCATCAGATGGCCTGTGCTGATTCCCATAAAAAATCACAGATACATTAGAATTTTCTTTGTCTTTTTACTGTTTGGTTAATCCCAGAATTCTTTTCCATATATTAATACTTCAACCTTAGTGAGTATATGTATAAGTAATATTTATTTTAATTAAAAATATTTTTTAAAAAAATTATTATTGATATTTTTTTTTGATTTTCGACTAAAAATTAAAATAAAATTTTGTATTTTTAATTTATGACTTGTTGATTTATATATTTTTCAGTTAGGTAATTAAATGACATACTTAATATGTAACTATGTACATATATTAAAAAAAAATATATAGGTATATATAAAAATTATTTGGTAATCTAATTAATATAATATAAATGAAAGCTAATTGTACCCTACTTATAATCAATTTCCCCGCCATGTTAATAATATTGGTTCTGCAGCTGGATTTTTTCCAATTAACTTTAATTTATTTTGACATAAAATAAATTTGACTATAAGTACTTATCACTTAATCAACTAAATATTAATTATAAAAATTATTTAGATAATAATGAACTTGTTTTTTTAAAAAAAAAAGAAATACTATTAAATTTTTAATAATTAAGTTATCTAAGAAAAAACAAAAAGAATAAAAGACTAAATATGTACCTACCTATTTTAAATATTTTTAAATGTGTATGTATGTATGTATAGTAATGTTTTAAGTAAGTACATAATAAGTATATACAACTGATTACTATTACAAATTCCTAATTAGTTCTTCAATTAATCTTCTGAATAATTAGAATGACTGGGCGCCATAGAAAAAAAATGACATTTACAAAATTTTTGTTAATTTAACGTGTATTTTAAACGTTAAAACGTAGAACTGTAATTTTTAATATTTTTTTATAAATATCTGATTTTTTTTTTTTAATTAACTTTTTATTTTTAGATTCATTATGTTTACTGCTAGATATTATTGTTTATAAAGTTTTTATTTAGATCTTCTGATTTTTATATGTACCTACCTAATCAAATAAATGCATCCAAATGTGACCATCTCTGTCAGTCTCTTATGAGTCATGACGTTTAATTTTTCGAAATGATTTGAATAAGAATTTAAACTTTAGAATCAGAAAATTAACAAAATAATTGTCATTTATTTATTCACTCCATTACATAATTACATAATTATATTTTTATAAATACATTTATGAATATGTATGTATATATACATATGTATGTACATACTTTCAAATGTTCCTCTAAAAACCATTTAGCTAAAGTAAGTAGATAGTTAAGTAATTTTATTTCAATATAGGTATAAAAATTAAATTAAAGTAAACAGATAACATGTTTTGCAATTTTTTTAGTACCTACCAGATTATAATTTTAGTCAAATAATGTGCAGTTAAAAAAATAATTCAGTTTTTTTTTTTTTATTTGTAAATTTTGTAGTTGAATCATTTTTTTAAAAAAAAAAACAAAAAAAAAATTTCCAATAACAAGTTCCAAACATCAGATCTTTTCTTTTGTAATATGGATGTAGAATTAATTCTGTTCTTACTTTGTTAACAGCTTAGTTTTTTTTTTTTTTTTATTTTTTGTTCAAAATTTTCGTAACTTTCTTCTCGTATTTAAAAAAAAAAAAAATAATACCTAACTAATAAAAGTTCATTACAAAAAAAAAAAAAAATTTCAGTTATGCAAATAAGAATTACATTTTGTTCGTTGTGCATCTTGACATTCTTTTTAATAAAAACAAAAAGAAAAATAAATAAATAAATTGTGTAAAACAAATAAAACAAGAACATTTAATACATAAGTAAATGATTTTATTAAATGCATACATACATACATAGAGAGATGTGTATATTTTGAAGAAAAAACACAAGTTTAAAGGTAAGAAAAGTTAACTCAACTAAATTCCAAAAAATTAAAAAAAAAAAAATAATAAGAATAGGTATACAAAAAAATTTTCAAAGCAACTCAAATTTTTCTTGTTTGCAAGTTTTGACTTTTTTTTTTTTTGAGTCAATTTAAGAAATTCTTACATCGATTTCTTTTACTTGGTTTTGGTAAATTTTTTTGTTTTTTTTTTATTGATACTGCTTGTACTTCTTGTATAGACAAGGAGGAAGTGAAGGAGAAATAAAAAAAAAAAAAAAAAAAAGAGTTAAATTCTGGTTTCTATCTTATTACATACATACATACCTACTTATTTTCTTTTCTTTTAATTCAAATTTTAATGTGTTTTAATGTGTAAAACAACTTTTTGGGTTTTGTTATTTTAACCTACATAAAGTATGTAGTAAATAGTTAATATGTAGTTTTTTTTTTTTTTTTGTATTGGTAACATTGGTACCAAACCAATATTATTTTATATAATAAATATGATAAACTGATAATATGTAATATAGTATTCATGATCATCATTATTATTCAGTGTAAAATATTGATAGTGAATAATTATTTTAAAAATGAAATATCTTAAAAATAAAAATAAGAGAACAACCAAAAGAAAACAAAAAAAAAAAAACAAGGAGAATGACTTTTAACAGTTAAATGGGACCTACTAAATACAAAATTGAATTGAAATATTTTTTTAAGTCATAAGTATTGATTTTACTGTTGGTAAATTAGGCTTTTTTTTCTTTTTCTTTAAGTAGATACTTACCTCACCTACTAACTACTATTACCTATATTCTATATACATATAGGTACATATGTATAACTTTAAATAAATATTCCACAGATAGGTATAGATAGTTATATGTTATGTATATTTGTTGAAATAACATTTTAAATTCCTTGTTTTTAAGAAAAAAAAAAGTTGAAGATGAAATCATGTATTTAATCTTTTACTCTACAATATTACCAAATTACATACATACTTATATATTTGTTACAACTTGCAAGTACTGTTTAGTAATAAGAAACCAAAAAAAAATACAAATGAAAAAAAAAAAAAAGTTAGGCATATCTATCTACCAAATACCTAGCTAGTATGATTTCGCAAAAAAAAACAAAAAAAAAATTTTTCGTTAAAACATCATAAAATTGAATTTTGAAGTGTTAATTACACACTAAGTAATAATAATAACTAAAATTCAATACAACAAAAATATAATGAAAATTTATATAGATAATATTATGTAGTTAGTTAGTTAACGCAAATTTTTTGTTTTTTTTTTTTTACCACAATTGGAACCCCTCTGAAGTTTGAAACTATCGGTTATATCTTTTCAGTACCTATGTATACTTAATGTTTAAATTTATTCTAGAAAATATTCAATAAAAATCAGATAAATTTTTAGTTGTTTTTACAAAATTTAAAACAAAAACCAAAATACTTATTAAATTTTGTGGCTTATAAGAAGGTGGGTAAGTGTAAGTAATTCAATTTTTTTTTTTTTTCATTACTTATATGTTCCTAAATATATTATATTAGTGGTTGTATTAATTCTCTTTTAATAATAGACAATATTATTGATAATTTAAAAAACAGGTCAAAAGAATTGTGGTTTTATTAGTTTTTTTTTTTAATTTTCTTTTAACATTTTTAATAACATTAATTAATAATTAAATGTTTTATTTATTGAATACGCGCCAGATTAACCAAAGTTTTAATTAAAAAATATTGTAAATAATTGCGTTAATGTATTGTAACAAAATCTATTTTCAATCTATAATTAAAATTCATATTAACTTAATTTAAAAGTTATTGAATATTGACTAACTACCTAATTACATTTTAAATTAATTTTTTTATTCCAGTTTCAAATTTCAATTAAAAACATCTTATATAGGTGCTTAATTTATATACTAAAAAAACAACTCGTTTCATGAACACTTAAACAATCAGTCACTAATTATTTATACAATTTAAGTAGTATTTTTTAAAGTTTATTCTCTTAACAAAATGTGTTTTCAAATTTCAAAATAACCTTGATACATATTATATATATTTTTTTTATATAATACTATTTAGTTTTATCGGTTAGTTATTTAATTTATTTTTTTTTTAACAATAAAATATATTTATTAATATGCAGGTAGGTACTAATTCTTTTGCGTTTAATTGAATTCTTTATTACCATAGCATTTATTATTTGTTTTTGTAAAATGTAAACTAAAATAAACATAATTATGAAGTGTTTAAATTACAAAAAATTTCAATTTAAATAGGTAGCAGAGCTAAAGAATGAATTAACAAAATATATTATTATATTTTATCTAGTCACTTACCTTTCTCTGTGCTTCAGCTGCAAATCCTGATTTTGGTGCTCGATTAATAGACATTATTCCTTAGTGATTATTTTATTTTCTAATATTTAAAAAAAAAAAAAAAACACTTTTATAATTGTATATGTATTTTATGAGAATGGCTTAATCGAATTAATTAAATAACCGTTCCGAAAAGTTTATTAATATTGTGAATTAAAGAAATTTTAATTAACAATTTGGAAAAAACAAAATCCACGCTATCAAAAATTAATAAAAGTAAAGAACTTAAATGAATGAATAAAAAAAAAAACACCTTGTTTTTTTATTTTTTTTTTTTCTGTATTCTTATTAAACAGCCGAAAAAAAACACTAATCAACTCGTCTTCAACGAATTCCACCACAAAATTTCAATCAACTTTGTCTTAACAAATTTTAGATTTTCTCTACTCACAATCTTTTTAACAACTGAAGAAAAAAATTTTTAGTACTATTTTTCAAACATTTTTTATATTGAATCAAAATTGAAATTGAAAAGAAATTGAATAATATAGAGATATTCACATTTTGTTTTTGTTTTCTGTATTTCAAAAATTATAAGTACTGCCATATGAATAAAATAACGAAAAAATCTTAATTTTATCTTCGCGTTTAGTGTTTACTAGTAGTTGGTACTATCATATCATCTAATGATATGACATTATCTGACGTTTGACTTTTGGACATTTGATACATATTCTCCTTTTGTACGTTTTCTGTGTATACGACACGGTGTACACTGTTCTGTGCGGTGTTGTACAATTGGGTGTAATCGGTGTAAACGTAAACTTAATGTAATGACATGATGAATTATGATTTATGATGTTTATTTAATCTGTCAAGTGTCAACTAATACTAATTATATTAATATAATGTACATATTGCATTATGTTTATACAATTTTTAATAATAATTTTTGGAATTTGAAATAAAAATCAAAATTTATTGAAATGAAAAGAAAATAAAAAATAATTGCTAATAGAAACAATATATTTGTTTCTTGCAATTCTGAATTCAATTAATATTAAGAACTCTTAAGAAAACAAAATTTAATATTAATATGTACAGTATTTTAAATAAATATTTGTTATAACATTTTCTTATTTATTACCATTTATTACTATATAACATAAGTAGATAAATTTTCTCTTAAACTAATAAACTATAGTTTAAATAAAGGTTTTCATGATTGAGTTGAGATGCGATTGACTGACTTATAATTCAATGTACATATTTTATATGTATATGTATGTACATATGTAATGTACCTTATTGTATGAATTTAAGTATGAACCACGTATGAATCTATCTATAGATCCATATTAACTTTAAATTTAAATACTATATAGGTTAATTTTTTCTTGCTTCATTAATTGATGTTAAATTTGGCTGGCTGAAAGAAAGCACATTGTATATACATATAATAGCCATTAACTAATGTCAATATATGTATTTCCCTATCGAAATTTGATACAAATTACAATTATGTATTGACTATTGTTAAATTGTTCCTAAGTAACTCAATATAAAATGAATACTCTAATTGAATACATTTGCAATGCAAAATGTAAATGTTATAACAAAATTAGATTCAAATTCAATATTTTATGGAAATAATTCTCTTAAAATTAATTATAAGATTAACAAAACTAAAATTCTATAGTTATTCTTAATTTCTTTTATTAAGAATCAGGAATAGGTACTATACATACATATATTAATTAGTAATTTATCGAATTTTTTTAGATTCCAGAGTAAAATGTACATACATATGTTTGTAATTAATAATATTGTTTTGTCGATAATGTTTTTCCTGTGTAAAAAGGATTACCTAAAACTATTAAATTAAAAAACAATGTTTCTTTTAAGTGAAAAAAAAAATAATAAAATTTTATTCATTCAACAAATTTTTTTTCTAATTTTATCCGTTAACTAAAATTATTTAGGAAAAAAAAAATTTCAAAATATTTTATATCAGTATCACTTTTTTTTATATATTTTATATATATACTTATGTATTACATAGATATATAAAGAAACACATTTATATGAAGATCAACTAAATATTAGCGCACTTTAATCATCATGATTCGAATTATTTGTATTATTAATTTGAGATTCTTTTATTTTACTTATATTAATTTCATCATCTAAAATGCCATTCTCTAATAATTTAACATTAATTACATTTTTATTTAATATTAATTTTGGATCATTTAATATTTTATCATTAGCATTATCACCGTCTTGTTTTAATACACCGATAATATTGAGTTTTATTTTTTGATTATTTAAATTCAATTCTTTTAATATTTCAATCGCTGATAATATAAAATCAATTTTAATAATTCTTTTATCGAATTTAGCTGTAATTTTTTTTATATTTTTTGATTTTTTAATCCATGATAAAAATTCATTTTCATCAAAATTTTCTTGATCACAATAAAATGATAAAATTTCTAAATCTTTTAACATACATAATTTAGTCCAAAATAAACAATCAGCATTTGTCAAACGATTTATTTCAAGTTCTTTAAGACTTTTTAATTGAACAATATTATCAATATTGCCAGTATTTAATTGCAAATGTTGACTTATTAATCCAAGATATTCTAAATCATCAGATTTATTTTTAACACAACTAATTAAAAAATCTCTTAAACCAGAATCATTTATTTCTAATTGTGTAAATTGTACACGAATTCTTTTTAAATTTTTAAATGTGGGAATTGCTTTTAAAAATGAATTTTCTGGACGAAAAGATGTAAAATGAAATTCATCAAGTTCTAGATTTTCAAATTTAAAGAATGGACTTCCTATTGCATCAGCATTACGTATTCCATGTACTTTTAAACTTCTTAATGGTATTTTTTCCAAAATTGGTTTTAAATTAGATGTTTCTAATTTTTCACAATTATTTACACTTAAATAACGTAGTTTTTTTATATTGTGCAAATGTTTTCCAACTAATTCATCATTATCACTGATATCTAAATATTCCAATCTTTCAAGTTTAACGAATTTTTTTATTTGTTCATCAGTGATACTACAATTTCTCATTGTAAGATGAGTCAATTTTTTTAAAAATAAAGGAATTTCTTTATTACTATTACAAAATTTTTTATTTAAATTCTCTAAATGAAGAGATTTTAAATTTGGAAAATATTTTAAAACAAAATCATATATACGATGAAATTTAGCTATACGACAATCAATTTCCAATTTTTCAATAAATTTTCCAACAATAGTAATACTATCATATATTTCTAATAATGATAACATATAAATATTATCAGAATTTAATTTTAAATATTTTTGATTTTTATACATTAAAATAAAAATTTTTTTAAAACGATCACATATTGTTGATAAATGAACTTGATTCTGATACGGTAGAAATGAGAACACATTAAATAGACAATAATCATTTAATTTTAATATATGAAAATTTTCGGTATCGTTATCATCAATTTTAATTATTGGTTCAAGACGTTTTTTGTGTGGTTGTATCCAACTATCAGCACCACGTACTGCTAATGAAATATCTTTAATTTTATGAAAACGAACTCTTAATGTTTTCGATGCACTTTCTGGATTTTTAAATTTTACAATTGCCCTATATCTAAAACCATCGGATGTTTTATATTTTTTTTTATATGTTAACGTTTCAACTTCTCCAAATTCATTAAAATACTGTATTAAAGCTTTCGAACTAAGGGATTCTGGAATATTAGAAATGTACAATGTATAGATTAGAATGTTATCTTCAGTATAGCATTTTCTTCCATAACGAATCAAATTATTTGGACGATCTAAAATTACAAAAATAAATATGTAATATATAAAAAAAATTTATCAAGGTTTTCTGAATGACTAATTTTTGCTTATATGAATTTTTTTTATTTGCATCAACTTACCAAAAACTGCAATTTTACAACTCATTGTTCAATATAGAATTACCAAAATTAATAAAAATAATTAAAATTTTTTAAATTAAATTTAATTTTTAATATATAATAAAAATAATAATTATTTTTTATAATTTATAAAATTTTGTTAACAAACTACAAAAGTCTTGTTGTAATGTAAGGTTGTAACCAAATATTATTGGTAACGTTTAGAAAATGAGTTTTTTTTTCTTTCTTACTAGAAATGTCATATGGCCATGTAAACAAAACAGGGTTGAAAATATTGATATTTTTTATGGACGGTTTTTATATCTTACATAAAATTAAATTGAATTAAACTTTTTCTCATTCTTTTAGAAGGAGAAACATATAGCATAAAAGGAAAGAGAGGAAAAATATTTTTTGATAAGATTTTGTCAGCTAAAAATATTTTTATTTTTTGTGTAAAAATAGTTCATTGCACAATTTATAAGCAAAATTTATTCAGAGAACATATTTTCCGAAGACATTTATTTTATGGTAACTTAGGATATATTTTTAAAAGTTTTATGGATATTTACATTTTTACCTATTTTGATTTTAAATTTCCAATATTAAATATTAGTTCAAATATACTGAACAAATAAATTAATTTCATGTGGCAGTTCTAGATCAATTTCTTTCGTTTCATTTGTGACAGTTGTGTTCATATAAATTATGTTTTCAACCAGATATTTATAAAGTGATGGCCCAATGCTTACTTTGCTTCCTTTATTTTAAATATTTTTTCAAAGTATCAAAACGAAGCAAAGTTAACAAAGTAAATAATGGCCCAATGATTACTTTGTATTTTTTGCTTTAACTTCTGTTGAAATTATTTTTTCTGAAATGGATTTAAAATTTCTAGAAATTACCTAATAATTATTTTATATGAAACGTACAAATGTTTGTATTCAGTACTAATAGGAGAAGATTTTGAGTTCGGGACATTTATAGAAATCGTCAAATTCATGGATTGTACAAAATCACATTCCCACCTATTTCAAATTTTTCCCACCTATTCAAATTTTTTTAATGTAAAAATATCAAATGTCAAAGTATTCAACGCAAAGTACGTAATTGAAAATTCGTCAATTCGGTACTTTACTTCGTTTGCTTAACTTTGAATACTTTGTGCATTTGGTCAAGAACCATAAGAAATAATATAATTCATTTTAGCTGTTAAAGTTTTCGAAGGAAGTAAAGGAAGCAAAAGCAAACATTGGGCCATCACGATTATCTTAAACTAGTCCTGGAGTGCGTTTCGTTTCCACCTCCCTGGTGTTTAGTTAACTACCACTGTCTAATGTCTATGATAGATAAGAATCGTTTTGAAATGTCGGAGTAGAGTAAAATAAACTCTCTGACGCCATAAATAGCGTTTCGAAACGCCAGAATCGAGTTATTTTTTATTGTATATTTTTAATTTATTGTTGTCTTTTTGTTTCAAATTTTAACATTATAAACTTACTTGTTTAAAATAATTGTTAACAAAAACGTTCAATTGAACTTATAATACTTTTTAAAGTTCAATTTTTTTTTTTGGAAAACTTCATTATTTGTTTGTAATAAATAAATGTTCCAATCTAATTTTGACAGTTCCAATTCTTACGTCCAAAGTCAACGGCTAATTAGTTCAAATTCAACGGCTAATTTAAACTCTAGACGTTTCGAATTGGCAGAGTTAAGTTAACTCTGAATGTGAGTGTGGTAGTTATCTGGACTTTTATAGGAAAAACTTTTATGAGTGGTGCTTCAGGAATGGTTTAGAACTGAACTATTTTAAGTGCACAGTCTTGTCCTACCACAGGAATTTATGCCCAGTTTTTTATGAATACTCATTAAATAATATTGTTTTTAATCGATCAAATTAGGTAAGAGATTTTAGCGTGTACTTTGTTATGGGTTTATCGTTTAGGAGTCATATTGAATTCACAATTGCCAAGGCTAATAAAATGCTAGACTTCATAAAACAAAATTCGACTGATTTTCGGGAGCCATATACTTTGAAAAATTTATTACGTCATTAGTGAGACCGATACTTGAATTTGGCGCAGTTATTTGGAGTCCTTGTTACAGTGTTGATATTGAGCGTATTGAAAAGGTTTAAAATGATTTCACTCGTTTTGCTCTTAGAAGGATTTGTTTGTCTTCTGGACCGCCTCCTTATGAGGTCAGATGTAAGTTATTAGGGCTAGATGTTTACTGATTTGCAGAAGATTAGTAACTTGCGCGATGTTTGCCCGTGAAATTTTGACATTACATATCGATTCTCCTAGACTATTACAACTGTTTGGTTTGGTAATGCCCTCGAGAAAATTGTGATCGCATAATATTTTGTATTCTGCTTTTCACAGAACAAATTAAGTAAGGATGAATCGGTTTCAAGATTCTCAACGAGCTTGAATAAATTGTTTGAGCATGATAATAATTTAGATATTTTTTTGTTATCTAAAAATAAATTTAAAAATGTTGCATTGTATTTAGTGAACTACATAATTTTTGAATAGTAATAAGTAAGTTTAATAATAAGTAATAATAAGTTTAATTTTGTTAATCTGTAAGAGTTCATAACTCGGTAGATGAATAAATAAATAAATATTTACTGCGGCAGAAATTGATGTACATACATATAACATGTGTTTTTCCTTAAACCGTTTGAAAGAGAGAAGGTTTCCAAAATTTTGCAAACATTGAAGCTGGATTTCTTCATGCACCGTTTTTCCGTGACGATCGTTTTTGACATTTAATTAACCAATCAGAAAAGACCTTCGCGACGGTTATCATTCACGTTTTTTTTTAAATGACCATCTTAGAGGTTATGACAAATGTAAACAAAAGTTAGTTTTGAACTTCTTAGTTCTTCATATACGATATGAAATATTTTTTTCTTGGGTATTAAAAAGATTTTACTGATCCCTATATCACTAAGCAACTTTTTACTATTTATGTAAGACCTATACTTGAATTCTCGAGCCAAGTATTGTCTCCATATTGTGATATAGTTATTTCACGTATTGAATCGGTCCAAAAAAGATTTCTTCTTTTCGCTTTAGGCAACCTTGCTTGGGCTGATCCTATACGTCTTCCTCCATATGAAGCTAGAATTTCTTTAATTAATTTGAACTCCCTCCAGTCACGCCGTTTAGTGGCGAGTATCAAATTCGTTCAGTAGATTGTTCGCGGTGATATCAACTTCCCTTCTATTCGGGAACAAATGAGGTTTAGAGAAAATCTGCATAATTTGAGATCGATCGAGCTTTTTAATGTGTCACACTATTCTACAGACTATGGCAAATTTGAGCCTATTTCGCGTAAGGTCTGAGCTCTTCGATATTAGCGTTAAAATATTAACACTGAGAGCCAAACTTTACGCGAACATGGTTAATTCTCGTAGTCTGCATGATTAGTCTGTCATTTTTAATCTAACTTGCATGTTAGTTTCTTTGTTTTTTTCTTGTTTCTTATTACCATTAACATCATTACTAACATTAATTAGTAGTTACTAACAATGGTAATGACCAATTAAGTATTAAGTTCATTTAATATCTAAGTATCATCATTTACTAACATACTAACCCTTGTAAATTATGACTTTTTCAGTTAATGGTGATAGTTCACTAAATGAACAACATAACTGATGCTTGGTTTAAGCAAATGTCTGATACAAAAAAAAAATTTAAATAAAATAATGTCAATATATAGGTGGCTTTGGTTTCGCATAACGGTATAATACCGTATGGCAAAATTATTATATTTATTTGTAAATATACTATATATATTTATTTTATAAAATATTTGGAAAGCTTATAAAATCAGCTATCTTTTGGCATTTCCAGATTGAAGATATACCTTATTGAACTTGTAACAATTTAAATATAAAACTTTTTCGAACTTCAGGGGCCTGTATCTCCATAACCGGTGGGGCTACAGAAAAAAGTTCCTCAAAATTAATTTTTGCGATGTCTATTCACAGTTAAAATTTCATTACTTTATTTCAAACAGTGTAGAAGTTCTGCACACACTCGAAAAAAAAGACAAATAGACGTAGTGAAATTATTAGGTACATTTTTTCAAAATTTTTTTTAAAATGTTAAAAGGCAATATTCTTTAAACACCATGTTTAAAATTAGCATTACGTACGTTTTAAAATTGACATTATTTTTAATTAAATTTGATTTGTATACGAATTTATTAAGAAGGCTAACTTAAAATTTTACCGAATTCCGTACAATTATTACAAAAAAATGTTTTACAAATTTTTTTCAGAGTAAAATTAGAGGACAAACATTTTCCTATTAAATATTTTATTTATTGCTAATTTGTCACTTGGTAATACTACAGCTATAATCGATTTTTGATAGTCAATAATCGTATTATTTAATACAAGTAAGTCATTAGTTTCACCCCTTAAACATCATCGTCTTTCTGAAAACATAGCAAAAACGTAAAATTTTACTTTGTATATTAAAAATAAAATATTTACATTAAAAACATTGAAAGTTTTTATTAAAATTATTAAAGTTTAAAATAATTTTAAAACGAAAATAAATTTTCATTAATAGTTCAATTAAAAAGTAATCAACAAAGAGAGTGGAGTCATAGTGAAATCAATAAACAATTAAAAGCACATTAAATTTCCTAAGGCAAGCGTATAGTGAAATAATCATTCAAATATCTATTTATACTTTCAATAAGTATTGCAAATAATTTCAAAAATAGATCAAATAAAGAGAGAAAATATGAATGGAAAATCAAAAACTCCTACTGTACCGTTTGATGCACAAGCAAGAGAAAAACTAGCACTTTATGTTTATGAATATTTATTACATGTTGGAGCTCAAAAAGCAGCACAAACATTTTTATCAGAAATACGATGGGAAAAAAATATAACATTAGGTGAACCACCTGGATTTCTACATACGTGGTGGTGTGTTTTTTGGGATTTATATTGTGCTGCACCAGAAAGACGTGATACATGCGATCATTCTACAGAAGCAAAAGCATTTCATGATTATGGTTTTATTAATTCAGGTGGTCATAATAATTTTAATGAAATGGGTGCTCTACCGTTTCCTGGTGGCCCGAGATATCCATCTGGCCCAAGATCAGGTGTAAGAATGCCACAAGGTATGGGTGGAGATTTTAGTGGGCCACCTGGTCCACAACAAATTATGCCCAGCAATATGGACTCGATTAGACAAGGCGGCCCTCCTGGAATGGGTCCAATGAATCCTCGTATGAATCCACCACGTGGACCAGGAATGGGTCCAATGGGCCCAGGCTCGTACGGACCCGGTGCGATGCGCGGACCACCACCAAATAATTTAGGACCAGGACCTGGAATGCCACCTGGTATGGGTATGGGCGGAAACAGACCGCAATGGCAGCCAAATACATCAACACCTATGAATTATTCTTCTCCATCACCCGGAAACTACGTTGGTCCGCAAAATTCCAACGGTCCTCCTGGTCAAGGATCAAATTTAATGCAGTCACCTCAAGATTCTTCTAATCATGGAGGAGATAATATGTATCCAATGATGAAACAGGGCGGTAATATGAGTGGTGAATTCCCAATGGGTGGTGGACCAGATGGAGGTCCGATGGGACATATGGGACCTAATTCAATGGGATCAATGGGATCAAACTCAATGGGAGGAATGGGTTCAAATTCAATGGGATCTATGGGTCCAAATACAATGGGTTCAATGGGTCCTAATTCAATGAATGGTGATGGTTTAGATGTTATGAAAAATTCCCCAGCTACTGGCCCAGGAACACCACGAGATGATTCTAGTAGTGGTATGGGAGATTTTAATTTAGGTGGTTTTGGAGGACCGGGTGAAAATAATAATCCTGCTTCATTATTTTTTTAGTAATATATATATAAATCATATTTATAATAAAATAAAATTATTTGATTATCTTTTTTTATAATTTTGTAATTTACATACATACACATTATTGTATTATTTTAAGATTTTAATTTTAATTTTAAATCTCTTTTGTTAGTAGAAGCGTTTTTAAATTAATTTATATAGAATATTTATCATGTAATCATTTTAAAATTGTCAATTAATTTAAGCTAATAAGTAATAACTATAATAAAAGCAAAGAAAAAATAAAACATGTTTCAGGAATTTTAACATTGATTGGATCTTTATCTATTAGAACTCTATTTATTCATAGTACACACTGCATTGTTTTGAGATGTATGTAAATGTATTGTACTTTTTACACTTTTTGAACTAGTAAGAATCTACAAAGTAATAATAGTAGAAAAGGGTACGACATAATTTCGAAATAATTTCAACATTTCGGATTTTTTCACAACAAAATATGTAGGAAAAAAAACTACTTGAAAGGTTGTATATTTTACATTACTTAATTTTAGTGGATCAAAATAAAAGCTTATTAAACTTGATTGGACTACCTAGTTTTTTAAATTTTAAGCTAAAATCTGCTAACATATTAAATTGAAATTAAAATTAATTCATTAGGTGAAGTTATGATTACTTTGATGGTACACAACATTTTCCGCCATTCATTCACGGTGATTTAATAAAACAAATGGATAAGAATTTTTGTAAGAAAAAATTTTATTTAAATATACATATCGCATCAAAATTTAATCATGAAGTCTTCTTTAATAACAGACTTAAAAATCATTACTAAGGTACTGGAAGAAAACCTTATAGAACTTCATCGTTGTTAAATCATTATTTAAAAAAAAAACAATATTCTCAGATTATAATGGTTTCTGTAAAGCCTTATTGGTTTGAATGAATTTTATTTTTAACAAGTTTATTTGTTCTGACTTTTATTTATGGGAGTTAACTTTACTCACAATTAGAAAAACTGTAATGCCACCCACCATATGTTCTTGCATTCAAGGTAGTACCAAGGTCCAAATTACTTCTAAGTTGTAAAGGATTTTTAATTTTGTCTGAAAGAAATCTACACATTTTGATGGCGACATAACTATTTCGAAGCTGGTAAAGCTGAAATTTATCGTAGTTTTTTTATTCCTTTTTCAAGAAAAATAATATGCCAAAATAATAATTTAATTAAAAGAAAAGTCTTTGTAAGAAAAGTCAATAAAAATTAAAGTCAAGTTAAATAAGTAAATCATGTACATACGTAATTCGGAAACAAATTATGGGTACTACTTAATACCAATTTGTGTGAAAACAAATGAACCGAAACGAAACGCTGGCTTGGCAGAAAATATATACTATGAAAGTATTACTAGTGGTAATGGTAATACATACGTACACTAATTCAATTCAGTACTTTCTTTAAAATTATTTTATAGAATAATAGGACAAAAAATACATTCTTTTTTTAATTTTGCAATTTATGATTAATTAAAAATAAAAATAAAATCCATCCCATTAAATAAAATAATAAAAAATTTAAGAATAGGCCAAATACTAAATTATTAAATCTAACTTCCTATTAGAACCTCCACACAAGGTAGATTGTAAATATTCAAAATATCCAAGAAACAATATTATGTTATTATAAAATAAATTTTGAAATAAATATGTTTCTCTAAATTCGACTTAATTTTGTTATCAATTTGAACAGACCTTAAAATGTTAAAAGTCTTACTATTTGAACAGCTGCTTTATTTTGACAATTTATAACGCGTGTGACTTAAGTCGAAAGAGAAAAATTAATAACCGCCAAAAAAACCGGCAGATTTATAAAATTCTTGTTTGTGAAAGCAATAAAAGTTAAAATTATAAAATTATTTGTTATTTTAAACTTTATAAACTAATATAAATAATAATAATTAAATATGAGAGGACCACCATTAAAAAGAGGTAGATATAGCAATGATATGTTACAAGTTCCAAAAAGACCTGGGGTAACTGGTATGTTACTTGTATGCGGACAAGGTGAAGTTGGTCAACTTGGTCTCGGTGATGAAAATGAAAGAAAAAGGCCAACTGCAGTACAAACTGTAAAAGATGTTGTAGATATACAAGCTGGAGGGATGCATAGTTTATGCCTTACAAAAGATGGAGAAATTTATTCATTTGGTATTTATATTATTTATATGTTTAAATTAGGAATAAAAATTTTTGTAGTGCGCCATTTAAAACAAACGATGAAAAAGATTGAGGGGGGGGGATTATAAAAATTTTAAATTTTATTGGCATTTGTCAACTTTATTTTCATATTTAAATTTTTTTCGTTTATTAAACCAATATGTTAATTATACTTTAAATAAACATTTTTGGTAATAACTCTAATATGTACTTAATATATACTAACAACTAATAAATGTAATATATACTAATACTAACTTTAACATTTAAATAAATTTTACTGGTAACAATATGATAGTTATAATATTTCAACGATTTTAGGTTGTAATGATGAAGGTGCATTAGGACATCCAACAACAGAAGAGGGTTCTGAATTTATCCCTGGAAAGATTGATTTACCTGGAAAATCAGTTAAAATTTCCGCAGGAGATTCTCATTCGGCATGTTTATTAGAAGATGGACGCGTTTTTGCTTGGGGAACATTTCGTAATTCTCATGGTGCTATGGGGTTGACAGCTGATGGAGCACAACAATTACCAATAGAAATATTACCAGGCGTTAAATGTTGTGACATAGCATCTGGTGCAGATCATTTAGTTATGTTATCTTGTCAAGGAGCAGTGCATACAATTGGTTCTGGAGAACAAGGACAATTAGGAAGAGTTTCTTTACGATCTGCTTCTGGCGATTCCAGACAAGGTAAAAATGATCTTTTGCAACCAGGTGAAGTAACCTTTAAACAAGTTAAACGTTTCGATGGTATATGGGCAACTACTTCTTGTACTTATCTCAGAAAATGTAAAACAACACAAATTTTTGCATTTGGTTTAAATAATTATCGCCAACTCAGTTTAAAGGGAAAAACTAAATCTAAAGGTGAAGTAATTAGTACGCCAGTAGAAACAAATTATAATGATGTTAAAAAAATTTCTGGTGGACAACATCACACATTATTATTAAGAAATAATGGTAAGGTTTATGCTATCGGTCGACGTGATTATGGTCGATTAGGATTGGGAAAAGCTCTGAAAGATGATGTGATTGATTTAAAACCAATTGAAGCGCTTGATAAAATGACAATTATTGATATTGCTTGTGGTGAGGCACAATCATTTGCTATTGCTGATACTGGAACCGTATATGCTTGGGGAATGGGAACAAATTTACAACTCGGTACTGGAAATGAAGATGACGAGGAGGAACCTGTTCCTATTGTCAGTAAATCACTTCAAGATAAATATGTAATTAGAGTAGCTAGTGGAGGTCAACATAGTTTATTTTTAGTAACAGATACCAATCAAAATAATAATTATAAAAAAACTGTAGAAAATCCTGTCCAGAAAATAGAAACAGTTGACAAAACTCAAGTAAATGATATTGATGAAAAAATGGAAACTGAGGAGCAAATTATAAATAAAAATGATGCCTCGCCAAAACCAAGAGGTCGTAAAAGAAAGGCTTAAATATACATAAATTAGTTAAAGATTAATATTCAGTAAATTTCTTTCTATAAAAGAACTGTCGCCTAATAAAATAAAGAATATACAAAAACGAAAGCACCACACTTTGCAATTCTTAAAAGTATATTTAAATGTATTACAATTCTTTACACATTTTTACTAAAATTTTTATTTTTTACTATTTTAATTTAATTAAATTTTGTTTAAATCGTTGAAATGAAAAATTTTAAGTTTACTTTTTATAAAAACATAAGACTTGCTTATCTACTTAGAATTTTTTTTTTATAAAAGCGTTATTAGTTTTAATGTTGTCAGTTTATTGTATTAATTTTTTGTTAAAAGGACTATGGAATTTGTTTAGATTCAATTTGTATTCAGCAACTTAATGATATTTATTAGATTAGTGTTAAAAAAATTTTTTTTTTCAATTATGTATGCAATTACATATACTAAATTAAGTTATAAAGAGAAAAATTTGTATACCTCATAGTGAAAGTAATTTATTTAATTTTATCACTTAATTTAAATTAATTTTTTTTCCAGTATATTACAAAATGTGTATTTAACACTTTTGTAATACTAATTATAAGTAATTTTTTTGTAAAACTTTCTTATAAGTAAAAATAAAACAATAAAAAATTTATTTTTACATAAAAATTAAAAATACTTAATATAAATTGCAACCCAACAGGAGATCAAACAGTGTAATCAAATGAACTTGGTAAATAAGTATCCTGACAATGCAAAAAGGCAGAACATTATAAAAAAAATTTGAACTATTAAATGAAGACTATTTATATTTGTCTTATATGTCTTTTAAAAATTAAAAAAAAAAGTTTTTTTTTCATCTCATCTCATACCAATTTTTGTTTTTTTTAATTTTTCATTATTATAAAACAACTAGAGTAAAGTTGCAACTCTAGAAAAGAAAATAATAGTTGTACATGAAAATAAAGATTCAAATTAAAAGAAAAGCTATTGATAGAGTACTTTAGGTTTATTTGATGGCCACAAATAAATTGCGCTTGACAATGAACATGCACACTCCTGACGAATGGAGTTTGTATAGGTTGCGGAAGAACTTCAGTTCAGAGCTAGTGAAAATTTTCAATCAGGAAATGGTTTTCGTTTTCTTAAAAAATATATTAGTTCGATGAAGTGTAATAATACTACCACTGTAATTGTCTATCCTTTATTTAGAAATTATTTTAAATGATTACTTTTGGGAATCCAAAGATAATCATTTTCCTGCTTAAATTACAAATTATCCTGGAATTAGAAAACAATTTTTAAAAAAATTGATGAAAAGCTATTATATAATATTATCAATTGCAAAAGACAAAACAAAATTATATTATCACTTAACATGTAAAGATAATTTTTAATAAATATAATTTTAATAAAAAAAAAAAAAACAAATTGAGTACATAAAGAATCTAAATATTAAATATGCATTGATAAGGTGATTACAAAAAATAAGTATGTATGTAGTATGTACTATGAGACTCACATCAATTATTAAGTCTTTAGTTAGGTTTAGTTAGGTCTTGCTTTATTTCATAAATATAAATAGATACAAATACATATGTACGTACATATGTATGTACCTATAGTGTTGTAATTACTACTATTTGTTTATTTTTTGAATTTGATTTCTCTTTATAGTTGTAATTTGTATTTGGGTTTTGCAATTTGAGTGCTATGATTTCTTTTAAAAAAAAACACTAATTGTGAAGGAAATCAAATGTTTTCAAATTAATGTGAAGTACAATCGATACAATTAAGTTCTGAATAAAACGTCATCCAAATGGCCTCCACGACTTCTTTTGCAGGAACGAATTCGATGAAACCAATTTTCAAGCACTTTTTTCACTAAATCAAGTCAAAACTGTCGATTCTGGTGCGAAGGAAATCCACATATTATTCATAAACAACCATTCTAAATTGACAGTTTGGTCTGGTGAAATAGTCCGTTCTTTCTTTAATGACACTGGTAACACCGTTACTGGCAATGCAAAGCGGATTAGTCGATGATAACCAACTTTTCATGGCCGAAATTGGAAAAAGTTGATCTTGACAGCATATGGTTCCAACAAGACGGGGCTACGTGCAACAACCGAATTATTGCGAGAAAAGTTTGGAGATTCAATTATTTCAAGAAATTGCGACATTGAATGGCCTAGAAGAAGTTGTGATTTAACACCATTAGACTATTTCTTGTGGAGTTATTTGAAGTCATTGGTCTTTAGTAATAAACCAGACTCTCTTCAAGCTTTAGAAGTCAATATTGAACGTGCTATTCATGACATACGACTTGATTTAGTGGAAAAAGTGCTCGAAAATTGGATTCATCGAATTCGTTCCTGCAAAAGAAGTCGTGGAGGCCATTTGAATTTCGTTTTACTCAGAATTTAATTGTATCGATTGTACTTAACATTAAATAAAAAAACATTTGAATTTCCTTAACAATTAGAGTCTTTTTCTTTTGGCGAAATATATATGAGCCTTTCCTTTCCTCCTTTTGTCATAAATTCGTATGAAATTTTTCGTCTTAATTTTGTATGAAAATTTTCTACCATTTGATTAAACCCATTTAGTTTAAAATATTGTGTTGAATGTGTTCTTAGAAAAAAAAAATATGTATAGTTATAATGTATACAGTATAGATAAAATTTCTAAATATGATTACTATATATAGCTAAATGTAATACTATATATATACTTTGGCTTATGTTTGATTGTTAGAAAATTGAAATAAAAAAAAACATTTTTTAAATTTATAAAATAAATTTGAATAAAAATTTTCAAAGGTTACTTCGATTGTTTTTGAATTTTTTTTTTAAACTAAAAACACTAATTTAGTGAAGTATCTATTTATCTACATATTTTTTTGTTTGTTGTTTTTTTTTTCTGTTTTGTGTAAAGAATGAATGTGAATACATATAACATGTAAGTATTAGGTAATAGGTATATTATGATGTACATTGAAAATTGTATGAGGTTTTTTGAGTTACAGACAAATAATTGTGTATGAAAGTATATTTTGTAGAAATAAAAGCTAAAAAATATGTGCATTGTATATAAAAATTTGCTATTATAGGAATGAGTATTCGTAATTATTCTAATAAAAATTCGTCGCTTCCATTGAGGTATGTAATATAATATGAAAAATGGTTTATTTTTATTTTAAAAATTTAATTGAATTGTAAACCAGTAAAAAACAAGTACATATGTATGTATGCATTTTCGAAATTTTTTTAAGAATAACATTTAAGGGTAGATTTTTAAAATTTATAATAAATGTACAAACTACAAAATAATTTTCATGCACATCACAAAATTATTTGTTGAAGTTTGCATCAAAATTAATATTATATACATATGTATATTATTTATGCATCACAAATTCAATGTGCTTTTTTCATTCAAATCAAATATTTTTTTTTCCCTAAAAATCTGTTAAGAATTAGAAATCGGATTGCTGAAAATAGAAGTATTCGAAAATAACCGTTCAATAAGATGTTTATTACTAGAAAATATTTCGCCAGTCCTTAAATTTTATTATTAATAAAATTTCAAACTTGCTTGTTTAAAGAAATCATATCACTGAAATTGGAAAACCCTATATCTATTCATAGACAATACATAACGATAAGTGATAAGTATGATATGATAAAAATATATTTGCATACATAATATACATACATCAACATGCGTAAATAAATTGTACTATTGCGTCTTTCCACACGGTTCTTCATGAATGCAATTTTTACTTTTTATTTTCTGCTTTCTATAGACTAATTTTGAGGTGGCGGATTAATTTTTTTTTTTGATCCAAAATGCGGTGAACGTGAGAAGCCGTAAATACACAGGAAAAATGGAATAAAAATAATGTGTATCTACCCAAAAAATGAACAACAGGCTGAATTATTTTATTATATGTATTTATATTATTTGTTTTATGTCTGATATTCGCAGTTACGTCAAAAATGGAGCCAAAATATTCTTAAATTTTTAGAAAGTGTTAACTATTTTTGTTAATTTTATTAATTTATTAAACCATAAACTAAATAGAAATAAAGATTTTGTTATTGTGGTCTAATTTGGAGACTGCAGAGGATATAATTTATCTACATATACATACATACTTCTTACATAATTAGCTACATATGTATGTACATAAGTACATGTATTCAGTATTGGCTATATTATATGTGTACATAAATACGTATGTATATGATACATAGATACAAAAATAGATATTATGAATTTGAATTCTATTGAAAATTCAATTTTTCAAAAAGTTTTCGTTTATGAGACAATTCGATTAGCATCCATTTTTTCTGAAACTATCATGGTCGTAAATTGAAACCTAGGCTTTTCTTTTTAAAATTTTCTTTACTCTTGATTCCGCCTTTCCACACGATTCTTTTCGCAACCAATTTTTACTTACATTTCAATTCCTCTTTCATATAAACTAATTTTATGGTGGGAATCCATTATTTTATATACACATATCTCATTTAAAAGTTTATTTTCAAATAGAGATACATTATAAATAATTACTCTACTTCGTGAAGAATTGTGTAGAAATAAATAGCAGTTAAAAATACGAATCAAGGATCCATTTTGTAATATAATAGTAATTATTTAATTAATGTAATTCTATATACTTCAATTCAGTTCAATAAATTGCTCTGGAAAGGTGAAATAAGGATCAATTAGAAAAAAATTAATTTTAATTAGTTACGCTTACGCTTGCCGCTTAGTGATAGCGAAGGTTAAATAAGTAGAAGGTGGACTTATACTAATACAATGTTGGTTACTTTGTTCTCTCGACTGCGAATCTAGTATCGAGAATTTCTTAATTGTAAACGTTAATTTTTTGCATCAATTGTAAAGTCGTAAAGTTAACATTTCTAAAATTCCATCATTTCGATCATTCCATTCATTTCGATCATTTCCATAATTTCCATTCCATTTCGATGGCTTATTTTCGAATCATCATTCAAATGATTCAAAATAGACTCCCTTCTTTTAGTACAGTTTAATTTTCATTTCAAAATTTTCAATCATTTGTAACTTGTGAGACACTTTATATATTAAACTTTGTATCGAAATCGAATGCGTACTTTTTAAACCAAACCAAAACAAACGAAAAATTTTAAAAACAAAACAAGGAAAAGTATAGCTTTTTTTTTTTTATATTTATTTGAAAGTGTAGTAGTATTGAATTTTTTTTGTATTTTTGTAGTAAAATTGGTAAACATTTTTCGTTTACAATTTTTAGTAAATATTTTGACGTGCTTGTAGATGTTTTACATTATTTTGTAAAATTTTTAAAATGTGAAAATATTATTGAATTAATTTTAACTTTAAGTTTATGTAATTTTTAAATCTGCAAACGACGTACTTTATTAAAAATATCCTTTTATTACAGCAATTTTTAGATTGTCTATTAAAAGAAAATTTAAAATGTAAAAATTTCTTATTGCATATTTTTTTTTTAAGTTTACAGTACGGTCATGGTTTAAAAGTTAAAATAAAAAAAATAAAAAAAGTGTTCAATGAAAAAGAATAAAATTATTTTTTATCATATTTTTAAATAAAATTTCGTAGTAATAATTATTTTTATTATGTATTTTATTTGATAATTTATTTTTTTTTTATTAAAACAAAAAAACAAAAAAAAATTATTTGTAAAAAATAAAAAAATGTTTGCACAAAAAACAAAAGAAAGTTTTGTTACTATAATATGTAACCTAGATAAAATTTTATTTTCGTTATTACGTAAAGAAACTTTAGAAAAATATCAACTTTTGAGTAAGAAATTTTTATCAAAACAAATTTCAAGAGCGAATATTTCATTTTCGTCTAGGTCATCTATTCAAAATAAGAAAGCTTCTAAAATAAACACAACAATTAAAACAACGGCTACTGTCAATTTTGTATTACGTCCCATACTACATGATCCTATCTACCAAAATAAATTATATTTTTCACATGCTAAAAAAAATAATAATTTTATTGTTAATATAAGAGGTTTTTCTAGTTATTCTAATTTAAATAATTTTGAACAAAATTACTCAAGATATTCAGCAAGTACAATAATGCCGCACAATAAATTTAATTTAAATAATTATGATATTATTGGATTTGATTTAGATGGTACTCTATTAAGATACAATTTAGATTCAATGGTACCATTGGAATATAATGTTATTGCTAATTATTTAGTTAAATGTAAAAATTATCCCAAAGAATTATTAAAACCAATTGATGAAAACATTGATTTTTTACAAAAAGGTAATTTTTACCAATTTTGAACATATTTAATTATAAATTTTATTATTAATTTTTAATTAAATTTTTAATTATATTATCTTATCTTTTATATTGTAATTCTAGGTATACTTAAAAAAAAATATTTTATAATTATTTACTTAGTATGTAGTGTGTAATTGCTTTATAGATTAATTTTTATTAAATAATATTGATATATAGTAAATAAACAAAAAAAAAATTTTTTTTTTTAGGTCTTATCTTAGATGCTGAACATGGAAATATATTAAAATTAACTGCTGAAGGTGTAATAGAAAAAGCAACTCACGGAACGAAAATTCTTAATGAAAATGATATTAAAAGAATATATGGTAATGAAAAAAAATGGAATATTGCAACACAATATATTGAAGATCCATTATCAGCGTGGAATGGTCCAAATGCAAATAAAATACGTGCATTACTTGATTATTTTGATATGCCAGCATCATTAGTAATGGGTAGAGCAGTTGATTTACTTAATAATAAAGAAAATAAAGATAATGATTTAAATGTAAAAAAAATATGGCCAGATATATTAGATACATTAGTACAAATGTATAAAAGAGAACATTTTGCATCAGGTGATAGTGAATATTTTGAAGAATTAAAAAAAAATCCATCAAAATATATTCATAAATCAGATCCATTTATAATTGAATGGTTAAAAGAATTAAAAAAAACAAAAGCAATATATTTATTAACTGGCTCAAATATCGATTTTGCTAATTTAACAGCTACATATGCATTAGGTCATAATTGGCGTGATTTATTTGATATTGTTATAGCTTTTGCTAAAAAACCTGGTTTTTTTATACATAATAGACCATTTTATAGTTTTGAAGGTGGTATAGAAGATCAATTAATATCAGATGATTCTATAAGAATGGGTAATGTATATGCTCAGGGTAATTGGCAAGCTATTGAAATATTATTATCTAAAAAATTTGGAAAGACAATAAAAAATCCTCGTAGTTTATATTTCGGTGATAATTTAATTCAAGATGTTTATGCACCATCAAAATATTGTAATTTAGATACTGTATCATTAGTTGAAGAATTAGAGGAACATGAATGTCAAGATGGTTATGCATTTAAAAAAGTAATACAATCACATTTTTGGAATTCATATTTTTCTATTAATAATAAACCAACATATTGGAGTGAAATTATAGCTGAACATTCAAAAATGTGTTTACCAACTGTTGATCATTTATGTAAAAATCCAATTGATTATGAATATAAATGTTCTAATACGTTAAAAGATTTATGTTCTTCAAAAATTGAAAGCTAAAATCTAAAAATTGATTGATTTAGTATATGCATGTCTGCATATATATAATATATATATTAAAAAAAAATTAACATGAAAACAAAAATAATTTTTAAATGCAAAATGTTTAACATAGTTTTTTTCTTTAAATTATAAAAGATTTTGTGTCCTTTTTAAAATTTATGTTGATTAAAGTAAATATTTTTTATCCAATATTATTTTTTCATATTTTTTCGTTACTTAAAAAATATTTGAATAAAAAGAAAAGCATTGAAACGAAAATATTAAGTAAAAATTGAATTTGATGAGAAAATTCAATTTTCAAAACGTGTTATTTAAGTATGTAGGTAATTATTGTTGGGAATTTTTCTAATTTTTAAGAAACATAAAAGAAACGTTGACTTGTATTTGATTTTGACGAAAGCTGTATATATATTATATGTATATATATATATATAGATATGTATATTTATTTTAGTACAATTATTCGGCAAATTTTTTTGTATTTAAAAGCAAAAGCAAATTAAAATTTAATTGTTTAAAATTTAATACTTTGACTTAGTTGTTGCGAATTGTATTATTTTTATTACATTAAATTTTATTTCATATTTTCGTTTGACCAATTGTTTGTTTTATTTAGAATGAAAAATAAAAAAATTGCAGGAAATGAGTCTAATAAAAGTAAGGATGGAAATATAGTTCAGTAAAACAATTTAAATTAAAATTGCTAATTTTTATTCAATAAGAATTAAGTAAAAATACGTACAAATTGTAACAACACATTCTACATATTTTTTTTTATTTTAATTTAACATTAAAAAATGTTATGTAAGCTTAAATTTATTTAAAATTTTTTATTGTCGTTTGATGATAATATTATTGATAATATAGCTCTGGTGGTTTTAACAAAATATATAATTTTTAATTTTCAATGAATATCAATAACAAAAGAATAACATCAGAACCATTATAAAATTTAACAATGGCATTATATTACAAATAATACATCTTTATAATTTATTCGATATATTTGCAAATAAATTTTAAAAATAAAAATAAAACTGATAAATAAAACTTTTTATACAACTCTTTCAATTGCCATAGCTATTCCCATTCCACCGCCAACGCATAAAGCAGCAATACCTCGTTTTCCATTTGTTCTTTCTAAAGCATATAAAAGAGTTACAAGAATCCGATTACCAGATGCGCCGATTGGATGACCTAAAGCGATTGCTCCCCCATTAATATTTACTTTATCTGGGTTAATTTCTAAAACAGTATTAACCGCAATGGCTTGAGCAGCAAAAGCTTCATTTAATTCAAATATATCAACGTCGTCCTTTTGCCAACCGGCTTTTGTAAGCTGTTATTTTTTAAAAATATAAATACTAAATATTAGATTATCTATTAATATGTTTCACTTACAACTGCATTAACAGCATCAACAGGTCCAATTCCCATGATTTCTGGTTCGCAACCACATTGGGCCCAAGCTACTACTTTCGCTAAAACTTCACTATTTCGTTTTAAAGCCTCTTTACCAGACATTAACAGTACTGCGGAAGCTGAATCACCAATACCAGAAGCATTTCCTGCTGTAACAGTTCCATTGTTAATAAAGCAAGGTTTAAGAGAACTAATTTTCTCTATTGTAGTTCCAGATTTTGGGAATTCATCAATTTGAAACGAAATATCACCTTTGCGAGTTTTTATTGTAACAGGAATAATTTCTTTATTAAAGAAACCAGATTTTTGAGAATTTTCACATAAATTTTGAGATTTTACTGCAAATTCATCTTGATTTTGTCTTGATATTTCATATTTAACAGCTAAGTTTTCTGCTGTGATGCCCATGTGTATATTTTTCATTGCATCAGTTAATCCGTCGTGTAACATTGTATCAATTAAATTTCCATTGCCCATTTTAACACCTTCTCTCATATGTATACAATGGGGACTTAAACTCATATTTTCCTGACCAACACTAATAACAATATCGGAATCACCACAACGTATAGACTGATATCCGAGAACAACCGATCTGAAATTTTTAATATACATAGGTACGTTTTTTTTTGTTTGAGTTTAATAAATGTGTACTAACTTTAAACCAGATCCACAAAGCATATTTATAGTATAGGCTGATACTTTAATTGGAATTCCAGCACCAAGTGCTGCTTGTCTAGCCGGATTTTGACCTTGACCAGCAGTAAGTGCCTTAAACATGAACAGTTATAGTGAATAAAAATATTTAATAAATTATTTTAATACTTACTTGGCCTACAATTATTTCGTTTACATCTTTTCCTTCAACATTCCCTCTTTTTAATACCTCTTTTATTACAGCACTTCCAAGTTGTGAAGCTTTAGTATTTGATAATAATCCATTAAAATTACCTTATATTTTATTGAATAAAAAAAATAAAAAGAAAGTTAAGGAGAAAGTTGAAACTTAAATGTTTATTTAATGAGATCATTAATATGTTTATTTTAAGATTTTTTAAATAAATAACAATAAGTACATATCTACATATTTATTTATTCAATTGAATTAATATTCTTTTCAATACAATATTTGTTATTTAAATATAAAAAAAAAGAATCTATAATTTGAATAATATTAACTGTGTGGTTATCTGATGTTACACATGAATAATAAAATTTTTAGAATTTTTAAAATTACCAATAGGCGTTCTTGCTGCAGATACAATATATACACTTCTATCTTCCATAATAAAAAACTAATAAATACTGATTTTGTTCTGATAAAAAAATATAATTTCTAACCCAACTTGAGAACTGAGAAGGATTACAATTGCTGCAATTATAACCAAAAATGTTGAGAAATTTGAAATGTTATTTGGTTTTATAAGGTTTTATATGAACCTATGAACCTAGGAAAAATAAAAATGGGAAATATGTTGAAATTTACATAAACAAACAATTAACATTATTGATGACGTGCGACGTCTCAATCAGCTGTATTTGTTTTGGGTAATTTTTCATTTATGCTGTCATTGTTAAAATTCCACACATTTTACTAGCTTTGGAATTGCGAAAAGAAAAAACAAAAGTAATGCTCTAAATCGATAGTCGATACTCGATACTCATTTCCATATGTCATTTATGACATTCCACAAACTCTTTTTAGTTTTCCTTTTGTAATTTGTGGTGCATTGCATTGTTTTCTGTTTGATGTTTTAAAACCAACCTGGAGATTTATTTAATTATAATTTAAGGGAAAAATAAGTGTAAAATAATGGCGTCTATGATTGAAATCCCTTTAAGGGATACAGATGAAGTAAGTAATATCCAAAAATTTAAGAATTTTTATTTTAATCTATTATAAAATAAGGTTATTGAACTTGATCCTGAGCAATTGCCTGAAAGCCAAGAAGTGTTAGGTATTTTACGACAAGAACGTTCACAATTAAACACATGGGTTTCAGTAGCAGTTAGTATATCTTTTTTAATAGAAATTACATTGAGATTAACAGAAAATATATATTTTAGCTGGCATATTACAAACAAAAAAAAACTGTCGATTTTATAAAAATTTTAGAAGCAGCTCGTATAGAAGCTAATATAGAATACCGTGATTATGAAAAGGATCAAATGCGAGCATACGATATGCTTGCTGCTTATTATGTGCAAGAAGCAAATCGAGAAAAATCAAAAGATAAAAGAAGAGATTTATTTTTAAAGGCGACAAATTTGTATACAACTGCTGATAAAATCATTATGTATGATCATGTAAGTAAGATTTAAAACAAATTTAACTTAATATTGATTAAAATATTTTTTTTGTAATATTTAGAATCATTTGCTTGGTAGAGCATATTTTTGTTTATTAGAAGGTGATAAAATGGAACAAGCTGATGCCCAATTCAATTTTGTTTTAAATCAATCACCATCAAATATTCCTTCATTGTTGGGTAAAGCTTGTATAGCTTTTAATAAGAAAGATTACAGAGGTGCATTAGCATTCTATAAAAAAGCCTTAAGAACAAATCCAAATTGTCCAGCTGCTGTTCGACTAGGAATGGGACATTGTTTTTTAAAAATGAATAATCAAGAAAAGGCTAAGTTAGTTAAAAAACAATTAGATAAAAAAACAAATTAACTATTTACATATTTCATTATTTGTAGATTGGCGTTTCAACGAGCTTTAGAATTAGATCCGAACTGTGTCGGTGCATTAGTGGGCTTAGCAATTTTAAAATTAAATCTCTTAGAGCCTGAATCTAATCGGATGGGTGTACAAATGTTATCAAAGGCATATACTATTGATTCTACAAATCCAATGTTATTAAATCATTTAGCAAATCATTTTTTCTTCAAAAAAGATTATCAAAAAGTACAACATCTTGCTCTACATGCTTTTCATAATACTGAAAATGAAGCAATGCGAGCTGAAAGTTGTTATCAACTTGCTAGATCATTTCATGTACAACGTGACTACGATCAAGCTTTTCAATATTATTATCAATCAACACAGATTGCACCAGCTAATTTTGTTTTGCCTCATTTTGGTCTTGGTCAAATGTACATTTATCGGGGAGATTCAGAAAATGCTGCACAATGTTTTGAAAAAGTATTAAAAGTACAACCTGGAAATTATGAGACAATGAAAATTTTAGGATCTTTGTATGCAAATTCGAATTCGCAAACAAAACGTGATATGGCAAAAACACATTTAAAAAAAGTAACTGAACAATTTCCAGATGATGTTGAAGCTTGGATAGAATTAGCTCAAATATTAGAACAAAATGATTTACAAGGATCATTAAATGCATATGGTACTGCAACTAATATTCTGAAAGATAAAGTTCATGCTGATGTACCAGCCGAAATTTTAAATAATGTTGCTGCTTTGCATTATCGTCTAGGAAATTTAGATAAAGCTAGAGAAAAATTAGAAGAAGCACTAAATCGTGCACGAATTGAATCACAACATGATTCTCAATATTATGATTCAATTTCTGTAACAATGACATATAATTTAGCTAGATTAAATGAAGCAATGTGTTCATTTGATACAGCAGATAAACTATATAAAGATATATTACAACAACATCCTAATTATATCGATTGCTATTTAAGATTAGGTTGTATTGCGCGAGATAAAGGTTTAATTTTCGTTGCTTCAGATTTTTTTAAAGATGCTTTAAAAATTAACACAGAAAATCCAGATACAAGGTATATATTTTTTTTAATTATTTAACAAAAATAAATCATAACACTAAGTTTTTAGAATTAAACGCAAACATTTAAAAAATTTTTTTCATTCAAAAAATGTACTTAAAAAAGAAATTATTTTCTAACTTATAAAAAACAAAATGAATTAATTTTAATTTCAATCACATTTATACTGCAAATTCACTATCTTTTCTTTCTTCCAATAATTATTCTATTAATTCTTTGATCAATACACGGACACAAAGGATTCGGACGAACTCCACCGGCTAGACAAATTTCTGGAACAGCTGGACAAGTAATTAATATGGTATTATTCACTGGTTGAGGATAAATCCTTACTGTATTACAAATTGCTTGTAGGTTTCCCAAATATGCAAATAATGGCATAACATAAAACTTTAAACAAATATATTCAATTTTCATTTTGATTCTTTTTAATCCGTAATAATTGTTAAAAATCTATGATTTTATAATGTAAAATTGCTCGAAATAACTGATTTAATTTACCAAAAATCATCAATATATATGTACATATTAATTTTGTTCTGATGAATGCATTCCAAGTTTTTAAATTTTTTTAAATTTAAATAAATTTATGTAATTACACCCTTTCACACTTGTATAATACGAAATTATACAAAGTATAATATTATATACATTTAATTTTAAAAAGAATTAGGTCATACCATAAAAAATAATAGGTTTTTTTGTAAATAAAAAAGTGAAGGTTGTTCAGATAATTTTGGTTTAATTCTAGTTGTTTTTCACTTTAATTGAAATTTTTTCCTTATTTATTTATCATAAGTTCAATGCCTTTTTTATAGTAAATAGTTTCACTATTTTTTTGCTTATACTAATAAAAGCTTTGTATGTTATAAAATCAAATAAATTTTGTGGTTTTTTTTAATTTTAATTTTAGGTCTCTTCTTGGTAATCTTCATTTAGCAAAAATGCAATGGATATTAGGTCAAAAAAATTTCGAATCAATTTTAAAAAATCCATCAACATCTACAGATGCATATTCAATGATAGCGTTGGGTAATTTTTGGTTGCAAACTCTCCATCAACCAACAAAAGATAAAGAAAGAGAAAAAAAACACCAGGAAAAAGCTTTAGCAATATATAAACAAGTATGTAATAAATTTGTAAAAAAATTATTGTTAATTAATTAAAAAGATGTAATTTCGATAATCACAATTTTTTTTTTTTGTGTGAAAGGTTTTACGTAATGATCCAAGAAATATTTGGGCAACTAATGGAATCGGTTCTGTTTTGGCTCATAAAGGTTGTATTAATGAGGCTCGTGATATTTTTGCTCAAGTTAGAGAAGCAACTGCAGATTTTTCTGATGTATGGTTGAATATTGCACATATTTATGTAGAACAAAGACAATATATAAGTGCTATTCAAATGTATGAGAATGCTTTAAAAAAATTTTATAAACATCACAATGTTGAGCTAATGCAATATTTAGCTCGTGCTTATTTAAGGGCTGGAAAATTAAAAGAAGCTAAAATGGTTTTATTAAAAGCTCGTCGTGTTGCACCTCATGATACTGTATGTAATTATAATATTTTTTTCATTTTTAGATTAATTAAGTATTTGTAATTTAGGTACTTTTGTTTAATATTGCTTTGGTATTGCAAAGATTAGCTATGGCAATTTTAAAAGATGAAAAATCTACATTGACAGTAGTACTTCAAGCAGTTCATGAATTGGGTTTAGCACAAAAGTATGAATTTATTTTCAGATTCGTTATTTTTAACTAATTAAATATACTTATTTTTAAATTAGATACTTTCAATACTTATCAGTTAATGGAGATAAAAGCAGATATAATATTGAAATTGCAGGACTAGAAGCGAATCAATGTCAAGATTTGTTATCTCAAGCTCAGTATCATGTAACGAGAGCTCGTCGAATAGATGATGAAGAAAAAAATTTAAGAAGAAAACAGGAAGAAGAACGTCTTGCATTCAAGCGTCGCCAAGAAGAAGAACGTCGACGTATGGAAGAAGAAAGGCTTAAGGCTAGAGATGAGATATTATCTAAACGTCAAGAATATGTCGAAAAAACTAAAAATGCACTTATGTTCTCTGAGCCACCACCAGATGCCAGAAGGAAAGCTGGACGTAGTAGAAAAGATGATATTATTTCTGATTCAGGAAGCAGTGATGGAGGAGCTCCTACTGGGGATGGCGAAGAAGGAAAAAAGAAATCAAAAAAAGAAAAGAAAAGCAGAGGTCGTGGGCGTAAAAAGCGTGAAAGAGTTGAAGGGGGAGGTGATAGTGATGATGATCAACCTAAACAAAAGCGTCAACGTAAAGCGGGTGGTCCAAGAGGTCGACCAAAACAAAAAGAAACTGAAAAAATGTCAGCTAAACAAAAACTACGAATTGTATCTAAAGCTGTTATATCTACAAGCGAATCAGACAGTGATTCAGATGGAGCTACCAGTAGTAAACGTCCTAAGAAAATTGCATCTGATGATGAAAAATCTGGTTCCAGGTCACGCTCTGTATCTAGATCAAAATCGCGATCACGTTCTGGTAGCAGATCTATTAGTCGGAGTAGAAGTCGTTCAAGAAGTGGTAGTAGATCGGTTAGCAGAAGTAGAAGTCGTTCAAAAAGTGGTAGTCGATCTTTAAGCCGAAGTAGAAGTCGTTCTAAAAGTGGTAGTCGTTCTGTTAGCCGTAGTCGATCTCGTTCTAGAAGTGGTAGTGGAAGTCGTTCTAGAAGCCGAAGTACAAGTCGTTCAAAGAGTAGAAGTCGTAGTGGTAGCCGTTCTAACCGTTCTAAAAGTGGCAGTAAATCTCCAAGTCGTAGTCGAAGTCCTAGTCGAAGTCATAGTCGTTCAGCTTCAAAGTAAAATCTTTTTCAAATCAACAAATATTAATAAAGAACGATTTTCAATTTTACTTCAATTTAATATTATATATAAAAAAAACAGTTAAAATTATTACACACATTCAATTTTCTATACTACAACAATATATTAAAATTGTTTTGTATAAAGCGCATTTGTTTTAACTATTAACATTCAAATGCAAATTAATAATGTCTTGTGTTTCTAGTTAAATAACAACATAAAATAAAATAAAATTGATACATACTATATAAATAAGAAAAAACTTAAAACCGATTTTATAATTTAACTTTTAAAATTTTTTTTTCCTCATATTTCTTCCTAAAAAAACCAACATAAATAGTGGGTAGCAATTTATTATTACACTAAATTTAATCAAATTCTATACAAGGCTAAAACCATGCGTCTGTTGTATTGCCTGTAAAAGTTTATATTTTAAACGTTCCTTTGTTTGATAACGAGGTAGATCTAATAAATTGAAACATGTATGAGCAACTGGTAAATGCTTATCATCATTTGTAGGCTGTATTAATATCTTTAATTAAAAAATATGAAAGAATATATTTTAAACTAAATAGTAATTACATACTTTCATTCCTTTCATTCCTTTAATTGGAATTCTATCACTACCAGTTAAGAATAATAAAAATTTCTTTTTTTCTGTTAAAGGTAGTTCATGAAATACTTCCCAGAACCATCTTACCTAAAAATAATAAATAACAGTTTTACTTTCTATATTTTTTTAATTTAATTTCCTACTGTTTGATCACCAGAAGTATATCCATTTTTGTATACAGTTTCAGATTCTAATGCATGCCAATCATAATCTTCATTGCCAACAACTACATTCATTAATTCTTCAGGTTCGAATAAAGATAATACAGGTCCGCCACAAACCTTTTATTAAAAACAAAAATATGTGGAAAAATTGAGATTTGAATACAATTTTTGTTTGTGTTCTTACTTTTATAAAACCAGTATGAAAAGCTTTATATTGCGTTTCAACAGATTTATTGAATATAAAATCAACATATAATTTAACAAATTCTTCTCTAAAAGATTAAAAAAATATTAATTGTTATATTTATGAATTTTTGGTATTTTATTGTTTACTTATTTTGTTGAGTAACTGGGGTATTTTCTCCATTTGGTTTCAAAGGAAAAACTTTTATTTCACCAAAAATATCTCTGGTTATTTCAAAATTAACATTAAAAACATCTTCTAAATCATTTTCAGTATAATCTAACATATTTTGTAAAGAATTTGCCATAGTTGGAGATAAATGATGTAAATCAGATAAAGTAACAGGTTCTTGAAGAAGCTAAAATTATTTTTAAAATTTAATATATTAAATTTATAAAAAGACATTTTTGAAAAAATAAACAAATATGAAATATAGATATACCTTTTTATATAACGCTAATGGAAATGGTAAATTAATAATTGTAAAGTTATATATAGCTAAACCACATAAAATTCCAATTAATAAATACATATTGTCAGCTTCAAATGAGCAGTCTGAAAACCAAATATACCTTGTTTCTTCAAATTCCCTAAACATCCCTAAAATATAATATGAAATTAAAAAATATAATGTATGTATGTATATAATTTTTTTAAGATTTATTTAAAAAAAAAAAAATAGTACCGTATTTTGGATCAATAATTTCTTTTAAAAGTAACATAAAGAATTCTTTTCGAACTCCACCAGCATCTTCTGCTTCTTCTCCGTGAAATTTAACCTAATACAAAACAATATTTCTTTGTTGTAACGTATTTATAATAAATTATTAAAAAGGCTGATCATCAAAATAAAATTTTTAATTATATTGTTTTTAAATTCAATAAACATCTTATTATATATTAAAGAAATCTTTAAAAAATTAATTTTTTTTTTTTTATCTAAGGTAAGATAAAACATTTTAATAAAATTTATTTAATATGCAAAATATAATATTTGTAAGTACAATTCATATACGTAAAAGTAAATTTTCTATCTTATGTTATATGATAAACAAATGCGATAATATTTAATTTTAAATTTTTTAAATTTACTTATATGGTGTGGTTAGAAAATTATTAATTGATGTTTTTTGAATAGAATAAAATAATATAATTTTTAATGATTATGAATTCAAAAATAAATTTAAATATTTAAATTATGAATAAAATATTAAATTACTACCTTTAATGGTTTCTTTAAGTCACTTGGTGTAAAATGCGCCATTTCTCTTAAGGTGTCCTGAACTAAATTTTCACGGGAAACATTTAAATAAAGAAATTGTGTATTTTCTGGAGGCACTATTGTAAAATTTAAGAAGGCAAAGACACCCTAAAAAACAATTTTTTTTCCAATATAATTTTAAAATATAAATTAATGATAGTTTTACTTGCGCTGCAGCATTTTGCATTGCAGTATGCATTTGAAATGCTTGATCAGTCTCTAAAATAGATAGTTTCGCTTTTGCATCAAACAAAAATGGATATTTACATAAATAAAAACTAGTTTGCTACAAAACAAAGATAAATATAAATTCAACAATTATGTATAAAAATAAATTTCAATTTCAATAAATACTTATTTACAGTTTTATCAAATATCCAACGTATATAATCATTTTGAATATCAACTTCATCTGTTACTTCTGGAATATGAAAATATTTAGTTGGAATTTTTGTTTCACTAGTTCTGTTCCTAAGATTAACTTGATGTAAAAACACTAACATATTTAATGCAGCTTGTAAATTTGATTCAAATGTAATTTTCTAAAAAATGAAAAAAAATATTTGATAAGTATATTTTTCATTTAAGTAATTTTTTTGTTTTAACCTTTTTTCCGGATTCTGTTTCGGCTTTAAATTTGAAATTTATTATATATACAATAACAGCCTTATAACTATCTACCAAAATTTCAAAATAACCTGTTGGTACAAGAGCCCACCATTTAAATAAAACATTACGGGCATTTTCTGTTAAACGATTAATAGCATTACTAAATGGCGTTTGTAAAACATCACAATTTTTTGGATTAACAAATTCATGATACATTGGTAATATTAAATATACCCGCAGCGTTTCAACATCTGGTGGTGAAGGTTTTAAAGCGTCTAATAAGGTAATTGTTATACTATCCCAAATCTAAAATTAAAAATAATATATTTTATTTTTGAATATTGTTTAGAAATATTATTATTTTACTAATAAAAAATATATATTACAATTTGTCTCAATGATTCATTTTCAATTTTTCTAATATATTCAAATGCCTCAATAACAGATGGTATATCAATACCATGGAGTCTAGAAGAACAACATAAATGACCCAAATCTGGCATTAAAAATGAAGCATTTATACAAGCTTGACTGACAAATATTGATTCTATATTTGTTATTAGATCTAAATCTACAGATATATCTTTTTCGGCATTTGCACAATCTTCAGCCATTTTAGTAGTCAAATGAAGAACTTGACTTTCTTTCCTAAAACAATTTTGATGGATTCATGAAAAAATTTGTTAGTTTGTTATTATAGTATTTGTTATGTATATATTTTTTTATGGGACTACATTTATATTACAAAAGTTTTTTAGATATAACCATAACAAAACTTACGAATATTCTCTGCAATCATATGCTGGAGTTTTTTTCAAAAATTCTGCTGTAGATACTAAACAATGATCACCACCAGAAAATATTTTTATAACAGTTACAGCAGCTTCGATACCACTTTGTGATTCGCTTTGTTTTTCAAATAATGTTGTTCCACTAGGCGAAACCTATCATTTTTTTAATAATAGACTTTTTAAATACTTTGGTTTATTGTTAAAATTTAACTAACCCAAGGTCCTAAAACAACTTGCGGTACATTTGAATTTGTAGCGGTTCTATTACCTAATTGACCAGAACTACCTAAACCAAAACCATAGACTCTACCTCTAGATGAAACTAGAGCCAACGTATGACGATTACCACAAGAAATTTGAGTAATTGTACTGCCCATAAGTTCTAATACCTAAAATAATATCTAATATACTAAGTTTGTTTTAATATATTAACTTTAATAAAGTACCTTTCTTGGTAAAATTTCATTTGATAAACTACCATGACCAAGTTGACCAAATTGTCCTGCACCACATGTAAAAACACCACCATCAGCCGTTAGAAAAACTGAAAAATCTTCACCGCAACTAATGTAGCGAACTTTTAGATTTCGTAAAGTTTTCAGCTGTGTTGGATGATGTTTTGAATTTTCATCATTAATTCCAAGTTGACCAAAGGTATTCTTACCCCAACCATAAACAGCACCAGATTTTGACAATACAAAATTATGATATCCACCACATGCAATATAAGCCAGAGGTAAACCAAATAAGGAACTAATTAAATATGGTCTTGTTACTTTTTGAGAAGTTACACCATTTCCAATTTGTCCATGAAAATTGCTACCCCAAGTATATATATCACCTTCTAATGTACATATATAGAAAAATATATAATTTTAATATTTTAATTTTCTAATAGTAATAGATTCTTAACTTACTATTTGTTAAAGCTAGTGAATGATATTTTCCTGAAGCTATTTGAATCACATTACTAGTTGCTAAAAATTTTATAATTTTTGGTGTTGATTGACTTGGAAGTCCATTATCATGTCCTAATTGACCATGTGTATCTGAACCCCAACTAAAAATTTGACCCCATTCGTTTAAAGCTAAAGAATGATCAGTTCCACAAGCTACTTGTGTTATAAAGTAATTCTGCAAATTTTGTACTGGTTCTGTAATAAAGTTGTAATTAAAACTATATTCTTACAAGAAAAAATGGATAAGAAATAGCAGTCCTGTAGTGCAAATATGAAGTGATATTATCAAAATATAATGAAATAGAATTAATGTAGAGTAGTTAGTAATTACATTGTTAAACCATCACATTTTTAAAAATTAATTTTATTTTATTTTATTTAACTTTTAATTTTATATTCAAAATTTTAGTTTTAAATTTAAATTTTGTAAGCACCACACAATATACACACAAATATTATTTAATTAAATACTAATTTGACATGAGTTTAACAATTTTAAAATATATTATTTAGAGAAAAAAAAAAGAATTAGCTTTAAATGTTAGTAAAATTAGGGAAAAAATCTGTCAAAAGTATAAAATTTAGAAAATTTTTATATTAATAATAAAATGATATTTTTATGTATGCATTTTGTTAACAGATCAGTTCCCATGATTAGAAATTAATGGTGAAACAAGCAGGACATACTAAATATGGCTGACATACGTGGCCTTTTTCTTGATAATTCATGACCAAGTTGTCCATAATCATTATTTCCACAGGAATAAACTTCACCTTGACTAGTCAATAATAATGTATGAGTACTACCACAAGATGCTTGTCTTAATTGAGAAGCAAAAGACCATGGCATTTCACGTGGTGTAAAAATCTAAAAAATCCAAAAAATTAATTAATCAAAATAAAACCAAATCTTTTTTTAATGTTTATATTTACTAATTCATCTTCTATTCCTCCAAGTCCTAACTCTCCATGACTTGTGTTCCCCCAACAATATATTGCCATTATGGTCTTTAAAAGTTATAATCTACAAAAAATAAAAGAAACTTGAGAATTCTAAATTTAACTTTAGATAAAGAAAAAAAGAAAACAAAATAAAATAAAAACAAATTAAACCACAACATTTCTTTCTTAACTTAAATATTTATCTAGAATGATCCATAAAAAAAAATGACAAAGCTTAAAGTAGTAATTTTACAATCGATATTATACTGACCTTAAAATTATGAAATTAACTAAAAACATTTGTTTTTTTGTCTTTCTTATACCATATAATAAATCCTTGTATTAAAAAAATCTTAATTATCTTTGGATTATTAATATTATTTCACTATAGAATTTATATAAACAACAAAAAAAGAGAAGTTAAAAATTGAAAGAAACAAAAAAATATTTCTTTAGTTTCATATGATTTAAAATTTATTTTGATTTTTTTTTGACTAAAGTCATAAATGTCAAATAATTAAGGTAATAAAACACTAGCGATTTTTCTGAACATCTGCAAATAACGGAAGCGTTTAGTTAAAAGTAATAATAATAATTATTAAGTACTAAAAATTGTTACTCAATAAAGTCGTTATATTTTTTTAAAATACGAAAATTATTTAAATAATTTTTTTCTAAATTTCTTAATGAGGGTTTATTTATAAGTATTGCTCTGGACATTCTGTACGTTCAAATATGGCTGCCTCAATCTCAAATAACTCAAATGAAACAAACTGTATTATAACCTAGAGGCCAGACGAGACAGTACTAGCAAGATAGTGCACAAATACGAGAACATTCTTGACAATACTATAACATTTTTTCAACTATCTTCTCCACTGTCTTGACATTTTTCTAACTACTTAGTTGAGATAGTAATTTGACATTTCAAACAATTAAAAATAGCGACAAATTTTTTCAAATAAATTTTTTGCGGTTGTTTCATTTTTAATTTGATAGTTTGTTTGTGTTTGTGTAAACATGAAGTATTTTGAAAAAATATAAAATAACTTGAAAACTTTTCAAAAAAAATAAATGAAATGTCTTGATAGTAGAAATGTCAATACTTCACACAGACAGTAATTTGACATTTCGTATTACATACTTGCATCGCAAGATAGTAATACTACTGACTGACTGTCTGGGTTGGGTGCCTGGTAATTAGTGAAGTTTGAGGGAAGTTTGATGGTAAATCTTCTTGTATTTGAAATTTAAAATAAGCAAATGCGCCCGCAAATATCATATTTGTGAGGAAGATTTTTTGCGAAGTGTCCCATTAGTATTAGTATAAATTGAATTTTGCTAAATGTTTTTTATGTTAACTGACTTTATGCTAAAAGTATTTTTATGCCAACTGCCATTTTGAGAAGTAGGTTTATGCGAACTGCGCTGTTCCCGCATAAAGAAGAATTTGTCTTCAATTTTAAGTGGCAATATGGTGGTTTAAAAAATTTTTTTTAAATTATTTAGTGAGTCTGTCATTTAAGTAATACAAACTGATTGTCTGATTCTCTGATCTAAATTCGGTCATTATCGCAGTTCTTCAAACCATCCCCGCAATCCCCGTAGAGGAAATACCGTATATCATCTCGAAAGAACTGAAGGATGTATAAATAACCTCAGTAACAAGAAAAGTCCAGGTTATGATCGTATTTCCAGGAAAATTATAAAAGAACTGTCAGGCTTTCTAAAACTACAGCATATTATTAACGCTTGCTTCAAATTAAAGTATGTACCTCGTATTTGGAAAATAGCCGAAGTAATTGTTATACTTAAGCAAGGGAAACCTCTAACAGAAGTAACATCTTATCGCCCAAAATCTTTACTGCCAATAATGTCAAAGATTTTTAAGAAAATATTGCTGAAAAGGCTTAATGTAATTATTAAGCAATGAAATCTAGTTCCATCACATCAATTTGGATTCAGAAATAACCAATCAACACTAGTCCATCGCAAAATAGATATAATAGAAAAAACATTTGAGGAAAAAAAGTCTGCTCTGCTGTCTTCTTGAATGTTGTCCAGGCATGTTGTCTCAAGTTTAAACTTCACAGAGACCTACCTAGACAATATTTTGAAGTGCTTGACTCATACCTAAGCAATAGATACTTCAGAGTTCGCTATGGAACTGAATACTCAGACCTAAATGCAATAACGGCAAGTGTTCTGCAGGGAAGTGTTCTCGGGCCTGAATTATATCTATTGTTCACAAGAGATACCTCAAGATTATAATGTTACTACAGTGACATTTGCAGATGATACTGCAATTCTCGCTGTCGGAAATTGTATTGCTCACGCCACAAATAAATTGCAAAACGCAATAAATAAAATAACAACTTGCAAAAATGGTGAATCAAGTTGATCGAAACTAAATCAATACAAATAAATTTCACGCTCAAAAAGATAGCCAATTTTTCTGTATTCATAAATAACTAAATTATACCTTATGCTAACACTACCAAATACTTGGGTATGAACTTGGATGCTAAGCTAAAGTGGAATGAGCACGTAAAGAAAAAAAAAAAGAGGAGCTAAACATTAAATACAGGAAATTACTAAGACGTAAATCCGAGTTGTCAGTAGAAAATAAAATCTTGCTATACAAACAGGTATTGAAACCAGACTGGACGTACGGTATCCAACTATGGAGCTGTGCAAAAATATCAAATACTCCAAAATATCAATATACTCCAAACCTTTCAAAACAAAGTACTGCGCGGAGTTGTAAACGCCCTTTGGTATATACGCAACAAAGATCTAATCGGGATCTACAGATCAAATTGGTAACTGAAAAGATCAGAACCTTTGCGATAAAGCACTACCAACGATTGCGAATACATGAGAACGTCAAAATTAAAGCTGTACTGGATGTTGATTCTTCAGTATTCGTCGGCTGAAAAGAAGGAAACCACAAGAGTTACTACAATGAGCGATGGAAACATATTTTATATAATATTTTTTCCAGTACACGTGAACAAATAAAAAGAAGAAAAAGTCTGTAGTCGATCAAACAGATTGGTGTTGACACAAGGAAAGGTGGTTTTAGCCGGTAAGAATTCTGCATGCTGTAGAGAACACGGCATGCTGTAGCAGAACTACAGTATCTTTTGAAGATCTCCACCGACCTACGAAAAAAAAAAAAATTAACGCAGTTAGAGACGTTGTTCACAATCAAAATATATATTATATGTAATTTGTGATTAATATTTTCCATGAAAAAAAAATGTTACAACTTTTTAAATATTTTGTTGTAGTTCAAAAAATAGGTTAATTTTGAATGATTTGTTTTTTTTTCTTGCGATTGGTTTGGTGGCATTTAAAAGAAGGATTTGTGCTTCAAAAGGATTTGTGATAAATGATTTAGTGAAAAAGCCAGGTCCTTTTACAAAATTTTTATTTGTTAAAAAGTATTTAACAGTAAAATAAATAAAAACTAAAAAAAAAATAATATAAAAACCAGATCTATGTACATATCAAAAATAATATAAACAATAATAGTTTATATTATTTTTAATATTATGTATACACATAACATAATATATAGTATTATTTCGTCTAGGCATGTGGGTAAATGTTTCCAACGCACGTACTAATATTTATATTATTGTTGTTATATTTTACATTAAGATGAACTTTTTTTATTAATAAATTAAGAAGTTAACAAGTTTTATATGTAAAAATTTTTGTAATTATTGAATTTTAGTTTAATGTTTTTTTATTTTTTTTAGTGTCTTCCCCTGCCACATAAATGTGACAAGAAAATTACACAGCCTTTCTTTCCTTTTCATTTCTTTTGTGGTATAGTGTCCTATTATTGATGGGACATAATCCCCAAACTAAATACCTCAATATTGGTGACACCAAGGAACTTATGGGATCTATAAGACTTCGCTTGTTTAGTATTATTTTCAAAAGAAGCAACTAGCGTCCTACAAAATAATGAACTGGATTGTATTTAATCCGAGTGTCCAAACTAACAATTCGAAAAAAATTCCCAACTCATTTTAGAAATATACCTAAAATATTCAACATTTTTAATAGAGCTATTCGCAAAGGTTTTTCTGTGACTGTGGCATTTACTTTACTTTAAATCAAATAGGAAGTAAATAATTTTGGATGAATAAAACTTTTTTTTAGGTATGTCCTTCTTCCATTTAAATAAATAATTGAATTGAATGCTAAGATTTACACACATACATATGTATGTATACATATCATGACAACGTTAAACGTATAATACATATCCACTTTTTGTCTTTGGTCATGGTGTATCATCTTACGATCCCTACCATGTAAAAAAACGCATCGCAAAAATGTGCGCAATTGATTTGCGACGCGTAAATTAATTAGTACCATGTAACAAAAACCCATCGCAAAATTGTGCTGCCATTGAAAATATTTAAAATTGGCACTTTGACATTTGTTTTTCGTTCTAAAATTTTTAAAATTGACATTTAGATTAATCTTAACTTTACTTTTAGCTATAGAAAATTCAAAAAAAAATTGATCTTAACTTTAAACAACTTTTCTTCTGGAATCGTTAGATATTTATAATAGGAAATTTAGGATGCTATCAATAAAAAATTTTTTGAAACAAAGTATAGTTAAAGTAGTTCGTGCTTAAACATAGAACTTTAATTATCATATATTATATAAATGGCATATGTATATACTTACATGTTTATTAATTTTATAGTATTAATTATTAAAAACTAATTTTATTTATTTTTAAAATTAAATTTAAGTAATTAACAAAAAATTATACCAGCTTCGCAAACAAATTATCAAGCGAATGAAAAAAGCAAAATAAACGTCAAAAATGTTCGCAAGTTGCACACTATGATACCACTGGTGCTACTTACGAATGCGCAAATTTACTATATGCGCTCTACATGGTGTCATTTTTCCTCATGCTACTAACGTTTAGTTAGCGTTAGTAGCAATACATGGTAGCTTACATACTTACAATATCATATTTATTGGTATTTATTTTTTTTTTTAGTGAAATTGAAAGTGAAATCAGGATTTAATTATTTATTTATTTTTATACATACTATATTACAAATCACATAGGAAAATGGAATATTATTACTAAACCAACACCTATTAAAGTCTATACTGTTTCAGTAATTTTTCTTACAATAAAAAACATTCGCTACTACATGTGTAGGATTTTGACACTTACTACCTCGCTTAATAAATCACGTGATCTATTCGAGCACTAAAGCCTCTGCGCTTTCAAGATTTCTGAAACTTTATTTTTATTGCATATTTTCAGGCTTAATAAAAAATTAAGAGTTACTAAAAATATATACTAGACAGTATTAACCAACATATTTATTTTAATTTTTGATATAAAATTTTATTTAATATTTTAGTTTTTAATTTTATTAATATAAACATAGTAAAATATATATATAACATATACCTACATATGTGTATACAATATTCATGAATTTATATAAAACCTATGAGTTTTTATTTAAAAGAAATAAAAAAAAAATTAAGGTATTTTCTGTAAACAAAATTTAATCTTTCTAATGAAATATTCTTTATTTTAAAATTTAAATGTACATTTTGACTTAATTGAATCATTTTATTTATACAAGGTATGTACATAATACATATACATATACATATATACAAATACATATACATTTACTATATATCAATATTTAATTTATATATTAAATTATTGATTCAACAAAATTTGGTTTCCAATAAGAAAATCAAACAAAATTTAAAATAATATAAAAATTTAAAAGGTAAAGAACTCTCGTATCTTTCCTTTACGAAAAAATTTAATAAAATTAATAAAATAAAGAAGAAAAATACAAAACAGAATTAAAAATGGAGGTTATGGAAGAAGGAAATTTAATGGATAGAGTTCCTATACTATTACAAAGAGATTTACAATATTATCAAGTTTGTTTTTGTTTTCTTCTAATTTTTTAAAAAAAAAAAAAAAAAAAAAAATGGTAAATTTCTATTTCTTTTAATGGTAAATTTTCTTGTATATTTTTAAGGAACATCAAAATGTATTGCAAGAAAAAATATGTCCTGGTGTTGTTGGTGGTAAATTAGATTTTCCAAGATATGCATCATTTGCTTCTATTAAATTTGTTCTTTGGTAAGTATTTTTTTAAGAGTAATGGATTTTTGATATTTGGTTTTATTTTTTAGTTATTATAATGATTTTAATTTATTTTATTGTTGTTTTTTTTATTTTTATTTTATAGGTTTTATGTATAAAAAATCTAATGAATATACTATGTTTGTTTTGATTTTAAATGTTTAAAATTGACCTAGATTAGATGGTGCAGTGTAATAAAATCGAAAGAAATAAAATAGAATTGACTTTATTTCTAAAAAACAAAAAAACAAAAAATAGAAATAAAATCGAAGTTCAAAATCTAATTCATTTGCAAAAAAAACAAAATCAAAATCACATAAAAGTAACATTGTGATTTGTGAATAATAACTAATTAAATCTACAAAGCAAATCTACTCAGATTAGAACTGAAAAAACGTGTATATGAAAGATTAGATGTAAACGTTTATATCAAACTCATGTGCAATATATCAAACTCATGACACCATCAGAAAGATTCATCTTAAAGGGATTTAAGTCCAATTTTTTCACTTAAAATTAAAATTACAAATATTCTTTAAGAGAATATAGAATAGCTTGCCACCGGAAATATTCTATAAAATTGGTAATTATACAACTTGTATGACATCGTTCTAAATAATCTTCCCAATGTTCCATTTGTCGAAATATTCTTGAAAAATAAAAAAACACCAGCTTTTTGCAAAAGTTTTATAGAAACATTTTTATTTACTTTATGAAACTTCTGAATTATATTTTATTTCATTCGATATTATTACACAGCATCAGTTTAAATTTGTTTTTACTGCAAAAATAAATGCAAGTAATTTTCATTAAATATTTATTAAATAAAATTTGAATGATTTGAGAAAGCCTTTTATTAAAAGGAAAATAAAAAAATAAAAATAAGATACATTCAATATTCGAAATGACTTTTAATTTGTTGAAAGTAATGAATGATTCTTTTAAATGAATAAAAAATACTACTAATGTGCAACATTTAAATGCATTTCATAGTAATTTTTAATTTTAATGTTATTAAATTATTGAGGAAAAGAAATCTTACTAGTAGGTAATCAATTTAATGAATTATATATAAAACATTATATAAAATATAAAATTTAGTAGTCTAGGATAAAAAAAATTAATAATTTTTTTTCATTATTAATTGTTAATGGAATTGATGTAGAATTTTAGTATTTTTAATTTTAGTAATATAGAACCAGAAAAACTTGTCATTCAAAAGAAGATGTGAATGAATTATAGGTATTAACTTTTTATTTATCTTCCAGTATATTTAATTTTGGAATATTTCATCATCCTATTTCAAATTGTTCATTTTCTTAACATGTTCAGCACTTAAATGTTTCAAAATCCTATGCTCACCGGTGAACATTATTTTTATTGTTGAATGTTCCCAAAATTTCGGAATCGATTTAACCTTGATGTTTAACCTTGTTTAAAGGTTAAACAAAAATACATTAAATCGATTCTGTTAAATCGTTCACCGGTGAACATTATTTTTATTGTTGAATGTCAAAAAAAAAAAAAAGAAAAAAAAAAATTGAAATTTGTAATTTAAAAAATTTTTATTTAAATAATAAAAACCATTAACATAAAATCATTTAAAGTGTTTTGGAGAGGGGGTAGGCCTTTCTCATGAGATACACCATGACCAAAAAAAGAAAAATAGAAAGTAAAGAAAATCAAAAAACAAATAGAGAAAATAACAATCTTAAAAGTCAAACGGAAAAGTTAAAGAAAGAAAATGCAGAGCAAAAGCAGCTCTTAAGAAAATACCTACCTTCGACATCAAGTCCTGACGAAAACAAGATCGAATCTTCGGCTCCTCTAGAAGCTGGCGGTAATAATGAAATTAGCCAGGAGATTACAGATGAAGACTACATGTCTGCTTCTACATAAATAAATAAAGAAGAAGATATCTTTAACCTCAAAAAAACTATTATTGATAATTCAACTCGCAATAACAACAATAACAAAAAGCAAGAAACAATATACATATAAAGGAAAAATACGATCAACCGCGAAGAGTACAGAGATAAACACAGCCAATAAACTTCTATAACACCAAAGTGAATCAAATAAAAAACCTTATGAAAAATAAACTAGAAATAAATAATTTTCATGTTAAAGAAATTAATGACGAACACTCATTATTATATACCTATAAGATCGAAGATTACAAAAAGGCACGAGAGTTTCTTAATAAAGCAAATATTAACCATTTTTCGTACACTCCAAAGTGTGATAAGAAAATTACAATGGTACTAAAAGGATTTAACAACTTGATGAAGTTTTACAACTTTTAAAAGAACATGAAACATCAACCACTAAATTTGAAAAAGTGACCAGGCTAACAACAAAAAGAGCAATAAAAAATAATATTGTGTTATCACATTACATAATCCAAGCCACGCCGGGGAGCGTTGCAAGTGAAATATATAAAATAAATGCCCTTGACTATCAAGTAGTACGATGGGAAAAAATAATCAAACGAGATATGCAACAATGTACCAAATGCCAGCGATTTTCACATTCATCAGCAAATTGCAGTATGAAAGCACGATGTGGTTAAATGTGGTAAAAATCACCTCTCTGGACAATGCAGTATCAAGCCAGAAGATCCAAAAAATAAAATATATTGTATCCTGTGTGGGAAAAACGGCCACCCCGCTTCTTATAGAGGCTGTTCTGTATATAAAAAAAGACTTGAATATCGTGAAGAAACTTTAGAAAATGCAAAACAAAAAATTGTAAGTAGGCACATAACACCAAACTTTATTAAAAAAAATATTTCATTTTCAAATATTGTAAAAAGTAATTTAAATAACAAAAACATTAATCATAATACTAATGAAATATATAGCAATTTAAATACTAACTTTACTAACACTATAGATTTTAATAATAATAATAATAATAATATATTAATGGATATTAAAAATTCTTTATTAAATATTCACAATAAATTTAATATAATTGAAAAACAAATAAATGAACATTCAAAGAAAATTAATTTTCTTCACGAAATATTTAATGTGACATCTAACCAACAACAATAATATGACTAATAATAATAATAAAACTTTCCAATTAGTATCAATAAATGTCAACTCATTAATTTCCAATAGCAAAAAGCTTTCTTTTATGCACTTTCTTGATAACATCAAACCATCAAACAATATGACGATCTGACAACTATAACATAATTAGAAGAGATCAAGTATGCCTAATTAATGGTGGTGGCGTTGCTATATGTATTAAAAAATGTGCTAAATGTAAATGCATTAATAATCAGAGTTTCGACGGCTTTACATGCATAGAACCATGTGTAATTTATGTAAAGCTGAAACAAAATAAAAAATTAATTATTATATCAATTTATGCGCCAAACAAAAGTTCAACTAACTTTATAGAGGAATTAGACAAAATCTTTAATATATTAGATTTAACAAATCCTAATAATTTTTATATAATGAGCGGAGATTTCAACGCTAAACACCAAAGCTGGTGTAATTTATATAACGACACGCGCGGAATTCAGCTAAATAAGTGGATAGAAAATAAAGGAATTGCATATTAATTAAAATTACAAAAACAGAGGGACCGACCTCAACCCGGGCTAATTCATATATGATTTAGTATTCACAGATGTAAGAATAAATGTTGTATATCCTAACTCTAGTAATAAATTAAATACTATGCCGTATGATAGCGACCATAACGCTATTAAAATTGAGTTTTCTATATAACAAACAATGAAATTCTATTAAGAGAGCCAGCAGATGATAGTACATTTTTGTTCAAAAACAGTAACTGGATAAAATTTAGAAAAAACTTAGATAAAAATATAGAAACAGAATATTTAAATGATAATAATAAAATCCGAGATAATACTAACATCACAATAGAAAACATTGAATATCATCTGCATAAAATCGACAATATAATAGTAAAAACAATGAATGAAGTAATACCCAAAAGCAAGAATGACAATAATGTAAACAAATTCTACACGCCAGTTATAAAACAATTACTGAAGAAAAAAAGTAGTTTACTAAATGATATGCACAAAATACGTAAACTAAACCTTAATTTTTCTGCACAACCAATACAACTACTAAAGAGTATTTTAAAAAATACTAATATATTAATCAAAGAAAATATAAAAAATGAAATAAATAAATACTGGCAAAATAGAATTCGGAAAATCTCAACCAAAAACTCGAATATGTTTTCCGAAATAAATAAAATATTTAAAGCTAAACATAGCTGAAATATTACCAGTCTACATATCGATTCCAATTTATTGCTAACAACAAACAACATCGACCCAACCAAATTGACTAAAACCAGGGAAAATAAATATATCCTAAATGAGCAAACTGATATATACAACGGCTCTTTTATTGAAAGCACTCACAAAACTACCATTCCAAATGACTCTTTTCACAACAGAATAAAAAATAAAATAAACTCATTCAAAAATAGTAATGAAATAAAAAGGGCAAATAATATAACGCTTTGTAATTTTAATGAAAACAACAAATCATCACAGCAAAATGATATAAATAGTTACTTCACAAATTTCAATAAACTAAAAAAGAAAATTAAGAGCTTAAAAAATAAAACGTCATATGGAATGAATGGTATCCCGAATATGGTGTTGAAAAACTTAAGCGATAAGCTTATACACAAATATGTTATAATATTCAATAACGCTCTAAACTACTCGTACTTCCCAAATATATGGAAGAAAACATGTGTGGTTATTATTAAAAAACCGGACAAAGATCCAACGAATCCGAACAACTATCGCCGCATAAGCTTGTTACCTAGTATAAGTAAAATATATAATTAATGAAGCAATAATTAATGATATAATGAATAATTTCTTAGACGAAAATGATATCTTACCCGAAAACCAATTTGGATTTAGGTACAAGCACAGAACTATACATGCAATAACAAAGCTAACGTCTGACGTTTGTTGACACATCAATAAAGAGTTTGGAGTAGGGGCCTGTCTAATAGACTTGGAAAAAGCCTTTAATTCAATATGGATCGACGGACTAATATATAAATTATTAAAGCTTAATTCCCCACAACACCTAGTCAACTTAATCGAAACTATGGTAAACAACAACAAATTTTACATATCACAAAGCAATATAGAGAATAGGACTAATATTAGAAACAAAACTAATGGCATACAACAAGGAGCAGTAAACTTACCTCTATTGTTTTCAATATATATTTTAGAGCTTCTGGAAATATTAAAAACGATGAAGGGTGCAAATTATACAATTGCGTTTGCCGACGATGTAATAGTATATTCAGCCAAAGATAATGTAGAAAATATACAGCGAGATGTACAAAAAATGCTGAATTTTGTTACAAATTACTGCAAAGTATGGCTCTTAAAAATTAACTATGATAAATGTCAAACTATATTATTTAGAAATACTTACAATCATCTCAATTCAAACATAAAAGGTAACTGGAAGAAATTTAAAATTAAAGGACCGAATGCTACAGAAATAGAAAACAAAGAATCGGTAAAATATCTGGGAGTGTACTTACAGAGAAATTTAAAATATATTACACACATTAAGACAACTCTGCAACATGGAAATAAAGCATTTATGGCTTGCAAAAGGCTGTTCTATAATAAAATAATAAATACAAGAGTTAAAGTAATCGCTTACCAAACCTTCATCAGACCAATATGTACTGACATATGCTGTGCCTGTGTGGTACAATATAAGTGCTAGTTTGATGGAGAAACTCAGAAAGTTTGAGAGAAGGTGTATAAGAGTGTGCATAAACAAATTCAGAAAGCCGGAATCTGATTACAAATATTTTTATTCAAATAAATATTTGTATAAGAAAGCAAACATAAATAGAATCGATAGTTTTATGATAAAACTAATTCGAAATCATTATGAAAGAGCATTAAATACTCCAGAAAATGGTTTAATATCACATATATTCTACCATAATGAGGAGTACATTAGAAAGACTTTGCTCACGGGATTTATTGCCCCTGAGCATTTTATCTTTCTTGACAAAAACGGTTTTATACAAACCGAGAATCATGTCCCCCTACTATGTCCTTATAGTAGACGGGCTACATGTAAAAAGTAGACTACAATCCGGCTAACATAAACGAAGATAATCTGAAATATGATATGTGTATACCTACTAAGGATACCCAAATTAGAAAGAGTTATTGGTGGTTAGATGCATCATAATTGCTAATCGTAAGATAGGTTAAGTTTGTTAGGATTAGAATAAATTAGGTAGGTTTAGGAATTTTTTATTAAAAAAAAAATTTTGAAGAAATAGTGTATTGTTTTTTTGTTTTTTATATTTTTCAATGCAAAAGGAAAAAAAAGGAGAAATTAATTATTTAGCTAGAATACGATAAATCACACAAAGATTATACAACAAAATAAATAATTATGTCTAAGATTAACAATAAAAAATGTATATATAATTTTAAATGTTAATTAAAAAATACAGAAATAAACCTTGTTTTTGTTAACTTTTTACAAGGTTAAGAAAAATGTATGATTATATTAAAAGAAATAAAAGTGAAAAATTGTTGCAATTTTTGGGGTGTCCAGGAGCAAGCATGCAAATATTATTATTATAAAGTTTTCTATATCATAAATGATTTACAAAAATTTTGAAACTGTCCTCGCGGGTGTGGTTCTTAAATGCAAAGATATCTTAAAAAAAATATTATGATATATTTTGCTTTTCAAAATTAATAAAGTGTTTTTTATTTTGATGGCAACAATTTATTTATCGAAGGGTATTATTTAGAATGTAGTTATATAATGTGTCCAAATCTTCGTACTTTCTCATAATTATAGGTGGAAATAAACTAAAATCCGTTTATTTTCCTTGCCTGAATTCACCATGACTTTAGTTGCCTTAATACATTGAAATAATTTAAGTAAAAAGGTTTTTAAAATATTGTTTTATTATATTGTTTTTTTTTTATAATTGTTGGTGTTGTATTGTGATGATAAGTCAGAATAAGCTATGATTACAAAAGTTTAATTGCATCTATTGAAGATTTTTAAAATGCAATTTCCATATCATAATAAAAACTATCATAAAACTTATATTAATATATTAGTCATTCTATTTTGTTAAAATCTATACGATTTCATGATTCTAACAAACGATAAATAATTCTTGTTTAAAAGGGGATTCCCTAAAGTGAGCCTCTTATTAATTTGTTATAGTTTTTATATTAATATGAGACTTTTTTTTAGAGATACGAAAAGGAGCTTAAGTTTTATAACAAAAGAAACCACATATTAAAAATTATTCAACGAATATTTCTTTGAGTTAAACAACTTAGTTTGTCTTTAGTGATATGATATTTTTTCGAAAACCTTAATTAAATCCTAATTATTTCGAATTTATTTAAAATTTATAATTCGTAAAAAAAAAAAAAAAATTACACCACTTAGGTATAAATAACTTAAAAAAATTCGAAACCAGCTAGGCTAAGACGTGATCATAATACTAATATTAATTCTATTTATACAGTTGTATTATTTTTTTGGATATTAAATTGAAAATTGAACACAAGACCTTTCGACTGAAAACTCGACGACTAATTGATCATTTCATATTTTTAGTAATGATAAATTTCATATTTTTAGTAAAAGAATTTGAGTTGAGGTATTGTGAATCTTTTATACTTCATAACTCTTTCAGAATAAACAAAATAATTTTAATTTTGTAAATAATGCATTATCTACACTTATTAAGAATAGATTTTTTAAGATATTTACGGTTTTCTGTATAACATTAATCAAATTTCCGTCAGTAAAAAAAAAAAAATTAAATTAAACCTTCTTTAAGACTTCCTTCATGAAGAGATATACGTCATTGGTTAAAAACCACTGATTTAGACCAATTCCATCTCGATTAAGTTAATTATAAAATTCCACCTTCTTAAGTAATTTGTAATATTCTATTTTAAGCATATTAAATTAAATTCTACAGAATTTTAAATATGTACTGCCATTTTAAAATTTAATCTTTTACTAAATTATTTCTTTATATTTTTATTTTGGGCAGAAAATTAGACGCAAAGAGTCGCATTAGTAAAAAAGAAAAAAAAAGAGAAAATATTATCTTCTTCTATTAAAAACCAGGAAATTTTGTAATATTCTGTTTGTAGTGTTCTTTGTTAAAAAATTGTATTTAACATCAATAATAATATGTATCTAGACATGTGCCATTTAAGTTTTATATCCATTTAATTTAAATTAAGCTACAAATAAAATAACAAAAAAAAAAAATCTAAAAAAAAAAAAAATTACAAAAGGTATAGTAATAATTATTATAAATGACCTTTACTAATACCTATTAGACAAAACAAATACATACTTGTTGTCAATTTCTTTAATGGATAATTCCATAATTCCATACATTTAATGTTAATGTTAATGATAATGATAATGATAATGATGATTATGACTATTATCTTCATGATTAATATCTTATATTCCCAGATGTTATATGTTATGTTGTTTTTTTTTTTTCTATTGTTTTGTTATTCTTCCGGCATTTTTATTTACCATCAAGGTAAGCTTTCGATTTTAATTAACAAAAACAAAAACAAACAAAAAAAAAAATAGAAAAAAGAAAAAAGAAGTCATTAATACTGAAATATATTTGGTGGTGCTATCTTTGCACGTGACTATGAGTAATTTTTTTTTTGTTTTTATTTTAATATAGCATTAAATTAAATTTGGTATACACCACTGTTAAAAGACGACTAGATCTTTTCAAATATGATTTTTAATTAATAAATGATATATCAATAATAGACTTATGATAGACTCATGATATTTTTTCCACATTAAATAATAACCTTAAGGGTTCATAAAGATTGGGTGTTTTTTTTTTAAAAATACATTGTCCTGTATTTAAAGGGTTGACAAAAGTTCCCGGAAATTGTGTAATATTAATATTTCTTTGATTTTTTTTTGATGGAGTTTCATTTATTTTTCTACAAATTAAAACAGTAAAATTTGATGATTACATTTTCAAGAGCAAAACAAGGTGTATCATTTACAGGATTAAGTTTTAAAGATCTTCTTTCAATATAGTTAATGATTAATTGTAGAATTGTTTATAAATTTTTCGAAAATGTTTAATGATATAGAATTGATTTCAGAAGATTTTAATTTATAAAATTGATAATGATTTAAAAAACAAAAAAAAAAAGATAGAAATTTTCATTTTAAATTTTTATTAATACTTTAAATTATTATATATATAGGAAGTTCAATTAACTGTCCTATCCTATTTTTTTTTTACTTTTTTTGGTTCAAATATTTTCAAAATTTTTTTTTAATGTAAAAGTCCATGATGTCCATATGAATGACCATATGTTGAATGTCCATATGATGAATGTCCACCATATGATGGATGTCCATAAAGATGATCAGATGAATATGGTAAAGCAATTGGACTTGTATGATGATATTCTGGTAATGCAATTGCTGAATGATGTGAATGATGTGCTATTGGAATTTTATATGATAATTTATGTACATTACTATATGATTCAGCTAATGGTGCATATGATTTAAATATAACAGGTTCAGCTATTTTAACAATTGGTGCAATTGGTTCAGCATATTTAATAATTGTTGGTGCTGGTGCATATTTAAGAATTGTTGGTGATGATAATGCAATAGCTGAATGATGATGATGATGAAGATGTGATGGATGTTCAATTATTGTATCATGTACTGATGGTAAAGAATATGTATGTAATCCATGATGTTCAGGAATAATACCAGCTGATACAATAGTCATACAAGTAACAAATGTAATCTGTAATTAAAAAAAAAAAAACATTTTTTTATCAATTAGAAAATATTTTTGTATATATCCTTATTTTAAATCCTTATATTATTTTTGAATTACTTACAAATTTGAACATTTTACTAATATTTATATTTGAATAAAAATTTTATTTGAAATGAAAGATTGAAAGTATTGAACTAGTATAATATTAATTTTAATTTACAGCTAGTATTTATACTAAATTATTATTAGATTTTTAAATTCTTTAAAATTGTTACCATCTCTTCTATTCCATATCTTATATTTTATATTATAATTATTTTTAGTAGACTTTTGTTTTTTTTTTTTGTTTTTCTAGAAACAATTACCAAAAAAATATTTTTTTAATTTAAAAAAAAAAAAAAAACAAATATGTATATAGCAAACGATGAATGGTTGAATTTTATATGTGATGGAATGAAAGATATGAATATTATTGTGAATTAAAGTGGTGTATTACCAAAATAAGAAAAAAAAAAAAGTTTCTACAAGTTTAGTACAAGTTTATAAGTACAAAACAAAATAAAAAAAAAATAAAAGAAACAAAAGTCTTCAAATTTCATAAAAAGAAAAAAAATATAAACCTTTAACTTTAACATAATTGCAATAATATGGCAAAGATAATCTTGAACACATAAAATTGCTCACTAATTTTTTTTTTTTTTTGATGAATAACGATTGTAATTATAAAGTGACGACTTTGAAATCATTTTTATAATTATTTAATATACATATAACCAGATATAACATAATATATTTTTAACATATACCAGATTGTTGTACAAATTTTGAACATTTAAAAAAAAATTGTTTTCTTTCTTTCTAATTCTTTTTTTTAACTTATATTTTGTCTGTTAGCTTTTTAGTATTATTCTTATATTTAAAGATTTTTTGTAACACTTTATGAATAAAATCTAGTTCTGTTATTGCAAGATATGCAGGATATACTTTACTTTGGGTACATTGTCCAATATTTTTCAAAGTTTACTGAAAGATACCTTGGATCACATGATAAAACGGTATATGGGCTCAATTAAGCATTGTGGATACTAAGGGCTTCAAAATTTTTTTCAAGAATCTCTTTTTCAGGGTTTTCATTTAAGGTTTTCCAGTGGTCCGTAGTCCCAGATATGTACGTGCTGCGGCTCTTTAAGTAAGTTGGCACCATACATTTTCAAAGGGTTTTTTGTCCCCATCGTTTAATTGGGCTCATATAGCATTTCATCACATGCTCTAAGGAATCTCTTAATAAAGTTTGAAAAGGATCCAACAATATATACCTAAAGTAAAGTATATCCAAGTTATGTATTCAGATATTTAATGATATATCTATATGTATATTGAATGATAAAAAATAATAAAGGAATTAATCTATTGTAATTTTTTTTGCCTTATACCATTATTCCTGTTCAAAAAATTTTAAATAAAGTGTTGAATAAATTTCTAATTAATCCAACACTCCTATATTAATACTTTAGATTTTTTAACTATAGATAAAACTTTTAGAAAACTTAAACGAGAAGTTTTGTAATTGATTTGAAGTATTGTAGAAATAACGGGTTGTAAAGGAAATTGAAACAATTAAAACTGCCATTAAAGAGGCTTAAGTTAAAAGTTTTCTAAAAAATTGGGTGATAAAATTTTAAGACGAATTACATAAAATACATTTTGTCGGGTTTTTTTTTATATGCATATTTATTTATAAACACAAACATTTTTAATATAGTATTAGTAACTATAATAACTTGTCTAACCTGTCTTTTTGTAATTATTTTAAATATTTTTGACTTAACTTTTTTTTTGTAATAGTAATTTTTTCAACAAGAAACAATCATTAAACATAGTCGAGATCTTAAATATTAATCACCTTTTATCATAAAAATTTTATCACTTTCTATGTTTTCTATTACCAAATTAATAATGTTGTAAATTTAGAAAGGGGAAGTTCCAATCCAGTACAGTTCTGAAGAATTCTGATTACCTCTTACCTCTCTGATGTTTAAAGGCTTGAAGTTACACCTACGGAATGATTTCTGGTGATTTCTTAACGTTAATCAATTAACAAGAAGTATCGAACCAAAACCACAGATAATCATATATTGATTGATTATATAGGCAAACACATTACGTATTTATATACATTTTTAAACATTCAATACAAATCTTATAAAAATCAATATAAAAGGAGATAGAGTGCAGTAGAGTAAACTGTGTCAACTCTGGGATACCCAAAGGAAAATATTATATGCTGATTTCCATAAAGTTTGATCATCTTTTCCAAAATTTCAGATACCTTTACCATTTACCCTATTGGGTATCAAGAGATATACTGGTATTTATGAAAATTGTGGATTGGTATGACAACAAAGTTGGAATTAATGAGAAAATAATACCCAGTTGTAAAGAAATTTATATTTATTCTAGAATTAATGACACTTCTTGTAAATAGGATTTCATAAAAAATATTTAATTATAAGATGTATGATATTTAAGATGAAATTAAAAGTATTAAATGTTAAAAGTGTGTTTGATGGTACTAAATTTAATCAATGGACTTTTTAATTTGCCTGTATACTTTTTGGTTATTCTTTAGAGTTCACAAACAATTTATATGACCTCCACTTTTAATTTGCATTTTTTTAAATTTTTCTTGAAGACACGGCTACTGTGGTAACGCCTTTTTAATTTACATTTTTCTTTATATATATATTGTATAATGTATAGGTATGTGTACTTTTAAAATATTGATGAATTAAACTTGTACTATGTATTTTTTTTTCCATTTTCTTACAAATAATGAATGAAGTAGTACTTTAATGATTCAGTAGTTTATATGCTTTATCTTTTTCTTCTCGTGAGACCCCAATAATCTGTAAAATTTTTTTTTTTTCTTTTTATTTTTAATAGAATGTTTAGTGTATCTTTCAATTTCATGACTCATTATGTTATACATTAAAGTTTGAAGTTGATTTTGTTGTTTTTTTTCTTTATAGTCTTTCTTTTCTTTTTTTTTTTTAAATTATTTTGGTTATAGATTAGCCATGGGCTAATGTTACAATGCCAACATGAAGTACTTTTATATTATACATAATATGTTTTAATTTTTACATTGTTGTTTTTTTTTTGTTGGCTTTCTTACTGTGAATATAAGAAGAATGAACTTGAACACTTCTTCTTTGGTTAATAACAATTTTTGATACATATATGTATACATACTTGTATTATATAAAAGTATTTGTTTTACTGTAAATACTAAATGTGTATATAAAAAATTTGCCATTGTTTTTAATTTTATTAATTTGTAAACTAAGTAATAATAATATGTAGAATATACAGTAAAATCTTTTTAATTATGGGGCAACTAAAATCTTTGGAATTAAAAAAATATGATACGATCCAATCTGGATTTTGGTTTAATTTTGAATGTTTCAAATGTGAAAAAAAAATGCTTTTTGTTCTGCAGACTTGAAGCGTTATAAAATGATAAAAAAAGTATCTTTCATTTATATTTGATAAGTTTTCTGGAGTATCTTTTTTGCAAAGTTTTTATTTCTTTAAGTTGAATCCGTAATAATTTTAAAAAAGGTAATAATTTTAAAAAAGACGACAATTAAAACTAATTTGTATATGTGTACGATATAACGAAATTTAAAAAGAACATTAAACATTTTTTTCAAAATATTTTTATAACTTTTATCCTGCATCCTCCATAATTCCTAAAGTTTTTCAATCCCCATCCCTTAAACATCCTTATCATGGAATAGTTTTGGTTGATTAAAGTCCAACATTACCTATTAGAGGAATTTTGTGCAGTTTCTCTAGGTGACTTTAGATTTTTTCTATCGTCCTATGCAAACAGAAAACAATCCCTAATCACTGGTAATAATATTAGTGATTTTAATCAGTGAATGTTATTGATAAGGTCAGTAATATTTATTTTTTTGTAATGTTTTAGATATTATATATGGACATTGGACATTGTAACGAAGTTTAAGAAGAACATTTACATCTTTCTTCAAAATATTTCTATAAATTTTATTATGCATCCTCCATAATTTTAAAATACGTTAATTAATCCCATCTCTTTATTAATCTTTAATCAAAAGATGATATCAGATCCTTAAAAACGGCAGATCCCTTTCCAAACCCCACCGCTTATTTAATCTTTAATCAAAAAATGAAGATTCTTAAAATTGTCTTCATTTTTCGACACATAAAATCTATGAAAAAGTTGAAGAGTTGAAAGAAAGCATGTGATTAACATTGAATTATGGTGAATATTTTAAAGATGGCTTGATTAAAGAATGTTACATTTAAAGAGTTTTACTGTATATTCGTAAAAGAAAAAAGAGTTTTACTGTATATACTATTTTTTCTTCGTATAGTTCGTAGAAGAAAAATAATAGAAGTTTTAATTTACGAAAAAAAAAACAAAAAACTAAATTCCAGACAGCCTTTGCTTTCGTAATTATGATATTTTTTTTTCTTGTCTAATAAAATTGTATCTTTGGAATTACTTTGTTACCTTTATCAGCTGTGAAAATTAGATATAGAAAAATGATAAAAAAAAGACAATGTTTTATCTTGACCATCGTCTATAAAATGAAACCACAGGTTTTTTTTTTTTTTGTTTTTTAATTATATTAAAAAAAAAAAACAACAAAAATAAATAAATAATAAAAAATGTATATACATTTTAAAAGTTATATTTAACGAGATTTTTTTTTATTATTTTTATTTTACTTAATTTTTTTTTTTAACTAAACTTAAAAATTATTTAGTGTGAATTAATGGTTTCGATTTGAGATTTGTTGAATGATAATTTCGTGATAATATGATACTTTTGAAGTTTTTCAATATTTTGTTTGTAGTTTTTATACAAAATATTTATTTTAAAAATTTATGGAAAAAATAAAAATATAATATGATGATTATTAGGTAAGAATAGAAAGGACAAGTGAATATGTATGAAATATGTATGAAAATGTCATTAAAAATTGTTAAAAAACATTTTTAAACAAGAAAAAAAAAATTTGTTAAAGTATATACAGGTACATGGTAAATTCATGAAATCGGTTAAGTGCATTTTAAATGATTGAAAAATTAAAAATGTTATAAAAGTTATTTACTTTTAATGAGCTTCTTGTTTTGATTTATTTTGGTGTGACAAGACAAGTAAAGTAGTTCTCATTTTATTAAAATGATGATTTTCAAATATTGAATTGTAACAGTTACTTTTTAAGAATATTTTACGAGTAATGTATACAAATATTGTTTCAGATTTGTTTTATTTTGTTGACTGTACTTAAAGTTCGTATCAATATTTTGTTACACTTAAGTGTCAATTGTTAATTAATAATAGGAATCGCAGTAGCTTTGTAATTTTTTTTAAGGGTTATTTTTAATTGGTCCATATAGTAATTTTATAAACTAATTTTATTTTTGACTTTTACTTGTTATGTTCAAAATTATTAATTCAAATCAGGTTTTTATTCAAGCAATTATTTGTATGCATATGGAGTATGGAGGAGGGGTGTACAAATTTTTGGATATTTTGTAAAAAGGTAACAAATTTTTATGGAAAGGTATATATTTTAAGTAAACTTAAAGTTAAAAAACTCTTTTTTGTTTTGAAATTGTTTGAAAGGTAACAAAAACTGTAGCAAAAATCACAGCACATATTTAATCAAAATAAAAGTTATTAAATAGCCGAAAAAGAAAGGGTCACCCCTGATATCATGAAAAAAAAAATCTAAAAAAAAAAAATCTTAAAAAGAAATTCTTCAAAGTCAAAATCTTTTTGGGACAGAATCTTAACAAAAAAAAACAATGTTTTAGGAACAAAATCTTTTACACGGCTACACCTAAAGTATAGGGCATATTAACTTTGGTATGGAATTTGTAACCACCAAAAAGAAGCGAGTTAGATATATACATGTATATATATTCTGAATCAGGATCACCTCCTGAGTCGATTTAACGGCATCCATCCGTCCGTTCCAATCGATAACTCAAATATATATAGTAGGTTACTAATTATGAAAGAAAGGCTAAATTCGAATCTGGACAAAATCGGTCCATGGGTTCGGATTTTAGAAGCTTACGAACGAACGCCAGAGCAAACGAGATCCTTTAAATTTGGTGTAATGGTGTTCTTTCATGTTTGATTTAAGTCTCTAAAATTTGAGAGGGTTTTGGGCCATGGGTTCGGATTTTGGAAGCTTCCGAGTGAGCATCAGAGCAAACGTGATTATCTGCAAAACCAACAAAGATGAAACCTTTAAATTTGGTACAATGATGTTCCTTCCTGTTTGATTTATGTTTCTGAAATTTGAGGGGAAGCTTCCAATTAGTAAAGATAGAAACTTGAAATTTTGTATAAGGGTGCTAAAGGATGCCTCTTGTACGTTCCTGAAATTCGAGTTCAATAAGGAAGAAAAGGGAAATTCAAGCAGCTGCCAAAAAACTTATGGATTTTTAATTTAATTGGAATTATTCAGGTGTAGGGTATTAATAAGTCGGTTGCATCGACTTAGTGTCATTTACTTGTTTTTAATTTATTTTAGGTTACAAAATTCTTTAAAATTATGTCTTATTAACGTTAATTTATTATTAAATATAATTTAAAAATAATTTGTTATAAGTTTAAAAAAAATTATAAATGAAAAAGAAGAGAGATCTCACTTAAGTGTGGAATTGCCATTAATTTAAACGTGTAAAGTTTTAAAATTATTAATTTTTATTTAAATGAAAATAAATTTAAATTTACCCTATATATTATATAAAATTTTAAAATTTAATAACAAACAATACCAAACATTTCTTTCGAGGGAGATGAATAAATTCAAAAAAAATTTAGGAAAACAAACAAACGTATATTTATTGTAGAAAAAGTGCAAAGCATTCTTTTACCAACATAAAATTTTTCCGAATTCAAAATCTCACATATACATATATAAATATTTTCTAAAAGGCATCTAATCTTGATTTTTTAAATAACTACAAAATCTTTCTTTAATTTTTTTCACATTCATACTACTGTTGTTCTTCAACTATAAAACATTTAAAAAATGGGCCAAAATCTCCGCTAAAAAAATTATTGAAACACTGATTTTGAAATCAACTTTAAATTCCTTCTTAAGGAATTCTTCCTTTTTTTCAACATAAACATTTCAACAACAAAGCATGTACAAAATTCTTGGAAAAACAAAACTTGAAGGTAATATTTGATTTCAAGATACAATTCTAGATTTTGTCATTTAAGATTTTTATTTTTCAAGATTTTGGGGCAAAAAGATTTTGGCAGAAAAAAATTTTCAAAAAAAAATTCAAAGTTTTGTTCATTCAAAATTTTTATTTTCAAAATAAGGTCGTGATCCCAAAAAGAAATTGTTTTGTTTTTCTTAGGATGTGTTCATATTGAAGAAATGATTAGACCATCGCTTTTCCTTTTAGCTCGAATATACTCACTACATAAGAGTATAGAGAAATTACTCTTATCGTTGTCCTCATGGATCATCTTATATCTAATTGGTGCTCCAATATAAACTAACCTATTTTCAAAAATCAAAATGTATTTTTCATGATGTTTTTTGATTTGTCTAAATTTTGACATTTTATTAAAAATAATAATTTAATTATACTTTAATTTAAAATTGCTATTAAACATATAATGAAATTAGTAAATTGCTCAGAAACATTTCAGTTGTATTAGGTTTAAGTTATTAAAATTAAAGTTAAGCCAATATTAGGTTAATATAAATATTGATGGATAAGAATGGATGAAACGCTCAGCCATATTGAGTTATAAGAAAAGAAGAATGATTATTGTTTTTTTTTTTAATGCATTTCTCTGCCACGTGAATGTGGACAGGAAATTACACAGTCTTTCCTGTTCAGGCGTGGCTGTAAATGTCGTAAGGGAGAATAAAACTTACGACGTGTGTGGGATTCGAACCCACACTCCCTCGCTGTTTTATTTTATACGCTCTTACCGACTAGGCCATCGAGGCCCCGAAGAATGATTACAAAAAGAAAATAAATAAGTAATTTCAATGTAATTTTGTCATCTATAAATGATAAAAATTAATAAACTTAAATTTATATGTGGGAAATTGCATTTTCTTTAAAAATTATAAATATGATTCCTAAAGCAAGCATGAAAATTATTAGATAAATTATTGAAATTTCTCCGAAGTAGAAGGATAAAACAAGACTAAGCCGCTATTGCCAACTCAACAAAATCTAATTTTAAAATAAACAGAATATATACATGTCTAACTTGATTTAATATCTTAGAAAAAAAACTGGATCGTCAATGGCCAGAAAAGTAGCGAAATATATTGGAATCAAATTTCGAAATAAGAATGTAAAAATCAAATTCTTAGTTATTATGCCAACAAGATAAGATGTAAAAATGATAAGAGAAACCTAAAACTACCTTGGAAAATTTGTTAAAGAAAATCAGTCCTTTAAGATTAGGGTGATCAGGAAGAAATTTACTTCAGTGAAATGAGGAAACTTTACAATGAACCAAAAAGTAAAATGGAGCATAATGGATAGCAAACTTTATGAATAGGTCATTGGGAGTTCCTTTAGCAAAGCTGTCTACTTAATTTTATTATGTTTAATTCAAACATAAACAAATTAAAAGTTAAATATTAGGAAGCGTTACAATAAATAATAAAATATATTGGACTTTAAATTACTATTCTTCTATTTCAGAATTCGAATGTTGTCTATTAAAATATTTTGGGCCAAAATTTATATTTCTAGATCTTACTTGCTTGCCAGAGAGAATGATTGCTAAAAATCAAAATGATTGCTCAAATATTGATTAATTCATTTAATACCTTTTTAATGCATTTTTCGTTAATACTAGAAAAAAAAAATTAACTAAAAAATTTTATTTGAACTTCAAAAATCGAAAAATTTTTGGGTGTCATAAGTGCAAACCACTTTTTCACTTTTGAATGTTAAAGGTTAAAAAAATTTTTTTTTTATCAAAAACGTCTATAATTTGGTCATACTTTAATATTCAAGTTATTAAAGTTTTAATTTTATTTCAATTTTTTTTTTTTAAAGGTGGGAAGATGAATATCATGCAGCATATAGAAAGCATTCTGGTCTATTACATAAAAATGTTGAATTTGAAGAAATTAAAACTGAACAGCACGATGTAATTTTTTAGTACTTTTTAGGTTATATTAATTGTAAATTTTATTTTTGAAATTAGGCGGCATCTGGTGAAATTGTTAAAGGATCGAATCCAGAAATGTTTGTTAGTTTAGTTACAAAATCAGCTGATAAATTATTAGAACATTTACATTGTCTCAGTCAAGAATCATTGGATCATGCTGATTTGACTGTATTAACTGCTACAATCGGTGCTGCTGCTCTAATTAAAAATTGTTTATGGGTTTATTTACAATCGGTTAGTACAACAATATGCCCGCCAACGGTTGAAGATGACAAAGGTGGCTCATTGAAATTAAGTTATAAACAATATTCAGAAATGACAGAAGCTTTAGCTGAACGTTTATTGGATTTACATTGTAAAAGATTTCTTTAACATTAGATATCAATTTTTATTTAATTTATTTTAATTTAAGGTCGTTTATTAACTTTATATATTATGCAAGATGCTGAAAGTTTACATTGGGAAAATCAACAAACTTTTTTTGAGTCAGAAAGAGGTAGTTATACAATACAAATGTGGTGGTTATATATTAAAGGAACAAAACAAGATCTGTGGAATTCGGTTCCTCCAAAAATGGTAAATTTTAAATGACATTTCTGTATTAGGTTATTATTATCAGAATACTATTAGGATTGTCAGTAGTTTGTTCTATTTTGAGTTTTACTATTACAGGGAAAGAAAACTATTTCATTTGTATTGTAATGTTAACAAAAAATATTTTTATTACAATTCAAAAGTAAATTTGATAAAAAAAAAAATATAACATTATTAAATTTATTTAATGTAAAATTTCATGATGGCCATGATGATGACTAGCTAAAGGTAAAGTTGCATGATGTTGATGATGATATGCTGGTGCAGCACTTAATACAATTGGTGATGTATGTATAGCAGCTGGTAATGTTAAAGCATGACCTTGATGATGATGATGATGCTGATGGTTAGCAGAAATTAATGGAGTTGCTAGTTTATATGTTACTTTTGGTAAATGTTCATGTAATTCATGATGATGAACATTTGGAATAGAATGTGGATAATGTGGATAAGCAACTTTTACAATTGGTTGTGAAACATATTTTATGACTGGACTAGTTACTTTAACAATAGTTGGACCTGCAGCAACAGCATAATGTGGATGTGAATAAATTGAATCATGATGAGATGCAATTTTAGCTATTGGAGCATGAGCAAGATGTGAATGCTCAAGAATTGTACCATGAGCTGATGGAAATGTTAAACCATGATGATGTAATTCATGATGTTCAGCTGGTATAATTCCACCTGAAACATATGCAATAGATGCAACCAAAATTACCTATAGAAATTATAAATTTTTTTTAAATTATTTTCCAATTTATTTACGAAAAAGAAAAAAAAATAAATTTAACTTACAAATTTAAACATTTTTAATAAGTTTATTGAATGTTAATATTTTTTTTTGAATTGAAGCTATAAAACTGTATGATACAAATTTTATTTTACACCCAGTATTTATAGTTGATAATTTGTTACAAAAAAAATTTTTTTTAATTTTTGTTCTCCATCTCTCCGGAAAAAAAACAATATGAAAATCACTTATAAAGAAATGAAAAATGAGAAGAAAGAAAAAATTAAAAGTGAGATAAAAAAAAAAAACGTATCGCATGGTACTATGTTCAAGTGCAATTATTAAAATTTTGGCTCTTAAAGAACTTCAGATATATATATTTTTTTTTGTGGCATACAGATAAAATTGGTTTGATAAATTTACAATTTAAAAAAAAAAAAAAAAAAAAAAAAAAGTTTGCATTCATACATATATTGTACGTATATCGGTCGTTATTCGGTATATCTATTAGATTATTTTTTGTAACAATTTTGAAATCAGTCTCATATGAATTGCATTTTACTAATAAAAAAAAAAAAAAGATATCGAAGTTATGATATTTGATTTTTTTTTATTTACAATTAAATTCAATTTGATAGTTTGATTAAAATCAAAATTTTACCTTTAAATTGTACCTTTTATTACAGTTGTTATGTAATAAAGTTTTTTTTTTGTTTTTTGTTTGAAAATATTATTAAAAATATATCGTATTTTTCAAGGTCATTTTTTGGACATATTTAAAATTGGATAAATAAAATAAATATTTGGTAAATATTATGATTAAGAAATATATCTGGGTTTTTTAAATTAAGGTTAAGTAAAGTTTAAAGGGATTTTTGGATTCCTTTTTAAAATAATGCACTAGATTTTGTTTTTTTTTTCTTTAAAAAATTTTTATATCGTTTTTTATCGTTTTTAAAAATAATGTTTTTTTTTTTAAAGAGAAGTTCCAATTTTTTTTACCAATGTTTTGATTATTCTTATAATTTTTTATTACATTTGTTTTTTCTTAAACATTTCTTAATTAAAATCTTCACTAAAGGTTAAAAGAAATGTATTATATAGGTACATACATAAATAACAAAACCATTTTAAATTACTTCCTACACTATTTCAGGAATATGTCCATGAACATAATATTTTTGTTAAAACATTCTCAAATACGTTCTCAAGTCTTAGATAGTAATTTATTAAAATTCAGAGAAGTTTTAAAAACGTGCTCAATTTTTTGTTAATTATACCAGTTGGTTCGTCCAAAAACACTGAAGCATTAGCATAACATAACATTTATTTTAGAAGCGTAACATTTTAACTGAAAAACAACAATTTCTAAAAAAACTAAATTCTAAAAAACTGCAATTTATTTGCATCATTGTTCTTAATTACATAATATTTTTTGTGTTTAAATGAAAATAAATTATTTGTACATACATTCATATATGTATATATAAATATATATTTAGCCAATTCGCTAAAATTAGGAAAAAAAACAAGTATATGTAACAGTAAGTCGATGCAACCGACTTATTAAAACCCTACACCTGAATAATTCCAATTAAATTTAAAATCCATAAGTTTTTTTGGCAGCTGTTTGAACTTCTTCTCTTTTCTTCCTTATTCAACTCAAGAACGTGAAAGAGGCGTCCTTTAACACCGTTGTACAAAATTTCAAGTTTCTATCTTTATTAATTTCGAAGATATGCTTGTTAGCCCTGTGAGGCGTGTGTCAGGTACCCGAATTGCCACTCCAATTCATCAAATCTATCTCAGGAACATAAAGAAAACAGACAGAACACCATTGTACTAAATTTAAAGGTTCCACTTTTGTTGGTTTTGGAGATATGCTCGTTTACTTTTGTGCTCGTTCGGATGTTTCCAAAATACGAAATCTTGGTTCAAATTTCTATCAAATGTCAGTTTCCAATTTTACAGAAAAGAAAACATAACAGAACACCCTTGTACTAAAAATAAAGGTTCTATCTTTGTTGGTTATGGAGATATACTCGTTTGCTTCGGGGCTCGTTCAGAAGCTTCCAAGATCCGAACCCATGAACCAAATCCTCCCAAATTTCAGAGACATGAAGAAAAAATGGCAGAACATCCTTGTACCAAATTTAAAAGTTCTATACTTTTGTTGGTTTGGAGATAACCTCGTTTGTTCGGGCTCGTTCGGCAGCTTCCAAATCCGAACTCATGGACCATATCCTCTCAAATTTCGGAGACTTAAATCAAACATGAAAGAACACCATTGTACCAAATTTAAAAGTTCTATCTTTGTTGGTTTTGGAGATTATCTCGTTTGCTCCGTTCGGAAGCTGCCAGAATACGAACCCATGGACTGATTTTGTCCAGATTCGAGCTTAGCCTTCCTTTCGTAATTAGTAATTTCGTAATTAACCTACTATATAAATTTCATCGAGATAGTTTTACTAGTTTTTGAGTTATCGTGCGAATGAACGGATGGTCGGATGGACATCGTTAAATCGACTTAGAAGGGGATTGTGATTCAGAATATATAAACATGTCCATATCTAACTCGCTTCCTTTTAGTTGTTACAAACTCCATACCAAAAGGTAATATACCCTATACTTTAGGTGTAGGGTATAAAAAAGCACTGCAAAAATTTTTACTTTTGGTTTATGAATATTGTATTATCGCAGCAGTAATTTAAAAGGTGAACAAAAAGGATGGTGAACAAAAGTAAGATGTACTGTGATACGTTATAAACATTTTGATTGTGGTAAATGTTTTTTTAATTATTTTAATTTAAATAATTGCCGTTGTGTCATAATTATATAATTTATATCATTGGCTATATTTGAAAGCCTTAATAAAAATAAAATTTTGTTTGTGATCGACTTTAAAATTTTTGAGCATGGGACTCATTAGACATTGTGAATTAGAAAAGAAAACAGAAACGAAATAGTAGTTTGATCTACCCAATTTGTCATAATCTAAAAAGCAAATGTTTATTATTCCCTATTATTTCCTATTGTTGTTGGCGCGGTTACTAATTATTGATTGTTAATACTTAACAATCAATCAATCCATTTTGAGAATGAAACACATTGCCCGAATCCTAACTTGTATACATAGTGTATTCTAAAGAATAATTTTACACAATATTAGATTTCACTTGATTTTAGTTTATCGTCTTGATAGTATAGTGCTTGATAGTTCTCATAAATTATATAGGACGTATTTAATGATTTTTTTTATCCATTTTAAGATATTGTTTTGCCATATATTTCTTCATTTCATTGTAGTTTTCAATGTATAGCTTTTTAGCTTTTCATATTTAGTTTAATATTTCGTACAGCTTAGAATTCAGGTTAGAATTCACAGCCACTTAGAATTCACAGTTCATTTAGTTCAGTATTTTGTATATAGCAGTTTAGAATTCACAGCCCATAAAAATACAATATTACAACCTATTGTTATTTTAATTATTTTAACGGATTTTAAATATATACAAGAACTTATTTTGTTCTTAACAAGTCAATTTGTTTTTGACTTAAAATATCATAAATAGTTGTATCAAAGTCATATGTGTCAAGTAAAGGCCTAGGCTAATTCACTGTGATGAAAATTCACTTTGGAAAACAAAATTATTAAGCAAAAAATGGCTCCATTTTTATTTTGTTTATTTTATTTATTACAAAATTCTGTGAGACCTAACAAATGTACATATTCTGGAAAAAGAGGATGGTTCTAATTTTGTAACCATCTATAAAATAACCATCTTATAGTTAGTTTTTTTAAATAGATTAATAAAAAAGTACAAAGCAATTGTGGGGATTGTGAGGCACAATGAATTGTGTACAGTGAATTGTTGATAGTCAATTGTTAAGAGTCAATTAGTCGGCTACGGTCAAGAAAATGTGTTTTTTTTTGCCGTTCGATTTTATATTTCAAACAATCATTAATATTTTTTTAAGCAAATCTCCTGTTGATATTTCAAGAATATAAAAATTCATCTGTTTCTTACTGTAAAGTTTTTGACGAAAATGTGCTAGATGAGATATTGAATAACCTTCCTAAATTAAAAGAAAAATTCAAGTCTTCATCATTGTTAACATAGATAGTTTTTGTGTTCAAATTGAAATTTGTCAAATTTTATTTTTTCAGTCATTATTATTTTTCTTTTTTATTATTTAAAAAGTGTTTTTATTTCACTTGTAACACTCAACACATTATTTGGACAGTGAAGAGGATAATGCTTAGAGCGGATCTATTAGAAACCTTCACCTAATTCAGATTATCTATTTTTTAATGTTTTACTTTTATTTAATTGTAATATGTTTTTCTCTTAGAGATTTTAATACAATCTTTTTTTTTTTATCTTGAAAAATACGGATTTTAATAATTGCCTTTACCTATTCAACTTTTGAATTTAATCTTTTAGTTATGTTAAAATGATAGTATATAATATTATAATCATTTGTTTTTTTTTTGTTTTTTGTAAATTTGATTTTATTTATTTCTTGAAAAACACAAATAATTAATTATTTTTATAAAATTTAAATATTTAACAACATTTTGACATAAGCATTTTGCTTTGTTTTAATAATAAAGTCTATAAGCTTTATGTTTTTAATGCAAAAGATCATGATGATGATGATGTCCTAAACCGGTTAAATGTAATCCATTAATTGGTGATGCATGATATGCTGGTAAAGCAGCAAGAGCATGATGATGATGATGTGAAGGATATGTTTTCAAAACAATTGGTTCAGAAACTTTAACATAGTGAGGTTGAGCAATATATTTAACAATAGGTTGTGCAACATATTTAACAACAGGTGTCGCTACTTTAACAATAGTTGGTGAATGTGCAATAATCGAATCATGATGATGATGGTGTAAAGAATGAGGATCAATATAAGCTCCATGTGCTGATGGTAAACTTATTGCATGTAATCCATGATGATGTTCTGGAATAATACCACCTGATGCAATTACAATAGAAGCAATCAAAATTACCTTTAAAAAATAAAAAAACAAAAATTAAAATTTCAATTATGTAATTTTTCAAATTAAAACATTTCCTTTTTTTTTAATTAACTTACAAATCTGTACATTTTTGTGGATTTATTGGTGAATTGAAATAAATGGTTTGAAAAGTGGAAAAATACTATGATTTGAATAAATTTTGTGTGTGGTTTATATACCCAAAAAAAAAAAAATAAAACCTTAAAATGAATTGAAAAAATTTTTTAGTTTTCCATCTCTACTATATAAAAAATTATTGCAAGTACTTATATTGATTTTAAAAATTGGGTTTTTTATTTTTTTGGTTTTTATAAAATTTGAAGTATTTAATACTTGATTTGGTTGTTCGAAATAAAGAACTTCCGAAAATTATTAAAATAAACGGTAGTAAAAGTCAAGTATTAAAAAAAAAAAAAAAACTGTGACAATACCATTGAATAAAACAAAAAAAAAAAAGTGTGGAATGACAGAAGTGGAATGTTAAAGTGGTTTTAGAATCAATTATACTTTATTATTTTATTTGTAATAATATAATTATTTTTAAAATATTTTAAAACAAAATATTATGAATTTTTTAATTCAAATGCACATAATAGGTTTTCTGTTTTTGTACAAGTTTATTTTGCACATGGTTTTTATAAAAGAAGATTGGGAGGAGATTATATAGTATTTATTTATCAGTACAGTATTTTTTTTTTAATGTTTTATAATTTTGAGAGTTTTAAATAAACAATTTTTAGATTTTAAGTGTTTATTGTTTTTTTAGGTTAGTTTAGTTGTTGTTTTTTATTTTTTTTATTTTTTGGTAGCATTATTCTGTGTCAATGATTTTAGTTCAAATTATGCATGTGAATAGAAGTAACAATCTGTCAAACACTAATATTAGTTCTTGACTTCTTGTCAATGCACTTTTTAAAAAAATATATAATTTTATTACCTGTCACAATATTTTTTTAATTCAATATAAAGAATTGGAACAATGTATTGGAAAAATATGTTTAAAAATTACCAAATTTTCCATAAAGTTAACATGTTTTCATTATAAATCCTCTTCAATATTTCTTTCTGAAATTATTTTTGTATGTAGCTAAATGAATGACCTTGAATTATTTATGTAATAATATATTTGTGTGGTTTAAGCCTTAATGTCATCCAAACAGTTCTTTTAAGAAATAACAATGCTATGGTAAATTTAAACTTCAATAATTTTGTTAGAATAATATTGTAATAGTTTGATTCAACTGAAATATTTTCTCTTATATCCTCTGCTTATCTTATCTAATATATCCTCATTATTACCTTTATACAATTCAGTAGCAAATTCTGATTAATTGCGATTATTCATTCTTTTCTACGACTAATCCTTTTCGACGTCATAAGAAAAATTCGACTCGATTCTTTATTTGAAATTCTTAAATTTTTAGCACATTTCCAAAATGAATTTAAAAAAAATGTGTCTATTAGTTTCCTCTGTTCGTTCGCCCTTCCGTTCGTCTGTTTACAAAAGTTCTACACCGTTAAAGCAAGAGAAAAGAAATGTTAACCATGGATAGGATAAATTTATTTTGTAGAACAACTTTTTCATGTAGCCCAATCAATTACAGAACTACAACACCCCAAACTTTGAGAAAGCCCTATTTTTAAATGCGTATATCTCAGGTTCTGTTTAACATTTTTTCAATTCAAAAACTCCGTTCGACAGGAATGTTTTTACATATATCAATTACAATATCAAAATTATAGAACTTTATTAAATTTAGTATTTAAATTTACCGTTATGTGAAAGAAAACCAAATTTTGCATGATTTTTATTTTGTTCATAACTCCGGAACGATTTAGATAGGGACTTGAAATTTTGAGATAAGAAAAACTTTTAGAATTAGTATAAGTTTCCTCAGAAATTTTTTTTGTATCATCCCCTGTTTAATAGTTATTAGGGCTCAAAAATTGAAAAATTGATATTTTTAGACAACTGTAACTTAGGCACGTGTACAAATTTTTCTTTGGCAACACATAAAAATTAAAGCTCCAGTAATATATTTTTACTTGTACTAACGGTTTCTCTTAGTTGTAAAAAGTTACAGAGTTGCAGCTCCTTAAAATTGCAAAAAGCGTTATTTTCAAATGTATATATCTCAGGCTCTGCGCAGTACCTTTATAAAAAAATATCAAAATTATGTAACATTTTTCAATTTACTTTTTAAATTTACCGTTATGTAAAAACCAAATTTTGCATGATGTTTTTCTTCATAACTCCGGCACGCTTTAAGATAGGGATTTGAAATTTTGAGGGAAGAAGGAACACATTTTTTTTTGTACCACCCTCTGTTTATGAGCTAATAAGGCTCAAAAATTTAAAATTTGCTATTTTTAGACATCTGTAACTTAGGCACCTGTACAAAGTTTTCTTCGGCAAGACATAAAAATTAAAGCTTCATTAATATATGATTACGTGTATTAATGGTTTTTCTTAATTATGTAGGATTCCCTTAAAATTGATGAAAGTGTTTCTTTATTTTTCACATTTTTTCTCATTGTATTAAATTCTAAGAAATTTTGGTGCAAGTCACAATTCTAAACAGTTTGTATTGTCTTTTCGAAATATGCGCCTTTAAAAACTGTTGGTTTTCATTCTGCCTTGTACTTTTTCTACTGTACTAAAATAATTATTTTTGCTCTTTATTTATGTGGGTAGATGCACTTTAACATATAAATTTGAATTCTTAACATTTTCAAAAGTACTGAATTTTAATAAATTTTACATTTTAGATTTTTATATTTTCAGACAGCTTTGGTTCTTGTTATTATTTTATTTACAAAAGGTAAAAATTCAAGGTCTAAACGTTTGTTATTTTGTCATAAATACTTTATATGTATATAATAATATTTATATAATTTTTATAGATTTGTTTGGAATTTAAGGCATTCTAAATACAATTTAATCAGTATACTATATTAAACACGCTATAAATAATTTCCAATAAAGTAACGATGCTTGAATTGAATTAATTTATGTTAGTAAAGCTTATATTACAAATGTAAAAATGGCTTAATTTTAACAAAAAACTGCAAATAAATCTATTAATAATGTATATTAATTGTATTTTAAATAAAACAATAATAATATTTGTATAAGTTATCCATGAAAAACGATTACTTATAAATAATAAGCCTTATTAAAATATAATTAATTTATGAAAAAATTTGTGTTTTATATTAGTATATGTAAACAAGTAAACAAATAAATATATTTGATTTATATACGAGTATATATATATATTTTGATATAACTGTTTAATTTCTAAACTGTTATGTTTAACATCTACATATATGTTTTTAATTATTTAAACCGGTGAAGAGGGTGGTGATGATGAGGGAGATGGTGATCCTGAAGACACATATTTATAGACAGGTTGTGCAATATATTTTACTCGAATATATTGAGAATTTGTCGTTGTTCATGGCCCTTCTTCTTTTTCTATGTCCTCTTCTTCTGCTTCATCTTCACCTTCTGCATTTACAATTCGCTGATTACTTGATTGATAATTATTGACTGGATTTAAAAAATATATATAAATTTTGTCTTTCCATCCATGCAGATAAAGAGTTTAACCAAGGATCGGTCTCATAAAGAAATTAATGGTGTAATGTAAATCAAAGTTTGAAAAAGTTTTATTTTCTAATTTTTATATCATATACGATAGGATATAGAAATTTTTTAAGTTTTATAAATCATTATCTCTATAATATGGTTTTTTATTGAAACGATATTCTAATTTTGGATATATTTTAAATAATTAAAATTAAATTATAATATTGTGAAAGTTTTTATAATGTTTTTACAATTAAGAATAGGTTTGGCGTAAAACTTACCCATATACACGGTGTTACAAAAAAATTAAAATGAAATATGATAAAATATTGGAGGAGAGGTCGAAATAAATGAAAAAATTTCGAAAAAGATAAGATTTTTAGGTTGTCAAATAAAATCTGAAGAAAGAAAAAAATAAAATTGAATTTTTTTTTTAAAAAGATGTAACTATAAGAATTCCTTAAAATTTTTTGAAAGTTTGTATTTAGAAAATTCGAAAATGTAATAGGTACCTTAGTTTTTTTCCAAAATTTTTTTTTTTTTTTGCCGGGGGGCATTTTCCTGCCAAATAAATGTAACAAGGAGGCTTTCCCGTTCAGTGAAACTTTATAACATCTTTGTTTAAAGGTAAAATTAGATTATTAAATGAAATCCAAATGTAGTCTATAAAATGTTTTAACACTTTCACTAACGGCATCATGTGAAATTATTTTGTAAATCTTTATAGATGTAACTATAGCCTTCCCAATTTTAGAATTTTATACATGTTATACATACATGATATCAACTCTTCTCCCACATATTTTGGAAATACCATGATAATATATATATGGGGTACAATAGCTTAGAATTCAGCTATTTTATATTTATTTTTTGTTTCATAGGACATTACTAATCATTTAACTTATTATATGGATCAAAATGAAAAGGATTAAATTTTTATTCTAAAAAGACTTTTTTAAATAGTTTTCTCTTTCATTTAATTTTAAGTTTGGTAAGTAAACAAGAATTTATATTGTATCTGACTGTAATCATATTTGTTTTTACAACGATTTTCTTCTTTGTCAAAAAATTAAGAAACATTTTTTTCGTTCCCTTATTTAAAAAGTTTAAAAATCTAATTTTTTTTCTATTCAATTGATATCAAGTTCATATAAAGATTTGAATTAAAAAGTTTCTAATGTTTTAGTTTAAAGTTTTAGTTTTCATTCAAAATTTTAACCAATGGCACATAATTAAAACATGTTGATATAACTTTTTAAACAATTAATTACAGAATCAATTAGATAGAAAGGTTTGGCATAGCATTGATTGCTACCAGCTTTAACTTATACCATGACTAATACAATTTATCAAAATTTTTAATTTTACTTTTTTTTTTTATTTTACTGCAATGTACAAATCATTGTTTTGTTAACATATTATATTCATACATAATATCTATTTAGTTATAGATATATAGTTACATATTATTCTTAAATAAAATATAAACATTTAATTATTTTACAACCACAATAACAACAACAACAATAATAACAACAACAAAATAACTGAGCATTAATTAAATAAATTTATACTTGTATATATAAAAAAATCATAATTAATTAACTAAAAACTATACCAAAAATATTTAATAAAAAGAACAGAAATATTAATGTTGTTGTTCACGATGATGACTTTGATGATGGTGCTGATGATGATGATATTGATCATGTTGACTACGTCTTGATGTTGTTTGATGCTCATAGGCTGGTGCAGTATGATAAGCTTGTCCAGTATGATAAGCTGGTACTGCTGCGGAATGTTGCGGAACATGTTGTGAAACATGTTGTGAGATATGTTGATGTTGATGATGATGTGGTGTTGGTGTTGCTTTGTATCCAACCTTTTGTATCTGTTCTGGTTGTTCTGAATAATATGGTACATATTTTAAAAGAACGCGTTGTGGAACTTTGACAATACGATGTGGAACTATTTTGATTACTTTTTGTTGCGGAACATATTTTACAACTTGTTGTTGTGGAATATATTTTACAATTTGTTGTCTATGTGGAATATATTTAACAATTGGTTCTGGAACTGATTGTGTTGGTACAGGTACTGGAACAATTTGTTGTCTATGTGGTATATATTTTACAATTTGTTCTTGAACTGATTGTGTTGGTACCGGTGAAGGGGATGGTGATGGTGAAGGAGATGGTGATGGTGAACCTGAAGATACATATTTATATACAGGTTGTGCAATATATTTTACTCGAATATATTGAACAATTTGTTGATGTTCATTTTCTTCTTGTGGTTCTTCTTCTTCTTCTACATCTTCTTCTTCTGCTTCATCTTCACCTTCTGCAGTTACGGTTTGCTCATTACTTGATTGATCATCATTTGATGAATGGGAATAAGCATGTGAATGTGAATGAGAATGGGTGACCAGACCATGACCAGATGGAACTGTTTGTGTGTGTAATCCATAATGATCATCAGGATGTATATAAATAGCTGTGGTAAATGAAATAATCACTAATATGGTGAATATAATCTGGAAAATTTAAGATAATAAGAATTAAAATGGATTATATTTTTAATTATTTTGTTTTTATTTAAACTTACATATTTAAACATCATTTTATTGAATTTTTAATTTCACAAGTATACAATTGAAAGTACAAAATTGTTATAAATTAAATGAGTTCTGTACGATCTATTTATACTGAATAGATATTTTATTTAATTTGAATTAAATTTAAATATTTAGGTTTAAAAATTATTAATGAGAAATAGTGACAAGAGAGAGAGTAAAATGAAAAAAAAAAAAATGTTATCATATTGTGTATTAATCTTTCATCATTCATCGTTTTGATGTTATTTGAAGCACTTTACCAAACATAGAAATAGTGCTCTAATAAATAACATTTAAATATACTCTCAACAAAAGTGTTTAACATTTGATTTGTTTTTTTTTTAACTAATAATCTTTTAATTTTTGTATAATGAAAAAAATATTTTTAAAATTTTGGAAATAAGAAGGTTTTCTGAGAAATTATATTATGTCAATTGCAATAATTAAAATATATTTTTAGGTCAAAATTATTTGGATTGAACAGACGCCTACAAATATGCAATACTTTTTAATAAAATTTAATGTCAAGATCAAATTTTGTAATTTTTGTTTATTATTGAAGAAAGGTTAATTAACTTTAAAAATGTTCCCATTATATTTGAACTTAAAAGTATTTTTGGGTTAAATGAGGTTAACATTTTAATAATTTAATATTTATTAATTTACACAATATAGCAAGTTTAAAACAAATGTAATTCTCAATTCATAAATTTTATAGGCACAGCGTGTATTTGCTGGAATGCTAAATGAAACATTAACAGTATTAACAGTGCGTTATACACAGGTGAGTTTGTAACTCTTTAGATAGCTTGATATCTAACAAAATTTTAATAATGGAGTATTTATATACAATATTAGCCAATTCAAATATAATCTTTTAATTTTTTCAAATTTATAAATTTGTACTCGTATTAAAATTCATATACAGTGTATTAAACATTTAATAGTTGTATTTATTTTACATTTGTTTAGCTGCTGTTAAATTTTGTGAAATTTTAAGGCAATATCCAAATCCGAAGTTCTTTGTTCATTCTCTATTAAAACTAATCGAACTGAATAACCATTAATGATATGATATCGATTTTTAATTATATAAGGAAATCTGTATACTTTGCGCTAAATCTAAAGATTTCTTTCTCATAAGTCTTCTTGTAATAAACCGATTTTCTATAAGTAGAGCAACTTGTATATTTTTATGCCGTTCATGTGTTATATTTACATTTATATGCCCTTTATGCTTTATGGCATATATCTCTTATCTCATCTATAACTTTAGGAATTTTTAAATCTTTATGCATGTCACTATTATGGATAATTAAGGGAGCCCTTGCAATATTTTGTAGTACTTAATTCTGAAATGCTTGTTTTTTTTTAATATATATATACACATTGGGCTTGAGGTTTTAATTTTTTTTTTGAATTTGTAGTTTTAATTATTTTCTTGTATTTGAATGGTAATATTTGAATTTTTTCCGTTGGAATGTGTAGTTTTTTTTGTGGTTATAACAAAGATTAACCGTGATTCTAACAATTTTTTTTATGTTAATTAGCGGTTCTGTTTTAATCAGGGTTTCTTTTAGCAGGGTAAAATAACTCTAAATGATGAAGAAAAACAATGCGGAACAGAAATTTCTGCTAATAAGAGAGTTTTGTTTATATGCGGATTGCTTATAGGCGAGCCAGACTGTATAACTTTAAAGTACAGCAGTTTTTAAAATTAAGCCGCGATAATATTTAAAAACTTCCCAGAACAAATGATTACTATAATTGTTTTTATTTTATTTTTAGGTAAATCCAAGCTCTGCGAGATCACAACTTCTACTGACTGATATAACAAATATCCTATTTTGCGTATCAGAATTACTTCCAAGTATCTCTGACAATGGTGAAGCATACATAGGTAAAAATGGAAATTTATTTAAATAGTCATGTTTTTAGTTTCTTTTATATACTGATATTCTTTAAAATAATTTTATATTGGAGCAAAGAGATAAAATTTTCATATTTATATCATATTGACATATTTTAGGATGTTTATAATCAACAAAAAAATATTTTCTTTTACATTTTAAGATATTTATATTTATAATAGAATAATTTTTATAATGCAGCATGGAATGTCTCCTTTTTCTTTAAAATTTAAGATTCTTTAATATCTGTATATTTTTTCCTTTTGTTTATATTTGCTAAATTTTGTGCACCCAATGTAATGAATAAACTTTTAAGTTTGTGGGAAAACAATCGTACAAATATAATTTTATTTACAGAAATTATGATAAAAACTTTAGTCAGTTTTTGCATGAGGCAGCCTGTTGAGTCAGTTCAAGTTAACTGTCCAAATAGAATAAAATAAAAAATTTAATTTTTTAAGTTGTTTAATGTTAAGCAGTTTATATGCACTTACATATTTATGAGCAGCATACGCGAATAATCTACCTTAACTCTGAACAATAGTCAGAAAAGCTCAAAACTATGGTCCGAATAATTATAAAATGTATAGTAAATCTTTAATCAGAATGTTTAGAAAAATTAAATTTAAATAAAAATTAAACAAAATATTTACTAAAATTATCTTATTAAAATTACATTAATTCATGTAATATCCTTTTGAAAGTTTTGTTTTGTTGTCAAGGACAACTAAAAAATTTTTTATATTATACAATAAAAAGATTTCAAAATTCGAGTATATTTTCATGTACGTGATGCATGAAAAAATGAAAATTAAAGAATTTTTCTTCTTATGTTGACGAGGTACCAGAAAAAAAAAAAATATATGATATCTACTCATATTGCACAATTTCTTTTTTCAGAGAACAAAACTGAATTGTTTGAAGAATTTTTTTTTTTTTTTTATAATAATTCTTTCGTTTTTTTTTTGGTTTTTTTTTTACTTTTTCTATAGGACTTCAAATGACAAACCAAAGTAAAGTAATAAGAGACATTCATGCTAAGTGCCAGGAACTTTTTTGTTGTCTATTACTCAGAGGAGCACCACTTGGAGTTCTTTTTAAAGTACGTAAGAATAGTATGTAGCTTAAATATATTTATATGAAATGTTAATTTTTTTTTTTTGTTCTTACTTCAAACATGTTTTACTCTATTTGTCTTCTCCTTTTTTTTTTCATTTTAATGCGATTTAAAACGTAATTGTGTAGAACGTAGAGAAAAATTTCAATTGTATAAAAGAATTTTTTGTATTCTTATATATTATCTTGTAGACATTCGAAATACATTTTTCTTGGTTTATTTAAGAAAAAGAGATTATTTTTGTTTTTTTTTTAACACTATGACGGCTGTTTTAAAATGATCCACACATGTTTAGAACAATGGTTTTAATTTCAAGCAATATCTTTATATAACCTTAAAAAAGCTTTTTTTTTATTTTACTCCTGTCCCTAACCTTCTGCAAGGATTGAGGCTTTTAACTTTTGTTTCTATAAATATTTAGGTATTTTATTTTCTACAATTATTGTTCAATTTGTAATGTACTAAGAAGCGTTGTTTAAATTTTCTATGGCCTTGTGATATTTTTTCCTATTAAGAAATGAAGAATACGTCAGCATGAGCAGCAATATGATTTTTAAGGAACTTTTTATTTTCGATGAATTAATCCAATATTTTGATTGTATATTTAAGTCATTGTTGCAAAGATTCGATTTTTCTAATTTATCACTCTATTTATCTCCTTTGTTAGTAAAACTGCACTTCTCGAGTTCTCGATACGAGAGGGAGTTCTTCTTTAATATTTGTTATATTATTTTATATTTTATTATTTACTATTTTAAATATTGATATCCATCAAAATGATATCATCAAAACATCATTGATTTTCCAATTTGATAAACTGGTATAAACTGTTAATCTTAAACAATGACGAGCTTTGTTTTTCTTGGTCCGAGTTTCAGTTAGTCAAATTCTATAAAGTCCGAGTTTTAATCTCCGAAATAACCAGCCAGTCAAGGCTTATTAAATAGAATCTTTTAAATTAGAATCTTTTAAATAGAAAAATGTTTCGCTGGTTTTTTGCTGGAAAACTCTGGATCTAACGTGTATTATATTTAAATCTGTCTTGTAGGTGTTCTTCTATAAAAAAAAGATTATCTTATTACAATGTATTCGGTTTAGAATGTGTTAAGTTAACAAATTTTCTGTTATAAAATATGATTTCAATTGAAACTGTAATCTTCTTTGTCCAGGAACAAAATTTTATGAATTCAAAATATAAAATTATGATTGTAGAATAAGATTTTTATTCTATTGTAAATTCGTAATCTCATAATGTTTTTTTTTGTATAAAAATGCAGGATATATATTTAAATTATAAAATAATAATAATAAAATAGTGATTTAATTTGCAAAAACGATTTAATATATTACTTTAAATGTTATACAATATGTATTTAAAGAATGGACCCCTTTATTTGGACCCCTTATTTTATAGTTATTACATAATTCTTGTAAAAATATTTTTAAATTATTTTATAATTGTAACGGTAGAAACTTATATAGATTTCGTATTAGGAGGCAAATTGTAAATTATATAATGAAATAAGTTCCAATTAGCATATCAATCCTCTAACACAATAGAATCCGAATGTAAGTTGATTGAATACCAAAAAAAAAACGTTAGTTGAAAAATTTAGACTTTACTTAATTAGTAAGTCGGATAACAAGTTTTGGTAATAAAATCTACTACAACATGCAAAATTACTTTTTCAGAAAAATTATAGTGTAATTATGTAGGTGTAATTGATATTTACTTTGATATGATACTTTTTAGATTGCGATATATTTTTGAAGATCTTCAAACACCAACTTAAAAATATACAAAATCATATACTTAGTGCGACCGGTATTAACAAAATGAATAACGGAAATACAGCATTGTGAACCAATTGCAGAAGTTTATGTTTTATATTTTTCTAATATTTAAACAAATATTCAATTATTAGCTGTCATTATCGGGAGGCTAATTCTGGAAAAGGGGCAATAACTTAAAATACTAAATAAAGTATATAAATTTCTTACCGAGAATATAACTTAGAACCACGCAATTAGAATTCGGCACTTCATTGATAGTGTCTTGTACCTGTTTTAGGTAATATTTCTAACCCCTCTTTAAAAACACTCTTAGGATTTAAAAGAAAAAAAAAACACTTTTAACAAATATTTCAAACTTTGAAATACTTATTTAGTAATTTTGTAATATTTCTTGTATAAATTATGCAATGTCTTCTTGAACTAAATAAAATACATATTTTTTTTTTTATATTTTTACTTTACTTTTATATATGTGTGTGCTTATTAATTTTGTAAAATAGCTATTTAGAAAAGGTACACGTAGTATGGATTTATTTTCATCACGTCAAGGTTTACCAAGTGGTTGGATTGTATTTACACTACCAAGGCTATTTCCAGTACATCAAGCAGCATCAGGTCAATGGGTATCTAGATCCTTAGATTTGCCAACTAGCACATGTATTGCACTTGAATTAAAAGTTCTTCTAGTTGCACCACAACCAAATTGGTCACATTTATTAAAAGTAAGTATTTCTTGAATTTTGCAAGAATTAATTTATTTTAGATTTATACAAATATTATACAGAAATACGTATGAACATTATTTTTGTAATGTTATATTTTAATAAAGTGAATGGGTTGAATTAAGTTTTTATATTTCCTGCATTTTTTAATATTTTCTTTATTTTTTTTTGTGTTTTTGTAATTTAAGGGAAATTAAATGATAACCAGAACGAAAATAATTTTCCATGTCACGTATTCTTCATATATGAAGAAAACTTTTTATAAAGTATTTTTAATATTACAAATATATTTATATTGTATGTATACATATGTATATTACATAATATGTTAAAATTTTCTTATAGTAATTGAAGTAAAGAAAAATTAAAAATTTCTTTAAAATTATACCGTAAATTAAGTTATCGTTAAAAAAGTAAATTAGCTTTCACCTTAATTCGTTTTTCTTTCATCGCTTTTTTCTTAATCTTATCCTTAATCCTTAATCTTAATGGTAGCCTATGACGTCAGATAAAGTTTGTCAAAGAGTCGATCGATTAAGTTTTTCGAAGGTTCGCTTATTTTCCAAATAAAAAGAATAACAGTTAACATCAAAATTATTAGGAGTGTTTCGACCTACAAAACAAAAGGATTCTTAATTTAAAAATCTTAAGATTTAATAAGTTATTAAAGAACAGACAGTTGTAATTTTTTTGTAGTATAGAAAAACAGTATGATCATGAATATATTTTAAACTCAGCGGCGAATTTTCAATTTAAACGAATCAGAGTAAAAAATCTCTATTCGTAAATCAAAATTTTGTATCCATTGTAGAATAAAATATACCGACAGACAACAAAAAATTTAATTTGAAAAATACATTTGATATAATTTATAAAAATGTAATTCACTTAAAATTAAAACTTTTTAAGATTTTGTATTTTTTTTTTTTGTTCATATTTTCTATAGTTACAATGAAATGTCAACTTTTGCATTCTTTTGATGTCATATTTTTCATTTCTGTTATTTGCATACTTTTAGATACTTTTAATGAGAGATGCCACAATCACAACAATTGTAATACATCATTTGATGAAAAATTTACCAACATCAGATAATTTTCGTCCTGGTTTGAATCAGGCATTTTTTAAACATGACCTGGATACAAAATGTGAAGCATTTTTATGCTCTGGTGAATGTTTTTTAAATTCTTATAATGAAAATGAAACAGGTATGTATAATATCATAATATACAGGTGTAAGTTTTAAATTGCATTTAAATCGAAATGAATTCTGTATAACATAGTATATATTTATATATGGTATGGATGAAAACAGAACAATAGTTTGATAAATTTTAAAAATCAAAAAAAATTTTGTTTTATGAATAAAATCCCTTTGTTATACCCTACACCTAAAGTATAGGGTATATTAACTTTGGTATGGTGTTTGTAACCACCAAAAGGAAGCGAGTTAGGTATAGACATGTATATATATTCTGAATCAGGATCACCGCCGGAGTCGATTTAGCGATGTCCGTCCGTCCGTCCGTCCGTACGCACGATAACTCAAAAAATAATGATGCTATCTTGATGAAATTTATATAGTAGGTTACTAATTACGAAAGAAAGGCTAAGTTCGAATCTGGACAAAATCCGTCCATGGGTTCGGATTCTGGAAGCTTCCGAATGATTCCGGCCTTTGGAGATAATCTCCGCAAACGAGATTATCTCCAAAAGCAACAAAGATAGACCCTTCAAATTTTGTACAATGATGTTTCTTCCCGTTCGATTTATGTCTCTGAAATTTAAGAGGATTTGGTCCATGGGTTTGGGTTTTGGAAGCTTCCGAACGAGCACCAGAGCAAATGAGATTATTTCCAAAACCAACAAAGATAGAACCTTTAAATTTTGTACAATGATGTTCCTTCCCGTTCGATTTATGTCTCTGAAATTTAAGAGGATTTGGTCCATGGGTTTGGATTTGGAAGCTTCCGAACGAGCCCTAGAGCAAATGAGATTATCTCCAAAACCAATAAAGATAGAACCTTTAAATTTTGTACAATGATGTTCCTTCCCGTTCGATTTATGTCTCTGAAATTTAAGAGGATTTGGTCCATGGGTTTGGATTTGGAAGCTTCCGAACGAGCACCAGAGCAAATGAGATTATCTCCAAAACCAACAAAGATATAACCTTTAAATTTGGCAGGGTGGTGTTCTTTCATGTTTTATTTAAGTCTCTGAAATGTGAGAAGATTTGGTCCATGGGTTCGGGTTTTGGAAACTTCCGAACGAGCCCCAGAGCAAACGAGATTATCTCCAAAACCAATAAAGATAGAACCTTTAAATTTTTTATAATGATGTTTCTTCCAGTTTGATTTATGTCTCTAAAATTTAAGAGGATGTGGTCCATGGGTTTGGATTTTGGAAGCTTCCGAACGAGCCCCAGAGCAAATGAGATTATCTCCAAAAACAACAAATATATAACCTTTAAATTTGGCCGAATGGTGTTTTTTCATGTTTGATTTAAGTCTCTGAAATTTGAGAGGATTTGGCCATGGGTTTAAATTTGAAAGAATTTGAACCGTGGATTCGAATTTTGGAAGCTTCCGAACGATCCGCAGAGCAAATGAGATTATATCCAATACGAACAAAGGTAGAACCTTTGAATTTGATACAATGGTGTTCTTTCGTGTTTGATTTATGTCTCTGAAATTTAAGAGGATTTGGTCCATGGGTTTGGTTTTGAAAGCTTCCGAATGAGCCCCAGAGCAAATGAGATTATCTCCAAAACCAATAAAGATATAACCTTTACTTTTGGCATAATGGTGTTCTTTCATGTATGATTTAGGCCTCTGAAATTTGAGAGGATTTGGTCCTTGGGTTCGGATTTTGAAAGCTTCCGAACGAGCCTCAGAGCAAATGATATTATCTCCAAATGCAACAAAGATATAACCTTTAAATTAGGCAGAATGGTGTTCCTTCATGTTTGATTTATGTTTCTGAAATTTGTGAGGATTGGGTCCATGGGTTCAAATCTTGGAAGCTTCCGGACGAGCCCCAGAGCAAACGAGTATATCTCCACAACCAACAAAGATAGAACTTTTATTTTTAGTACAAAGGTGTTCTGTTATGTTTCCTTTTCTGTAAAATTGGAAACTGACATTTGAAAGAATTTGAACCATGGGTTCGTATTTTGGAAACTTCCGGACGAGCACAAGAGCAACGAGCATATCTCCAAAACCAACAAAAGTAGAATCTTTAAATTTAATAGAATGGTGTTCTGGCAAGTTTTCTTTATGTTCCTGAGATGGATTCGATGAATTGGAGTGGCAATTCGGGTAGCTGACACAAACATCCCAAGGACTACCAATCTTCGAAAATAATTAAGATAGAAACTTAAAATTTTATACAAGGGTGTCAAGCATATCCCAAGCGGATGCCTCTTTTACGTTCTTGAAATCCGAGTTGAATAAGACAGAAAAGGGAAGAAGTTCAAGCAGCTGCCAAAAACACTTATGGATTTTTAATTTAATTCGAATTATTCAGGTGTAGGGTATTAATAAGTCGGTTGCATCGACTTACTGTTACATTTACTTGTTTTTTTTTAATTTTAACAGCAAGGATAAAAAAAAAACCAAAAAAAAAAGTAAAAGTTGAAAAAAAAAAAATTTTAAAAAGAAATGAATTCGTTAAAATTGTGCAATAATAATTAAGAAATAAAATAGTATTTTATGTATAATTCACAACTTATAACAGTTATGTTATTGTGAAAATATGATCGTTTCAGATTTAATTGATTCAACGCCACGTTTCATTCGATTTCTAACTTTAAAAAGAAAAATAAATCCTTTTTAGTAGAATGACAAGTCTGACAAAACCTAAAACAGAATATAACTATTGCTATAATAATTTACTTTCACATTTTTCATATTTTAACTTTCACCTTTTGTAAGATTTTATAATGAAAGCCGGTTTTTTGCATTAGGTAATTTTTAAACTTAAAAAAAAAAAAAAAAAATAAATAAATCAGAGGAAAAAACGTCCGACGAGGAATAGTAGTATTAAAAATTGCAAAATCATAAATCGAAAATATCTAAGAGGAATGGAAATACCTTTTTATATAAATATACCATATAGAAACTAAATTCGTAAGTGTTCTAATCGAGGTTATTGAAACTCAATCCACTTATTTTTGTCACAAACTTAATTTTAACATAAAATTTTGAAGGTTTCTTGAGGAGTTTTGGCAACGCGGGGGCTTTTAAGGCAAATAAAATTTGATATACTTTATTTTTGTTAATAGCTTCTAGAATATATTATACTGCTTTTGACAAAAAAAAAGTTTTTTTTTTCATGTTCAAAGTAGAGATTTAAAATAGGCGTTTGAAATTTAAATAAATAAGCAAATATAAGATTTTGTAGTTTATATATACGTTCTCCACAACGTCTTTACATCTCAGAATATACAATACTATTTTATATATATATTTTTTTATTTTCATCATTTAATTTCAGATCCTGTAGGACAATCCAACTATCAAGTTGTATTATCATTAGTTTATATTATTATTGGAACAGGAAAAACATCTGATATAAGTGCTTCAATAATAACAGCATTGGAAAAGAATTCAGTACATAATTGGTCTGATTGTTTGGATAAAAGACAGGTAATTTTTGTTTTTTGTTTTTGTATTATTCGATTTTTATATGTTCAAATTGTAAACAACTAAAATTATTACTACTAATATGGTGATAATAATTGGATTTTGTTTTTTTTTGGTGATAGATTTGGGATCAAAAACGTCCACCATGGTTAGAAGCAATTTTACATTATGTTTATCCTATTTTAGATTGTGTTGTACAAATGTTGGTAAGTTAATATAAATTTATAGTAACAAAAATATAGTAACAAATCTTGTTTAATTTATAATATGTTGTATACATACAATGACAGTTACCATATTTGAATAGTGTCAAGATAAAAATGGAAGATTTTACATATTTGTATTTTGATGATATTTTCTAAAAGTTCGAAAAAATTAAAAGAAGTTCCTTCTGTAAATAAAAAACATAATTAAGTGCAAAATGTAAAAAGGATGAAAAAAAAAAATATAAAATTACATATTTTTTATTCTAAAATAGCCCGAGCCTAACATATGATTTCTTTCTAGAAATCTTTTGCCTTAAAATTTTTATCTGATGACCGTGATTAGATATTTTTTAGCAGTTTCAAACATTATTTACGCTACTCAATACTTTGTTCACTTAATCTATCCATTAATTGATTTTCGAGCTTATTCATGTTTGCAATTTTTATTGTCCATCCTTCAACAACCTAGAGAAAATCACAAGTAGCCACGTCAATACCTTTTTTTTTGTTTTTAAAAAGATTTATAGTTGGAGAACATAAAAGTTTGCATAAAAGTTGTAGTTGGTTACTATTTCTAAAACTCCGAGTATAAGTCAAAAAACCAAATGCAATATGAAATATTCAGCTTTGTTATATTTACAAATCTTTTATATCTATCTCTCAAGTAATGCAATCTTTTACAAAAATACAAATAGTTTTGTTATAAAATATGTAGTTACAAAAATTTATCAATTAAGACTAAAAATTAAGTCAATTTTCGAGAAAAGTTCTTACACATATAAATTCAAATAAGATCCTTAAGAACAAAAACGCAATCATTTCTTGAAAGTATAGTAAAGAAAATTTTATTTCACACTTTTAATAACTTTTTCTAAAATTTTATTTTCTTTTTTTCTTCGTTTTTATTTTAGGTAAATGCTGTACAAACTGGTGCCAGTATGTATCAAGCAATGAGCTTAGCAATAACATGTTTATCTGAAATGTGGGATTGTATACCGGATGGATTATATAAAGTATGTACACTGTTGTCGGATATAATACCTGTTGCAACAAAGTGTTTAGGTATTTTTTTTTTTTTTAAATTTTATTGTTTTCTTTTATCATTAAATATATACCAATCCATAAAACCTATAGCAAACCATGACAGTGTAGAAAATTTATGATTTAGAACCATTTGGGTATTTCTTTTTATTTTCATTTGGGATTAAAGGGGTTATTTGAAAGGATAAAACTTTTTTCTGTGATTTATGCTTTCATCCATAATAAAGATTGTAGTTTGCTTAGAATATTTAATGTTTATTACCAGTTTTATGATAGCGGATTATTATTTAATATATTTCAAATATTTATAAAGGTAATATAACTGTGTTATTCTTAATTATGAAGTTATAGGTTTTGGTCATATTATAAGAAACAACTAATGTCGCCCTGGGTTCGAAATTCAATCAAAATTTTCTTTTGTTGTAATTCACAATCATATGTAAATATGTACTTAAAAAATTAAAAGAAATTTATAAATCGAAGTTATTAAAAGAAAAAAACAACATTCATGAATATAAATTGACTTTAATAACGATGATTGTCTTTTCAATTCAAAAAAGCTTGCATTCTTTCGTCGACATCAGACTACACTTATGTTATACGTTTTTTTCCATAAATTTAAATTTATTAAATTTTTAACAAGTCAATAAAATTTTCCTCAAAATTTATAAAATTCTTATAACCACCTATTGTTGCATTTTTTTTTTTAGAAAATTTAGAGTTTAGAGTTTTACCAATTTAGTTGGAGGGGGTTTGGAAGAGGGAGCCTACATTGTTCTTTAATAAAAGAATTAAAATGTTATGAGATTTTGAAACGAGGTAGCTCTGAAATTTTGCATTAAAAAATGTCTTGTCTTAGAAAATCTTTCAAGAGCTTGAGGTGTCCCTTTTGAAACAGTAAATTTTAAAATTTGATTTAAAATATGATATGATACACGAGATTTTAATAAGATAAAATATAAGATATAGAGATGTAATGACTTCTTATCTAATCATTAAAGTTTTCAAAAAACATATACAAACTGACGAAAACAAATTAGATGACGTCAATCGTGGACTGCAAAAAAAGTACATAACTTTATATAAATATAATTGTGATTTTTCTTCAATGAGAAAATACTAAAATCATAATTCTTTTTATAAAAGAAAAAAAAAATGTTTGCCTACAGTGTATAAAAATTCATTTTGGATTTTCTTAAAGGATAAAATAATTCTAACACTTACAGTATAAGCATAGGTACTTATAGAGTCTATCATAACACTTCAATTTTTTTTTTATGAATAATCGTCATAACTAAAGGCCAAAAACAATGTCCTTTAATCTTTACTGTGGTGCTATTTTTTTTTTTTTTTTTTTAATTTTATTAAAAAATCTTTTAAATGAAGTCTTAAAAAGAAAAATTAATAGTCTCATAATTAGTGCTTTCCAAGAAAAGAAACACAGAAAATTACACAAACAAAAAAAAAAATTTAATTTTAATTACGTGTCTATGTGCTCAGTATTTTTATACTCGTACGTAAAAGGATCGGGTATATTAAAATTGCTCCTCCGTTTGTAACACCTCGAAATAAGCTAGCTAGCTTTAAAGGTATGGATCCGATCAGAATCAAATTCTAAGCCGATTAAGCTTTGTCCGTCCGTCCGTCCGTCAGTCTGCCTGCCAGCAAAATAACTCAAAAACTACGAAAGCTAGAGTCTGGAAATTAACACAAAATATTCTTACGTCAATTTGTAGGTTTCCTATTTTTTTTGGTTGAGATTCGACCAAAACTTCGGGTAGCTCTCGAACAACTAACTTCCAAAGCCCCCCAAAGTTCAAAAAAGCTCTATATTTAAATTGTTATAACACAAGTTGTATAAGGTATATCTTAAATTTTAAAACGCCAAAGGATTACTGCTTTTATTAGCTCTAAAAATATATATACAATAAATATATTCTTGTGCATACGGTGTCTAATTTACCGTTATGCGAAACTCAAATTTTGCAAAATTTTTGACTCCTTCTATGTTCCAAATGGTTTAAGTTATAAACTTGAAATTTTGAGAGAAATTAGGTCTCTGAAAATAAGTATGAATCATTTCAGAAATTATTTTTGTATCGCCCCCCGTTTCGGAGGTGTATGTGGTCAAAAACTAAAAAAATTCATTATTTTTAAACACCTGTAACTTGAACACTTCCAAATTTTTTTTTGAAGTAATATACAAAAATTAAAGCTCCAACATTATATTTTTATTTCTATTAACAACTTTTCTTAATAATATAATAGGGTTACCTTAAAACTGACGAAAGTGTGACTTCATTTTTCTAACAAATTTTTTTAACGATTTTTTTGCATTTTTTTTTGCTCGATAATTTGAAATTGTTGAGAATGATGCTTAGTACAAAAAAAATTAAATAAATAAAAAATATAACGGTTGCTTGAAGAATTTATATTTATATGATATTAGTATACATACTTATATAACTCATGTTTATTTACATATCGTATATATCACTGATGAATGAATGATATACATATAATACATATGTATAGTATAACTTATTATACATTTGCCGCTTAGTATTAAATGGTACTATAGCATATTTGGTACTATAGTTTTGGATAGATAATCGTTATGTGGAAGGTTAAAATCTGCTTTTGAAGAATGTATAAATATATAGTTTGAATATATGTACAACCCATAGTTCTAGAAATTATAAAATTCACCCAAATTATTTCAAAATACTAATCAAAAGAATAATATTATAAGCAGAGTGAGAGGCTCTAAACATACTAACGATTCGTACCATATCTAAGAGTTGACAAAGACAACTGTATTCCTCCTTCTTTTTTCTTTAATAAAAAACACAATAAAATAATTTTTTTTTTTTTTTTTTGTTAATAATTTTTAGGTGATTCTGTTCTTATTCAAGTTCTATTTACTGCTCTCTATACAAAACTTTTGGAAATGGCCTTAAATGAAGAGAGGAATACTAATTCAAAAGGTATATTGTTACATATTAAAAGAATAAAATAAAAAAAGTTAAACAAAAAAAAAAAAAAATTAAATAAAAAATTTTCTTTAATTTTTGCAATGTACTTTTAATTATACCTTAATCTACTTTTTACAATTTTTGTACATAGTACAATCACATATCATGTTTAAAAATTATTTTATTTTTCTTATATAAAGATACAGAAGAAGTTAACACTGGACAAAATCCTTCAAAAGCATCAATATGCCATTCATTATGTGAAGCAATATGCTCTTTAGACGAAGATAATAAACATACAGAACAATTAAAATTATTTTTGAAACAAGTAAAAGACAGTAAAAATGTTAAATTTACGGTATTAAATAGATCATCAGTTGGTATTACTACTGGTACTGAAGAGCAAACTGGTCTAAGTGGTGTTAGTACAGTTAAAATTGAAGATTTAAATATTGGTGATGATGATGATGATGGTGTTGGTGGTTTACAAGATTCATTAGATAGCTCTTGTATAGATGAATTTGATGTTGAAAGTGCTGAATATACAGCAGAATTACTTGTTAGTGATATTATTACATCAATAACTGGAAAACAATGTTTAAGTGTAAGTATATTTTATAATTATATATATAGGAAAAGTGTATAGGTTTGTATTTAGTTAAATAAAATATAAATATAAAATTGTATATTTTAATTTCTGTTTTTGAATTTACAATCTTTCCAAGTAAACTCTTAATCTGTACTATAGCTTTTCTTAACTGGGGGTTTTATGTGGAATGTTATCTGTCAGATTTATGGGGGTAGCAACTAAATACGATTGTTAAAATAGAAAATATATATTCTTACAAATCTGTCAGACAATATGGGATGTTTGAGTATTTTTATGATTGCATTACTACATGCAACGACCCTTGCCTGCATGGTTTATTACATCGTAGTAAAGTTTTGTCCACTGGTTACTTTTTATTGGTTGAATAAGATTTAAAATTAATATTTTAGGAATATTCCAGGTTTAGTTGTTTTTACTCAATTTTGTTTTTAAAGGCTAGAATATACATAGTTTTTAAGAACTTAATTGTAAGTCTGAATATAAGTTATTTTAACTTCTAAGTATGTTCAAAAATTTGCATTTGCAATTTATTTTTTTTATTTTTGTTTATTCCTTGCCACATAAATGTGACACTTAAATTACACAGCTTTTTCTTTTCACGCTTGGCTGTAAATGTCGTAAGGGGGAATTGTTCTTACGACTTGTGTGGGGTTCGAACCCACATTCCCTCGGTGTTTACAACGTATTTTATACTCTCTTACCCACTAGGTCACTGAGGCCCCAATTCCCATCAATGATAATTTTTTTGAATTACAATTAAAAGAAGAAAAATTAGTGTTTTTGAGCAAATAAAACTAACACCCTGTCCGGAAATTTCAATTAAAAAAATTTTCTCTAAATAACAAAATATATTTTTTCGTTTTCTTTTTTTTTTTAAAGATTTTCTTTGTATTTGTTTATTTTATTTTTAATATAATGATGTAAAAAAACAAGACTTGCTTTAATTATTTAAAAAATAATAAAGAATGGATATTACAACAACTTGGTGTTAGTTCAGTTGAGTTGAATGAATTTGAACCATTACCAGGACAAAAAATTTTAGAAGAGGAACAGACATTATTAAAAACAATGTTTTATATTGGAACTACACCCTTTGATCAGGTAAATATTTAATTAAAAATTTTAACTAATTAATTTTAAAAAAAAAATAATAATTTAAATGAGAATAAACATAATTAATTTTTTGTTGTATATAGCTTTTAACATGTGGATTGAAAATTGATTATCCTGTTTGGCTTTCAATGCCAATGTCTTTAACACCAGAACGTGCTTGGATTCAAATATCACATAGATTTGAATTTCAAGAAAATTCTAAATTACAATTACATGATGCAGCAATGGTTGCCAGTATAACATCACATTTAAAATAAACCCCGATACCACACGTATATCTATTTTCTATATGTATACATATATGTCATTTATAACAATCTACAAGTAAAATTGTATTTAAAAAAAAAAAAAAAATCTTTTCTTTAATAAATGTTATAATTGAATTAAATTAATTTTATTTATTTATAAATTTAAAATAGACTACATAAATATTTGTTAAAAATTAAGAAAAATTTAATTTAAGAGAATTTTCATTTTAATTTTTTTATTTTTTAGTTTGTATAACTAAACAATTTGTTGTGCATTTTAATTGTAGAGTTCAGTTATTTTTAATAATTAAGACATTTAAAAAATATTTTTTTTTTTTATTTCCTTTTCTTTTAACAATAGATTTAGGAGGAATAAAATATATGTCCCTAAATATGTCCCTAAATAACTGGAGGCAATACAAAATAAATATTAAAAAACCAAAAAAAATTTCAATACAATTGAGTTGAAGGATATTATTTTTGAAATAAATCTATTTTATTATATAAAAAGGATAATTTGAATATTTTTTTTTTATTTTATTTTTTAATAATTACTCAATTCTCAATTACAAAATCTTTTTTAAAATCAAGTTTACAGACAAAGAACTTATGACTAAAACCATGTTATGACTTAAAGATATTTTAAAATCTGCCAAAATATGGAATTTTGCTACTGTTAAACTTATGTTTTTCAGGATTGAACTTCTACCTTGTAACAATTACAAAACAATTTAAAAAGAACCTTAGATCTTTCGTAAATAATTAACAGGAGCTTTGGTGGCCTGGTGGGTAAGAGCGTGAACACCGAGGGAGTGTGGGTTCGAATCCGACAAATGTTGTAAGAATAATTTCCCCTTGCGATATTTACAGCCACGCCTGAGAAGCAAAGGCTGTGTAATTTCCTTGGCAAAGGAATATACTAAAAAAAAAAAAAAATAATTAACTTGAAATTGTTTTCTATTATTCGATCTTCAATCATTTTATTTTGGAACTATTTTTTAAAATAAAAGTAAATTGTTTTTATAAATTTAAGGTAGTCAAAAATATTTTTGTGCAAAATCACTATAGCTAAGATAACTATGTTCGTTTTTTTTCTAAGTTAAATGATGTTGGTGAAATACTTTGCATTTAACACAAGACCGATCGACTATTTCTCACAAAACACAACAAAAAAACATTCTTTTGTCCAATTTACCAGAATAATATACTTTAAATCTATTGCTTTTATTATTTATTTGCCAAATAGAACTTAATTAAAGAATATAAAAAATCTCATTCAAATAAAGAACTGGATCCTTTACAAAACAGAAAAGTACTGAAAAATTTCAGAATAATGTTATGATTCGGTCAGCTGGTATGCTTTTAATCAGAAAATTTATGATTTGGAAATGAACGAAATAAAATATCGTTATGATATTATTGTTGCCGCACTGAATATTATATTAAAAAACAACATTTAGCTAATACTTTTCAAAAATAACTTAAGAATTTATCTGACCATTGGTGTAGTGCATAAGTCACCGGTCTTCGGACGAAAGGTCTCGGGTTCAAACCCTGGTCAGCTCAAAAATAATATAAAAAATATAATAAAATAATGTAAACAAAAATATTAAATATTATTATTTAATTTAATACTTGTACCGAAATGGCCCACATGCTTTAAGATAAAAGGGCCTTAAAAATATCAACAGATATTTATGATGGGGTGTCATAAATTCAAATAGGTCATAAAACCATATGGTGTTATGTTTCATTCGATTAAAAATACTTTAAAAGAAAAACTATTAAACTCTAAAATCCAACTTTAAAATCCCTCCTAATTCAGAATATCTTTTTTACATAATATATGTAAATATTCAGGAAAAAGGAAAATACCCTGATTTTTTCACCAACTCTAAAACCCCCTTAAGTCAAAATCTCGCATATACATATACATATATATAAATATTTTGGAAAAGGAAAAATACCCTGATTTTGTAACCAACTATAAAAGCCATCCTTAATATCACATAAATTATTCAATATTTTCAAAAGTTACTAACAATTTTCTATCAGCTACGTGGCGGCTATCGCGACTCTTTCTTCTAGCCGCTCCTCAGCCCTTTCCTTCACAACTCCCTTCGCGCTTCTCTTGAAGGATTGGGACCTGCGGCCTCTGAACGGAGGCGCGTGGGCGAACGAGGCGTGCGGGCAAACACGGTCGCGGGCGTGGAGGCAGCCGCCTCATTTACTTTTTTTTTGTTTTTCATAAATATATGGAAATTTTCACAAAATTTATTATTAGTTTTCAAAGTCAAAATTTAATATTTTTTGTTTGAAAATCTGAAGCCTTTTTTTTAGCCCTTTGTTATTACAAAATAAAGGTTGCCCTTTTCCAGGCTTTACCTATATATGTATCTATTTGGAGGAATTTTATGGTCAGTTACGAAACCAGGGTTGTCCCTTTTTCGAAAACTTTACATTATTCTGGAAAAAGCGAATATCGTGATTTTGTAACTAACTCTAAAATCTTTCCTAAGTATTTTCTTTCTTACATATTTCAGCACCATAGCTTTTACAAATATTTTTCAACATCAATCAAACAACAATTATACAAAAAAAATTACATTTGAATCAGAGAATAATTTAATTATGGGTTTATGACACAAAATGTTTTATATAAATAAATAAATAAATAAATAAATAAAAATGTGGCTTTATGACCCATTCAAAAGAGCTATAAACCCATATTGCCAATATGAATTCGTGAAATATGGCTTTATGACTTATGACTTTATGACACCCTACCGATATTTATATCTGGTCGGTATAATATAAAACAAAAAAAAAATTGAGAATTTAAAATAATATTTGAATTGAATGCAGTTTGAATGAAGATATAAATTTAAAATTAATTAAAAACTATGTAAATAAATATAAAAATATATTTTTTTTATATACAGTGGAATTCACATAACACGAAATTCGATAAATTAGCAAAATATTTCGTATTAACAGGAATTTCGTGCTAAGGGAGTTATAGAGTAATATACCCTGTAAGATATAAATTTTATCATTTTTATCAATGTAATAAAAATGCATTTATCATATTATAGTATATATATATATATGTAATTTTTTTTATATGTAAAAAATAAAAATAAATTATTACTAAAGAATAAATTAATTTATTAAAATATATTATATAGGTATATGTATATTCTATTTTAATATTTAAAATTTTTTCTTATTTATAACTATTAAATTTTCGTATTTTCATTTTCAGATGACACTTAACAGTGTCGTAGCATTGGACTTGCTCTGCGATATTCTATATTGACAATGTCGTGTCGTATTTATTGGTCTTTAGACTTTGTTCTTAAAATAAAATTCCAAAAAAAAATACTGCATACTGAAAAAAATAGTTTAAATAAATTTGAAATTTGCGAACCAAAAATTTTGTTGGTGTTAAACGATAATTCTTGTTAATAGTTTTTTCGTGTTAACCGAAATGTTTTATGCAGGAACCAAAAAATGTTTTCTATAGTTATCTGTTAAATTTCGAACCATGTCGTTATTAAATTGTGTCGTTAACCATGTTCGTATTAAATGTGTTCCACTGTATTTAAAACAAAAAAATCAAAATAAAAAATATATATATATATATTCTATTCTTTTATGTATATAAATTATATACTTGAATTTCATTTCAAAATATTTATATAATATAGGTACTATATCCTTTTATTTTAAATTTAACATTTTTCGGTTGTATGTAGGTTAAGTATCTTTTGGCAAAAATATTGTAAAACAACCTATGATAATATAAAATTGTTTATTATTCTATTATATAAATAGATACATAATGAATTTATTTAGTAATTGCCTTAAACTATAAAAAATTGACAGGTGTACGTGTAAAATTTGTTTTACCTGTTGTAACATAATGTCTAATTTTTTTTTATTATATAAATGTACACATTTTATGTTTACAAAAGTTTAGTTTGTTTTTGAATTTTTTTTATTTTTATTTTTATTCTTAAAGTGTACAAAATAGAATTTATAAACATACTACAAAAAGTATATGTACGTGTCAGTCAAAAGGTATCTCAGAAAAAAAAAAAAACAATTTTGGGTAGAAGTGATTCAGACGTTATATTAATTTTAAATGGAAGTAATGTATTAATTTTTTTTAAAGACTAAAATTTTAATATTATTTTTATTTTAAATTTTAGAATACAAAGAAACAGTTATCTTCAAACTGATTTTACAGCAATTTTTGGTATTATTTTATTAGATTCAAAAATAATTCGAGTGTAGCGAAATTATAGTTGGACTGTGTGAAGTTCACTGTTGGATACCCGCACCAACTAAATATATTTTATTTCCATAAAATTTAATCATCATTTTATCATTTAATCATAATTTAATTAAATATCGAGATATTTATGTGAATTTGGAGTTGTATGACAATTACTCGCACCCACAAAATTGGCTAAATCAACCAAAGTTTACAGAAGTTATTACCCCAAAATTGAACATTTTTTGCAAAATTTCAGGTGTCTATAGCTTAATTAAGTACATGAAAATTTCATAGTTCTACGACAGCTACGCGAATTAGTTGCGTTAGATCAACTAAATTTTTCAAAGGTTGTAAAATGTATTCCTGCATACATTTTACAACCTTTGAAAAATTTAGTTGATAAACCCACAGATTTTTAGTTAATTCGCAATCAACTTAGCCAATCGGTCACCAAGGTTTACTTAATAAAATATCAACCGTATTACTTTTAACCGTTAATACTTACCGTATTAACTCTATTCGCTGAAATTAGGTTAGATAGGATTATTATTTAAGGTGTATGAGTAATACTGAGATTTTTTGATGTAGATTTATTCTGCTCCTCTATTACTACGTGTTGTTGATTTTACCCCCACATATATTAATACCGTCAGCCCTACTGTTTCTAAGAAAGTGAAGGTTTGTACAGAGGTTTGTTGTTCATATTCGGTAAAGCAATATGCTCCTAGATGCACATATCTTGTTTGAAGTACAGATTCGCAGTTTTTGAGTATATGTCCTGGAGATTCTTTTTCTTTGACAGAATCTGGAGGTACCATCTATTTCAATTTTCTTTAAATGTACCTTGAGCAGACAGTGCCGCGACAGAAAGCCTATTAGAATTCTCAGTTTTTTTTTTGGATCCTACAAGTCCTCCTTTTTGGAGTTTGCCAGAGGCTCTTCAGATTCGTGGAATTTAGACAGCTTTAAATTTTTCAATTGAAGGCATAATATAATTGTATTTAATTAAAACTAAAATTAGTTTTTTTTAAGAATTTAAAAATATTTTTTTGAAGAACAATTTCAAATTATAAAAAAAATACTTACACTGAACTTTAAGGTCAGTTTATTGATTATAATTTAAGTAAATAAAATGTTAACTTGCATTTTTAAGTATTTGCTCAAAAAATCTTCCTTTAAAGTAAAAAAAGTTTATTTTTATATTTATTTTTATTTACAGAAAAAAAAAACTTTGAAAAAAGTTTTGACAATGAACTTTAAAACTTTAATAGTAAAAGAACATTATGTTCTATTATTATCACTGGTACTAATCGTATGCAGTACTGTAAAAGTTATTTTAAGTTTGCTGCTTATTTTAAATTTACTTTAGTAAATTATTACAGTGACCATGAGATAATTAAATTAAAACAAGAAAATATCACATTTAAATCTTATATAAATGCTATTTTAAACCTTGTAGTTAACTTTTTATAAATGCACTTGTCTTGCAGATATAAAAAAAAAACTGAACAAAAAGTAAGTTAGAAAGAAATTTTTTTTCACGAAAGAGATTGTAGAGTTTTTTTATACCCGTATGAACTATGTTCAAGGGTATAATAAATTTGCCATTACGTTTGTGACACCTTAAAGGAGTCGACCTAGATATAGTGTCAAAGGTATGGATCGGCTCAGAATCGAATTCTGAGTCGATTAAGCCATGTACGTCCGTCCGTCCGTCCGCACGATAACTCAAAAAATAAAGAAGCTAGGAGGCTGAAATTTTTTTTACGGCACTTTTGCAAAATTGTTAGTTTTGCTATTTAAATCCAACATTTTCGGTCGGCGGGTTCGAGTAGCTGCCATACAACTTCTATCTTTATATAGAAATAACTCAGTATCTATTCAAGCTAGGTTTCTGAAATTTTGCAAATGATGATCAAGTTTTATGGCAACAACTTCTGTAAAATTTGGTTGTGGTGGTGTGGCGGGTTCGGGTAGCTGCCATACAACTTCTCCGTTTAAATGAGAATAACTCAGTGTCTATTGAAGCTAGCAACCTGATATTTAGTAACAAGATGTCGAGTTACAGGCCAACAACTTTTGTAAAATTTGGTTGGTCTAGAGCAGCCGGTTCAGGCTTCTTGCACCTCTTCGAACTTAATAAAGCTAGGCGTCTGAAATCTTGCAAATGATGATCAAATTTTATGGCAACCACTTTTGCAAAATTTGGTTGTGGTGGTGCGACGGGTTCGGGTAGCTGCCATACAACTTATCCGTTTAAATGAGAATAACTCAGTGTCTATTGAAGTTAGGAACCTGAAATTTAGTAAAGAGGTGTCGAGTTATAGGCCAACAACTTTTGTAAAATTTTGTTGTTCTAGAGCAGCCGGTTCAGGCAAATGATGATCAAGTTTTATGGCAACCACTTTTGCAAAATTTGGTTGTGGTGGTGCGACGGGTTCGGGTAGCTGCCATACAACTTATCCGTTTAAATGAGAATAACTCAGTGGCTATTGAAGCTAGGAACCTGAAATTTAGTAAAGAGCTGTCGAGTTATAGGCCAACAACTTTTGTAAAATTTGGTTGGTCTAGAGTAGCCGGTTCAGGCTTTTTGCACCTCTTGGAACTTAATGAAGCTAGGCGCAAAGATTCAGGTAGCTGTCATACAACTCCACAATTTACATAAATATAACTCTGTAGTTCGGTACTAAAACATCTGAATGTTTTTAAAAGATGATCAAGTTTTATAGAAACAGGATATATTACGTTCATACGGGTATCCCAGAGTTGACACAGTCTACTCTACTGCACTCTTCCTCGTTTTTATTTTAAGATTTTTTAAAAATTTTTTTATAATACTTTTGTGTCGACTTATTTTTTTTTATAGCCCTAAAGTTTTATTAAACAAATCTTTTGTAAAAGATTTATGTGTAGTTAAAGTTGAGTTATTACAGGAAACTTTAGTGTTAATTAAGTAGAAAAAAATTTACAAAAATAGAAAAACACACAATATCGGACTATTTTTTTTCTTAAAGTAAAAAAAAAATCTAATTACAAAATTTAAGTATAACCTTTAACCTTTTTTTTGAATTTTATTCAAAGAAAACTTTTAATGAAAGTACATTAAAAGTTATTATTTATTTCTTGCTTTTTATTTGGACCATTCATGTACTATTTTATACGCTGTTACCCACTAGACCACCAAAGTCCCTTTTTTTATTTCCTATTTCCTTTTCCTATTTTTATTGTGATATAGATATTTGTAGCTTCGTTTTAGGCATTTGTATATTTATTCCTTTTACGCATTTAAAAATTATGAAATTTCTGCAAATGACTTGCACGATGTCTTTATTCTTTGTATTATCGTGTGATTATCTTTTAGATTTTGTCTATTTTTTTGTGTACTTTTGTTGGTTATTTTTGTAAATTTGTTTAGAAAAAGGCGCCTCGCAAGCTTGAACGCAAAATTGAAATTTACCTATTTTTTTTTGTTTAGTGCATTTAATGCCACATAAATGTAACAAGCAAATTACACAGCTTTTCCTTTTCAAGGCTGAACATGTCGTAAGGAGGAATCACTCTTACGACATGTGTGGGATTCGATTAAAATTATGAAATACAAAAAATGTATTATATTTGTACGGCATCTATTATCTTATACAAGAATTATTTAATTTTATTTATTTTCTATTACAATATTATAACGATATTATCTATTACGATATAAAAAAACTAATATTGGATAGGACGCCTGGATTTGAATCCTGGACTAAGAATTTTCGATTTGAAGACCAAAACTTAACAATTAGGCCATTGATGAGAATGAGTGAGTAAGATGTTTTTGTAAATATTCTTGTGCAAATCATTATTAAGTGATGATATTTGATAATATATTCATTTGTTAATGAAGTTCATATTAAATCAATTAATAGTATTGCTATAAAAAGTTAAAAAAAATGTGCACCTGTCTATTTGTACCTTTTACATGTACATTTTGTCGATTTTTTTTATAAATTAAGGTAAATACCTGAATAAGTTCATTAATATTAAAGGTGTAAATTATTTGTATTAATAAACAAATAAATTATTCAAGCGTATATCTTTTTAATCAGCTAGGACAATTTCATATTTATATATATCATTATTAATCAAAAGTTTAAAATCTCAGCAAAAGTTTTGTTTTTCCAATGTCTTGTGAATGTAAAGGTATTCGTAATAAAAAGAAGAAAATTTCTCAGAAATACTTTGATTTTAAAGGTTCCATTTTTTTTCCCCTAAGGGAGGAGGGAATCTTCCAAAGACACCAAGAATTTCCCCCTTGGTAGTATCAGATTCTTACTGACTAAACCTACCTCACCCTTTAGTCAATGTAATGGGATGAAACCCTTACCTGTGAACGCAGTATATTGGCTAGGGAGTAGGGATAGGAAGGATAGGAAATGGATACGAAAACATTGAATAGGGAATGGGACTGCAAGGAAACAATGAATCCGCCTATTATTATTACTATTGTGCTAACAGTGACTATTGCCGTTACAATAGTTACAACATGTAGTAGTATATAACACCTTACTACATAAGGTAATTATTGAAGGCAACCCCCACTGTTACTGTAGCAGCTGTTATTATTGGTATTAGCATTCTTATTGATATTATTATTATTTTACCACAGAGTCAGGGCCATCAGTGGATTACAACGTGCAGCAGTATATAACACCTTACTTGCATGATATAACCAAAGATAGCTCCACTGTAGCAGCTATTATTATTACTATATTGTTATTATTATTATTATTATTATTAGTATTATTATATTATTATTATTTGATATACATTTGGAAAGAGAGTCCTTTTTTTACCAGCTTTTGCCATAAGCAAAATAATGGGATGAGCACTACAGCTACGTAGCCTATAGTTAATTATTTAAGTAGTGTATAAATATGTAAATGTTATTAATTAATAAATGTTGCGAGTACATATTTTTATTTTCTTCTTTTTATTATATTTTACATTTAGGTAAATAATTTTTAGCGTAAAATTATCAACAAAAAAAAAATTTTATGAAATTTAAATTTAATTAATTTTAAAATTTATTGCTTTAGTAAAAAACAAAAAATAAATGAAAAGATTTGTATAAAAAATATAATAAATATTTACAATAATAATAATAAATATTGATTAATAAATATTTTTATTTTGTATTTACATTTTATTTAAAAATATTTTTTAATTATATACAAATATAAATATAAAAATAATTAAAATTTAATTAAAATTAATTGTTAATTAAAATTTATTTAAGTTTACAAAAATACATAGTAACTGAACATAGTAACTTTATAACTTTTATACCACAAATAAAAATTAATTAGTAAACTGTATTGGGTTTACTTAATTAAAGTTCTTGGAAAAAGTTGAAAATACCATTAATTTGGAAAATAATAGCTTTAATGACTCTGAGAATTTTATTTAAATAAATTTTAGGAAGTTTAAAAAAAATGCGTTAAAACTTTGGATTTAATTTACTTTTAACTCTGTTTTTTTGGCACAATTTCAAAAAAAAATTCTTGTAAAATTTGCATATTAGTTTCATTCTCACCGTCCGTTTTGCCTGTTTACAAAACTTGTAAAACGTTTAAGAAGGAGCAATCAAATCTATTGATAGGTCTCAAAAAAAAAAAACTATTTACCAATTACGAAGCCACAGCACATTAAAAAGTTGCGAAAACCCCTATTTTTAAATGTTTATATCTCAAATTATTTAAAAATTTTTTTAATTTACAAATGTCAAGGGCAGAAAATTTAGTATTTAAATTTATTGTTATGTAAAACAATGATTTTACAAATATTTCGTTATTCCGTATCTTCGGAGCTTTATTTGTCGGAACCTTGAAGTTTTGTGAAGAGGTATACATTTTTGAGAATTAGTGTAAGTTACCTCGAAAATGTGTGCACTTCCTCTATTTAAGAGCTATTGAGGGTTAAAAGTATAAAATTAAAACTTGCTAACTTGCTTAAGACTTGATAACTTGTTCACTTGCACAAATTTGAACGTAGTAACATTTAGATACATTTTTATTTATATATCATAAGGAGTAAATTTTAACATAATATTAAAATAGTAGATAAGTTACAAATATATAATTGGTATTGGGAAAATAATGTAATGGGAAAAAAATTAAAAGTGAAGAAAAAATACTTACGACCTGTGCAGTGATCGAACCCACACTTCTTCGGTTAATACGACACACGCCTACCCACTAGGTTACCGAAGCCCCGATTTTAAATTTATTTGCTTTGTAATGATGTAATTTTAATATGAAATTATTGCATATATTTAGGGTATTCTACCTTTTATTTTAAAACACATGCGTATAGCAGTGGTTGAATAATATATATTATGGCGATAATAAAATACCAAAATAACATTTATTCTTTTGCTTTTTTCAAATAGTATCTACGTTATTTATATAAAAAAAAAAATTAAATGTAAAAAATAATTAGGAATTTAAACCAAATTGAATATCTGATAATAATGTAAGTCGTAAGTGGTCGTAAGTGGTTTCAGGAGAAATGTTTACTCAGACTCAAATCCCACTCAAGTTAATATATTAATTAAAATCTAATAATATAATGTAAACAAAATACTTGTATCCCAACTACACTTTTAGGTAGAATGTAAAACTAAAGCTTTTTAAAGCATATTTTAAAAAACCACCATAAGAACAGCTTAATATTTAAGTATTTATTTAACCTCAAATTTTTTAAACTTATTTTTGGAATATTTTTACAATTTAAGAAAAAATTGTGATAATCAAGAGGAGCTTTCTTGAATTTTAAGGAAATCATATCTATTGTATAAAAGCCGTAAACGTTTGCAACAATATTTTTCATAGCAAAAACTAATATTACACATAACAGAAAAAAAAAAATAAAAAAAATTAAATTTATAGGGTTGGGTACGTTATTCCAAAAAAAAAATCATGAAAATCAAAATCCCCAAAACAAAATCCCGAAAATTAAAATCCGGAAATTTCAAAATCTCGCATATGGACAAACTAATTATATGGATATAAGTATTCCAGAAAAGAGGAATACTTAGATTTTGAATCCAACTATTAATACTTACAGTATTCCCACATATATATACCAATTTCATTAAAAAAAATTAAATTTTCACATTTCCATATGAAAAATAATTAATTTTGAAAAATTCACTACAAAATTATTGAATCCCTGATTTTTCCTAAAATCAATACTAAAGTATGTTCATGCATGCAGGTTTCCATGCAAAAGTATTCAATTTTGACATTTCACTTAAAAAATTGTGAATTTTATACGAATTTAGGCATTTTTATGAAAAAAAATTATTTTTAAAGGAAAGGAATTTGTTATTAATGCACTGTACATACATATGTATAATAAATAGGGGAAAGTCAAAGCTCTTAAACAGAGGGAGGAAAGTATAAAATTTTTTTGTGAGGTAGCTTATGTTTATTATCACAGTTTTTAAATATTGTTTTGTTCCAAGAATTTGAATACTAAACTGGAAAAAATTGTATAATTTTTATATATTAATTTATATAGTCTAAAAATCCTATCGTTTGACGCTTTTTTTTGATAAAAAAAAAATTTAGAAAAACTTTGGATTTGAAAATTTGAATATAAGTTTGCAAAACTGTGAGAGGCTTTATTTAGTTCCGTAACTGATATAAGATGTAACAAAAAAGTTAAATTAATGTATAAAATTTGATTAATCCATCTTAAACGGTGTAGAAATTTTGTAAACAGATGAACGCCCGGACGGACAGAGTAAAACGAATAAACTAATTTTCAAATTTTTGTTTTTAATGAATGTGTGTTAAAAATGTGTTAAAATTGTAATGTTTGAATTTATAAGTATAATGAAAACAAAAATAAATGTTTAATAATCAATTATTTAAAATTACAATCACACTTCCCTAATTCGAATCACGAAGGGACCTAAAAAGAATTCGAACTATGGGATAAAAAAATAAAAAAATTCAATAGTGTATATTGCTTCAATTCAATATTGTATATTGCTTCAAAAGCAGATCTTGGGACAATTTGTCTATTTTGTATATAATTTTCCAAATTATAATATTATAAAATGTATTTGAATTAGAGTTGCTTGTTTTTAAATTTATAATTTTAAAACAAAAAATATTTCTTACCATTGTATGCACAAAAATTTTGAATTTTTAAAATTCAAAACATGTATGTTAGGTACCTAGACCTAACGTGAAAAATAACAACTATACAATCTTTGCCAATTACAAATAATCAGCAAATAAACCATCAAACATATTCGATATTATTGACCACCAATTTTGACAATAAAAGTACATTTTGCTATATTTTTTCGAATACAATTCGATTTATAGAAATTCAATTGTGTGCCAAGAAAATGCTTTCGATTTTTCAAATTTTGTTCTAATTAAAGAAAATTCGAATTATACAGTGTTCGAATTATGGAAGTTTGATTGTACTTATTTATTATTAATCTTATTTTTTGTTTTTTACTTTTTCAGAGTTATTTAACAATTTTTTATTAAATTTCAATTATATTTTCCCAAAATTATTTAATAAATATTATAATTTTAGTTTAATTAACTTACGATATAATTTAAATTCTATTTTTTTTTTTTGTAATATTCAATTATTATGTTTTATTTTATAATAATTGTATAATTTGTATAATTTAATAATCGTTTTTAAGTTGCTGAAAATTTGATTGGTTTGTGTTTTTTTTTTTTTTTTAAATAAGGTTATTTATTTTGGTTTTAAATCAGATACATAAATGCATTTAGATATTAAAAATTTAGATAAAACATATTTTTTTTAGCTCCATGTTTTTTAACCTTTCTCTCCAAAAAAAAAATTATTTTCATTTAGAACTCAACATTGGATTGAAGAGATTTCAGTTAAAAATTATATGAACAAAATATTATTTATAAATAGTGACTTCTGCAAGTGTTCAAGTTTTTTGTTTTTTAATTTTATTTACTGTGACCATTGTTTTTTGTAACCAAAACTGTGATTTCCTTTTTCCATAATCAAGGGTTTTTTTTTATCCCGTTTTACCGCCTGGAGCAGTATAGGGCTTCGACTCTATCTCGGGCTATCACACTCTATTGTTAGCCAATTGTTTGATTTCTGCCCACGTTTTACCGCTACTCTCAATTTCTTTAGCCACTGACCTTCCCCATGTTATTTTAGGTCTACCCACACTTCTTTTTCCCTGTGGATTCCAGTCGAGCTCCTGGCATGTAATGTTTTCTGGCGCTTTCCGAAGTGTGTGACCTATCCATCTCCATTTCTTTTTCTTTATTTGGCAGAGTTTGGTTTCTTGTCTAGAGATAGTTATTAGGTCCTCATTTGATATCCTTCTAGGCCATCTTATATTTTGAATTGTTTGGAGGCACTTATTTTCAAATACTTGTAATATATTTGTTGAAGAGTTTTTTATCAACCAGATTTCACTGTCGCAGAGTAGAATCGATTCATGGGGGTGGTGATATTTTTATCCAAGACATTTATGTTATTTGTATGCTGGTGCAAAGATTTACCTTTGTAACAAATATTATCATTTTAATCCTTGATTTTGTAAGCAATTTGAAAATACTTTGCTTGTGTAGTAATGGTTCGCCTTACAACCATGTCATATATTTAATATATTACTGTTTATTAAGTAATGGGTTACTGTATTTATGATTTACAAATTCTTTTCATTCATCTGAATTAGTCTATTCTGCACAGTATATTTCATATAAGCAAAGATATCAATTTCCATCTTACCGTGCTTTAAAAAACTAGTATTACCCTATAAAAATTAGAAATATGTCATTTTAAGAAAAAGTTACCCTATTTTTATTTGAATTTTAAACAAATCGTTGTTTTTCCATTATAACAGTTATTCCATTTTTGTTTCTAATAAATGAATTTTAGTTCAAATTTTATTTAGAATGATAAATTTTTTGAAATAAAATCCTATTTAGAATTTTTAATAATGCCTAATAGGTTAAATTGGTTATATTATTATATGTATACATAATTAATTTAATAGAATTTAGATAAAAAAGTCTAAGGTTTGAATATTGACTACAAATTTTGAATAAAAAGATCAAAAAGTATAAGTATTCCACAAATTATTTTTAACAATAGAATTTGTTTCAGACAATAACTTTTTTTTTGTAAACTATTTTATGACAGTTATAATAAAAGAAGATTCTTTTAAAACAATTATATTGTTTTTTTTTTATTGTTGAGTATTTTTATCTTCTTGTCTATTGTGTGCCTTTTGAAACCAGAATACAATAAATATCCGTTCTGAAAAAAGTGAAAGGAAGAAAATTAGTTTGGGAATATTTTTATATATGAATTAGAGCGCAAATATGGATGGTGTTATTAAAACACAAAACAATGTCATGGATATTTTGGTAACATACAATAGCTAACAGCTTCAAGATTCACATTGTTAAATCAAATTGACTTTTCTGATATGAAATGATTACATTCTGCTAAATGAAAATTGATGGACAAAAAAAAAAAAAATTATGGCAAACGGAGAAAAATTAAAATACAAATATGGAATGAAAACCAAAAATATGAGAATTTCAAAACTCTGATAATAAGGGTGTGTTAATGGTATGTTGTGTTGCTATTTGAACATGTTATAATTATTGCACTTAATGAAATCACTTATCTTTAATAATTTTGAATATTTTTTAATATCATTTTCCTTTTCTATTAATGGTATCTCTTCAAAGGGTATATAATATATCTTTGCTGCTGAAATAAGTCAAGTAATTGTTGAACGATAAATTCTTATATTTATTAAAAAGTGAGAATTTTTCTAGAATACTAGATCAATGAAATAGAAGTTCTTTCAAAAGTTAAGTAATTTTATTAAAGGAACCTTTAATAAAATTACTTATAATCTTCAGTAGTCGAATCTAAAGTGCTTACTATCATTTAAAGTTCGATTAAGTAAGATTAAGGTTTCTTAACTGCACATTATTAAAATTTTAAGAAATTGATGTGGTATTATTTATTACGTAAGTAAATAATAATTTTTTTAATCCACAGTTAGTGATTGATCAGTAGGCACAATATTAGTGATTGAAAATAGTAGGAAATCAATTATAACATCGTCTTTATGAACCAATATTAAACATTATTAATCTTTCATTGATTAAGTATTAGGTAAAAAAAAAAAAACTATTTTTTATACATATGGTTTAGAAATACATCCATTGGATGATTTCCGACGATAGATTTTAAATTAAATTCACAGAACAGAAATTTTTGAGAAAAATACAAATTGAACAATCGAAAAAAGAATTATTTCGAATATTTTTTCAAATGCTTCCATGAATGGCGAATTTCAAATGCTCCTATAAAAAAAACACCACGATTTATTCATAAAATATTATCCTGCATTTTATTTGTGCATAATTACGCTTCATATAAAAAACTTTGGAAGTAAAATAAGGATGATATTCACAAATCTGTTATGAATTCTAAAAAATTCTTTAATTTTCAATGCCTTGGCTATTTAAAAAAAAAGAAATGGAAGAAAATTCAAATAACGAACGTGAATGAAGTTTTTACAAAATATTTTAACATTTTTTTGTCTGATTTTATATGGTGGTTCTCTTAGCCTTTTGGCTGGTAAAATTTCTTTAGTTTATTTTTTGTTCGTAAAAAAATTTAAAATTTCCTTTTTTGAATTTATAACAAAAAAAATTAATTGTATTAGGACAAAAAAAATGTAAGAATTTTTCATTTAGATGGTTTTTTGATTGTTACATACAAATACAAAAAAATTGAAGCCTGCGCTCGTTTTAAAAGCCTACGGCGTAGAAATAAAAAGAAACGTTTCATAGTCTTGTACAATAACTACATTCGAGCAATCAATGGCTTAGTGGAATTAATGATTTACGAAACTGAAGCTTTGCCTATTCTTCTTATAGGCACGGGCAAGAAAAAACAAAACGCTGAAAATTTATTTTTGATGATGAATTTACTGAAAAATATTTATATATGCATAAAATATATATAGATTGTATATAAAATCAGTAAATTATTTGGTAAATAAATACCACTGAAAAATTATAGGAATGAACTGATTTTGATTTTCGATCTTTGAAATATTGGAACTTTATAGAACGAATATCTAAATTGTGAAATGCATTAACAGTTTGTCTTATGCGCCTTCCATAAGATATTTATAGTTCAAAGGAAAACACGAACAAAATTAAGAATTTTCCTATACTAATATCCATCTTCTTAAGTTAAAATATTCATCTTCCATCTTCTTAAGTTGAAATATTCTACATATGCGATCCGATTAAGCTTGTGTGACATAACATTTAGAAAAAGATGGGAATTTTTGGATGTATTATTGATAGGATTTTCTAGGAATTAGGAACTTAAATTAACTTAAAAATTTAGTAAACGATTATAGTACTATAAATTTATTTTTACTTTTGGATATGTAATGTCCAATTAGAATTTCAGAACAATTTTATATCTCTTCTACTCTATAAAACCAAAAAAAAAAACATTTTATATCTCTTAAATATAAATATTTATTGAATACTAAAATACTAAATAAAATTAATAAAAAGGACATCATTATAAATAAAACTTTAAAAACTCTTGAAAAAAAAAAACAACAATCATTGTGTTCCACAAACAAAAAATAAAAATTTTTTTTTTTTGATGTAAAAATTTCAACTTTTTTCTTTTTGTTTGAGTTTTTCATAAAGGATAATAAACTGAGTAAAAATAAAAAATCATTTGAAATAAATCTCTATAAAATTTATGGAAACATGCCAACATAATATTATTATTTTGGAAATGTTTTTCTTTCAAAAAATTATTTTTAAAAAAGTTATTCAAGAGGCAAAGTTTGTTTTTGTATTCTATTTGTTTATTTTCCAACACAAATCAACTTTCAAACCGCAAACAGGTTTGTCCTCAATTATCTGTTATCTGACTTAAGTTTGACACATTCCTCAAATTTTTTCGTTAAATTCTATCATCTTGCGAACTCACTGATATCTCTTAAAAATTGAATAAAACAAGAAAACGATCTAAAACCAAAGATTCTTAAAGTTGTAAATCTTGAAAATGATAATATAAAGTATTTATATTTGTTGCTCTCCGGTCTTTTATTTTTTTTGTAAGATAGAATATCGAATCTTCTACGGTGAAAATTGTATATTGTAAGTTATTTCTTCTTAATAGTTCGAACATACGTCAATAAATGAAATTTTTTTTTGTGAGTTTTGTAAAGCCTATATAGTGTTCAATAAATGTTTGGTTAGCTTCATTAATTTCTTTCGCAATATTATCCTATTTATTTTTCATTTTGTTGTATCCTATTATCAAGTCAACAAATTAATCTTTTATAAATTGTTTTTTTTTTTGTTCTTTTTAGAAATATAAATGCATGATTAAAAGAAGATTCTGTTAGTGTTTTTCTTCAATTTTAAAATTATGTAAAGATTTTAATTAGAATTAAATTTATCTTTAACATTTTCTTAGCAATCAATTTGCTGGAGCCAATTCGTGATTCAACTCTTAAAAATTAAAACTTGTTTCAATTTGAAACAATCACAGTCTTTAATTTTTGTAATATTAGAAAAACATTAAAATATTTAATATTTAATATTCTTTTTATTTTTTTTTGTTAATTTATCAATTTGATAATAAACCAAATTTTACACAATTTAATTTTTAATAGTGTGGAATTTTGAGTGGTAAATTATTATTTGAGATGTTTTGAAAGAAAAAGCAAATTCAAAATTATTTTATAATTTATGAATATATGTATAGATGAGTTTTATGATTCTTAATGGATTCTTAAGCTTATACATAAATTGTTTTTAGAATATTAACGAAAAATGATCTATGTATATAAAATATAGTACCAACATATATATGAATTAATTTAATTATTTTATTAATTATTTATTTACTAAACATAAGAAAATGTTTAGTAAAAAATCGTATCGAAACATTTATTGTATTAACATAAAATTTGTAAAAATTAATATAGAATTTTAAAAATATTAAATGTTCTTCTAATCAAACACAATTTTACGTAGCCATGACGCAAGTGCTTTCAAAAAATGTTCAAATGCATTGAGTTTTATGGAATGGACGATGCTACAATTAACCTATTCGTGACACTTATTTACGCACTACTCATCTAAAAAAAAATTTGAACTACTTTTAACTTTTACGTTTTCAATAAGTTTTGAAATGTCAAAAGTGTTGAATTGTTATAATTGTTATTTCTTGAAGTTTTAAATTTTGTGATTAAAAATTGAAAGTTAGCCAAGAAAAAAACGCTGTATAATTTTTTCGTGACTTTCCCCTTCTTCTGCGTTTTCAGAACTGTATTAAACACAATTTTAAACGAAATAGATTGTAAAACACTGAAAAGATTATAAAATCAACAAAATGAAGATAATACATTGTACATTAATTTGTTTTTCTTTCTAGAAGTGACTTTAAAAGTTGTAAAAGCGAATTTCTTACGACGTATGGTGGCATTCTAACTCACATTCCCTCGGTGTTTGCAACATCATACGCTCTTTCTAGTTGTGCGTAACAGTATAAGCATTATACGGTATAAAAATTTTCGGGTGCTAATCCCATTCACAACACAACATAAAAAATAGTTGTCATAGATAACTTTGTTGTCATTCTCTATTCTGAATTCTGGTGCCTTACCGCGTACTGCTACTTTCGCTAAACAAAAATTCGAATTCGAAAATTTGGAAGTTTATAATTGTTATTTACATTAATATTCATATTTCATATTTGTCATTTGAATTTTCTCGTCACACCGAAATTCACACTAAACACTAAAATTTAGGTAAAAAATATTTAATATATATAATTATATAATTAATTGTAAATTTTATTTAAACGTCAGTTTACAATCGAACACTTTCATTTGTTTTGACATTCCTTATACAGCATGTTCCATTAGTCTTTTCATAATATGATTATATTATTGCATAACGTGTTCCATATATTTTATCAACTTTGAAACTAGATTTTATTCATGTTTATCTAAGTTTGTAATCATGATGATCTCTTAACTCAATTTTATTTTTGTATGTTTTACTTTTCTACATTAATGTCTGAATACTCAAAAAAAAAAAAATTTTTAAAAAGAAAATATAAAATGTTATTTGATAATAATTGAGTTGAATTAAGCTGATTTTGAAATATTCTGTATAGTATTTTAGTAAAGAAAAAAAAAAGAAAAAACTTTATTTTCTAGATTCTGTAAAAAAGAATAACAAATAGTAATAAATAAAAGTAAAAAAAAAAAAAAATGACTTCTGTAGCCTATGGTCTTTCGGATATTACTAAAATTCATTGTATAATATTACATTATAGTTTAAAATTAAACATAAAATAATTTTTTTTTCTTTTCTTATATGATTTGGTAAACTGTCTTGGGTTGTTTAGTTTAGGTTCTTAAGCTTTAACACTCGTCTACTTAAACGAGATTTCTATTGAAATGGATATGGAAATCACTCGAACGCTTAAGCATTGCAGTTGTTAGAAAAGATTAGGGTAAAAATATTTGATTAGTTTTACCACATTGCACAATCCAAGAAATTTTCCACTTATAAAAGCCGACGCAACTATAGAGTAATGATTAATCAAATTTTGAAAAATTAATGATGGTCCAAAATTCATGGCCCAATATGACAATTTATTTAAAATATTAATCATCCCTCGTCTTGCATTGAACAAAAATAAAGAAAAAATAATGTACCTCCTGCTTTTTTGTTATAAAAATATGCTTATATAAATTTTGTTTTAAGAACGTTTAGATATTTGCAAGCAAGCACTTGTAAACTGGATTCAAGGATTTTATATTTATGTTTTATGTAGTTATTAAATGGTAAAACAAATTATATAGAAAAAATTTAAGAATAAAAAGCATTTTGAAAATATACCTACATACATTTAGAAGTAATGACAAAAAAAGTTAGTTTTAAGTGCTTTAAAACTAACTTTAAGCTTAATTTTATAAACTTAAATAAGTAAGTACATAATTTTACATTTATGGATCAAAAATTTTGAATTCATTGACATTTTATTTTGTGAAGTTTTAAATTTTATGAATAAAAATTGAAAGTCAGTCCAGAAAAAAACTGTATGGCTTTCCTCTTCTGCGTTTTCAGAACTGTATTCAATACAATTTGAAACGAAATAGATTGTAAAACACTGAAAAGATTATAAAATTAACAAAATGAACATAATACTTTGTACGTTCATTTGTTTTTCTTACATTCTTTTTTTCAACTCTAAAATTTCTGGTGTAATAGAAAGAAGACTAAAGTTTTAAAACTACAAAATCACAAAATTAGTTTACTGGATAGAGGGACGAAACGTAATGAAACTAGATTCGAAAAGAAGAAAGACGGATAGGTATTCCCATTCACAACAGTTTACATTAAAGTTGTATGTGACAACACAAACGTTACATTTAAATTTTGAAAGTAAATTTTCCAATGCGACTTTCGCTTAGCGGAAGTAGCAGTACGCGGTAAGGGCCCTGTTCTAATTTTAAGATTTATAACTTAAAAAACTTATTTACTATGTAATATTTGTTTTTAGCAAAATTTGCCATTATAGTATTTAAGTTCAATGAATCTTTCAATAAGGCGTATTAACTAAAATCATTTTTCTAACTAACAGCAACAAGATTTATCAGTCAATTGGACTAAATTTACAACAATATTTTTAATGAAACATTCTAATATGGTGTTTTATTTTTAAAAGTAAAAAATTTCTCTTTAAAAAAGCAGAGAGATCAACTTGCTCTGGCCTCTGAACCAACTACAAGATACTAATCAGTTTTTTTGAAGTTTTGTTGCTTTGAAATAAGGTTCTGTTGTCTCTCTCATCTCTGCTAATTAAAAATATGTATATTTTATTTCTTATTAAGTTTTGAAAACTTGTTTTGGTTTGACAGTTTGTTAAAAATATTTTTGTTGTCCTAGTCTTTTGTAGAATCGTTTTGTACTTCCTTGCTAAATAACTTTTCTAAAATAACTTTTGCTAAATAACTTTTAAAATCGGTTTTTATCCCTATAATATCTCTGCAACTATTTAAATTTTTTTCTTTCAATACTTAATTTTTCATGAAGTTGTTTATTTTAAAATTAAGAAACGTAGACATTTTAATAAATAACATTTTAAAAAATTATTTTATTCAAAATTTTCTTAAATTAATCCTGTACAAGCATATTGGATCTAAAAATAAAAAAATATTCTTTAGATTTTATATTACACGTATATATTTTGGGTGTATATTCTTACGATCTTTAATAATCCATGACCCCTTATGATCTTTACCACAAGTCACTCCAATAAAGTTAACTGGATACCATTCTTCTGAATGTCTATATACTAAGAATGGATAATGTTCATTCATTTTGCCAACTAATATATCACCAACTGTGGACCATCGCAGCCAAAAACCAACATATTCGTCTTTATTTAATATTCCTGGTGTATTAGTTTTAACTGGTGGACTACGAGTATAAAATTGTTTTTATTAAAAAATTTGAAAAAGTAAAAATTCCTTCAATTTACTTATAATCATCATCATTGAGAATAATCGCACTTGCACTATTATCCCAGCCACCAATTATGATTTTAACTTTTGTATTAACTGATTGAGCATCATTACTTAATGAAATGTGAGCTTCATGATCCGTTTTTACCCAAAAATTAAAGCATCCTTTCTTTTCAACTAGCACATATTTAAATTGATAAGGCTCCGATGATTCGATTGCTGTTTAAATTATAAATTCTTATTAATATATTATTTGAAATACTTTGAAAATATTCTTTTATTTACTGGTATTTCCAAAATCATTTGGAAAATCAATTTGTTCTAATATGAGGCTATCTATAAATGAAGCCGAAGTACTAACAATAAATATGCTATTAATTATTAATAATAATAAATTTAAATGTTTAGTTAACATTTTTATATCCAAATTTTTGAATATGAGTATTCAAAGCAAATCTTTATTGTTTTGAGAGTACGAAGCAAAATGAAAATAAAGGCATTACAATTTATTTACAACAAAACAATTTGAAAAGAAGTCTACTTTGATACTAAAAATGAATTTTTAATATAATTTAATATAAATTTATTTTATATTAAAATAACATTTAAGATAAAATTTCGCTGTTTATGTAAACTTCAAAATTTCCATAGTAATCGTCGTAGTTTAGTTACATATAAATATTTAAATTATTTTATGGTGTAGTGATTAGGTTTTTCAACGGAAGGTCTTGGATTTCGTTCTTGTTGAATTCTGTTGGACATCTCAGCAAATATAGAACTGAACCTTACCTAGACAACATCCAAGATTATAATTTTTGTAATACATAAAATCCGAGGCACTGTTAATAAAAAAAAAGACTGATTGTGAGACCAAAGAATAATAAAAATAAAATTAAAAAAAATTTCCTACGACAAAAATCAGAAAAACACTCAACATAATTAAAGAAAAAAATTTCTTATTACGCTTTCATCGGAATATTTACCGAATGAATTATCTACTTTTCTTCCCATAGTTATTCGAACCCAAAGAAGAGCAAAAACTTGTAGCCTCAGTCGTCATGAAATTAAAAAAGTCTCAAAATTTTTATAAGCTGTATATGTTCAATTGATTATATCTCAAGTTTTACTTAATATTTCTTCATTCATAAAAAGCTAACAGAAAATTTCTTAAACTTAATAAAAGTACTATTTTACTAAGGTACAAAGGTATTAAGGTAGTGTTAGTGTTTTTTTAAATAGTACTTTTATTAAGTTTAAGAAATTTTCTGTTAACCCATGAACCCATGGACCAAATCTTCACCCATGGTTCAAATTCTTTCAAATGTCAGTTTCCAATTTTACAGAAAAGGAAACATAACAGAACACCTTTGTACTAAAAATAAAAGTTCTATCTTTGTTGGTTGTGGAGATATACTCGTTTGCTCTGGGGCTCGTCCGGAAGCTTCCAAGATTTGAACCCATGGACCAAATCTTCACAAATTTCAGAAATATAAATCAAACATGAAGGAACACCATTCTGCCTAATTTAAAGGTTATATCTTTGTTGGTTTTGGAAATAATCTCATTTACTCTGAGGCTCGTTCGGAAGCTTTCAAAATCCAAACCCATGGACCAAATCCTCTTAAATTTCAGAGACATAAATCGAACGGGGGAGGAACATCATTGTACAAAATTTAAAGGTTATATCTTAGTTGGTTTTGGAGATAATCTCATTTGCTCTGGTGCTCGTTCGGAAGCTTCCAAATCCAAACCCATGGACCAAATCCTCTTAAATTTCAGAGACATAAATCGAACGGGAAGGAACATCATTGTACAAAATTTAAATGTTCTATCTTTGTTGGTTTTGGAGATAATCTCGTTTGCTCCGGAATCATTCGGAAGCTTCCAGAATCCGAAACCATGGACGGATTTTGTCCAGATCGAATTTAGCCTTTCTTTCGTAATTAGTAACCTACTATATAAATTTCATCAAGATAGCTTCATTAGTTTTTGAGTTATCGTGTAAACGGACGGACGGACGGACATCGTTAAATCGACTCAGGAGGTGATCCTGATTCTGAATATATATACATGTCTATATCTAACTCGCTTTCTTTTGGTGGTTACAAACACCATACCAAAGTTAATATACCCTATACTTTAGGTGTAGGGTATAAAAAATAAAAAAGAATCTACTTTTTGAAGAACAGTATGAAAATAAAGCGGTGTTAAATTAAAAAGTAAAAAGAGTTTGAATCTCGAAGACTAGTCTGGAAAAAGCCTATATTTGCACACAACACTATATGAAAAATATGTTATGTCGTTTTGACAGTTGAATGACAACAAAGTTGTCTATGACAACTATTTTTTATGTTGAGTTGTGAATGGGAATAACACCCGAAAATTTTTATACCGTATAAAAAACTGTTAAAAAATTATAAATTTAATCATGTGCGTGTATTGCAAAAAGTAAAACTTAAACGTTATATCTATTTTAACATGGAGCGGTGCAAAATCTCGCTGGGAAAAATCTCATTTTTACAAAATATTGTTAAAGTGATGATATATATAGTATATTCTGGAAAAGAGAGGAAACCTGAATTTGATTCCAACTCTAAAATGCCTCATAATAATATTTTTTACAAATATTCGTAAGCTATTTTAAAGTTAAGCTAAAAAAAAAAGATTTAAAAAAAAAAACCAGATTTTGTCCACCGAGATTTTATCAAACAAGATTTAGTAAAAACGAGATTTTATGTACTCCTTAACATTAAAGAAGTGTATCTTGATTTTTTTTACAATTTTTCGTACACTGTTAAGGCAATCACTGCTTTAGTGGCTTGGTTTATTACAATATTTAATATTCTAAAATGTATTTTTTTTTGGTATATAATTTTTTTACTTTAACTTAAGACTTTTTTCCTTTATGTTAATATTTTTTACTTCAATTGAAAACTTTTTTACTTTAAGTGAAAAGTTTTTTATTTTAAATGAAGAATCTTTACTTCAGTAATTTATGTTGTATAAAGACATATTTCATATACCATTTATTTAATACATACATATATATTTGGATCTGACATTTATATATTTGATATTTATATATCTTCATATACATATATTTATTATATATATATATATATTATATGTATTTTACTTTAAATTTTATTACAAATACTTCATTTAAAGTAAAAAAATTTCCACTTAAAGTAAAATTGTATTTCCTTAAAGTAAAAATGCCTTCAGTTAAAATGAGAAACGTATATGCAGTAATATAATATAATAATTTATAATAAAAATATACAATTTGAATTTTGATTATCATATTATTTTTCTATTTTAATTGTAATTTTTTAACCAAAAACGATAAATTTATTGATTGAAAATACAAAAAATTTTATTCTTTTAATTTTTCTTAAAAAATAAAATATACGTATTTATTCGTTAGGTACAAGAAAAATCTAATAAGAAAGACATCATTATAAATAAAACTACATTGTGCAAAAACAAAACAAACAATCACATATAGCACAAGCAAAATAAATTTTTTTTACATAATTTAAACTTTGTAAGGAAATAAAATTTGTTAGCTTCAAAATATTTTATTTTTGTATTGATTTTTTTTTATTGAGTCCTTTATAAAGTAAAATAAACTAAGTAATAAAAAAAAAAAATAATACATTTAAAATAAATCTTTATAAAATTTATGGAATCATGCCAACATAATAGTATAATTCTGAAAAAAAAACCCTTTTTCTAATGTACAGAGTAGTCCAGGAATAACGGAGCATAAAAATAGGGTATTTGCAAAGAGGTCAAACAAATACAAAATTGCATAACAGGGAGGAGGTTGGAATAAAATTGGAAAATTAGAAAAGATTGGGAAAATTATGTTCAAAGTTTTTCGTATATTTTTTTTTAAAGAATATCATATCTTTTTCCGTCCAACAACATGTATAACTTTAATTGTAATTCGAGGCTAAGTATCAGTATCAATTTCAATTTTAAAATTTTTAAATAAGTTGACCCAGTGTTCAAATGTCTAAGGCGTCTAAAACCAGCAAAGTTTCATTTTTTATTCTCTTTATCTACCAGAGATGAATATAAAATTTTTCCTAAAGTAACTTAAATTTATTTGTTCCGAATTTTAAAATTTAACTTTAGTTACAATCGGTCAATCGGTCGATCGGCGAGTTACAATCAGTCAAAAATTAACAAAATTTCGGTTTCACATAATAGTAAATTTAAATAACGAATTGCAAAAAATTAAAGCAAAACCTAAGTTGAAGTTGAAGAAATTTTCTGTCGTTTAACATTTCTTTTTTCTATATAAAAAAAATATTCAGTATAGAACCAAGAAAGAACTTTGGTTATTAATTATTTAAAAAAAGGACTTTTTTTAAAGTTTTTCGAAGGCAGTAAAATTTCCGATTTAATCTAATTGCTTTAAATTAAACAGCGTGTAATCTTTTAAATTGTTAAAATCTGTAAAGGTTATTCTCAGTATGCTAATATTTAAAATTTTCTTAAAAATGTATTGAAAAATAAGTAAGTATGATTATGTGTTTTTAAAGGTTCTAAAACGTTAATATAGAGTTTATTAAATCATCAATATTATTATACCCTACACCTGAAGTATAGAGTATATTCACTTTGGTATGGTGTTTATAATCACCAAAAGGAAGCAAGTTAGATATGGGCAAGTATATATATTCTCAATCAGGATCACCTCCTGAGACGATTTAACGAGGCCCTTCCGTCCGTTCGTCTGTCTGTTGGTTCGCACGATAACTCAAAAACTAAAGCTATCTTGATCAAATTTACATAGTAAGTTACTAATTACGATAGGCGGGGATTGCATCTTGGAAAATTCGGTCTATGGGTTTGGATTTTGGAAGCTTCCGAACGATCTCAAGAGCAAATGAGCATATCTGCAAAACCAATAAAAATAGAATCTTAACATTTGGTACAAGGGTGTTCTGTCATTACTTCCTTTCCTTTAATATTGAAAACTGATATTTGAGATGATTTGGACCATGGGTTTGAATTTTGGAACTTTCCCAGCTAACCAAGAAGCAAACGAGCATAACTTCAAAAAGCAATAAAGATAGAAGTTTCAAAATTAGTACAAGGGTGGGTGGTGTAATGTTTTATCTATGTCTCTGAAATTTGAGATGAATTGAAGTAGCTATACAGGTAGTTGACACACACCTTCCAAGGTCTAACAAGCATATCTTTGAATTTAATAAGGATAGAAACTTGAAATTTTGTACAAGAGTTGTAAAAGCGTTAATGTTTTTAGCTTATATTAAATGCCTAACTAAAATAACTTATGGATTTTTAATTTAATTTGAATTTTTGAGGCGTGGGGTATTATAATAAATCGGTTGAATCGACGTGCTGTTATATTTACTTGTTTTTAAAAAATTTTAGTATTTTTTTTTTTTTGAAAGAAAATTTACTAATTATTTTTTTAGACAATAAAAAATTTATTATGTTTATATAATTTGCTTTTTAACATAGAACCAATCCTCAGTTTTGAAGCAATTTTTGTAATATTATAAAAATATATTTAATATTTTTTTATTTTTTTTTCTTAATTTGTCAATTTGATGATAAAACAACTTTAGCACAATTTAATTTTTAATTTTGTGTAATTTTAAGTAGTAAATTTCTATTTGAGATCTTTTTAGGCATAAAAAGCAACTGCAAACCACAAAATTTATCAGATACTTGAACATCATATAATATCATTAAATATTACTTTATAAATTATATTGTAAGATGTTATCTTCTTAAGTTCTTACTCTAAGATTGATTTATTATATTTTTATATGAAATATTTTATAATGTGTGAATAAGGTTTATGGTTCTTAATGGATTCTTAAGCTTATACATAAATAGTCCTTGCAATTAATTAAAAATATTCCATTATTTTGAAACTACTTTTTAAAATTGCTTTTAGAATATTAAGCAAAAGTGCTTATAAGTGCTATTTAATACATATAATATATAAGAAAAAATTTATATATAACGAAACCATTTTTGTTTTTCATAAAAGAATACAACACATTTGTTTTATTTACATAAAACTTCTAAAAACAAATTAATTTAACAATTAATGGCTTCCGTGACCTTTATTTTTTATATCTATGACTTTTTTCATTGATAATTTAATCCGATTGTACTTTAGATTTTTATTTTCTCATTTGATAAATGAATTTGTTATCTCAACAACATTATTTTTGAAAATTAATATTAAATTTAGCCATTAGTGAAAATAATTAGGGATATAGATTTACCAAACGAAGTGCTGTTACTTAAATTGAGTTGCAATTGTGTATTGACGGTTTATAATTTATAGTATAATACAAGAAATTAATTAGTGATATAAACCATGATCTTTGTCATTAAATTCTTATGGTTTTTCTATTTGAGTGCATTTAGTAATGAAGATTAGATTTTGTTATTTACTAAATTTTGATTTTTTTGAATGGTCATTTATTGAAAAAAAGTTCTTAATCTTCTTCATCTTAAAATTATTGCATAACACATAAAAAATTATTTTATGTGTTATGCAATAATAAAGACTCTAACGCTTTGAAGTACATTTACTTTTCATTTAAATTAATTTCTTAATCGAAGACGGCATTATTTGAATTCTGGTGTTATTTTATCTTTAATTTTTAGCAGACTACTTTTTCTAAGCCAATATAAAAAAATTACGTTAAATTTCTTTCATGATATTTAAAAACGATTCTTATTATTCTGGCTTTCCTTTCAATTATGTATTCTTTTTAATTTTCGATATTTTGTCTGGATACTTAATAAAAAATCAAACGAAGATATAAAAATCATAAAAATAATACAGTATGATTTTATAATAATTGAGTTGATTTAAGCTGAATCTGACTTTTCTCTAACAAGAGAAAATTGTGGTTTAAGATTAAAGTATTTTACTATGCATAGCCAAATATTTTATGTATTTTTAGGGAATTGGTAAAAGATTACAAGATATTTTTTACTGTTTTTTATTTCTTTTTTTTTGTGGTATTCATCTTTTGTATCAAAAGGTTATATCCAATTTTATAATATAAGGTTATCATCAGGAGATTTACAATAGTGATTTAATTATTCCAGTCTAGTGGTTCTTTTCCTTCATTTTTAAATAATTTGAAAAATTTTTAATATTTGCTTTTTGTGTCCATTTTCTTTATCAATATTGTATACAAATTGACTAAATGCGCTATTTAGAAAAATTTAATCTATTGTTTTTCAATCGATTTATTTTGACATATGACATATTTATTATTTAACATAATATATTTTATCATTCTAAATAAATGATCCTAAAAATATGCAATTAACATTATTTGAACTGGAGGCCTCAATGACCTAGTTAACCTACGGTAGCCTAGTGGATAGCCGTGTGGCGTATTAACCGAAGGAGTGTGGGTTCGATCCCTGCACAGGTCGTAAGTGTTTTTTTCTTTACATACCCCCCTTATGACCAAATATAATGTAAATATGTAGTATATATATAATATAAACAAAATAAATAATATTAGTATATAATTTTTTAATAATAGTATAAAAACCTATAATGGCCTTGGTACTCGATTGTTCAATAATATTGCATTACATTTATGTATGTAATATTAATATAAATAAATAAATAAATAGACCTAGTTTTCTCAATAACAATAATATCAATTAATTAGCCACTTTTGGTGAAAATCTGATACAGTTAAAGCTCTAAATAGTAATAACTCTGAAACAGACAATACTTCCTCATATAAAGGAGAAAAAATCATTTTAGGTTATAGATTCAAAATAAGTTTGTTATAAGAATTACTTGTAGCAATTGTATAAATAAAACTTATATTTATTTTATACTAATAGTTCATGTAAACTGGAGGAAAATATCTTTATTTTAATGGCAAAGCATATTATATACATATTTAGATAATTCTCTATAGAAAATACTATGCTTTTATCTAAAAGCTTCCTCCTACATATTTTTAGAAATACAAACAACAGAAAGATATAACAAAACTATAAAAAAGGGTTTAAAGAGAAAGGATTAAAATATTTAAATATATGAAATTGAGTAGTATAAATTTCTTATAATTAATTTCTATAACTGTCGTTTCTAATTTTTTGAAACTTGCAGAACAGTTAAAATTTTTTGTTTTATAAAATAAAGATTAAAAGAAAACTAGTATTCGCCCGCCCCTCGAAATTCGAGGTGTTTTAATTAGCAATTACAATACAATATATACAGTATAGTTTCTTTATGATTTTATTTAAAATGTAAAAATACAATTTTCAATAATTAAAGCCTTTATGAATTTAAAATTTCTTTGCAAATGATATTTTTTGTAAAAACACGATTATTATTATCTTTTAGAAGTTGCCCTTGATTTATTGAGAATTGGAATGGTAAATCATTGAGTAAAAGGGTTTTAAATGTCTATCAATACAGATTAAATATTATGATGATATTATGATATGTAAGAATTTATTTCGTTTAAAATATAAAAAAAAAAAACAAAAAAAAAAACAGAACTGAATCGAACTTGCAAAATCAAAAAGCAAATATTAATAACCACACACTCTACCGCTGTACTAAACACTAAATTAAAATCGTAATGTTTATATTCAGTTATATTGTGAAATTCCTACTCCTACCATCCAACCTATATTTTAAAATTTTTAATCGAAAAGAAAAATAAAACAAAAATTTAACGGAGCGTCTTTTTTGAATATATATAATATAGGTATAGATTATACATACTATATGATACATATGTATATACTTTACATGGGATTTTTATAAAAATGGAAAATTATTAATGAAAATCAGAAAATTTTGGAAAAATATTAATCTTGTAAGATGGCTGTACTGAATATTTATCATTTGAAAAGAAAAAAATGAAAGTTGGTTGGTAAATTATTGAGTAAAAGGGTTTTAAATGTCTGTCATTTACAGATTAAATATTATGATTTTTATTTAATATTAAAAGCGATAGTTTGTAAAAGTATGAGAACATCAAAAATATTACAGTTTTAAATATTTGTTTGAGTATTTATGTGTTATAAAACGTATTTATTTTAATTATTATTCTGATGCTAATTCCGGTAATGGTGTAGTGGTTAAAAAGCGGCCTTTCATTCAAAACATCTTACATTGAAATCCCAGTTGGGTTATATAGATCAATAAAAAAATATGTAAATTTTTCTTATATATAGTTTATAAATTTAGTAGTGTTTTGTAATGTTCCCTAATACTACTGGACTCTTCAGTAACCATATGTGATGTTGAATTGCCTAGACCATTTTTACTTTAATTTTTTGATTTAATGTGGAAGATAACTTTTGTAAATTTTTGATAATTAGACAGATTCTATTTTTTTGTTGGAGATAATAACAAATTATAATAACAAAATCTCTTATAGGAGATAGGTGTAGAAGTGAAACAGTATTTAGATACACAGTGTTCTAAGAGACAGTTCGCAAACCGTTTATTGTCTTTCGATATAATTTTTTTGGAACTAACTTGTTGTAGACGCAATTATATTCGGTTATTGTATCCTGTTATTCAACATAAATATATTTTAATATGAATAAAGACAGAAATTGTGTCGTTCATGGTCGAAATGTAAGAATTTTTGATTTTAAAGTAAAAAATTATAGGAAAGTTGAATGAAAACATTGTATGTGGTTCAATTAGAGGGTAGTACGTTACACACAATATAATTGCTATATAATTTTCTTTATAAATTATTTATAATTTCTACCGACCGCATACATTAATGTATAAGGTAGGTATTGTTTTCATACTAAAAATTTGTACCCGAGATTTTGGCAAAAATGCACTACTCCGGTGTGGGGAAGTCTCTAAATTTTTTTTAGCATGATATCTGCCTGTGTGTGTGGGTGCGTGTGTGGGTATGTCTGTGGGCACGTGTACAGTTTAAACGACTGAGCGGAATCTTTTGCAATTTCATATTTAAGGTTTTGACGTAAATATCTCGGATTTATAAGCTTTTGGAGCAAATCGGACAACCGCAAGTTGTAGTTTACTAGTGTACTTTTTAAGTTTTTTACGAATATTTCGTAACAGAAAAATTTTAAGAGAAAAATTATTAAGAAAAAGTTGTTACACAAGTAAAGAGGAACAACTTTGCCATAGAACATTTTTTGATCCGACAATCTTTAACTTTTATTTAATTTTTTTTCTAAGTCCAAATTTGATACATAACACTGCATATGAATTTATATGAACAATTTTTTTTTGTTTTTTTTTTTATATCTCTAAAAATTTATATACCTACATATGTATGTATATATCTATGCGGTATGCATATTATTCTTTTTTGATGACATAAAATTAAAACGGTAAAATTTTTGTTAACATTCAATATTAATCTTATGTTTGTTTTGTATTTGTTTATAGTTTTTATACCCGTACGATAGGATCGGGTATAATAAAATTACTCCTCCGTTTGTAACACCTCAAAATAAGCGAGCTAGATATACCTTCAAAGGTATGGATCGGATCAGAAAAAAATTCTAAGACGTTTGTGCCATGTCCGTCCGTCCGTTTGTACTTTTATTAACATTAATAATAAAATTTTGGCATTGTACTTTTCGTGTAGTGGCGGTCGATCCGTGTAGTGGCGGTGGAGACAGCTAATTTTTTTTTTATACCCGTACAATAAGTATCGGGTATAATAAAATTACTCCTCCGTTTGTAACACCTCGAAATAAGCGAGCTAGATATACATTCAAAGGTATGGATCGGAGCAGAATCAAATTCTGAGTCGATTAAGCCATGTCCGTCCGTCCGTCAGCACGCTTACTCAAAAACTAAGAAAGCTAGAATCTTGAAATTTACACAAAATATTCTGGAAGCAATTTGTAGGTTCCCTATTTTTTTTGGTTGAGTTCCGACCAAAACTTCCGGTAGCTCCCGAACAACTAACTTTTAAATCTTCATTTTTTTGAAATAGAGCCATGAAATTTTAACTGCTGATAGATATCATAAAAATATTAATTTTTTGTAAATATAAAAATTTCGGTAGCTCCACCCGTTAAGGAGCTACAGCCCTCCAAATTTCGAAAAATCTCTATATTTAAATTGTTATAACACAAGTTCTATAGGGTATATCTTCAATCTGAGAATCCAATCGATAGGTGCTATTATGAGCTTTACAAACATGTATATAATAGATATATACTTGTGCTATAAGGTGTCTTAATTTACCGTTATGCGAATCTGAATTATTGCAAAATCCTTTAACCTTTCTATCTTCTAAACGGTTTAAGTTGGAAACTTGAAATTTTGACAGAAGTTAGATCTCTGAAAATAATAAGTCATTTCAGAAATTTTTTTTGTATCACTCCCCGTTTAAAAGCTGTAAGGGTTCAAAAACTGAAAATTTCCTATTTTTAAACACCTGTAACTTGAACACCTGTTAAAATTTTTTTGAAGTAATACATAAAAATTAAAGCTTCAACATTATACTCTTATTTCTGTTAACAACTTTTTTTAATAATATTACTTTATAGGGTTACTTTATAATTGACGAAAGTGTTTTACTCGATAATTTGAAATTGTTGAGGATATAATGCGTAGTACAAAAAATGTAAATAAATAAACAACATAACGGATGCTTGAATAATTTTTATTTATATGATATTGATATACATACATACTTATATAATACCATCTTTATTTACATATCGTATATGTCACTGATGAATGAATGATAAGAGTATAGATGTATATTATATAGCGCCGTATTTACATACATACATATATGTATTTTATTGTACTTATAAGAAATTATTCTATGAATGGAAATATTTTTAAAGAAATATTGCAATGTATGGCGATTTACTTATAATAATATAAATAAACTATGTACGCATTAATATAATATATTATTTAAATATTTACTATTTTGTACTAAGTAAATTTAATATACATTTACCGCTTAGTATTAAATGGTACTATAGAATATTTGAAAAAGTTTTGGATTGATAATCGTTATGTGGAAGGTTAAAATCTGCTTTTGAAGAATGTATAAACATATAGTTTGAAAATATGTCCAACCCATAGTTCTAGAAATTATAAAATTCACCCAAATTATTTTAAAATACTAAAATATTAAAAAAATAATATTGTAAGCAGAGTGACAGGCTGTGAACATACTAACGGTTCGTACGGGTATCTAAGAGTTGACAAAGGCAACTGTATTCTTTTTCGTTATGTTTATAATGGATCTTTATTAATTTTAGAATTTCCAATTTGTTTTCTGAAATTTATTTAGAAAAAAAAGCATAATCATGTTTATTTTTTTTTTTTTTTAATTTCTCCTTAGTAAACATTTTAAATTATTATTAAAGTATTCGTAAAAATAATAAATAAATAATATTTTAATCAATTTTATCCATTCAAATAAATTTAATATGGGCACATTGGTTCTATAAGAAATTTATAAATAATTAGATATTTTATTATAAGTATTTGTCAGATAAATATTAATTTCTTACGCTCTTTTACAATCCATGACCCCTTAAACGTTTGACCACAGGTCACACCAATGAAATTTATTGGATACCATTGTTGTGAACATCTGTACGCTAAGAATGGAAAATGTTCATTCATTTTGCCAACTAATATATCACCAACCGTGGACCATTTTAGCCAAAAACCAACATATTCATCTTTATTTAATATTCCTGGTGTATTAGTTTTAACTGGTGGACTATAAAATTGTTTTTATTGAAAACGTTTGAAATTGTTTGAAAATTTATATAGAAAAAAGGAATCTTTATATACTTGTTAACATCATCATTAAGAATAATTGCACTTGCAGCATTATTCCATCCACCGATTACAATCTTAATTTTTGGATTATTGTATTGAGCATTATTACTTAAAGAAATGTGTGCTTCATTACTAGCTTTTACCCAAAAATTAAAGCATCCTTTCTTTTCAACTGACACATATCTAAATTGATATGGGTCTAATGTTTCGATTGCTAATCAAATTAAAAAAATTTCATTTAAATTAAAATATTAATTAACACTTTCAAAATTTTGTTGTTACTCACTGGTATTTTCAAAATCATTTGAAAGATCTATTTGTTCTAATATATTATAGGTATCTGTATATGCATCTGTAGTACTAAAAATAAAAAATATTGTAATAAAAATTAAATTAAAATTTTTTGTAAACATTTTTAAATTTGAGTTTTAATGATTATCAATATGAGAATTCAAATATATAATGATTTAAATTTGAAAGTAAATTTGCTTAAATACCACCTTTTTTGAAAAATTATGTACTTATGAATAAATATTATTGATAACATTTATTAAGATAAGATATGTTTTTAGAAAATATTTGATAAATTTAATCACATTTTTGATAAAATTAAAAATTTTCATAATTTTTTAAACTTGGTATATAACTAGTACTCACCTGTTAGAAAAAACAAATTTAAACGAAGAAATATTTTACCCTAGTAAAAATTTGACAGTTTCAAGAAAATTGTTTGACATTTATGTAACGTCATAACATAATAAAAGTGTGTTTATTTTAAAAAATCAAGAAGTATAAATTTAAATTATGGCTCAACTTTTTAAAGATAAAGATTTTTTTTCTAGTTCTAAGGAAGAAAAATTAGAAATTTGTCTGGTTCTCGTTGGATATGATGTATATATGGATCATTTCAATAATATCAAATACATATAAAAAAAAGAAAATGTTGGGTGCATCCTTATCTAAAACAAAGAAATAGTGGAACTAATTTCCTTCCAAGTTTTTGGCGTATAGTAATTTATTTGCATAGTTACTGTTAGTTAAATCCCATAAAATGGAGCTCACTTCAACTAAAGTCATTAGCTTTCTTTTTATTTCGTTGTTTATGGTATGTATCTTCACATTTGTATTATATAATCTTGAACATTCGTTTCTTCAGTTTTCTCGTATTCCAAATTCTCTTGAAAACTATAACTATAATCCTCCTCACCTTCATTTATTTTGACATTAAAAATTTATAAAAACAGCTCGAAACATGTCGAAATAACATTTGCTAGAAAAATAAAAATTTATCCTCCTAGGTAGATCTTAATCTTAAGAAAACAAATTACAGCAGTACTTTCAACTTTTTTTTTCTAGCAGCTGAATACTGAGGTGCGTACTACTTGGTATAAAACATAATGGTATAAAAGAAATTTCAGCAAAAATATTTGTTTTTGAATTTGAAGTATACTTATTGGAAACTTTGTATTTAAAATATTTGACGTTTAAAAATATTGTTGGAGGAAATTGAATGAAAATTCTTACGAGATTGAAATTCTAAGGAGACAATATTAGGTAGATATTGAGACAAAAATATAACAGATACTTATAAAATAAAAATTCAAAAAGGCTAAAAAGGCTAATGTACCAGTAATTATTTGAATGGATTCTTTGCAGATAATGTCATTCCAAGTTTATATAATTTTTAAATTATATGATTAAAAAGTGAATAGGAATATAATTATTTGGTAATGCTTAACTGATAAAATGTTTTTTTTTGAAATAGAGCGAGTAAAGCCTATTTAACTTGTATCTCGATTATTAGGTTTATTAATCGCGTTTAACTTGCAACGCAATTTAAAAAAAGATCTATGGTAATGGGTGCCGGATAAAATCCACAAATCCGAAAAGGACAAAATCCAGAATTTGTTAAAAAATGCAGAAAAGAATAAATGCATAAAAGATTAAATCTAGAAAAGACTAAATTCAGTAAAGACTAAATTTAGAGAGGAAAAAATTCAGAAAGGACAAAATTAAGTAATATAAAAACTCACTATAATTTTTTTTTAGTTTATCCTTTTTAATATTATTATATTATTATATTATAAATACCAAACAATGTACATACCATATCATAAGAATACAATTTTTTTTTTCTTTTTTTAACAATGATATAATACACAAAAAAAGAAATCAAAAACATGAAATGTGGTTAACTTAACTTACAAAACAAAAAAAAAAAAATTTTAAAATTAAATTATTCATCAATTTTTACTTTTTTCTTTTTTAACATTGACATTAAATACAAAACAATTCTTAAATTCGTAACAAAACTTTAATTTTTACAATGTGACATAATACTTTAATAACTTTAATACAAAAATTGATGACTTGAACAAAATGCACTTTAAAAATTTAAATATATAATTATAAATTACAATGACTTAAAAACAGTTGTGTAAGGTCATTTAAGGGAAAAATTTAGATATAAATGTTCTTTTTGAAATTAATGGAGAAAAAATGACTGTGCTTATTGAAGATAGTGCAATATCTATTTATTGGCTTATTTGATCTGTATTCCATTCTACGAGTTTGTTCAACTAAAAATCTCGTGTATCTTGTTTGCCCAACACCATCATTTACGAAAAATTTGTTTTTCGAATATTCAATGTGAATATTGTCATAAAGAACATCGTAGGTGAAGCAAGATGAAGAAATTTTCCTTCGAGATGACAAGGTTAGCATGTTTAAAGATTTAAGTCTTACATTGTAACTCGGAAGATTATCATAGTCAGAAGATTAAACTGAATTCTTAAAGCAAATAAGAGAAATTGTTTTTGAACTGATTCAATTCTATTGAAATTTATTTGAAAAACTGGATCCCAAATAATGTTACCATATTCTAGAATATATCGTATTAGGGAACAGTAGACAGCTTTTGTCACTGCTATATTGTTAAATTCTTTCGCTCTTCTTTTAATAAATCCCAACATTTTGTTTGCTTTAGAGATCATGAAGTCATAGTGTAAGTTAAAGCTAAGTTTATCGTCGAGGATAATACCAAGATCAGTAATACTGTACACCCGTCCAAGGGTTAGGTTTTGAATTGTGTAGTTGTTAAGGATAGAAAATCGTTTACGAGTGAAACTTATAGATTTACATTTCTCTACATTTAATTCCAAATTGTTCAATGAGCACCATTCTTGTAAATTATTGAGTTTTGACTGCAGTAGCGTTATATCAGAACAATTTTTAATGACTTGATATATTTTTAAGTCGTCTGCAAATGCAATGTGCGGTATATCACCTAATGTGTCAGATAAGTCAGAAAATTGGAATAGGTACTTTATTTAATATTTTAGAAAAGAAAAAAATAAATTAGACTTAATTCGTTCATATAATGAAATAAAATTTTCTTCGCTTAAAAAAAAACAATAACCTAAGCTTAAAGCCTTCCCCAGATCGGCGGCGGCTTATGGTACAATACATGGCGGCTTATGGTACAATACATGGCGGCTTATGTTACAATACAAATACATGGCGGCTTATGAAAATGCCCACACCAACAATATTTCCGCGCGATTTTACAGCGTTAGATTTTGCGGCAAATCTATAAATCTACATGCAAATTTTTTCAGCAAAGAAAAAGCGGTTGACAGCGTTTTTCATGCGATTTCCACAAATAAACATTTTTATTTTTAAAAATAAACGAAAGGTAAAATGGAGAACAAAGCGGAAAAATTAATCGAGTTAGTTAAAATATATGCCATATTATACGATCCTTCAAACAAAGATTATAAAAATATAAGAAAACAAGGTATAATGTAAACCAACGGTTTTTAAAAGCGCACATTTCCAAAATACAATACAAACTGTTTAGAATTGTGACTTGCACAAAAATTTGAAAATTTAAAAAATAAAATTTAAGAAATTTTGTAATAAGAAAATATGTGAAAATAGGCCTTTTCTGGAATTTTGAGGGGCTGTAAGTCCGGTATCCTTTATAACTAAGAAAAGCCGTTAACATACGTAAAAATATATTACTTGAGCTTTAATTTTTATGTCTTGCCGATGAAAAATTTGTACAGATGCTTAAGTTGCAGATGCCTAAAAATTTCAATTTTTCAGCCCTTATACCTCTTAAACAGGGAGTGGCGCAAACAAATTTTCAAGAAAACTTATACGAATTCTAAAAGTTCTTTCTGCTCTCAAAATTTCATGTTCCTATCTAAAGGCGTGCCGGAGTTATGAAAAAAGAAATTTCATGCAAAATGTGGTTTTCACACAACGGTAAATTTAAATAGTAAATTACAAAATATTGCATAATTTTAATATTGCTTTATGTAGATAATAAAATTTCCGGTCTTCTGGCGGTTTTAGATTGCAAAACTATTACGCAAAGCCTGCGATATATACATCTAAAAATGGGGCTTTTTCGTAATTTTGAAGAGCTCTAACTCTGAAACTTTCAATTTTTGAGCCTTAATAGCTAATAAACAGGGGGTGGCCCAAAAAAATTTTCTGAGCAAAATTATACTAATTCTAAAAGTTCTTTCTTGCCTCAAAATTTAAAGCCTCTATCTAGAAGCGTGCCGGAGTTATGAAAGTAGAAAAATCATGCAAAATTTGGTTTTCACATAACGGTAAATTTAAATACTAAATTTAAAAAAATTGTATATTTTTGATATTAATTTACAAAGATAAAAGAAATACCTGTCGTATGACGTTTTGAGATTGAAAAAATCTTAAGCGAAACATAAGATATATGCATTTAAAAATAGGGCTTTTTCAAAGTTTGAGGGGCTGTACCTCCGTAATGGATGGGGCTACATGAAAAAGTTGTTCCACAAAATTATTTTTTTATGAGACCTACCCATGGTTAAAATTTCTTTTCTCTATCTTTAACGATGTATAAGTTTTGTAAACAGACGCACGGACGGACGGAGAGAGTGAAACTAATAAGCAAAAAATTTTTTTGGAAATGTGCTAAAAAGATGAAATATGGCATGAAATTGGGATTAAGTTAAACGAAAATGGTAATAAATACGAAATAGTTTTTGTAATTGTATTATTTTGTTATAAACATTGTGTAGTTCTCTAATTTAAACAAGTAAATGTAACAGTAAGTTGATGCAACCGACTTATTAATGCCCTACACCGGAATAATTTGAGTTAAATCCATAAATTTTTTGGCATCTTAAACTTCTTCCCTTTTCTGTCTTATTCAACTCGAATTTGAGAAACGTAAAAGAGGCATCCTCTTGGGATATGCTTGACACCCGTGTAGAAAATTGCAAGTTTCTATCTTTATTAATTTCGAAGATATGCTTGTTAGTCCTTGGGAGCCGTGTGTCAGGTACCCGAATTGCCATTCCAATTTATGAAATCCATCTCAGGGACATAAAGAAAACATTCCAGAACACCATTGTACTAAATTTAAAGGTTCTACTTTTGTTGGTTTTGAAGATATGCTCGTTTGCTCTTGTGCTCGCCGGATGTTTCCAAAATACAAACCCATGGTTTAAATTCTGTAAATGTCAGTTTCCAATTTTACAGAAAAGGAAACATAACAGAAGATCCTTGTATTAAAAATAAAGGTTTTATCTTTGTTGGTTATTGAGATATACTCGTTTGCTCTGACGCTCGTTCGGAAGCTTCCAAAATCCGAACCCATGAACCAAATCCTCCCAAATTTTAGAGGCGTAAAGAAAACATGAAAGAACACTAGTGTACCAAATTTAAAGGTTCTATCTTTGTTGGTTTTAAGGATATACTGGTTTGCTTTAGTGCTCATTTGGAAGCTTCAAAAATCCGAACCCATGGACCAAATCCTCTTGATCTTGCGATGTGAGTTTGTTTGACGTATTCAAAAAGATGGCAGCCGCCACCTATGTACAAATTCGATTTTCATATAAAAAAATCAACATTTTAGTTTTTTGTATGGAATAGCTTTGCATATTAATTTCTCACGTCTCTCATGTCTAGATTTTGTTCTTTTTTCAGATACAACCAAAAAAAAAAATAAGTATCAAACTTATTCTATATGCATTACTTACCTTATTCAAAAAGAAGATTGTCTAAATAAATAGGGGTGGTTAGGATAGCCTCCTGCAATATTTTTTTCATTTTCAATTTTGAAAAGTTTTTTTCAATTCATTTTTATTGATCTTAATCATTTTGTTTTTTTTATGATATTAAAAGATTTTGAAATTTAAATATTTCTGGATTATTTTTTGGATTATTTTTTTAGTTTTCATCTTTTCTGAATTTTGTCTTTTTGATGGATTACATTGCATTGTCTTTCTGCATTTTAAATTATAGATTTGATAATTAAATTTCACATGTCAGTTTATTTGAAGGTTTGCATATTATTCAAAATTTTATCTTTATTTTTTTTTCGACCTGTGTGTGTTGTGTTCAAGTACTCATTAATTTGTTTACCCTCAATTTAAGTGCTGAATGACTGCTATAATTTTTTTTCAATAATAACTTTTTATAATACTTACAATAATACTTAACATAAAGACATACATAATATTATTGTAGGCAGATTATTTTTATAAAAATTCATAATAGATACTGTGAGATAAGTTATCAATATTTTTTAAATTTATGAATAATTAAGATTATCTTTGAAGTGTATTTGATTCATTAAAAATTTTCTGCATTCTTTTTAACTTTTTCCGCGGGCCATATTCTTTTTTGTCTCTATATAGCAAGCCTTTCAAAAGTTCTAGATTTTTTTATGAAAAGTGTCGCTAAAACATCTTTAAACCCTCATATCTCGAAAAGGGCCTAGAATAGACCCATCCCCCTTCAGTACGATTTGTTGTTCGTTTCGAGATGCCCGATCACCCATATCAAGGAAGACCATCGAGTCGGAAACACCGTATAAGCAAAATAATATAAATTAAAAATTAAAAAATATAATATAAATTCTATTTTTTTGTTTTTCTTTAAGTTTTCCAAACTAATTAAAATAAAACAAGTAAATGTAACAGTAAGTCGATGATACCGACTTATTAATACCCTACACCTGAATAATTCGAATTAAATTAAAAATCCATAAGTTTTTTTGGCAGCTGCTTGAACTTCTTCCCTTTTCTGTCTTATTCAACTCGAATTTCAAGAACGTAAAAGAGGCATCCTCTTGACATATGCTTTACACCTTTGTAAAAAATTTTAAGTTTCTATCTTTATTAATTTCGAAGATTGTTAATCCTTAAGAGGTGTGTGTCAGGTACCCGAATTGCCACTCCAATTCATCGAAACCATCTCAGGAACATAAAGAAAACATGCCAGAACACCATTGTACTAAATTTAAAGGTTCTACTTTTGTTGGTTTTGGAGATATGCTCGTTGCTCTTGTGCTCGTCCCGAAGTTTCCAAAATACGAACCCATGGTTCAAATTCTTTCAAATGTCAGTTTCCAATTTTACAGAAAAGGAAACATAACAGAACACCTTTGTACTAAAAATAAAAGTTCTATTTTTGTTGGTTGTGGAGATATACTCGTTTGCTCTGGGGCTCGTCCGGAAGCTTTCACAAATTTCAGAAACATAAATCAAACATGAAGGAACACCATTCTGCCTAATTTAAAGGTTATATCTTCGTTGCTTTTGGAGATAATATCATTTGCTCTGAGGCTCGTTCGGAAGCTTCCAAAATCCGAACCCAAGGATCAAATCCTCTCAAATTTCAGAGACCTAAATCAAACATGAAAGAACACCATTCTGCCAAATTTAAAGGTTATATCTTTGTTGTTTTTGGAAATAATTTCATTTGCTCTGGAGCTCGTTCGGAAGCTTCTAAAATCCAAACCCATGGACCATATCCTCTTAAATTTCAGAGACATAAATCAAACGGCAAAGAACATCATTGTAAAAAATTTAAAGGTTCTATCTCTGTTGGTTTTGGAGATAATCTCGTTTGCTTTGGGGCTCGTTTGGAAGTTTCCAAGATCCGAACACATGAACCAAATCCTCTCAAATTTCAGAGACATAAATAAAACATGAAAGAACACCATTCTGCCAAATTTAAAGGTTATATCTTAGTTGGTTTTGGAGATAATCTCATTTGCTCTGGTGCTCTTTCGGAAGCTTCCAAAATCCAAACCCTTGGACCAAATCCTCTTAAATTTCAGAGCCATAAATCGAACGGGAAGGAACATCATTGTACAAAATTTAAAAGTTCTATCTTTGTTGATTTTGGAGAAAATCTCGTTTGCTCTGGGGCTCGTTCGGAAGCATCCAAAATCCGACCCCATGGACCAAATCCGACCCCATGGACCAGACCGATTTTGTCCAGATTCGAACTTAGCCTTCCTTTCGTAATTAGTAACCTACTATATAAATTTCATCAAGAAAGCTTTATTAATTTTTGAGTTATCGTGCGAACGGACGGACGGACATCGTTAAATCGACTCAGGAGGTGATCCTGATTCAGAATATATATACATGTCCATATCTAACTCGCTTCCTTTTGGTGGTTACAAACACCATACTAAAGTTAATAACCTTAGGTGTAGGGTATAAAAATAGGGATAGGAGCGCTCCCTATGCTCATATCTCAAAAACGTTTTATCAAAATCTTGTTTCTTAATATCTCGTTTTTTCAAATCTCGTTTTTTTAAAAATCTCGGTAAATCTTTTTTTTCCCGAAAATACAGAAAAAAATAAGGAATTGCAATTTTTAATTTTTATCGAATAGGATATCGATAGGAGCGATTTTAGAGTTGGATTCAAAAACGGGGTTTTTCGCTTTTTCCAGAAAATTTATATATTATATATGTATATGTGAGAATTTGAAAGGATTTTGGAGTTGGATTTAAAATCAGAGCTTCAATAATTTGTCTAACAAGGGTTTGGGGGTGGCAGCCACCATTTCTTAAAGATTTTGATGTTGAAATATGTATGAAAAAATATAATTAGGAGAGAGTTAAGAGTCGGTTGAATCAGGGTTTCAATAATTTGTTTAGCGGAGAGATGGGGGCAAAGGTCTACACTACTTCAATTGCAAAAAAAAAATTAGGACGTATTTAAGAGTTTAAATATATGTCTTTTGATATCCATATCTTTTTTTTTTTAAATGTACCAAAAATAAAAAAAAGCAAAAAAAGAACGAAATTTTGATAAAACGAGCTTTTGAGAAACGAGCGTGAGTCCAACCAATTTGGGTGTGAATCCAATCTAAAAAAAAATAATATTGGTATAAAATGAAAAACAAACTAAAAATTTTAGCTTTTGTATTAGATAAACTAAATAAATTAAATATTAACAAATTAAAATATTTCTTCTAGAGTTAATTAATTTAAGACTAACATATTTTTTATAAAACTTTTTAAATATTGTATGCAAAAAATGAATGGAATAAAATAAAAAAGAAAAACAAAAAAAAAAGGACACGAAATAGATATGAAGAAGTATAAAATTTTTCTACTTAGTATTAAATTCTGCGTTGATATAACAATGTGCGTTTAGCAGTCTAACACAATAGGTTCGGGTAGTTACAAAATTTATACTCCATATCTTGGTACTTAATAAAACTAGACATGAAATTTTGTAAAAAAATTATCAAATAGATGAAAAAACCCGACGTTTGTACAATTTGGTAGGTTTGGCGCAAGGAGATCGAGTATAGCTACCATTCAAATCCAAAATTTATATAAATATATTTTGATACAATTAAGCCAGATTTCTTAAATTTTTTAAGAGGTGATTCAATTTTATGGAAACATCATATATTATATTCGTAATGGTATTCTAGAGTTGACACAATCTACACTCTTTTTCATTTTTATTATTTATTTAAATTCTTATCTCTTTGGACTTCTTTTAACGATAATTTTTTAATAAAATAATTTATCACCAAGTTGTGAAAAATTTTCTAATGATTAGAGGTGTTCTACGAAAGTTCTTTAGTACATTCTTCAAAAGTTCTTCATAAAGGCTTTATAGTAAAGTTAGATTTAAGAATAAATTTATATAATAAACACTAAATTAAGTAGACGTAATGATTAACATATATTATATTTTGGTTAAGGTTATAAAGACTTAAATTATTTCCGACAACATTTTTTTTGTGCTTGTATTAAATAATATTATGTATTGGGTTGATGTAAATAAAAAAAAAAAAGTTGGTATACATAAACTATATTCTATATTTTATTTCCTTTATAAATAAATAAACATTATAAAAAACTTATCATATAGTTAAATTAAATTTATGATAGAAGAATAACTCCACCCTTTTCAATATGGACAGTTTGGTTCTTAAAAAAAAAAAATAAATCAAATTTAGATTTTTTCATTCTATGAATTATTAAAATTTTTTTATAACTTACTATCTGCAACAATCCAAGAACCTTTAACACTTTGACCACATGTTACTCCAACAAAATTAATCGGAAACCATTGTTCAGAATGTTTATAAACTAAAAATGGAAATTTTTCGTGCATTTTTCCAACTAAAATATCACCGTCCTGTGTCCATCTAACCCAAAATCCACGAAATTCTTCAGTACTTAAAATACTTGGAGTATTAGTTTTAATCGGTATACTGTAAATAAATTCACAAATTTAAAAAGACGAATTTAAAAACATTTCTTAACAATTATCAATCATATACCTATTACCATTATCATTTAGAATAATGGCACTGGCATCATTATTCCAGCCACCAATTATAATTTTAATTTTTGGATTGATATATTGAGCATCATTACTTAATGAAATGTGAGCTTCATGAGCAGCCTTGATCCAAACATTGAAACAACCTTTCCTTCCAGCTGGTACATATCTAAATTGATAGGGATCTGATGTTTCGATTACTATTTTCAAAATAATAAAAAGAAAAAAAAAACAAAAATATTTAAGTATATACAGCTAATATGACTAAATACAGTTTTAAAGCTGATAAGTCTTTAGCAGTTAGTTGCTTAATGTTAATTCTAATTTCAATTTTAATTAATAAAAAATAATAATAATAAATACAGGTTTTAAGTAAATTACCAGTAGAATTATGATATGAGTCATTTAATAAATTATTTTTTTGTAATTCTGCAGTTAATATATTATAATTATCTAAATGTAAAGTTTTAGCACTAACTAAAAATATACAAATACATGCGAAATATGAAATTTTAATAAACATTTTTGAAATTATAGAATTTTTGCGTTTTTTTTCTAATACAAATTTAAAATGGATTGTGATATTTTTAATATAAATTGATTTGCTTTTATAGTATATTTGCCTTGTTGAAAAACAAAAAAATAATTTTGATAATATTAATTGATAAGGAATTGTTATCTAAATATATTGATTATATTTATGAATTTATTAATTTAAAATATGAATCTTAAATGTTTGTAAAAAATATAGGAAATTTAATTCAAAAAAATTAAATTAAAATATTTCCGGGAACTTTTGTTAAAATTAAGGGCTCTACTATGGTAAATTTTGTATCCGCATAGGACCAAATGTTTATATCTGCAAGATACTTGTTGTTGCCACGTTTCTAAAAATATATATCTTTAATAGCGTATTTTATTCTTTAAGGACGAAAAGGACATTTGAAAGCATCCTTGTTGTTTTAGTGTTTTTATATAAAAACCGTTATATCTGATAATCTGTAAGATATAATATATATATTCGGTTTTTTTATCTTATAAGATAATAATCTGAAAAATATTTTAACAGTTATTTGGTGACGATAGGTATTGCCGTTCTGGAGATATTGTATAGTTGAAAGTTGAAAATTTTTGAAAAAAAAAACAATCTTTTTTATTTTTCTTTAAAAACCAAATATCTCATGATTTTACCAAAACCCCCCCCCTCCCCCCAATATTTATACACTGTTGGAAAGGTGTTTTTCTATAATTCGTACATACATATTTTGTATCTATATTTGTATCTATATTTTGTATCTATATTATACAATATTTGAAAATCCACTGAATGTTTGATATTTTTGACATTAATGTTAACAAGCATTAACATTTAAAGTATGATTTTACGGGTGTCCTTTCAGCTTTTATAACTGTGAAGTGTGAACCAATAAATATTATAACATTTAATTTTTATTATTGTTTATAAGATTTGCTAGCTAGGCTAATTGTAATTGAAATTAATTCTTCTTTTCTAATTTCTTTAAATAATTTTCTTTCATATTGAAAATTCCAGAATGAGTTTAAATATATGGTTCTCCGGTTGATTTTACAGATAAATCGTAAAAGATAATTTATTAAAACAAATAATATTTGAAATATAATCTTAAAGTAAAATATCATATTAAAGGAAAAAAAATAAATTTCTTACTTTAATTTAGTAAAAATCCTAAAATTATATTTATGTAACAAAATACATATCTTTTTTTATTGTTATTTATTCAATTTATTTCGGTTTATTGTATTAAATGTTGTTTGTTTTCTTTTCTCTAATGATGTAATTTCATAAAAATGATTATTTTTTCCTACTATTAAAGTTACAGTTTATGTTTTATTACAGTCTTAGAAAATGTATGTTTTAATTTTTACCGTTTGAAGTAATTTATTTTTTAAGAATAATTAATACTTTACGATAACAAAAAAAAAAAACATTTTTTATGATTAGTGTTTCTCATTTTCTATACAATATCTTTTAATAAATCAAAAAGATTTATGTAGATTTTTAGTATATTTTTCATGAAATTAAAAAAAAATAGTGATTATCAGATTCATTGTCCTTTTATCTATCTGTTTGTAAAAGAAACGTTATTTCAGATACAGCTATAAAATTTTAACCATAGTTGTCTAGCCAAATTTTCTAACTATAGATTCAGCGAAATTTAAATCGCTATAATTCTAGTTCATCTAGATATTTTTACAATCTGATACCATCAAATGAAAGGAAATTGTTTAAGATTTTTTTTCATTTTAAAGGGTTTCTCAGATAAGAGTGTAAATATTTCAGAGAGTGATTCCTAAGCCTTAAACTATAAATAAATCGTATTGGAAGGGATAGGGTCTTTTTTCAGTCAGTCCTTTTTGAGATTTCAGGAGTTTTTTTGATTTTTGTTTTATATTATTAATTGTTGCATAACTTACTCAACTTATACTTACTTTTAACTCACATGCAGAACAACCAAACAACAGAACAGTACAGAAACAACCCCTTCTACAATTTTTTTTAGTTTTTCCTCAGGAATCATCTCTTGCACTTTTATTTATTGATAATATTTACATTCTTATGCGCAAAATACCATTTCTATATGGGTAAACATAAAAGTTTTTTTAATTTTTTAAAATTTTGTTATAAATTTACCGTTATGTGAAAACCAAAATTTGCTCGCCGTATTCTTGCAATTAAAATCTTTAAAAATTTTTAGAATAGTAAAATGTTTGAAAATAAGCTTTGAAAGTGATAAATACTTTGAAAATAAGCACAAGTTAACTTCAAAAATAACTTGATATTATATTTTAAAAATCAAAAAATATTTTTTTTTAGCTGTATTATAGCATTTTCTTTATTATTTAGGGTTGTTTTAAAATTGAAGAAAAGTATTTTTGGATTTTAAAAATTTTTCTTATAGAAAAAATTCTAAGAAAAAATTAAACATTCTGAAGCAGAAATAATCAGAATTCTTGAATGTTTAATATATTATCGTTTTGAAAATGTTCCCCTTTAAAACTCCTGACTTTAACATAATGGTTTAATTACTTTTATTTTTGTGAGTGTATAATTTAAGTAGATTGTGGTTACAACCTTGAAAAATAAGAATTATTTGGTTTTATGTTTTTTTTTATTGTGAATTTTTCTTAATAAATCCATAAAAAATCTTCAATTTTTCTTTCACAATATTTATAAAATCAATTTAACTAAAATTTAACTTTTCAATATATAATTTTATATATTTATATATTATAAATGTTAATGAAAGTCTATGATTGAACTGTAGAAAATACATTATATTTTTATAACAGATTTTAATTTTTTTTTGTTTGATTTAAGATAAAATCGTAAACATTTCATTCAAACACCTTCCAACAAACCTCCTTTAGATTAAAATCTAATTGTATATTTTTGGAATATCTAATATATATTTTAGTAAGAAGGATAATAATAGATTTACGATATTCTATCTTGATATTCTTACATTATTTGAATAGAGTGTGTAATATGTGTTGTAGTATTTTGCAATAGGTAGTAATGTTTAAGTCAGTTTAATTTTTCAAACCTTATTTAGCAAAACTAATTTTTCTAGTATGCATGGCATAATAGAACCTAGAAAAATTCCTATAAAGTACTACAATACTGATATTTAAGTTTGAAATGGGGGTAGAAATATTTTTATTTTTTTAGGTACCGATACTCAAAAAAAATTATTATACAACAATTATAGTTAGGTCAGGACAGGTTATATAATTATAATTTTATGGTATACATATATACAAAAATGTGAAATTACAACATCTACAAAACATCTTCTTACCAACAGATAATCTCCTTATACTTTAGATTTTTTTTTTGCTTTTTTGTACCACGTCTTGTACTTCTTTACATTAATGGTGGGATATCCTGTATTTAAAGAGATGATGATACTCGATAGATATTTGATACTTTTAAATTAATTTTAATTTATTTAAATTAAAAGATCTAGGTATAAGACGTATTTTTTACCTGTTATTTTTTTTTTATAAAATTAAATAGGGTAATTAGAATATTTGTAGGTATGACTTCTCTTCAGGAATTTACATCATCTATATATGTCACGTGTTTAAATAATTGTATAAAAAACTAAATTTTTTATAAGATTTTGCTATCTAATGCTCTACAAACGTAATAACGAGTTATAGTTTAACGGTTTGTTTATATCCGACATTTTGATTTTTATACAGTATTAGCTTATATCATTTTCGGTAGAATTCCGAAACCGACTCAAAACTTCAGAAAAGTTTTATTAATATGCTGTTATTCAGTATGTGTTATATTCAGAAATTTTGTAATTACATTTTTTAGTGTTTTATGTTGATTTTTGTTGCATTTTTTATTTATTTTTTTTTTAATTGCATTTTTCTGCCACATAAATGTGAACAGGAAATTAAACAGCCTTTCCTGTTCAGGCGTGGCTGTAAATGTCGTAAGGGGGAATAACTCTTACGACGTGTGTGGGACTCGAACCCACATTCCTCGATGTTTACAGAGTATTTTATACGCTCTTACCCACTATGCTAACGAGGCCCCACTCATTTTTTATTTCTGAGAAAAATTTAAATTTAATTTAATTTTTAATTTTATTATTTTTTAACCTGCCACGTACTAAGTTTTAAACATAAAATGTTGATAAGTGTTTGTAACAAGAACCATATAATAATTAAAATTGGTGTCACTAAAAAATCATAAATTATTAAAACTATGAAATAGTGATGACAAACTTAAAAATTCTGTTTCAAACTTTTTATAATTTCTTGCTATTATTGGCATGTATGTTTATATATATGTATATGCAAAAACGTAAACATATCTATATGTAAAAACGTATTTAAATTGTGTGAAACATACGTATACTGTTTCAGACAATTTAAATAAGAAAAGTATCTGGAGGACAATAAAAACCATGATGAGTAATACGAATAAAAGAAATAATTTTTTTTTGTTTTTACTTGAAGAAAGATTTGTCACTACGTGCAATGATATTTGAAAAAAAAAAAAATTAAAGCATGAAAAATTATTATTTCACATCTATTATATTCTAGGGGCATGGATTCTGAAGGAAGTTTAAGTTGTATACTTATATTGTATGTAGAAGTTTAAAAAATTTTCTCACTAAAAAGATGAATTCACAAAAATGAAGCTTTAGTTTTATTATTGCTTTTTTTTTTTTAGATATTTTTACTATTATGTTCAGTAGTACAAACCTATTATACTATAGTTTCCTTTTTCTTGCAATTTTTATTGTGTTAACATCATGCCATAAATTTTGTTCATATAACATTTGCATATTTGTAGATTTCCTTTAATATTTTCCTATAACAAAAGCATAGTAATACTTAAATATAACATATCTGTTATATTAAAAAAAAAAATTCGCGGCTTTCGGCACGAGAAATTAGGCTTTCCGAAGAAGTCAAATATTTACTGTTTCAACCCATATTTTTATAGATGCTGTACAAATGATAGTCACGGTTATATTAAAATTTCTCCTTCGTTTCTAATGCATAGAACTTATGTATGATATACTCAAAAATTAAATTCTTGATTAATATTACATGACTTATGAAGTTAACTCAGCAAATTTCCACATCATTTTAAACGCACACCACCACTTGGCGCGTTAGCTGAAATTTTAGTTGGTCAGTTTCTCCATTAGGCATATAATACCATCATCATTTTATGATACTCTATTAATTAACTACTAGAATTAAATTTTATATAAATTTTTTAAATTATATAAAAAAATGTAATTCCTTAAAATTACCCTAATTAACCGTCCCATACTAAGAGAACCTAAATTACTTTCATAAAGGCATGGTATAATCTATTCAGGTTTGCAAATAACCAATTTATTTAAAATACTACATTAGTTGTACCACGATTAACAGCTGAAATGAAACTGAACAATTATCTCTCAAATAATTAGCTATACTAAATTATTTGGTTCATATATTAAGTCAATAGTAAAAACCTCAATAATAATTTTATTTTAAGAAATTAATAATCTGTTTTATGACCGACCTGCCGAATTATCGCAAAAAAAGATTCTAAAGTAAAAGTTTGATTCATAATTGTTTAAATTTTTATTAGTTTCTTAAAGTTTGTTTAATATTACTTCACGAGAAATAATTCGTTGTTTCTTCAGGTCCTTCATATTGTTGTAATAATCAGCTGCATTAAATACGCAAAGCTTAATACATTGGCACACTATCAGATGGCAATTAATAGAAATGTAAAATTGGGAATATCATAACTTGATATCTCTTTTGCTAAATTATTTAAAGTTTGCGTAAGAGTGAGATCAGATCGCTGCCTCATTATTTCAGTCAAGCAGAAATATTTAAAACTATCTGAAAGAGCATTATATATTAAAGATTAATAAACTTAAAACTTAAACGGATAATTTCCGCAAGTTTCCTAAACTAGAACTGATAAGTATCTGAATAGAATGTTGATTTTAAAAATTTATTTTAAGCGCGCATCTAAAAGACTGAACATTTTAGGTCGTTAGGAAATTTCAAATATATTTTTTTTTATTTAACAACAATTGTTAGGTTACATCTAATGGTGGTTTTTTGAATTACGTTTTGGCTATTGGTAGTTATTTAAGTTCAGCCTGTTAATAATAACATAACTGATACACATAAGTATGTGAAATACAATGGTAATGGAATGGACTAATAAATATCAATACTAATAAACAAATTTCTCATAAATTATTTTATTTTGCCATTAGAATATCCGGATGATATAATATCTGAAATCCCTACAAGTTGGAATATTACCTGAAATATTTCAATTTAAAACATTCTTAAATTTTAGATATTTTTCTTTAAAAGCTTCATTGATATTTCATGATTGAAAAGATTTTATATTTATTGTCGCATCTAGTGCGGTGGAAAGCTCATATTATACCTACAGCAAGATTGTTCCTGAAACTCCCGATAGTTAATTAAATTACATACAAATACATACCCTGAACATGAGGAGAATGCATGGATGAAACTATAATGGGATAGTGATACTTTCTGATAAAATGTATTCCGGAAACTCCCGTTGAATTTGTAAATAGTTTTTTTCACTGGAACAACCCTTATTAATTTTATTTCTTTTATACTCTAAAGTTTCAGCTTCTGCTCCTTATTACTTTTTTATTCTTAGTATTTGATAAAGTGCTCGATAAAGTTATAAAAATGCTTGCAATTCCGAATTGACGAGTTTTTGCAAGTACTTTATTCCTTTTCTTTTTCCAATTTATAGGACAGGATCTAAAGTTTTTTAAGATTCTGTACCGCATTGCACATAATTCATTAATGAAGGCACATTTAATCACGTTTTTCACAGTAACAGAGGATTGAGAGCTGCATTATTTCTCAACAAGTGTTTATAGCATTGCTTTTATTTGTAATTTATATATTTTTTTGAATGCATTTAATAATTTATTGTTTCTTCTGCATTTTTCCCTTTATCTATTTAATACTTCTATCGCAACCACATTCTGAAAAGAGAGATTGATCACATTGAGCATGTGGTAGCGAACCAAATTAAATAAATAATTGGGTTACTACTTTATTTCATTAGCCTGTATTTCATATTATACAAAAATATATATTATATAAATATTCTGTAAAAGACTTATAACATTGACTTTGAATTCACTAAAGTCGCTACTAATTATGATTCTCACATATACGTATATATAAATATTGTGGAAAAAGCGTATAGTCCTTTGAATCCAACTGTAAAAGTTTTCTAAATTCAGAATCTCACATATACAAGTAGATATGTATAAATATTCAGAAAAAAAACGAATACCCTGATTTTGAATCCAACTTTAAAATCCCTAGTAATTCAGAATCTCGCATATTCATATAAATAAATATTCTGCAAAAAGCGTATATTATCCTGCTTTTGAATCCTCCTAAATATTTTTTCTCCTTTCTCCTAAATATTAATTTCAAATTTCTCCTAAATATTTTTTCTGCATACTATTTTAAATACTTTATTGTTGAAATATATCCAAAGTTTTTTTTTTTTAATGTATTTTTCTGCCACCTAAATGTGGACAGAAAATTACACAGCCTTTCCTGTTCATGCGTGGCAGTATTTATCGTAAGGGGGAATAACTCTTACGACGTGTGTGGGATTCGAACCCACTCTCCCTCGGTGTTTATAGCGTATTTTATATGCTCTTCTAGTGGGTAAGGCCATATATCAAAATAATTTCCAGTCAAATGAAATAAAGGTAAATGAAATTCAGGCAAGTGAAAACAATCAAGCGATACTACAGGCAAATTGCAAAAAATACAGGCAAATGATACTGCAAACAAATGAAATACAGGCATATGAGATGTTCCCTAATTATTACTGTACAAAAATTATTTTAACTTTATTTGAGTAATCAATTTAAGAATAAAAAATATTTTTTGTATTTTTAAACTTTTTTTTTTTCGTTTTTGTTTAAAATATTGTGAAAGTGGCATTAATATAATTAAAGATTTTTTTTTTATAAAATTAAAATTTTTTATTTTCAAATAAATATGATTACAATTTAAAATGTTTACGCTCCAGTAAAATTTAGTGTACCAATCATTTTTAATTTATATTTGGAAAATACCCGCTAACGCACAAAAATTATTGACCTGGAAATTATTAACAATTTTTAGATTAACTGTTTTTTTATTTCAGCAAAATTAACTTTTTTTTTTCTTTCAGTATTGATTTCCCCTGCTAAAAGAGCCTTCATAAAAATGTAAAGGTAAAATCTGTAACCTAGTAAATTTTTTTCATAGGCTTTTAAAAGCATAGCGCTTGCACAAATCATTATCAAAACCTAATTATTTTATTTTACAAATTTTTGGGTGTATTTTTTTTCATGTGTTGAACAGGAATTCGTAAGTATTTCTTACATTTAAGCTTCTGAATTAGTGAGGCTTTGTAATTTGTTAGAGTTGGAGAAAATGATAAAAAAAAAATTTAGGTAAGGTAATTAGATATTACATGTATAATTTATGTTATAAGTTATTTGCCATAAAATATGTTAGCTCAGAGAAATACTTTAAATTTAATAAACGAGAATAGAATTTTTTTTAAATTTTTCTATTATTGATTCAAAATTAATTTTTTAAATATGTATGTATATTTTAAATAATAAATAATTTCTAAATTTAGATATAAAAAAAAACGAGGAAGAGTGCAGTAGAGTAGACTGTGTCAACTCTGGGATACCCGTATGAACATAATATATCCTGTTTCTATAAAACTTGATCATCTTTTAAAAACATTCAGATGTTTTAGTACCGAACTACAGAGATATATTTATGTAAATTGTGGAGTTGTATGATAGCTACCCGAATCTATTGCGCCTAGCTTCATTAAGTTCCAAGAAATGCAAAAAGCCTGAACTGGCTGCTTTAGACCAATCAAATTTTACAAAAGTTTTTGGCATGCAACTCGACTTTTTCACTAAATTTCAGATAGCTAGCTTCAATAGACACTGAGTTATTTTCATTTAAAAAGAGAAGTTGTATGGCAACTATCCGAACCTGTCATATCATCACAACCAAATTTTACAGAAGTTGTTGCCATAAATAATTAATTAAATTAAATTTTAATAAAAATAATTTTTGAAATTTTGAGGGGCTGTAAGTCTGAAACCCTATATAAGTAAGAAAAACAGTTAGTACACGTAAAAATATATTACTGGAGCTTTAATTTTTATGTCTTGCCGAGGAAAAATTTGTACAGGTGCTTAAGTTACAAATGCCTAAAAATAGTAAATTTTCAATTTTTCAGCCCTAATACCTCTTAAACAGGGGGCGGTGCTAAAAATTTTTCTAATGAAACCTATACTAATTCTAAACGTCCTTTCTTGCTTCAAAATTTCAGATTCCTATCTAAAGGCGAGCCGGAGTTATGAAAAAAGAAATTTCATGCAAAATATGGTTTTCACATAACGGTAAATTTAAACAGTAAATTACAAAATATTGCATAATTTTGATATTGCTTTATGTAGATAATAAAATTTGCGGTCTTCTGGCGTTTTTAGATTGCAAAACTATTACGCAGAGCCTGAGATATATACATCTGAAAATGGGGTTTTTCGAAATTTTGGAAGAGCTGTAACTATGAAACCCTATATAACTAAAATAAACCTTTAACACACGTTAAAATATATTACTGTAGCTTTAATTTTTATATCTTTTCGAAGTAAAATGTGTACAGGTACCTAAGTTATAGATGTTTAAAAATAGCAAATTTTCAATTTTTGAACCCTAATAGCTCATAAACAGGGGGTGGCCCAAAAAAATTTTTGAGCAAACTTATACTAATTCTAAAAGTTATTTCTTGCCTCAAAATTTCAAGCCTCTATCTAAAAGCGTGCAATGAAAGTAGAAAAATCATGCAAAATGTGATTTTTACATAACGGTAAATTTAAATACTAAATTTAAAATAATTGTATAATTTTGATATTAATTTACAAAGTTAAAAAAAAATACCTGTCGTGATGTTTTCCGATTGAAAAAATCTTAAGCATAACATAAGATATATGCATTTAAAAATAGGGCTTTTTTAAAGTTTGAGGGGCTGTAGCTTCGTAATGGATGGGGCTACATGAAAAAGTTGTTCCACAAAATGAGACCTACACATGGTTAAAATTGTTTTTCTCTAGCTTTAACAGTGTAGAAGTTTTGTAAACAGACGGACGGACGGACAGAGTGAAACTAATAAGCCAATTTTTTCAAATTTTTTTTTTGGAAATGTGCTAAAAAAAGTACATTTAAAATTACTTGCATATAAATAAAATAATACATATAGAAAAAGACATGTACGTTTATATATTTAAAAGATCATATACTCATTCGATTTCTCCAAACAATAACGATGTAAATTAAGTTTGATATCACGTATAAATATTTCCAATATTTTTGAACTGAACTCATTTTTCTCAAAACATCATTTTAGATTTAGACTAATTTATATTGTTATAGTTCGGGCCATCGATATTTAATTTTATAAATCGTATTTATTCAAAACTTTTATTAAAAGAAAATAAAGTCAACAAAGCTTTTATTTTTTTCGTTCTCTGATTTAAAATGAGTAGAGTATAAAGCTTTAAGCTTTTTTTATTTCTTTCTTTTTATTTTAAAGAGCTTGAATGAAGGTTTTTATTTTATATGAATAATGCACATCTAGTTGTATTCATTATCTTTGCTTTTACTGTATGTACTCTTTTTTGATTGAGTGTGGTGAATTATATACTGTGTATAATATAGCGAGTATAGCAATAGAGAGAAAAAAAAAAGTATCCATGCACGTCTTTAATACCTATGTAGTCGTACTATAACATGTTTATTGCGATGCGGTACTTAAAAGGTTTTCTGGGATTTCAAATTTCGATATTTAATATACATATCATCTTATCTGTTTTTTTAAAAGAAATTTATTTAAAGATTATAAATAATTTAAGATATTGTGTGTACATAATCATCATTTAACAAACATTTAACTTTTTAATACTTTTAGATTTATTGTTCTTGTACAGCTCCTATATTATAGCAGTTTTTTTTGTTTTTTTAGTTTATTCCCCTACCACATAAATGTGACAAGGAAATTACACAGCCTTTCCTTTCCAGCCGTGGCTGTAAATGTTGTAAAGCGGAATTATTCTTATGACGTGTGTGGGATTCGAAACCACACTTCCTCGGTCATTACAGCGTATTTTATACGCTCATACCGACTAGGTCACCGAGATCCCTGTAGCAGTTAAATATTAATATAAAAAAGTTTGTATTAGGAACCTATGCAAAATAAGAAAATTTAGTCTATTGAAGACGGATGATTGTAAACCATATTTTACTTTATTTACTCTATAAACCATATTTTACTCGTTTTCTCATTTTCTGGACTATAATCCTCTTATGGTTCTGAAATGTGTTTACCTTTAAGTTATACCTACTTAGTTGAAAATATATATTTTAGCTCTGTTTTGTTTGGAAATTACACGACCTATACATATCTTACCTTATGATTTTACATGATTTTTACACTACTTTTACTATCAATTAAAATCAATATCAATCAGAATCTTCCAGTTCCATTTAAAACGGAGAGTTAAATTTTTAAAGACTATTGCTTTTGTTTTGAATTATCTAACTGCCTTCTGTATCAATAACTGTCTATTAGAAGATACCATTTAATCAGTAGTTTCATTTAATTTTTGGAAATATATAAAAAAAATTTCATTTTTTTTTAACAGAAAATAAACGAATATTAGATATTATGTTAATACATAATACAATACAATACAATTCCTTACCATTATTTTTTAATAACAATAGGTTTATTATTCCAATATTTCTAGTACTACTTTTTGTAAAATTTGGAAAATAATAAACCTAGCTTTATCTATAATTATATTAGGTAGGATTTCTTAAAACGTTCTATACTAAAAAATTGAAGAAAATTTCTTGAGACATTTATAAAAATAAACAAAGTGATTTCCAAAAATGGTAAATAATAAATGGTAAAATGTAAATGTACACGATTTAAAAAGCTTCAGAAATTTTCTTTTTTGATTGAAAAAATATTCAGTAGAACTTAAATTATTACCCTTTTAATAATTGAGTTTCTTACGACGTTAGTGGACTAGATCCTAATAATATTTGTTTAAAAGTAATAAACTCTTCCAGAAAATTAATTTTCAATAAGATCTATTTATGGTTAATTTTTTTATTGTTTCATTGTTTCATGTTAGATTGAATTAGATTATTTAAAGGGAGAATAATTACCACTGCGATCTTCTGATGTACATCTATTACTACGTTACAATCCCCCTATTAGTACATGTTGTGGATTTTGCTACAACTTATAATACTTTTGTCACCCCTTCTGCCTCTAAGAAACTAAAGATGTGTAGAGGCTTGGCAGTTCATCTTAGGTAAAGCAGTAACCTCCTTTGAGTACATAATATGTTGGCCAAAGTAAAGATTTTAGGAGATAGTTGAACGTTGTGATCTTATTCTGCAATTATTGATATTCCCATTTGTTACGTTATTTCTATACCTATGTAGTTTTGTTCACAAAAGTTATTTTTTTATATAATCTTATATAAAAACTATACTGAACTAGAGCAAAAACTATTTCTTAATTCATAGGTTATTCTAAAGAGTAAATATAAAACAAATCATGGTAATGTTATAACAAACTTTTTAAAAATACTGTTTAATACATAGTGCATACTGTAACCTTAAACAAAATTCATTGAAAATTCTTTATATTCGTACTCGTAATGTTAAATGTAAATAGGATAAAATTAATTTATAAATCAATTAAAAAATATAAAGAAACTATTAAAAGATATGTAAACATTATTCATTCAATGTAAATTATAGTTATAAATATTTAATGGAAAAAGGACCTTTTAATATTGACTTAGTCTCTAAAAATTTTAAAAATATACAAATATTTTTTTATAACACAGAAATAAATTATATTCTTATATATATAATTTATTTAAAAATAAATTATTAATTAAAGGAATACTGAAAAGTTCACATACAAAAAACAAATAGATAACCTTAAACAGATTATTATAACCCAAAAATAAGATAAATTTTAAAAAACTAATAGGGTTCATAGTTCAAATGCTTAAGTCCACAATAATTTGTAAAAAAATTTGTTAAATACTTTTATAATTTTCTCCAAGACTTTTAAGTTGATAATAATAAAAAAATTTCGCCATAATCGATATCATTGACTTAAATATGACGTGTTAAATTAATGTCAAAAACGTGAACATAACGCATTTGAATTTTTCTGTGATTAGTCTCAATGTGATTGACAGAACAAAAGAAAATAATAACAATTTTAATATAAATAATTTTCACTTAGTCTAACATTATTAGCTCCGTTCTTTTTCTTTTAAACTAATAAAAAAAACGTCTGCAACAAAATAAAAATTCAATTTTTTATTTGTAAACGAACAAAATATGTCATACTAAAGCGTCCTGTACACGTTAAAATATCAATTGATTTAACTTTGCCATGTTATCAACGTCTGTCGCGTCTCTGGCACGACGAGAGTAGTCGGCTGTATGTAATTACGGGTATAAATAATAATTGTTTGACATTTCGAAACATTTTGGTTACATCGTTTGCATTTTGGTCATATCTCCATACAAGTAATAACATAAATTCAATCAATAATTTAAATAAAAACAAAGGTTTTATATTTCGAAGTTGAAGGTAGGGCAGTAAGAATTATACAATTTGTTAAAAGTATTAACCCTTGTTTTATTCATATATTAGTCTCAAAGCATAAATGATATATTTAGTATAAATAGTATGGTTGAAGATGAAAATGAGATAATGGACCAAATTCGCAAAGGGCCTTGAACTCAAATTTTACTTTTTCAAATAAAAGCTACACCTAAACTAGTAGCTCTAAGATCGATTTATCATAGCTTAAAAATAAGCCATTTGACATTTCATAAAATTTCAATTTTTTATTTAACCTTAACCAATTAAAACGTAGTGTACACGTTTTTACATCTAACTATATTAAACCTTTTTTAACTTTTTTTTTGTGAAGAATATCTGAAGTATCATTTACCTAAAGTATTCAAGATTTTTTATTTAAGCAAAATATTATATGTATTTATATCAAAGATACATATACATAATAATATAATAATTTTTAATTAAGTATAAAAGTATTTAATGGATCCTTTTATATAAGATGTAATCATTAACTTTGTAATAAATATTTATTATAAACAAGTGATTAAATAGTTTGAAGTCTACTCTTAATAATGTTATCTTAAATTAATGATATGGAATATTAATTAATCAGAATAGTTTGTAAAGTATCATAATTGTGTGAATAAAAAATAATGAAGAATAGATACGACATGTATGTATGTAAATATAAGTTACCTACAAAATTACTTTTTAAAAGTTGTAGCATTTTTTTTTTTAAAATTCAGATTTTGTGTAGAACGAAATTTTGAAAGTTAAGTTTTTTTCTGAATATTGAATTCAAAAGTCAATTTTTTGAAAGTCTCATGATATTATTAGCACATTTTTCAAAAGAATTTTCACTGTTGGTTCATTTGTTCTTCCGTCGGTATGCTTACAAATTTTTTACACCCTATAGATAGTGCAAGATTAATCATGGATAGAGGTCATTAAAATATTAATTTTGTAGAAAAACTTTTTTATGTAACCCCATTTGTTATGAAAATTTTAAAAAGCCGTATTTTAAATGTTAATATAATATAAGTTCTTCTTAATATTTTTTTCAATCTGGAAACGTCAAAAGATAAGATAACGAAATTTTTTGAGCTTTATTATACCCGTACGATAGGATCGGGTATAATAAAATTACTCCTCCGTTTGTAACACCTCGAAATAAGCGAGCTAGATATACCTTCAAAGGTATGGATCGGATCAGAAAAAAATTCTAAGACTTTTGAGCCATGTCCGTCCGTCCGTCAGCACGCTAACTCTAAAACTAAGAAAGCTAGAATCTTGAAATTTACACAAAATATTCTAGGAGTAATTTGTAGGTTCCCTATTTTTTTTGGTTGAGTTTGGACGAAAATTTAGGGTAGCTCTCGAACACCTAACTTTTAGATCCCCAAATTTTTTTTGAAATAGAGCTATGAAATTTCAAACCTGATATTTAACCGCTGATAGATCTCACAAAAATATTAATTTTATTTTTAATAACTTTTTTTTGTAGCCCCACCCGTTACGGAGCTACAGCTCCCCAAAGGTTCAAAAAAGCTCTATATTTAAATTGTTATAGCACAAGTTGTATAAAGTAAATCTTCATTTTGAAAACGCCAAACGATTATTACTTTTATTAGCTTTAAAAGTATATATACAATAAATATATATTTGTGGCATACGGTGTCTTAATTTACCAGAATTAATTTGACAGAAGTTAGATCGTCATCTTTTCAAAAGCATATATCACTTTTTCCGCATCTTAAAATTTTCAACTCACCTTTCATTATCAAATTTTGTAAGTTTTAAGTCTTACATCTTCACAACGGATACATCCATCTTTACGAATAAACATTAAAATAATTGTTAGATCATTATCTTACTTAATTAAGATTAAATATATACATATTTATTCAACAGACTTAAATATATAACGGTTTATATAAAACTACTGAAATGGAAAAGCATGTTGTAAAATGTTCTTTTCGTTCTTAAAAGACGACATGCGTACTTTTGAATAACTATATGAAAAAACTGTTTGGAAAGGTTTTTGGAAAAACATTTGTTCTCCTAACACAACAGATTCGGGCTGTTTCTAAATTTGTATGCTCGTATCTTTGATAACATTTGAAATTTTGTAAAATATAATCAAGTTTAATGGCAGTAAACTGGTGTCATACAACTACGAAATTTATATATATATATCTCAGTAATTAATTAAACCAGTAATTAGTTAGCCATTTTAAATTTTTTAAACCATGATTACATTTTATAGAAATAACTTATTAGGATCATGTGTGTATCCTTAAGTTGACTGTGTCAATATTCTCCCATGTTTTCAATAAATTACTGAAATTTAATGATTTATATAAATTAAATTCAAATACAAGGCTGTGTGAATGCCGAATTCTAAGTTTCCGGTTTGTTCAAAAGTTGTTCCGTTTTTCAAAAAGTTGAAGAGAAGTGAAAAATAGAAAAAATTATCTGTTCTCAATATTTAAGTAAAAAATTATTTTAAGTAGCGGCTTATTTTTTTATATTTAAATTAATATTCTTAAGTATTCATTTCCGAATTATTAAATAATTAACTTTATAATTTTATTTTAAATTACTCAAATTAAGATTAAATAAAAACTTATCAAATATATCATTAAAATATAATTTTTTCTTTAGAACTTTATCAATAACTGACTAATAAAAAAAAAAGTGTTGTTAGAGAAACGTATATAAACCCAAAATTTTTTGAATAAATAATCATAATTTAAGTAAATATAATTTATATAAAAGAACGATTATAGAACAACGATAAAAGAATTTCAAAATGATTGCCAAATTTTTAACTTTAATTTTAATTTTAGTATTAGCCATAAATTGTAAAGCTGCCAGTTTAGATAATTTTCAAATATTAGAAGAATTAAGAACAATTGATTTGTCAAATGATTTTGAAAATACAAGTAAGAAATTTAGAAAAAATTTTTAAAAATTTATTTATCATATAATTAATAAAAATTTTTTTTTTAAATTTAGCAATCGAAACGTTAGACCCTTATCAATTTAGATATGTTACAGTTGAAAAAAAAGGTTGTTTTAATTTCTGGGTTAAAGCTGGTAATGAAGCTCACGTTTCTTTAAGTAATGCTGCTCAATATCTTAATCCAAAAATTAAAATTGTAATTGGTGGTTGGAATAATGCTGCAAGTGCAATTGTTTTAAATGATGGTGTTAATAGGTAAAATAATTAATATAATTTTTAATTTTTTTTTTTTCTTTAACAATGTATTTTGCTTTACAGTCCACCAATTAAAACTAATACTCCAGGAATTTTAAGTACTGAAGAATATCGTGGATTTTGGGTTAGATGGTCTCAAAGTGGTGATATTTTGGTAGGAAAAATGAATGAAATGTTTCCTTTCTTAGTTTATAAACATTCGGAACAATGGTATCCAATTAATTTTATTGGAGTAGCATGTGGGCCAACTATTAAAGGATCATGGATAATCAAACAAAGTAAGAAACTATAAATATTTTATTAAATATGAAAGAATATTTTTTAATTGTGATTTTTTTTTTGGTTTTTTTAGAACCATCTTGCCCATATTAAAATAAATGAAAATGGTTGTTAATGAATAATTGTGTTAAAATAATAATAGTTCTAGTAATATTTATTTATTATTTTATGATGCCTGTTAAATTTTATAAAATATTTAGTAGATAAAATTAAAGTAATAAATACTTTTTACAAAAATATTCAGTTTTGATTTTTTTATTCGTATGAACTTATTGCAGGTGTATAATAAACATGTAATTATGTTTGTGACATCTTAAAGAAGTCGAGCAACTTATGAACTGAAGTGTAAGAATCGGTTCATAATCCAATTCTGAGTTGATTAAGCCATGTTCGTCTGTCTGTTCGTCCGCACGATAAATGAAAAATAAAGGAGCTAGGATTCTGAAATTTTTACTAGGTCATTTTTGAAAAATTCTTAGTTTCGCTATTTAAAACTAGTCGACCAGCGGGTTTGAGTAGCTGCATTACAACTTTTTGCTTTATATGTAAATAAGGCGGCGTCTATTAAAGCTACGTATCTGAAATTTTCTAAAATGGTGTCGAGTTTCAGGTGAATAACATATTCTGTGATATTTGGTTGTGTGCTGCTGCGGCAGGTTCGGGTAGCTGCCATACAACTTCTCTTTTTAAATGAAAATAATTCAGGGTCTATTGAAGCTAGTTATTTGAAATTTTGTAAAAGATGATCAAGTTTGATGGAAACAGCATTTATTATGTTCATACGGATATCTCAGAGTTGACACAGTTGACTCTACTGCACTCGTCTTCGTTTTTTAATTTAAAGGAATTAAGAAAATATAATTAAAAAAAATATTTTTGGAATCAGAAATTTGGAGTTTTTAAACTTTTCAAGACTTATATTAGTTTTGTTCTCCTCTAAAATTAATTAAATATTTATTTTATTTAGTAAAAGATCGAATTAATTCTACATGAAAAATTTAAGTTAATAGAAAACGAGAAAGAATACAGTTGCCTTTATCAACTCTTAGATACCCGTACGAACCGTTAGTATGTTCATAGCCTGCCACTCTGCTTATAATATTATTTTTTTAATTTTTCGGTATTTTAAAATAATTTGGGTGAAGTTTATAATTTCTAGAACTATGGTTTGTACATAATATATTCAAACTATATGTTTATACATTATTCAAAAGCAGATTCTAACCTTCCACATAACGATTATCAATCCAAAACTTTTCCAAATATGCTATAGTACCATTTAATACTAAGCGGCAAATGTACATACATATATTAATTTATACTAAACTTACTACAAAATATCAAATATATATTAACTAGCTGTTGGCCCGTCATAGAATGACGGAGTTAATTATGATAGATTTTATTTTTATATTCATAGGTATATGTTTTTGCAATTTCGGAATAATGTATAATTTGTACTTTGCTAAATAATGCAGTAAATAAAAAAAAATTAAATTTGTAATTTATATACCTCCAAAAAAAATATTATGTTTCCATCCGCAATCGTACCTGCACACTACCGTGTCAGAGTCAGACACACTAAATATGTATACTAATAAGAAATGAAATGAAAGAACACTATAAAAATATTTTGTAACTAAATTAAGCTAACTTAATGAAAAAAGTGTATAGTTATAAAAAATTATCATGCACGAAAAAGACAGAATAAAAAAAACAATTTGAAATTGAAACCAAAAATAATAAAAAACCCATTTGGGTACCTACTACCCGTATATATACACACAATTCCAATTTCAGTTATCCCAGTTCTAATACATTATACTCGCACACAACAAAATTATTTGGGTAGGTACCCATCATAAAATTACCATCTAAAAATATATAGTGTTATTTTTTTTTATTTTAGAACAGTGGATATGGAAAATAGAAAAATATATTGCACCTACTCATGAAAATAGACTTTTTTGCTGTGTGAAACATGCATTAGTTTTAATAAAAAGTAAAACTACTTCCTATAACTTTGATGGGGACGTGTCAGCAGTTCCATTGGTATTTTTGAATCACTTCAAATTTCCTCCTAATTCAGATTTTCAGACATACATTTATGTATACTTATTCTGGAAAAAGGGGCAAATCTGATTTCGCAACCGTCTATAAAATTTCTTCAAAATACATATATATACATATGTATACATCCTGGCTGGCCGGAATTTGGAAAATAACTGTATCTGATTTTATAGTTGTCCGGGGCATAAATTGAAGTTTAGTCTAGAAAGTTTACTCTAAACGATATTATTACATTATTAATTATTATCATTATCCAGCCAATGTAGTTGTTAAGACACCGGCCTTTCATACGTAAGGTCTCGGATTTAAACCCCGGCTGGGTCATATAGATAAATAAAAAATATTAGAGATTTTTCTTATAATATGTAATTAATAGAATATAATTAAATTAAAAATAAGTATATATGTATGTCCTATAAATTATAATTGAATATCATATTGTTAATAGCTATATAATAAAATAATAATAAACTATAATTCTTGTATAAGATAATAGATGGCGTAGCAATAAAAGAAACGTCTCATAGTCTTGTACAATAGCTACAGCCTTGTACAATAGCAATAGCTACAGTAATCAATGGCTTATTGAAGTTAATGATTCCAGAAACTGACACTTAATTAAATATGAATAAATAAATGACTTAGTGGATGCCCCATGCTCCTTATAGGAGTGGCAAGGAGAGAAAAAAAATTATTATCATTACAAAAGGAAAATTGGGACTTTTGACTTACTTGAAAAAGACACAAGTGCCATGGGATGTGTATAGAAGTCCATGGGATATATAGAAGATTACAATAAAATTTAAAAAAAAAATTTAGAAAAATTTCTTTGTAACAAAACAAAAAATTCGATACAAATTAAAGATTCCCCATTACAATTTACAATTCATAAACAATGCTTTGTATAATAAAATATTTTCTTGCTTTCTATAATAAAATATTTGTTTACTTTCTTTATTTAAATCTATAAAATGACATTTTAAAATTATTAAAAACATTTTGTTTGTATTTATGCATATATGGGTATGTATGTGTTTCTGCAGCTATCATATTTTGCTGGTTTCTCGTTCATCTAAAAATAAAAAAAGGAGAAACAAAGAATCAATTTCAAATTAAAATTATTTTTGTACTTATCTGAGTATCCTGGTTCCTGAGTGATGGTTGAATCCTGGTACCGATCAGCATCCAGCATCTTGAGGCATCATCTTTGTTTTTTTATTGATATACCTAAAAATTAAAAGCTTATGTATATTTATTTTAAAGTATTATTGATACTTACATTAATTGTCAAAACCAAACAAATTCACAATATTAGATAGAAATTGTCAAAATATAATTGTTTTAATTTTGGGACACAAAATGTCAGTTACATTAACTAAAATTAATTTAATTCACAATAATTTTATATTTTTTATATATTCAATGATTTTAACTCTTTATATACACTACATACGTTTTTTATATACATTGGTTTTTTTTTCATTTTTTATTATGTACTTTAAATTCAAGGTTACTGAACTTGGGTTAAACGTTAGTCCTGAACCGTTTAACTCAAGTTTATATAAACCCAAATTTTATGAATTTTAATCAATCGTTATCGTAGAGTCGTAAAAAAAGGTTGTTAAAATAAATTAAATTGAAAATAAAACAGTGTGTTTTATTATAATAAAAAAAATAACAGTGCGTTATTAATTTTTTAAAAATAGTGAAAGTTCAATTAAATTGGATTGAATTGAACATTTGAATTAAACATTTTTTTTGTATTTGTGTTTTAAACAAACAGTATGTGTGTCAAATAAAATTAATTAAAAAAAAAATCAATTCGAACAAATTAATGAATGAAAAATAATTTTTTTTTATTATTTTTTCTTTTCCTTTACAGTTTACCCTTTTGTAATGTATCATAGTTTTAAAAAATAAAAATATTTCAATTAAAAATTATATCTGTATACATTATAGCTATGTATATTTTATTTTTTTTCTATAATAGAACACATCCAACACACCCCTTTAAATTGAATGCGTTTGTTACACATAATTTTTCTTGACAAATATTTATAATATATAATAATATGCATTTGCATTCATTCATATATACATACTATATTTTTATACACACTTATATCGCCATACATTGCAATATTTCTTTAAATATATTTCATTCTTAGAATGATTTTTTATAACTACAATAAAACATCTATAAATACGCCGCTATGTACATACATATATACATATGTATATATGAGTATATATGTACTCTTATTATTACATCATTCATTCATCAGTGATATGTGATATATACGATATGTAAATAAACATGATATTATATAACAATGTATATCAATATCATATAAATAAAAATTCTTCAAGCTACCGTTATGTTGTTGATTTATTTAGATTTTTTTGTACTACGCATCATCCTCAACAATTTTAAATTATCGAGTAAAAAAAAATTCAAAAAAATTGAAAGAAATTTCTTAGAAAATTTGAAGAAAATCAAGTCACACTTTATTTCGCCAATTTGGATGGTAACGCTATGTTATTGAGAAAAGTTGCTAACAGAAATAAAAGTATAATGTTGCAACTTTAATTTGTATGTATTATTTCAAAAGAATTTGAACAGGTTCAAGTTACAGGTGTTAAAAAATAGGACTTTTCAGTTTCTAACGCCTTACAACTCCTAAACGGGGGGACTCATACCGAAGTGACTCATACTTATTTTCAAAGATATAAGTCAAGTTTCAAACTTAAACTATTTAGAAGATAGAAGGGTTAAAGAATTTTGCAATAATTGCAATAATTAATGTAAATTAAGACATCGTATGGCACAAGTATATATTTATTATATATGTATATATTTGTAAAGCTCATAAAAACAACTATCATTTGGAATTTTCAAATTGAAGATATACCTTACAGAGCTTGTGTTATAATTTGAATATAGAACTTTTTCGAACTTTGAAGGGAGGTAGGTCCGTAATGGATGGGGCTACGGAAAAAAGTTTTTTTTTTCCCTAAGGAAGCTGGGAATCTTCCAAAGACACCAAGAATTTTCCCTTGGTAGTGTCAGATTCTTACTGACTAAACCCATCTCCCCCTTTAGCCAATATAGTGGGATGAAACCCTTACCTGCGAACGCAGTATATTGGCTAAGGAGTAGGGGTAGGAAAGGACAGGAAAATGGATACGGAAACATTGAATTGGGAGTGGGACTGTAAGGAAACAATGAATCCGCCTATTATTATTATTTTGCTAACAGTGACTAAAGCCGTCACAACAGTTACAACATGTAGTAGTAGTATATATATTAACATGAGGTAATTATTGAAGGCAACCCCCACTGTCACTGTAGCGGCTGTTATTATTGGTATTAATATTTTTATTAATATTATTATTATTTTACTACAGAGTCAGCGTCATCAGTGGATTACAACGTGCAGCGTATATAACACCTTACTTCCATGATATAACCAAAGATAGCCCTACTGTAGTAGCTATTATTATTATTACTATTATTATTATAATTATTGTTATATTATTACTGTACCATTTATTATACTATTTAATTATTGTATTATTATTATTATTACTATTATTATTATTATTACTATTATTATTATTATTATTTTACCACAGAGTCGGCGCCATCAGTGGATTACAACGTACAGCAGTATATAACACCTTACTTGCATGACATAACCAAAGATGGCTCTACTGTAGGAGCTATTATTATTACTATTATTATTATTATTATAATTATTGTTTTATTACTATTACTATTATTATTATTATAATTATTATTACTATTATTATTATGGTTATTATTTTACTACAAAGTCAGCGCCATCCGTGAATTACAACATGCAGCAGTATATAACCCCTTACTTGCATGATATAACCAAAGATGACTCCAATGTAGCAGCTATTATTATTATTATAATTATTGTTATTATTATTATTATTATTATTATTATTATTATTATTATTATTATTATTATTATTATTAATATTATTATTGTTATTATTATTAATATTAATTATACGATATACATTATTACGATATAAAAGTACTACATATTTTTTATTTATGACCTGACCGGGGTTTGAACCCAAGACCCTTCGATTGAAAGGTTGGCGACTTAACCACTGCGCCATGGTGGTTGTTCCATAAAATTAATTTTTTAGGATATCTATTCGCATTTAAAATTTGATGGCGATATTTCAAACAATGTGAAACTTTTGAAAAATTTGTATGGAAATATTTGGAGATCAAAAAGTTATTTGTTCGAGAGCTAGCTGAAGTTTTGGTCGGATCTCAACCAAAAACATGGGAACCTACTAATTGATCTCAGAATATTTTGTGTTAATTGCAAGACTCTATCTTTTTTAGTTTTTCAGTTAGCGTGCTGACTGACGAAGCTTAATCGACTCAGAATTTGATTCTGATCCGATCCATACCTTTAAAGGTATATCTATCTTGCTTATTGTGAGGTGTTACAAACGGAGGAGTAATTTTATTATACCCGATACTTATCGTACGGGTATAAAAACTTTGATCTAAAATAAAAGATGAAAATGTTCAAAAAAGCAAAAAAAAAATGATTGCACAGAGTTAAAGGCAAGATGTCATATATTTGCCGACATAAGTGTTGGATTTTTCGAACTGTTGGTTGTAATTTTATTCTAAATTGCTAATGTGTAATTTATTGATTTGTGGAAGATTATTAAGGATGTAGGAACAGAATTTCTCCAAATCTTAATTACAGTGACGCTATAAAATAAACAACTCTATAAAATTAATTGATAATATCCAAATTTTCTCTATATTATCAGAAAAGTCGATTATTTCACTGACAACTGAGAACAATTTGATGATACAATTATAGTCATGAATAATGATTGACTGAGGTCAAAATATTTTTACCCAAAAAATTAATTTAATAGCTGGTACCTTATAAGAAGAAGACGAGATACTTTTCTTGATTGTATTAGTGAAAATGAAAATATTATAGAAGTGAAATGAAATACCAACCGAACCGTTTTGCGAACTTACACCAACTATTAAATCATTTAAGCGGCAGTTGAATACAAAAATATAATTATAATTCCTGGCTTTGTGTTCTGTTCGGGCTGCAAACGGACAAGAAAAGGAATAATGATCAAATTTATATTTGATTTACGTCCAACACCAAAACCATTAAAATAAATAAATCAATAGTTTAAAGACAATATTATTCATATTGATTTACCTATTTTTCGATAATGCAATGTGGAATAATATAATTGAGCAATCCAGCATTTATGTACAATAAAATATTTCAAATTTTCGTTTTGACAAGATTTTAAGTGATTTTTGGTCATACTTTTTGTACTGGGAACAGATGTTTGTCTATTATGCATTGCCCAAAAATTCAGCTTCATTACAATCAACTCAAACTAATTAAATCGTACTTCATCACAATTAACCGTTATTCGACATAAGTAATTGTAAGTTCACTCACTTTGTTGTTTTTTACTGAAGAGCTTTCTTTTAACAAACAAAATCTATTATCAATAGAATATTAAATAAAAAAATACTTATGCAAATATTTAATATTTGAAGCATTTAATTTTGGATTAAAATCAGTTAAAAAATGTATGGATAAATTTTTGTACTTCCTTTTACAAAATTTATATTAATCCTTCTATATTTTAGTTAAACCCCATAGGAAATAAAAATTATTATGAATTTTATTAATGAATCAGGGTATTCTTTAATAATTTTATTTAAACCTGTATTTTAAGTATAATCTTAATAATTTAATTACATTTTAAGTTAAGTACTCGTATTTAACTCTAATCTATTTATAAGATTTGGTATTATTAAGTGAAAAATTATTAATAAAAATAATCATAATAATGATTAATAAACACTTGATGAAATAACAACAATATAAATTGTATTTTTACACACTAGGGGGAAAAAACTATGAGCAATCTTATCATTTTTACAATACGGAGTATTTTGTTAAAATTTTGCTAACATTATAAGTTTTAAAATATATTTAATATTAACGTTGTTCATAAATTAATAAAAAAATCTAGTAGACGTCAAAATTAAAGAAAGAAATTGTAGTATGTAAAAAAAATGTTGTAGTACTTTGTTTACTATTAGTAGCCCCCGTGACTTCGAAAATGTAAAAAAAACTTCAACCTGGTAGAATGTAAAATTTATGAACCGAAATGCATTGTATGAAAAATATAATGTGTTTTGTTTACAATTCCGATCACGTTAAAGATGAAATGTCGATTTTGATAAATACTATCTGTTATTTCGAAGAAGCCCTCCTATCAAAGGAACCAGAAGTCGGACCGTCGGATAGAAACTAAAAAAAAAAAAGTTTAAAAAAGTCCTGAAAAGTGGCACCTTAGTTCCGTTTTTTGTTTGTTTTTGTCCTTAGCTCCGTTTTTTGGGGCGGGCTGTAAAGTCGAACTTTTTTGTTATTGTTCACTATATTTAAATTCTAGTACAATACAATTCCGATTTCAATTGTGTCAACAGCAACTTGTTTTTTCTTCGCTTACTTCTTTTATAATGAAAAAAACAAATTTGTACTAAATGAACAGCTTTGAAGAATAGTCAGCCAAATGTCAAGCTAATGAAGAATTTAAAACAAGTGATAAAGATGGCACAAAAATACTCACAACTATAACTCAACTTAACTCATCTCAAAAAAACTACTCAAAAAAAGCCTGTTATAAATGTAAATATTAAGTCAACATTTATATTATAAAAAAAAATTTGAACAACCAATTTTGCGAAATATTTATTATTTTTTTAATAAAATGGACAGATATAATATAATTTTTACAGATAAATTCCTTGAAATGTGAGTCACTACTTAGTATAATTAACAGTACATTGATTATATATATAAATTTATGAATACATCAAATAATATTATAGTAAAAACAAAATCAATTAAAAAATCACTCATGCCAGAAGAAATTATATTTATACCCGTACAATAGGATCGGGTATAATAAAATTACTCCTCCGTTTGTAACACCTCGAAATAAGCGAGCTAGATATACCTTCAAAGGTATGGATCGGATCAGAAAAAAATTCTAAGACTTTTGAGCCATGTCCGTCCGTCCGTCCGTCCGTCAGCACGCTAACTCAAAAACTAAGAAAGCTAGAATCTTGAAATTTACACAAAATATTTTGGGAGTAATTTGCAGGTTCCCTATTTTTTTTGGTTGAGTTTGGACCAAGCCTTAGGGTAGCTCTCGAACACCTAACTTTTAGATCCCGACATTTTTTTTGAAATAGAGCTATGAAATTTTAACTGCTGATAGATCTCACAAAAATATTAATTTTATTTTTAATAACTTTTTTTCGTAGTCCCACCCGTTACGGAGCTACAGCTCCCCAAAGGTTCAAAAAAGCTCTATATTTAAATTGTTATAGCACAAGTTGTATAAGGTATTTCTTCATTTTGAAAACGCCAAACGATTACTACTTTTATTAGATTTAAAAGTATATATATAATAAATATATATTTGTGGCATACGGTGTCTTAATTTACCGTTATGCGAAACTAAAATTTTGCAAAATCCTTTAACCCTTCTATCTTCTAAACGGTTTAAGTTGAAAACTTGAAATTTTGACAGAAGTTAGATCTTTGAAAATAAGTATGAGTCATTTCAGAAATTTTTTTTGTATCACCCCCCGTTTAGGAGCTGTAAGGAGTCAAAAACTGAAAATTTCCTATTTTTAAACACCTGTAACTTGAACACCTGTTAGAATTTTTTTGAAGTAATACACAAAAATTAAAGTTTCAACATCATACTCTTATTTCTGTTAACAACTTTTTTTAATAATATAGGGTTACTTTATAATTGACGAAAGTGTTACTTGATTTTTTCAAATTTTCTAACAAATTTCTTTAACTAATTTTTTGCATTTTGTTTTACTCGATAATTTGAAATTGTTGAGGATATAATGCGTAGTACATAAAAATGTAAATAAATAAACAACATAACGGTTGCTTGAAGAATTTTTATTTATATGATATTAATATATATACATACTTATATAATTTATTTACATATCGTATATGTCACTAGTGAATGAATGATAAGAGTATAGATGTATATTATATAGCGCCGTATTTACATACATATATGTATTTTATTGTACTTATAAGAAATTATTCTGTCAATGGAATATTTAAATATAATATAATATAATATTTAAAATTATATTTACTATTTTGTACTAAGTAAATTTAATATACATTTACCGCTTAGTATTAAATGGTACTATAGAATGTGAAAGGTTAGAATCTGCTTTTGAAGAATGTACATATAAACATATAGTTTGAATATATGTACAACCCATAGTTCTAGAAATTATAAAATTCACCCAAATTATTTTAAAATACTAAAATATTAAAAACATAATATTGTGAGCAGAGTGACAGGCTGTGAACATACTAACGGTTCGTACGGGTATCTAAGAGTTGACAAAGGCAACTGTATTCTTCCTCGTTTTTAATAAAAATCAAAACAATATTTAATCACCCTGTTTTGATAAGATTAGATATAATTGAATTGAAATAAAATTATTTAAAATTAAATTACACTTTATGTACATATTATATATTATGTATATAAATTATTATTTTTAAGATGTTAAAGTATTTCAAAAGTATTTTGTTTATCCCCTAAATTAAATTTTTTATAAAACGTAGAAAAGAAAAAATAATTATTAAACAAGATGTACAAGAAAACTGAAGTCATTTGAATGAAAAACAGTTTTGAATGAAAATTGAAAGATTTAAAGAAAACAAGTAACAGTAAGTCGAGGCAACCGACTTATTAATACCCTACACCTGAAAAACTGAAATTAAGTTAAGAATCTATAAGTTATTTTAGTTAGGTATTTAATATAATCTAAAAACAACATAAACGCTTTTACAACCCTTGTACAAAAGCTCAACATCGTAAAATCCATTTAGGCAGTCAGACTGATTAAGAATATATTTATACATGTCTATATCTAACTTGCTTTCTTCTGGTGGTTACAAACACTATACCAAAGTTAATATACCCTATACTTTCGGGGCAGAGGCTTTTATAAAAAGAGTTATTAATTGAAAACATAATGCTTAAAAAAATACAAGAGGTGGAAAATTTACCAGAGGTGAAATACTATTTACAATAAGTAAGTACTCGTATTTATTATGAATGATAAAACTATTAAAATTTAATGAGTTTTTGATCAATTCGATAAAACAAACTCAAACTTATATGTTCTTTTTTATACTAATTTTCATTGAAGTGTCAGGTCGAATACATAAAACTAAGCTTGAACTAAAATTTCACTTTTTCCACACAAAAACTATCCTCTTTATTTCGTAGGATTTGAAAAAGTGAGATTTGAGTTTAACCACAATTTTATGCATTTGACCTCAAAACAATTTGACCAACTGACTTAAAATTTGATATAATATGTGTTGCTCCTTGATAGTAGAATTGTAAAACATTCAACAATTTTGGTATGATGATTCTATAAAAAATTTTTTTTGGGATAAAATATTACAAAAAATAATACATATTTATTTTTAACTCATTTTTATTTGCTCCTTTAGAATTTATAAATAGAAGTATTAACAATAGCATTTCTTTGTTTCTTTTTTAAATATCATAAGTTCCGATTTTTTTTTATTTTTGCAAAAACCCACAAAAATGGAAAAAATTAATTTTTTTTTTCCTTATTTTGAAAATTAAAGCAAATTGAGATGAATATTAAATTTAAAACGAAACCACAATGGAATGAAAGCAAAAAATCAGAAGTATTAAAATACAACTTTTGATGTTAAAAATTTAAATAAAAATTTTACATATATACATATATGTAAGGTTAATGTATATAATACTTGTATATATATATATATATATATATATATATATAGGTTAATCTCTTATTCAGTCAAAGGAAATTTTTGTAATGGTTAAAGTGTTTAAAGAGTGATTCAGAAATATAATGTATATATGTATATTTTGGGGTCAATGACATAATAACAAAAGATACAAGAAAAAGGATGCTTCAATATATAAGTATCAAAATTTAATTTATTATTTTTGTTCTTTTTATGTTTTTAATATAAATGAATATTTTCATTGCAAATATTAAAATTTTTAATAAGTTTTGTAAAAAAAAGTAGTATTTTATTGATGGTATGTTAGGTAAGATGGAAAGTTTTACGTGATTAAGTGGTTTAGGTAATTAGTTGAGTATTAGTTATTCTTGCCTCATTGGAAACGAAACTTTTATTTTAACATTTTCTTTACTATTAATGTTAGTTTTCAAATTTATAATAGTATAAATTAAAAAAAAAAAAAACTATTTAAACTATTATAAATTAAAATTACTGTCACTGTTTATACCCGTACGATAGGATCGGGTATAATAAAATTACTCCTCCGTTTGTAACACCTCGAAATAAGCGAGCTAGATATACCTTCAAAGGTATGGATCGGATCAGAAAAAAATTCTAAGACGTTTGAGCGATGTCCGTCCGTCAGCACGCTAACTCAAAAACTAAGAAAGCTAGAATCTTGAACTTTACACAAAATATTCTGGGAGTAATTTGTAGGTTCCCTATTTTTTGTGGTTGAGTTTGGACCAAAACTTAGGGTAGCTCTCAAACACCTAACTTTTAGATCCCCACATTTTTGTTTGAAATAGAGCTATGGAATTTTAACTGCTGATACATCTCACAAAAATATTAATTTTACTTTTAATAACTTTTTTTTGTAGCCCCACCCGTTACGGAGCTACAGCTCCCCAAAGGTTCAAAAAAGCTCTATATTTAAATTGTTATAGCACAAGTTGTATAAGATATGTCTTCATTTTGAAAACGCCAAACGATTACTACTTTTATTAGCTTTAAAAGCATATATACAATAAATACATATTTGTGGCATACGGTGTCTTAATTTACCGTTATGCGAAACTCAAATTTTGCAGAATCCTTCAACCCTTTTATCTTCTAAACGGTTTAAGTTGGAAACTTGAAATTTTGACAGAAGTTAGATCTTTGAAAATAAGTGTGAAATTTTTTTTGTATCACCCCCCGTTTAGGAGCTGTAAGGGGTCAAAAACTGAAAATTTTCTATGTTTAAACATCTGTAACTTGAACACCTGGTAAAATTTTTTTGAAGTAATACACAAAAATTAAAGCTTCAACATTATACTCTTATTTCTGTTAACAACTTTTTTTTTAATAATATAGGGTTACTTTATAATTGACGAAAGTGTTACTTGATTTTTTCAAATTTTCTAACAAATTTCTTCAACAAATTTTTTGCATTTGTTTTACTCGATAATTTGAAATTGTTGAGGATATAATGCGTAGTACAAAAAATGTAAATAAATAAACAACATAACGGTTGCTTGACAAATTTTTATTTATATGATATTGATATATATACATACTTATATAATATCATGTTTATTTACATAAGGTATATGTCACTAGTGAATGAATGATAAGAGTATAGATGTATATTATATAGCGCCGTATTTACATACATATATGTATTTTATTGTACTTATAAGAAATTATTCTGTCAATGGAATATTTAAATATAATATAATATAATATTTAAAATTATATTTACTATTTTGTACTAAGTAAATTTAATATACATTTACCGCTTAGTATTAAATGGTACTATAGAATATTTGAAAAAGTTTTGGATTGATAATCGTTATGTGGAAGGTTAGAATTTGCTTTTGAAGAATGTATAAACATATAGTTTGAATATATATACAACCCATAGTTCTAGAAATTATAAAATTCACCCAAATTATTTTAAAATACTAAAATATTAAAAAAATAATATTGTAAGCAGAGTGACAGTCTGTGAACATACTAACGGTTCGTACGGATATCTAAGAGTTGACAAAGGCAACTGTATTCTTCCTCGTTTTTAAATAGATTTATATTGAGTACTTGTTTGAATTATTTTTAATAAAAAATGCTAAAAAAGACGATTTTAAGGTACATATATACACATAATAAATATTTATTTCTTTTTTCCTTTTAAAACATTTTTCTGATTTTGTGAAGTAAAATGCAACAGAATAAATAATACATTTAATGTAAAATATATCTTTTAGTACTGGTATTCATATATAACCATTATTATAATTTTTGGATTCATTTCATTTAACAAAAAAAAAATTATTTTTGTAAATCGTTTTATACGATTCTCGTTATAATATTTTTATTCATAAAACCATTTAAAAATAGCTTTTCGAAATAGATTTCGAAATTTCGAAATTAGTTTCTTAACTTAATTATTTTTCTACATCTACATTTTCACTAGCATGAATAGATAATCATAAAAACTTTGCCAGTTTTAAACTTGCAAATAATGGGTATAGCAATTATAATATTAGCATAAAATTGATATTAGAACTTTTAGATATAAAAATATGAAACATAAAAACATTTTTTTATCTAATATTTTAAAATTTTCGACTTTTGCTTTTCTAAATAAAAGAAATATTACTACTCACTGAAGATTACTCCTAAAGATAACTGCTGTCTATATTTTAATATAGATCAGATTGAATTATGCAATTTTACTAACATCATCTGTTACAAAATCCATTAGGAGAATAAGACTATTATTAATTTATACAATAATAATATTTATTTTGTTTATATTATTTACTATATATGTTTACATTATATTTGGTCGTAAGGGAGGTTGTAAAGAAAAAAATACTTACGACCTGTGCAGGGATCGAACCCACACTCTTTCGGTTAATACACCACACGCCTACCCACTAGGCAACCGAAGCCCTCAACGCCATGTCAAATATTATTATAATATTTGACATTATTATAATATTTGACATGACGTTGGGGGCTTTATATTATATAAATTATTATATTATATAAAGTTTTCAAAAAAATTTGCATATTTTTCGGAGAATTTATTTAACTTGTATTCAATTTACATTTTCATTTCGAAATTAACTTCTTGTTTTATTTACTTATTCAAATAACCTGAATAATATTTTATAAAATTAATTTTTAATATTTTGTACAATATATAAGATAAGAATAGGACGGACTATTTTATAAACAAGTAGATTAAAAATCAATTATTTTTAAAATACATACTTCATAAATAAAAAAAATCAGTAGACTGGAATAAAGTAATAATCGAAGTATTATAATAAAATTCTGTAATGATAACCTCATATTATAATCACAAAAAATTTAATAAAATCAATAATAAAGATGAATGTAATGAAAAGAATAATAAAATTAAATTCTCTGTTATCCTTTTCATTATTCGTATCCTTTTCCCTATTCCGTATTTCTAATCTATATATGTGACTATTTATATAAGAAGATGTAGTATATATATTTGTTATATACCTTAAATAATAATTTTTTATTTGTCAAAGAAAATTAAGATTCAGCTTATTTCAATTCTATTAATATCAAATAAAAATTTATATTCACTTTTATTCAATTTTTTATCTTGGTTGATTTTTAAGTCATATAAAATATATTTAAAAAACAAAAAGAGAATACAAATTAAGAAACACTACAATGATTTGTATTATAAATTCAAACTAACGAATAATTAATTCAATTCCTTAATTTTTAAATAAGTTTTAAAAATTATTAAGTAAAATATTAAATAAATTGAAAAATTTATACAATTATTGTGACAGAATATCAAAACATACAACAATTTTGAGTGATGAATATACAAAGAACTCCCTAAGTAAGTGAATCCTTAAGAAATTAATAAACAAATTTTTCAAATTTTTTTAAAAGTATGTTTGTTTTGTTTTATTATATAAATTATTTTTATTGCAAATCTGACAATATTTTTATAATACAGATTATAGCATTTATAAAAATACTATGTAAAATATCATAAATGGCGCACCAATATCCTCTTAAATTTTTTAAAGTTTTTGAGATTTTTGGCAACACTTTATTGGCCATAACCTAAAAACTAGAGCAGGAAAAATTATGAAAAGGTTAAAAAAAAAGATGATTAAAATGTACCGTTATATAAAAATGTTATCTAAAAAATTAAAAAAAGGAAAAGATTAAAAACATTTTTTTTTCAAAATCACCTAATGGTTATATTTTAAAGTTTAATATCATCATTTAAAAGAAAACCCCTAAGCTTTTCTTTAAGACTGTCAACTACGCTTTTAGTGTTTCAAAATTAAAATCAAAAGTAAACTACGCTTTTAGTTTTTAAAAAGATATTCACAGTAATCTGAAATTTCACATCAATATTTTCAAAGACCAAAATTGTTCCATTGCCAATCCTCATAGAAATTCATTATTTTATCTATATTTGTGCTAATTTTGTAAAATATCCGGCCTGGTGTCTATGCAAAGCTTACGCTAATGTTTATAAAATAATAATAATTTACGAAATTAATGAATAAAAAAAGAATAAAAGCCATTATGTACATTATGGGAACTTTTTATAGTTTTACAATATTTATATTTTTTTTTAATAAATTTAGAGGATTTTATTCCCTTGAAGTTACAAAATGTTTAAAGGAAGCAATAATTTAATTATACTAAAAAAAAACTGTAGTTGACGGACGAAGATAGAAAATATAATAATAAATCAATTAAAGATCATCTGTATTGCAATTATTCATTTGTCCTAAATTTTTTTTTCCCTTTTTTTTAAATATTAAAATAACATTTAAAAGAAAATCCTTGGCTTTGGAGGAATTTTTAACGCTTCATTTTAATCGAATTGTTTTGTATTGCTTCAAATTTTATTTAAATCAAAAAAAAAAAAAAATTAGCTGGCAGGATTCCATGAATTTTATTATGTTTTCAATTATTTTTGACACGAATAAAAATCAATATAAAAATGAAATAGTAAAAAACTTACAAACATCCTTTTAAAGTTTATACTTTTATTTTGGTTCTTTTGTTGTATGTTTTCGTTTGCTTTGACTATTATATTATTTTTATTATATTTATAATGATGTCCTTTTTATTTAATAACTTAACTTATTTACTTTCATTTTATTAAATAATTAAATAGATATTTATTTTTAAAAGATATAAAAGGAATTTTTCACATTTTTATTTATTCTTTTGATCTTTTTCCCTTTTGAAATTTGGAGATGTGTAAAAAAAAAATTTAAAAATGTATTTCTCGTATGTAATAAAAAGGATATGCTGACTTTTTATTTTGTTTATTGATTTCTTTTTTTTTTAATTAACTTAAATACTGTGAATATATATATTATTTCAGAAAAAAGGATTTCGGATGAAAATTTAGAAATTTTAATACAAAATAATTTTGATATCAGATATTTTAGAAGTATTATTATAAAAAAATTAAAAAATTTAAAATAACCTTTAATGTAAAAAAGTGAAATAAATATAAAAAATATCATTTAGCATTTTAAAATTCTAAAATTGAAATTTAAATTTGATTCAATAAATATTTAATTACAAAACTGCAATTTTAATCTTTTGTATTTTTGTATCTTGAAATCGCGAGGAGAATGTAAAATCGTTTGAACCTAAATTGTATTAATTACATCCGAGAATGGTTTCTGTTTAAATGTATTATGGTTCCATCTATTGCTTAAAGGTTTTACTTTCGGTATACAACGTAATGAGTGTCTTTTTAAACTACATCTTTTATATTAAACTTTCAGTTTAGAGCAATACCCATTTTGTTACCTAGGACTTAGTTAGATAGAAAGAATATTTCAAAATCACTTTATCAATCTTCTGCGGAGTAAATATGAAATTTTTGTTATTTTAATAGATAACATTAGTTTAAAATTTGATGTTAGGTTAATGTTTAGTCTTTGATCTCTGATTCAAGTAATTACGTTACACAGTGTTCCTCTATTATTTCTGTAATTAAAGATTAATAAATGCCAGAAGCTAGAATTACAAGGTTGTTACAATTAGTCTTTTTAATGATAGCAAATAATAGGTGAAAGGTTTTTATTATATATACATATACATATGTGCATTACTATTATAAATATTTTTTTATAACTAATTTTTATTATGCATCAATTTAAAAATTTTCTTTGTGAAATAAAAATCATAAGTTTTTTTTTATTAAATATAAAATTCGTTGCTGTTTGTCAAAGGGTCAAGGTGACCCTACTCTACCCTAATAAAAAAACATTAGAGATATATTGATTTTTCTTTTTCTTTTGTCTTCATAAATGTTCAAAATTAGTTTCGTTTAATAAATCAAAGACAATCCAAAAATGTAAAAAAAAGGTAAATCTTTAGCTTTTTTTATTATTCATGTACTAATTTGTATTATTACACCTTTTTGTTATAAATTTTGATTTCTGTATGGTTCTACAATTGATTTTTTTAAGGTTTTTAAATTTTATTTTTATTGTTCGTTAACCAAATTGAAAGTTAAAATTTTTTACTTCAGAAAATTTCTTAGCAACGGACAGTATTTTAAAAGAATGGATAAAATATTTGAAATTGACAAATTGGTAAAGTAGTGAACTAATTCACTCTTTTACATTTAATAAAGTTAAGGTTTTTTATACTTTTTTTTTATCTACAGTTTGTATAAAAATTTTTAATTATGTGATTTAGTCATCTGAATAAACTCTCGTCTGTTTTGTCATCTTCTACTCTTTAAGCGTATACAATCTACTCTGCAAGCTCTAAATATGCTACAAAAAACAAGGTTGAAGAGTATTTCCCTTTAAGGTTATCCATCGCGACAAATTAAAAAAAAAAAGACTTTTTACATTTTTTTACTATTTCTTTTTTACGCAAACAACAAAAAAATGGAAATTTAAATTTTTCCTTTTTATTTCCTTTGTACAAAAAAAAAAAAGTAAAAATATTGCCAATAGTGAACAACATAGAATTTAACTTACATTGTCATAGTGAAGCTGTTAAAAGTCCCATAAAGTAATGTTAAATCTTTTGTGGATAAACCTTTGAATTTTGTTTTGTGGAAAAATTTTATTATTCGATTTTGTTCTTTTTTTGTTTATCGATAATCCAGAGAGAGATAGTTTTGGTGAAAAAGAATTTTAATCCTTTTTCTTGTGATAATAACAAATAAATCTTTTACGTGCAGTATTCTGAATTCTGCAATATATTATGTTTTGTGTCGAAATTGTTGAGATAAAAGATTTCGTTTAAAAAAAAAAAAAAATTATTGATTAACTAATTGTAAAGGTTACTACTGCTCGATCACATATAAAACTCATATAAAACTTCTTGTGCTCACCTACAGATAAATTCTGTTTTTTGCATTAATGTTTTTTAATTAATTCTTTTAAATAAATTAATTGCTATAATTTTAAGTAGATTAAATACTGTTGTCTGATGAAAGATTGGGATAAGTGAAAATTGAATTGAACAAATAAAAATTCTTATAAACAAAAAATTAATGACGGGATAATAGTCGCTGTAAACCTTTAAATTATATTTAAGTACTTAAATTTCAACTTAAATTTATTAACTGTAAGCGCAAATTAAAACTGAAAGAACTGTAAAATCTAGAAGACAACAAAGGTTATGAGGTGGAAGAAATATTTAAATGAAGTTCTCTGTTATAGTATTTCAAAATATGTTGATTAAGAACGGTAGTTAAGTAAGGGATTGAATAAATAATATGGGCAAGAGAAAAACATTCAATTACAAATGTTTATTACAATAGAATGGAGTAATTTTTAGGGGGAAAGTATTCCTATGAAGATACTTTTTAAAAATATAGAATTTTTCTATAATTTATTATACAATAAATAAAAAAATTATCCATCTTTTTATCTATAAAAAAGAACAACATGAATTTCAATCCCATCAGTACCTCAAGACTCAATCCCATCAGTAACCTTTTTCCATGAAAACTCCACAAAGAAAACGTTAACCTACATTTTAGCAATTTAATATAAGTTGAGAGTTGAGCGAATTTAATCGAAGCTTATGCCCATAATAATTCTTATCTTTGAGAAATAAATACGCCGACTGGAATTTTATATTTACTGGTGGGTTATTTGTAATATCATTCAGTATTGTTGATACACAAAAAACTAAATTACACTAAATATTGGTAGCTTACTAGTTATTCTACATCTTACTCAGCGGATGCATTTTCGATCCTAGAAGCAGTACAAATTAAATAAAATTCAGAAGAAAAACATATAATAAATAAATAAAACATTCCGACTCTTAACAATACTAGGTGCCATTAATATTAATAACAACGAAAATATAATCAAAGATATACTCTTTGATTATAATATAATCAAGCATGAATTTTTAAAACTTATGTTGATCTCAGGACCAACATAAGTTTTAAAAAGTATAGTATAGAAGTGTATTTTCTTGTGAGTATAGAAGAAAATCACTTTGCTGATAAAATTGAAAAAAAAGCTGAAAATTCTCTTCTTGTCACACTCGAATTTTCTAAAAGACCAGAGCTAATTAAAAAAATAAAAAAGATAACCGAACGAGAATTGCAACTTAATTGGCCGACTTCAAACACTTCTATAAATTTATCAACCCTAAGAAAGAAACATTATTTTTCCAACAAACATAAAGACCTAAGTGAAGCAAATGGAACTTCTTTACGGTGTTACACAATATTAAGAACTGGGCATACTGGACTAACACATGAACTTTATTTAACAGGGATCACCATAAAGTAACATCTTTATTTCTAACTCTTAAATTATAACTATACGAATCAGATAATTAGGGAATGTATAACAATTGATACTATAAAAATGCAACACGGTACACTGATTATTATCAGAAACAACCGTTCGAAGTGGCATAACTTTTACAAAATTTAAAAAATAATTAAATTTTTTCAATAAAATATAAGAGATTGGAAGTGTTTAAAAATAAATGTAATTATATTCAGTTCTACAAAATATTAAAACTAGAAAATAAGAATTAAAAATGTCAATTGAGGCCCTGGTGGTCTAGTGGGTAAGAGCGTACAAAATACGCTCTAAACATCGAGGAAGCGTGGGTTCAAATCCCACACACGTCGTAAGAATATTTCCCCTTACGACCAGTCACGCCTGAAAAGGAAAAACTGTGTAATTTCCTTGTTACATGTATGTGGCGGGGAAATGTGGCAGGGCAGTGCACTAAAAAAAAAGAAAACTGATTCCAACTGATTTAAAAATGCACATATAAATTTTTTTATACAATTGTATAGTAATATTTGCACAATTTTTTTTTTATTTCTAATATTATTATCAAGGTCATTAAAAATTTTTTAATTTCAAGATTAAAGATATTTTTTTTCTAAAGTTTTTTCCATATCCGTAAGCCTAATTCTATTAGAACAATTGATTGTAATTTCAAATGGATCGATTTCTAAAACTATTTTTTAATGACATACTTTCATTTGAGCGCAAATTATGATTATATACGCTCTAATTAATGCAGAATAAATTTTTTCATTCTTGTTTTTTTCCTTTCACTCTTTCTTGAAAAAATGTCGAAAGAAAATTTATTCTACACAATATTTATGAAAATTAACAATATATTGAATCAAATAAAGCAATATTCACTTTAGTGAAAATTTTCATTTAATTTGAAAAAAAAAACAAAAAATTATAAAAAATGTGAAGAAATGAATAAACAAGGTAGAATGTAAACCAACTGTTTTTAAAAGCGCACATTTCCAAAACACAATACAAACTGTTTAGAATTGTGACTTGCACAAAAATTTGAAAATTTAAAAAATAAAATTTAAGATAATTTTTGTAATAAGAAAATATGTGAAAATAACACTTTTCTGGAGTTTTGAGGGGCTGTAAGTCGGGAACCCTATATAACTAAGAAAAACCGTTAACACACGTAAAAATATATTACTGGAGCTTTAATTTTTATGTCTTACCGAAGAAAAATGTGTACAGGTGCTTAAGTTACAGGTGCCTAAATATAGCAAATTTTCAATCTTTCAGCTTTAATACCTCTTAAACAGGGGTTGGTGCAAAAAAAAATTCTAAGGAAACTTATACTAATTCTAAAAGTTCTTTCTTGTCTTAAAATTTCAGGTTCCTATCTAAAGGGGTGCCGGAGTTATGAAAAAAGAAATTTCATGCAAAATGTGGTTTTCACATAACAAATTTTCGGTCTTCTGGCGGTTTTAGATTGCAAAACTATTACACAAAGGCTGAGATATATACGTTTGAAAAGGGGGCTTTTCGCAATTTTGAAGATCTGTAACTCTGGAACTCTATATAACCAAAATAATGCTTTAACACACGTAAAAATATAGTACTCTAGCTTTAATTTTTATATCTTGCCGAAGTAAAATTTGTACAGGTTCCTAAGTTAAGGTGTTTAAAAATAACAAATTTTCAATTTTTGACTCCTAATAGCTCATAAAGGGGGTGGCCCAAAAAAATTTATTAAGCAAACTCATTCTAATTCTAAAAGTTCTTTCTTTCCTCAAAATTTCAAGCCTCTATCTAAAAGCGTGCCGGAGTTATGAGGTTTTGAAAAATCATGCAAAATTTGGTTTCCACATAACGGTAAATTTAAATACTAAATTAAAAAAAAGTGTATAATTTTAAAAAATATCTGTCGAATGACGTTTTCAAAGTGAAAAAATCTTAAGCAGAACATAAGATATATGCATTTAAAAATACGGCTTTTTCAAAGTTTGAAGGGCTGTAGCTCCGTAATGGACGTGGCTACATGAAAAAGTTGTTCCACAAAACTATTATTTTTATAAGACCTACCCATGGTTAAAATTTTTTTCTCTATCTTTAACGGTGTAGAAGTTTTGTAAACAGATAGACGGTCGGATGGACGGACGGACAGAGTGAAACTAATAAGCACATTTTTTCAAATTTTTTTTGGAAATGTGCTAAAAATTGTGACTGCAGTCAGCAGTGTTTCGTTGTATATATACTTAGATTCATATATGTGCATTTCACTTCATTAATTTTAATTTCCTATTTCTTGCACTAAATTATAAATTGAAATTCAATTTTATTGTATTTCTACTTTTTTGATTCACATCTTTTTTAAAATTTTATCATCTAACAATTTAATTTTTTTTTTCAAGATAAGAATTGATTTTAACTTTTCTATGAGCAACTTTAAGTTGTTTAACATTAAATAATGATTAGATAAATTTAAAATCAACACAAAAGTCTATTTAATTACGTTATTTTTTAAGTAAAGCTATTCTTGTCTTACTTCAAGTTGATCAGTTAAGTAAAAAGAAAAGTTAAGTTAACTTTTGTTTTTTTTTTGGTGTTATGAAAAAGTCTTAAGATAGGTTCTTTAGATAGATATTTTTTTAGAGGTATTCTAAAGAAATGTGTTTCAATTTTTTGAATTAAATTTGATTTTAATTTTGATATATTTGTATAAATATCTTTTGGGAATTCTTAGAGGTATTATTAAAAAAAAAAATTTAAAATTTATTATATTTTAATACATACAAATGCAAAACAAGAAATTTTATGTGACCATAGAATATAATTTAACAAGGCAGTACATAAAATCGAAAGTTTTTTAAGACGCATATTTTTAAAAAGATAATAAAAAGGATCTTGAAATTGTGACTACTTTTGCATCTTAAATTTGAATTCAAGAATTTTTTATGTACTTACTTTTACTTTCTTTATTTTTAAGGAAACCTTATATAATTAAGAAATCCGTTAACAGATGTAGCATTGGAATTTTAACTTTTATATCCTACTTATAATAAATGTGCAAGGGTGTCCATAAGTTACAGGGGGATAAAAATAGGCAAATTTTGAAATTGTTGACCCTTAATATCTCTTAAACGAGAAAAGAACAAACATTTTTCTGAGCTAACTTATGTCTATTCTCAACGTACTTCCTCCTCTTAAAAACTCAAGGTCCTAAAAGCGCTCCGTAGGATATTTTCAAAAATTGCAAATTTTGGTTTCCACATACATAATAATAATTGCAAAAAATTATGTATATTTTTTATTATGTATATATTTATATTATTAATTATTAGGAAAATCGCTTGGCGATTGAAAAAATATTGAACAGAACTGGAAATATAAACATTTTGTTGGAGACTTTATTCAACTTTAAGGGAATTTAACCCATTTAACTTCACAATGGGTGGAACAAACTTCTAAAAATATTTCCAAAAAAAAAAAGTGAATCATTAAGAAATAAATATAAAATTGGGCACAACTGTTTTATTAAATATAAATGTTCGCCCAATTAAATAAATATAAAATTGGACGAACATTAAACAATGTGATAAAGCTAAGGCAACAGTTTAAAAAAATGTGTATCTATCTTGATCAAAAGGTTCTCTACAAATAATTTTAACTAAAGCAGTAAAGTAAGTTTCCAGCTTAAACAATTGAGAACAATTATTTCAAATTAAAAAAAAGTATATACAATAAAAGTTTTAATTATACAAACCTTACAATAATTAGTTCACATTTTTTAGATTTCAACGTATGTCAATCTCCATATATAAACTTATATTTAATTTAAAAATATGAATAGTTTAAAGAATAATAAAATAAAAAATACGGGACATTGAAATTGTATTAAAACAATATGAGGAATGAGCTAGTCAGGGACATATTCAGTTAATCAGTATAGCTCTATTAAAATAGAGTCCAGGGTAATGAAATTTAATGATACAGAGCCTGGAGTTATTTAATATACCTATATTGTCATTCGATTAAAATGTAGCGTTTGAATTAAGGTTTTTTTTGTAAATCTTATGATTCAAAAGGCGCGATGAATAATGTAAATTGTTGGAAGTATATCTTTTCTAAATAAATAAAGTTTTGAAACCATAATTTTAAAATTCACATTATATTCACAATTTCTTTTCTATATAAATGAATACAATTTACAAGCCTATATTTATAAATTTTTAATTGAACCAAAAATAACTAAGATACAAATAGAAACTAACGAAATATCCTGACAAAAAAAAACCGTTTCCCCTTAAATTTATTCAATATTATATTGGTAATAAATTAAGATTTTATTTTTCTCTATAATCCTGATTATCACAATATCAAATGTGTCATCATGTAATGTTTTTATGTTAACACGCTTTTTACAATAAAATATTTTTTCAACTCTAACAGCAAAAATAAATTTTTTTTTGTATTAATGTAAAAGAGAAAGAAAGAGAATCAAAATATCTTTTTTAAATCCTTTGTTTCCTGTCTTCTTTATGTCGTCTATTTCATTTTTTCATCGGAAATAGGAATTAATTTTTACTACTTTTTAGCTTAACATAATTCTTAATGCTTTTTTTTCATGATATAGCCATGTCCTAAAAATATGCAATAATTTATCATTCCAATTCGATAAATTGATAAAAAAACAAAAATTGGGGAAAACATTTATTTATTCTGATAACATCTTTATATCAGTGATATTAAGCTTAAAAAGTAATAAATAAAAGTATTAAGTTATTTTGTAATTCAGTAAAGTCTGGACGAAAACAATTTTTAACCATTTTTCCCTTTCTTTAAAAGATTTGGTTTTTTTAAAAAAACAAAAAATATTTATAAATAAATAATATTTTAAAAAATTTTTCAATAAAACATAAAATCCTGTTACTTTGTCCTTAAGAGTTCTGAATTTAAAATTATTTCAGATTATAGTGATTAGAATTGGTAAATTTCTTTTACAAGACATTTACTCAAACTACAGGTCTTTATAAAAGAGTAATGTAATAATTTCAATATATTTTGTGTTTTTAGTACATTTTTCAAAAACTTTTTGTTTTTTAGTTCTATTCTGTCAGACAGACGAGCGTTTACAAAACTTTACACCGTTTAATATAAAATAATGAAATTTTAGTCAAGGATAGGTCTCTTAAAACAATTAAGTTTATGGAACAACTTTTAATGTAGCCCCATCGATTATAGAGATACAGCTTTTCAAATCCTGGCATGATTTTGGAGGCCAATTAATTTGGCCATTTCTCGAAATAATGTTATCACCAAATCTTTTTTTCAATAAATCAATTGTTGCGGTAGCAGTATGATGTGTAGCACAATCTTGGTGAAAGCAAAACACTTTCGGGTCGATACCATTCAAATTTTGAAACAAAAAATCATTGATCATCGATCTGTAACGAGCAGCATTCACTGTAACATTAGTTCCAGCATCGTTTTTTTAAAGAAATATGGACCGATGATGTCTCCACCGTGTAAACCACACCATAGCTTGCATTTTTCAGGATGCAATGAAACCTGCTGAATTTCTTGAGGATTATTTTCGCTCCATATACGGCAATTTTGCTTGTTTACGTAGCCGTTCAACCAAAAATGAGCTTCATCACTAAACACAATTTTTCGATAAAAAGTACTCTATAAGTTTGACGAATAGAATACTGATTTTGAAAATAAATTTCAATAATTTGTAAACGTTGTTGCGGTGTGAGTCTTTCTTCATAACTCCATAACGTTTTTAGCCAGAATCTTCAAATTTTGTCAAATTAAAATTATATCAGAATTAACATGAGTTAACTCTTAGCATTTTCTGTACAACTATTAGAGGTCAAAAACTAAAAACTTGCTATATTTATATATTTAACTTAAAGATTTATGCAAAATTTTTAAAATAAAAATACAAGCATTTCTAATGTTTTACATGTTTTAAGTAATATGTCGTTTTGACAGTTGAAGTTTTGCCATTTATAAAAATGGAGTCGTATATACATTACAACAATGTGTTGGAATTATTGAATTATTTTATGAAAATGGTCGTTCTGTAAGAAATGTATTTCCCAAATGTATGGTCGCCATAATAGTCCAACTGAGCAATAAATTGGTAATATTGTGCGGAAATTTCAAGAAACTGGTGCAGTACAAGATAGAGAAAGACATCAGTATGCCCGTGTCGGACATTCACAAGAAAATATTGGTGCTGTGAGTGTTAGAGTTACAGCTGACCCCACCATGTCAATTTCCCAACGTTCACAACAATTGGGACTTTCTGAGTCAACTGTATGCTGTATTATGTACAAAGATTTAGCATTTAGCCTTCAAAGTTCTATTGACACAAGAATTGCTGCCACAAGATCATTCCATGCGTCAGAACTTTGCCAATTGGATACTGGAACAAAACGGAAATTTTTCAAAAAATATTATTTTTCGGACGAAGCACATTTCGAGATCGGTGGCTACGTTAATAAACAAAACGCCCCGTATTTGGCGAGAGGAAAATCCTCGCGTGATCCAAGACTGTTTGGTGTGCATTGTGGTCTGGTGATGTGATTGTTCCGTACTTTTTCGAAAATGATGCTGGAAGAGCCATAACCGTTAACCGCGACATGATCACAATTTTTTATGGCCAAAACTGGAAAATATTGATACTGAGGACATGTTGTTTCAACAAGATGGGGCTACGTGTTATACAGCCAGAGAAACACTTCAATCACTGCATACAAAGTTTCCAGACCGTGTTATTTCCAGATTCGGTGACGTGAATTGCCCTGCAAGATACTGCGATTTGACACCGTTAGACTTCTTTCTCTGGGGCTATATGAAAGGATAGGTCTACAAGGATAATCTTCGAAACGATTGAAGCATTGAAAGCAGACATTTTTCGAGTTATTGGTGAGATAGAGCCGCAACTATGCCAGAATGTGACCGAAAATTTTGATAAAAGAATCAGGTGCTGTAGAGACACAAGAGGTGGTCACATGGGAGATATCATTTTCAGAGTATAAATGGCAAGCATTGTACTTCAAAAATAAATAAAAACTTTTCCAGTTTCAATTAAAATTCTATGTCTTTTAATTATTTACTTTTGAAAATTCAATTTGAAAGACCCTTTATTTTTATTGCTCTTCTCTTCTTAAATGTGCACATTTAAAATCTTTGGTTTTATATATTGCCTTGTTTTTTTCTGACATTTTCCTTTATATTATTTAAAAACTTTATGGTTTTTACCTAAAATTCTTAGAACGAAAACAAAAGAATTTGCTGCTTAAAAAAATAAATAGTAAATTAAAATATCTTGATATAAGTGAAGATATTTGCATTAAAATAAAACAAATATTCAACAAATTACGTAACAATAAAATTTACATCCATCTGCTTTTTAAGGAATCTTTTTTATTTAAATGTATTTAGATATTTAAAACCTTATAAACTTTAAAAATTTAATATTTTATGGCTTTCTGCTTCCTTTATTTTACTTTCTCTTTAATTGTATTTATTCTAAAAAAAAAACTGCTAAGAAATAATATTTTGAGGGGATAACTTCCAAGGTCCAAGGTCATAAATTATATGGACCTTGTGTGTTCTTAAATGAATCTAAGTTCCACGGAAGTAAAATCTGTTTTAAAATGTACTTAAGTTCAATTAATATAGAGACAAAAATTCGATGCATTCGATGCATGCAATTCGATGATCAATTTGATATGAGATATAAGTTCTATTGAAATTATGATAATTTTATTTGAGTTACAAGTTCCCTGGAACGAAATAAAGCCATATTTAAATTTTGTAAAATTTCTGGAAAAAGTGAAAATATATATATATATATATATATATATATATATGTATTTGAGTGTATGAAACTTTTCCCAACAAATATACCGAATTTAGATTTTGTTGAAGAAATTCCCGAATCCTACAAAATCATAATCGCTCCTTTTTCCATAATATAAATATATACATGCATATGCGAAATTTCTGAATTCAGAGGAATTTTTGAGTTATATTCAAAAACAGAGAACTGCCTTTTTCCAGAATATTTATATATCCGTATATGCACTATTCTGAATTAGGGGCGATTTTATAGCGCTGAAATTTTGAAAAAGGATATAAGCTTGATTTTATAACCAACTCTAAAATCGTCCCTCAATATTTTTTTTATAGACATATTAGAAAAGTGGAACTATCAATATTTTATTTGAGACATAACTTCCAACAAAAAACTATAAAAACATAACTTCCTCATTTTATTTGAGGCTTAGCTTTCAACACAAAGTGGTTAGAACTTTCATGGAACTTAAGTCCATTTAGAAATGGCCATAAGTTCAATGGAATTTTAATCCATTTAAAAGGATATAAGTTTCATGGAACATTAGTTCTATGTCCATGGAAGTTAAGTCACCCCTCTTCTATATTTTCAAGTATGTTTTTTTTTAAGAAGAAGGTGGAGAAATTAAATTATTTTACAAAATCTATTTATATAAAATATAAATTAAAATATAAATTAAAATTTTATATAAAATAACCAATCATTTAAGTTTCGAAAAGAAATACAAAAATCTTAACAAAACAAAATACTATGATTATACGATTAAAATCAGTTTGAAAAACACTGCTCTTAATATTTTCTATAAAATTAAATGATAAAATTAAATTTTTTACCTTTAAAACAACATAAAAATGCTTTAATTTAGATAATATCATAAATGTTTGAATTATTTCTACTCTAAATAGTTACTTCTATTTCTGGAAGGGATCTACTGACACGTATATTTAATTTTATTAAACATGTGTATTTTTAATGTTCTATGTTGTACACTTTGGTTAAAATAAAAATAAAATAAAAATTTATGAATAAAAATAAAATGCGTACATTTTGTAAAATATAAAAAATATATATTTGAATATTAAGTTACTGGTATTATAACAACAGGTAAAACAATTACTACACACTTACATAATATACTTATCAAGTTTTAATGGCTTTAGCCAAATATATATGTACATATAATATATAATATATTATATATACTTATATGAATGTAAATAATATAAAATAAAAAAATATGTAATTTTGTATATTGACAAGGAATGGTTAGGTAAATTTTTAGCCAAAAGTCACTTGACCTAGATTATAAATTCCAAAAATGTTCAATTATAAGAGATAAAAAATAAAAGAAAATGTTTTTAAAATTAGATCCAAGTACTGCAAATATAAAATATAAGCAGTCATTTTTTTTATTATTACCTATATAGTATTTATTAGCATATTTTTCTACAAATTTTTCAAAAATTTACTAATTACTTTCATTTTGTCCGTTCGTATATAAAAAATGTCCATCATTTACTATATTACTTATACACAAACAGGATATTTTTTATTTTTTTTTTTGTTTTTTTTTTAATGCATTTCTCTGCTACATAAATGTGGACAGCATACATAGCCTTTATCCTGATAATTACATAGCCTTTCCTGTCCAGGCGTGGCTGTCAATGTCATAAGGGGGAATAACTCTTACGACGTGTTTGGGATTTGAACCCACACTCCCTCGGTGTTTACATCGTATTTTATAGGTCTCCGAGGCCACTTTTTTGTAGTTTTATAAATTAGTATCACAATTATTATAGAATTTTTTTGCAATTTTAAATCTACCAAAATGCGAAAACATAATTTTCTTAGATTTTGATTCATTTATAACTTCGGAACGGTTTTAGTTAGACCTTTGAAGTTTTATTTTGACAGAAGAAAGGTGGTACTAGAAGAAGAAGTTATTTTATTACTATTTTTGTTTGTAGCTCACACTGTTTAAGAGTTATTAGGGGTGAATAATAAATAGTTTAGGAGTCTGTAACCAAATTATTACAAAATTAAAACTCAAAAACTAAAACTAGAACATAATCTTTTTATACGTGTTAATAGATTTTCTCAATTTTATATGGTTTCCTTAAAATTAAAGAAAGGGTCTTTTGATTTTTCTCAATTTTATCTTATATATAAAATTCTAAGAAAATTCACAAATTTTAGTGCAAGTCATAATTCTAAACTGTTTTTATTGACTTTTGGAGAATGTGCGCGTCTTTAAAAACCTTTTTATATACTGCCTTGTTTTTATTCAAGTATTCACTTGCATTTTATATTACATTTATTAAATTTTACTTGAATTTGGATCAACTAAACTAGCCTAACTCAAATATATATATATATATTTTTTAATGCATTTATCTGCCACATAAATGTGGACAGCAAATTACACAGCCTTTCCTGTACAGGCGTGACTGTAAATGTCGTAAGGGGGAATAACTCTTACGACGTGTGTGGGATTCGAATCCACACTCCCTTGATGTTTACAGTGTATTTTATACGGTCTTACCCACTAGGCCACCGAGGCCCCTAACTCAAATATTATATTTTTTTTGAATCAGAAATGACTTAAGTGGACACGTAATTAAAGATTAAATTGAAATGTGTAAATTATTTAGATATTTTTAAATGTTATTCATTTTAGATATTTTTAAATTATTTGGTTTCTTAGCTTAATGAAACCCAATTTCCTTCATATTTTCTTATACCATACTTCCATTATATACCATTTTGTTTGAGTGACAAATTCTTGTTAGTTACTTAGTTTAAAAAAGAAACACTTTTAGAATCTCTTGAACTTAACGAATGCATGGCATAATGGTTCTTTTGTTTTTGACCTGATTTGGTTACAAATTGTCGTTCGGTTTAAATTAGTGGCAAACAAATGTACTCTGAAAAATACCGAAATATAAACATATAACTAAACAAATATCAAAATGTCAGCATATAATTTTAATTTATACTTTATAACTCATTGCAAAAAAAAATTTAAATGTAAAATGTTAACTATATAAGTTATAACATCAAATTATAACAAAATATAAACAAACCTAATTATATCGATTACAATGCTATATACGGCATGTAATAAGGAAAATAGTTTTGTGCTAAACTATTGTAATCACTTCTTTGAAATTCTTTTCAACATATTGCCATATTCTAGCATTATTTATCCCGATTTTCCTACAATACCTCACCTTCTGTTTCAACATGTATCTGTGTGGACTGTTGTGCAGAAAATTAAGGTATCCTTCCATTCTTTATTATATGATTTAAGTATAATTTTTTTAAAGTGTTTAGAAGGTGAAGTATTCGCTGGGGAAATAATTATGTATTTACCGCCTCCTTACTTATGTATTTACTCCGGTAGCCAAGTGGGTAAGAGCGTATAACATACGCTGTAAGCACCGAGGTAGTGTGGATTCGATCCCCCTTACGACAGGTACAGGCACGTCTGAAAAGGAAAGACTGTGTAATGTCCTTGTTACATATATGTAGCAAGGAAATGCACTTAAAAAAAATATATATATATATATATTGTTTTGCGGTCTTTCAATGTTTTATGTTTATCATTGATTTAGTTTTCATTTCAATCGGTATTTTACTTATTTTGTACTCTCCTCTGACTTACTCTTAATGTTTTCTACGGAGTAAAATTTTTTCTTCTCATTTATTTCTATTTAAAGTACAATTTTAAATATTCAAGTATATCCATTTTCTAAGAAAATTTTTCTGTTAGATTATTATTTGTTTAAATGTTATATACAGATATTTATATATATCTTATATACATTTTTTATTTTGTAAAATAATGATATTTTTTGTTTCATGCTTTATTATATTTACTTTTAATATCATTTTCATATATTTTCCGTATATCTTCTGCACGAAAATTTATAAGAAAATAATTGTAAGAAAATTAATATATACGCTTGGAAACTCTATTCTAATTTTCATCATTCAAGAGAAATAATCCTATGATAAAGAACTAGGTGATAAATTTGTTTAGAAGAAGAATCAGAATCAGAGATGAATTAGTAAAGTAAAGTCTATTTGAATATGCAACTATCTCCATATTAAAATGGTAGATCTTTTAAAGATATATTCCTAAACTAAAAGGATGTTAGGTAAACTGAAACAATTTACAATATTCTAACTGTTGAAAATTGTATATTAGCTGAAATTTAAAATAAAAAAGAATATGAAATGAGGAACAAAAGTAAGGGTTTGTAGAGTTTCGTAAGGTTTTTTTTATGAAACAAAATTATATTAATAAATAACATTGTTTTAATTAAAGTTTTTTTTTTTGAAGTATTTAATGTTATCATATGGCATTTTAGAAATTTTCCTCTATCACTTTCAACACGTTATATTATCTATATACAAAAAAGTTAACTAATGATTCTTATGCAAGGTTATCCTCATTTTCATTACCAGTTGAATTACCATTTAGATCAGTTTGTATTACTTTAGTGTCAGTAATTGCTGTAACAACTGATAATTTGTTAAATTTCTAAATAATTTTTAATTAATTTAATTTTGTAAATAATTGCAATTATTCTTTATAGTATGATTGATTTTTTTTGCAGAATATTGTCACACATAATCAAATGTATCTGATAATTTTAAATTCGTCAAATTTGATTATACTTAAAGTGTAATTGGGATATAAAACTATATAATATATATATATATATATATATATGTTATTTTAATTAATATTCATTTTAATGCCATTCAAAGACAAAGAAAAGTGAATAGAATCTAAATTGAAAATATATCTCTTAATACACAAAAGAAAATTATTATAATTTTCTATGTTTTACGTTTACCATCTATGAATTCAATTTCTAAAATAAAATATTATTTTTTTTATTTTAATTATAATGCAAATGCGAAAATTCGACATTGAGTTTTAATGAGTTTCAATATCCCTATTTCCAAAAAAAAAAAAAAAAAAAAAAAAAAAAAACAATTTTAAGTGTATGTGTATTTTTATGGCTATGGAAATATGACAACACTTTAACTAGAACCAATGAAATTCAGGATGTTTTTAGCATATTTCCAAAAAACACCGTTAAAGATAGAAAAGAAAAATATTAAAATGTTGTTATGGGTAGGTCTCATAAAAAAAATAATTTTTTGGAACAAGTTTTTTATGTAGCCCCACCCATTACGGAGATACAGCCCCTCAAACTTTGAAAAAGCCCTATTTTTAAATGCATATATCTTATGTTCTGCTTAAGATTTTTTCAATCTGAAAACGTCATACGACAGGTATTTATTTTAACTTTGTAAATTAATATCAAAATTATACAATTATTTTAAATTTAGTATTTAAATTTACCGTTATGTAAAAATCACATTTTGCATGAAATTTCTTTTTTCATAACTCCGGCACGCCTTTAGATAGGAACCTGAGATTTTGAGACAAGAAAAAACTTTTAGAATTAGTATAAGTTTCCTTAGAAAATGTTTTTGCACCACCACCTGTTTAAGAGGTATTAGGGCTGAAAAATGAAAATTTGCTATTTTTAGGCACTTGTAACTTATGCACCTGTACAAATTTTTCTTCGGCAAGTCATAAAAATTAAAGCTGCAGTAATATATTTTTACATGTGTTAACGGTTTTTCTTAGTTATAAAAAGTTCCGGACTTACAGCCCCTCAAAATTGCAGAAAAGTGTTATTTTCATATATTTTCTTATTACAAAAAATTTCTTAAATTTTATTTTTTAAATTTTCAAATTTTTGTGCAAGTCACAATTCTAAACAGTTTGTATTGTGTTTTGGAAATGTGCGCCTTTAAAAACCGTTGGTTTACATTCTACCTTGTTTCTTTTTATTTCTATATTAAATTTAAAAAATAACTAATTTTTTTAATGAAATGATATCAGCTATTAAATGAAAAAAACTATAATTGATATTATGACTTATTTAAAACACTATTTTTCACTATTTTAATTATTAAAATACTATTTTTTTAAATTTAAATGGTAGGATATTAGGAAAATGTTGAATAAAAATGATCAGCAAATGAAAATGAATAATAACTTCCAACATTTCAATCGTAGTTGAATGTATAGCTACGCATCCAATAACTACAGGATATTTTTTTTTTCAATTTTTTATTTTTCAATTACTACAATTATAAAAATATTTGCAACACATATTTTTTTTTAGTCACAGAAATCATACAGTCTTTCCATTTCAGCTATGGCTGAACATATCGAAAGAGGAAATTATTTTTACAACGTGAGTGGGATAGGAAACCCAGACATCCTGCGGTTGTACGGCCTATTTAATATGCTCTTACCTACTAAGCCACTGAGGCTCCCCACAATATTTGTAAATTAGAAACATAAACTTTGCATTCCAATTTTAGCCTTGCAAATTATTACCAAATGCATATTTTATGAGTTATTCATGGTGCGGGGTGATAAAGCCATATTTTTATAAAAAAATCGTGTCATAAAGCCATAATTAACTTTTTGAAACGATCAGAGTAGACTGTCTTATTGTAGAAATACGCTAGAAGGTTAATAATTTATTTTAGCGCCGGTTTGTTAACGATTTTAAATGTTTTGGAGGAATTTTAAATTTGGTTACAAAATTAGAGGATGCTTTTTTCCAAAATGAGCTTTAATTTGCGAGAATTCGAGAGTTGTTTACAAAATCACAGTTTCAATAAAATTTAGAGGGTGTTCGGGAGCAATAGTCTCCACAATATTAAATTCTTTGTTGTTATAATATCTATAAAAAATATAATTAAGATGAATTTTAGAGCTGATTAATTAAGTTTAACAGATTGTCTTTTAAAGTAGTTTTAATCGAATGAGACATAACGCCATGTGGCTTTATGATACATTCAAGTGAGCCATACAGCCATATTTGAGATAAAATATGGCTTTATGAATTATGACTTTATGACATACCTCCGTTATTCACATTATCCTATAACAAACAATTGTAGAATTTTACGATTAAAGTAAATTTTATTGCAACGATATTTCTTAAATATGAGTTTGTAGAAACTTTATACCTAGAATATAAGATATTGTTTCCTCATTATTTAATTCATTGTAATTTTTTCAGAATGAATTGAATAGTAGAAGAAAAGAATAAAATAGTTTATTTTACATGTTTTTTTCTTAGAAAGGTGATATTTTTTTCAAAAATAAGAGATTTTAATATAAGGTATGAATAAAATAAGAGGTTGTTTTTCGAGCGAGATCGAAATATACCGAGTTAGATTTTCCTGATTATCCTGCTTATCATATTTTAGTCCTGGCACAATGGTTTACCACTCAAAAAATCATCCTTTTGCAAAATAAATTGATTAATGTGTATTATATTATGTTAACACAAGTGTATTTAAAATAGTTTTAAAACCCATTAAATTTTATAATAAAATTATTATTTTACCATAAAATATTTTTTATGGTATATTTTAGGTATATTGGTGTATTTATTTATCATATCTTTAAATTTTAACAAAAAAATATTAAAATTTAACTTTTTAATATATTTTTTTTTGGATACACGAAAAAATTTTCGTTAAAGAATAAAAATAAAGTGAAATCAAATAAAATTAAAAATTTGATACATGCTAAAAAAAAAAAAATGTTTTAATATATACCTAGCTTTTGAAAAAAAAAATACGTGCTACCACCCCATCATTTCTGTCACTATGTTTCTCTATCTCTTTCTATTTGATCTATGACATAATACACTGAATACTGAAACCACTTTAGAAAGCAAAAAAAATTTGTCTTTATTAATAAATTTACAATATATATATATATATATAAAAGTACCTTTTATTATACCAGTATCATCAGAATCCATAATATCATAAATTTATATCCTTTTTGTAAATTACTTAACACTATCCATTTTCATATATATATAGTTATATACAAAAAATATTTCCAGAAGATTATAATCTTTATTATATAGATGATTTAATAATTCATAAAGTAAAGCTAAACCCCTTAAATCCATAAGGCAAAAAAGAAAAGGTTCCAAATCATAAATTTTCCATATAGTCAAGGTGTGGAAAAAAAGAAAAATTAAAATTACAAAATCTAACTTGAATATTTTGTTGCAACAGGTATTATAACTGACAACATGTATACAAAATTTATATATATATATAATCTATCTGTATAGGTGCTAACCTATAAAATTTACCTTGTTATTACTAGACGCGGTGTTTGATACGTACTGCTAACAATTTGTACAAGATTTAAAATAAAGGTGAAGATATAAAACATGAAAAAAATATTCACAGAGGTAAAAAAAAAAAAAATATATTTTTTTTCAATCTTATATATGTGATGATTTCTATGTTATAAGATGTATAATTAAAACAAGGAGATATGTAAAATCAAAGGTTTCAAGGGTGAACATTTCCAAACCTAGTTTTTTTTTATGAAACTACAGAATTTAGATTATTTTTCCATCCAAATTTAGAATAATTCTAATATTTTTTTCTGTTCAAGCCATAAACATATTTGATAACATAATGTTTTAAAAATTTTAAATTTCCTATGGGATCTCTTAAAAGGAAAGCAGTCCAAAACAATTTTTTTTGAAAATTTAGATGTGAAATGAAAGTAATATATGCAACGCAGTAAAACTTTTCTTAAAAGTCTTTTATTTTCGAAATCGTTTATGAATCATTTATGTTTCTGTTGAGCCATATAGTTAGAGCCAATTTGGACAAGGCAGACGTTTAGCACATTTTCCAAAAAAAAATTTAAAGAGTTGTTTATTAGTTTCACTCTTTTTGTCTATTTGTCTGTTAATAAAACTTCCACATGTTTTAAGATAAAGCAATGAAATTTTAATTATGGATGCTGTTCCTCAAAGTTGAGAAAAAATCTTTTTCTTTATTGTTTATATTTTAAGTTTTGATTATTATTTTTTCAATCTATAATTGTCATATTTTTGAAATTTTTGGTTTCTTCATACTTCCGGGAAATTTTTAGTCAGAACCTTAGAGTAGTGAATATCTTAAAAAATTAGTATAACTTATACTTTAGAAAAATTTTAATTCTTTTGTACGAAAGTAGTCAGAATTCCGAAATAAAAATAAAACACACAGATTCAGTCAAAATTATTTTTAAAAATAATATTTGTTTTATACTAGATAATGGGATTTTTTGGTATAATATTTATAATCGTTTATTTAATAGTAGCTTACTTTCAGAATAATAACTGCAGGGTTAGTTAAAAAATTGAGTTTCAAAAATTTTTAATTTTCAATTAAATCAAGAATTTTTATATGTAGATAAAGGTTCAAATCTTGTTAGCACTTACCATCCTGCAAGGGAAAAAAACTTTTAAAATAATCATTTATGTTATGATATCTAAGAAAAACTATCAAAATATAGGTATTAAATAATTTCTTTTTACGTTCTTTCTTATTTCTTATTATTAATTTAACTTTAACAAATTTTTGCAATTCTACATAATTGTTAGGTATGATTAGAAAATTCTACAATTGGGATCATTATATTTATAATAACTTATATAATTATCATATACAGTATGACTTTTATAATAATTTTTACATAATTTGCTTATTTTTTTTATACTTTGTCTTCAATTGCTGTCTGGTAAGTCTTAAAAAATTAAATTTATATGTAAATTTTATTCAAAAGTTAATATTACATATACTGACATAATACATCGTCAACATGTTATTATCTGGTATTAATTGATTTATTTTTCATTTGTGAGCAGAAAATGAATATTATTGGGTACTTTGTGGTTCTGTAACGAAATAAAAATATTTTTGTTTTACTTTTTTTAAATTTTTTATTTTTATAGTTTAAAATATATTTGAGGACCTTGACATGACAAACAATTTTTAACAACTGAAATTATTCTAAGAACTTTATTCTTAAATAAGAAAACAGTTATGAATGAGTACAAAATGAAATCTTCTTTCAGTTGCTGATTCATGGTTGCTGTATACACATAACATAACATAATATATTTAATATTGGTCAATCAAAGAGAATTATTGAAAATTAAAGAGAAATAGTTTAAAATTGTAATGTAGTGTGTAATATGTATAGTGGATGTGTATGTGGTGTGTACTCAAAGTATGTGTGTCCAAGTTTCAAATACATAGGTATTTAAATTTATTATTTGAAAGAGAAAATATTTTAAAGATTTTATTTGCAGAGATAAACATAACAATTAAGAAACTCTTCTTGAGTGTGCGATTTTACTGTCAAAAATAATCTTTTCTGTTGTGACGTTAAACTTTATAACTGTACTTATTCTAAAAATGAATTTTTATAAAATAAATTCAAAGTATAGGTACGTTACAGTTTTTGATGTACATCATCATTGTATTATAGACGACGACGAACAGAAAACAAAATAAATTTTAACTGATATCTGTAAATAAATACATAAATTTTTTTTAAAATGAATAAATCTGTAGATGAATCTATTCATCAATAACGTACAGATTTTAGCAGAATTGAAATTATTCACTAAAGTCTAAACAAACTCAAAAAGATATAAATTTAAAACAACAATAGAAAAACCGGCATTACATAAAACACGTGCTTTTCTGTAGAAAAAACTTTTTTAAATATAAATATACATTATACAGTGAATAAAACTACACTACATAACCAAATTTAAGAGAGAGAGAGACGGGAAGAGATTAAGGAAGAGAGAGAGAGACAGGAAGAGATTGAGGAAGAGAGAGAGGAAGAGAGAGAGTGTAACGGTAATTTATAAAAGAAAAAAAATTACAATGAAAAGTATGTTTGATAGAAAATTTTGCAGAGTTCTCAATTACAGTACAGTGGATGATGAACATAACATGGAGCTTGTATTTTGTAATTATATGAAAAAAAAGGGAAATAAGAATAAAAAAAATATAAAATTAACAGTTAATACAACAGTTGAAGTATGCAACATTATTTTTATTGGTTAATGTCTAATGTTACAAATAAAATGGAAAAATATAGTGCAAATAATAATGTTATTGCAGTTATTTAAACAAATAATAACAGTAATACATATTAAAAATTTTTTATTTTTCAGCTGTATGGATTTAAGTTAATAGTCTGAGCTCTGTATTATTAAAATAAGGTACATATATGTAAAATTGTAAATATATTTGGAGTAAATAAATAAATAAAAAATAAAAAATACATACTATAGATTAGATACACATTAGATATTTCTTTATTAATTGCTGCAAGACCTTCAGTGTTGCTGTTTTTATTTTTTAGTTAACTATTTTTATTCAAAGTTATAATTAGTACATGGTATTTAGTTAAACTTTAATTTCAACATTCCGAATAGATTTCATTAAAAATTCCATATAAACGATGTACTCTGCTGATTTTGGTATAAGAGATTTTTAATTTATATTATTCATAATATCAATGAAAAATTATAATAACATTTATAAAAGCATATTTAAAAAATAGAAAATTGTAAGTAGATTTTATTCTAAGTTTAACAGTTAATTAGTAATTTACTCATTTTTTTACTATACATACTTATATTACTGAAAAATTAAATTACTTAGCTTATTAAATCTTTCTTATATTAAGGAAAAAAAGCCAAGTGGAATACTAATTGCCGAGAAAAAGTATTTATCTGACTTCGATACCACATAAACATTTTGATATTCTGACATCAGTTGCACAATAGTATTCCATTTGGCATAAAAAACACTTCTATTATTTTTTTTTAAAACATTATAATTTTTAGAATATCCTTAAACTATGGACCATGGTCTCTTTGTTAGTGAAATTGTGTCTTATATGCGATAAAATGTGTGAAAAATAGATCAAGTCAGCAGTCACTTGACTCAGCTTAATGTTATTTCTTTATGACATTACTAATACGGGTGTTAATTTGAGTAAATATAGTCAAGGTGATATTTTCAATTCCATTATAAAGCCTAAGTATTTATAGTTGTCGACGATGTTCTTATTTATGCGGATTATAGATTTAATGTCCGCTTTATTTCTGCTTTTGTGAATTAAATATTTAGTTTTTTTAATGTTTATCCTCAATTTGTTACCAGTTACCCAATTGAATAGTCTATTTATATTTTATTTATTTATTCACTTTTTTTTCAAAAAGAGCTATGTAGCTCATTTATATGTGATTGAAAAAGAGCTATGTAGCACTATATAGTAGTCTTGTGTTATCAGTAAATATTTTGTATGATCACCTTCCTGTCTTACGTTTTGTATGGTAATAACAATAGATATAGCGTTGGTTCTAGTATAAATCTAGTAAAAAATGCAGGTAGTCAGTATTTAAAACAGCTATTTAAAGCGATAGTCAGTTTTTTCTTGTAGTCTTCTAATGTGGCTTAGGTAGACTGCGCGTTTTTGGAAGTAGCTGAAAAATTTATATCATGTTCTGCTCCAAATTTCGTATTTTCCAAATGCCAGTTTGAGCGGAGGGATGAAATATAGTTGAATAGACTTTATTACCAAAGTCGAATTAGTAATTCTACCTTATTTCCTTAAAAAATGTTCAAAAAAAAAAATAAATTAAATAAAGTCGAAACGAATTTATTACCAAAAACAATAGAAATAAAGTCAAATTAACCATTCTATCTTATTTCCAATAAAAATTGTCCCATAATAAAGTCGAATGTAAAAAAGGAAATAAAGGCGACTCGAAACTCTTATTATTAAATATTAAGAGTTTTATTAAAAACGCACGTGCTTTTTTCATTCTAAAAACAACTATTAGTTTTTAAACTCAAAAATGTAATGTAAATAGTAAATGCAATTGTTACATTTAAAGGAATTTTATTGTATTGATAACAAATTGAAACTGTTTAATTTTTATTATTTGGAATTAGATATTGGGTTTTGTTAAATACACAACAACAAAAACATTGGTTGCAAAATTAGAGAAAGAAGTCGGGAACCTCGTACTTTGGATTTTGCAAGAAGTGCACATCACTACTAAAAAAAATAAAAAAACTGAGAAATGCGGAACTGGAACAAGCGGTTAACAGGAACGGAAAATCTATGGTAGAAAAATTCAAGGAAATAAGCGAAAATAAGGAATAAAGAAAGGAAATAAATCTAAACAAGAAAATAAACACAATTACCAAAAACAGCACCAGCTCCAAAAACGCAACCTCATATGCTGAAATAGCAAGAATTCCGCAGAAAACTATAATCCCAACGGTCTGCACGAAGTCGATTATAGTTAAACCGAAGGAGTCACAACCAGCAGATGTCACAAAAACCAATTAAGGATAGCATAACACCGGCTAACCTAAAGACACCAATTAGACTCTTCAAAAGAATTAAAGGCGGAGGAATAGTAATCAGCTGAAACACAGAAGGAAATAACAGCAAACTAAAAACGGAATTAGAAAGGAAATTAGGAAACAACTATATGATTACCCACTCGAAATAACTAAACCCCAGAGTCAAAATAATAGGCCTGAAAAGAAATTATACTACAGAAGAATTAAAAAATTAAATAATGCAAAATATAAAGGAAGAGGATGAATTGAAAATAGTGCATGCTAAACTTAGTAATATTACAAATAAATGGACACTATTCGTACATGTAGCTGGCACAACGTTCGTAAATTCGTGAACATTGACTGGGAATCGTATTATATAAGGGAGAATATAACAGCGATGCAATGTTTCAATTGCTTAGGACTTATCGGCAAGGCCAACGACTGTACCAAACAAATAACATGTGCAATATGCGGAGAGGAACATCACACAAAAGATTGCAACAGCAACAGTACTACCTGCAAAAATTGTGTATTACACAATAAACACCAGAAGGAAGGAGTTACACTGGACATCAATCACAAGGCAACCAGTATACACTGTCAACTCATAAAAAAACACATAGCAGCGAAAAGTGAGAAAACGACTTATAAATCTACAAAACTAATAAGTGATGATTGAAAAGATAAAAATCTAATATACAAATGCGAGAAGCATAAGAAATAAACTAGCTGAAATAGAAGCGTGCAATGTAAGATACTGAAATGAAGCGGACATTATTATTACAAACGAAGCATGGATTTTCACGCACGAGTATTACAATCTACCGGATTACAAAGTGATATTTAACAGCAGGAATTCGAATAGAGGAGGAAGAATAGCGATTTTTTTCAAAAATAATATAAACTTCAACATCATAGAAATCGATAGTAAATTTAACACAATAGTAGCGGAACTACCAACAAATAAAGGGTAGTTGAGGATTCTTACAACATACAAATCGGATGCCAATGACGATACGGATTACATTTGCCACATCGAAGAGCTTTTTAACAGATATAACAACACAATCATGGTTGCGAACACTAACATAAACGTTTTAAATCAGATGCAAGCAGCTAAACAATATCAAACTATGCTAAGTGCAAACGGAATCAGCATAATCAACGAGATGAATTTGGATGGAGCCACTAAAAGCACGGAAAACTCAAATACTATCATAGACCACGTAATAACCAACATAGATATCAACATATACGTCATAAAATTCACATTGCACGACAATTTCCTCTTCAATCATAAGATGATAGCAGCCACACTGTCAAGAATTGGGGGACAATTCTTAGAATGCAGAAAACGAACATAACTATATTAAACATACAAAAATACCAGCAGGAAATTAGGAATGTCATGCCAGAAGTTAACACCGACAGCATTGAACAATTAACTAGCATAGTACAGAACGCCAAAGCAAAATGGACATACATAAAAGAGTTGAGAACAAGGAATAATAAATAGATAACACAAGAAATCCTTCACATGATGAAAAGCAGGAACAAGCTGTACCAACAACATAAAAGAAATCCAACATATACCAGTATAAAAAATAATTTAAAAAGTTTGAAAAACAAGATAAGAGATGCAATCAAATCTGCAAAACAGCGACAATACAACAACGAAGTGCTACGAGCTGGGAACGACTCTAAAAAATTATTTAACACAATCAATAATTTATTAATGAATAATGCGAATACAAAATGCGACACAACAATAGAGAAACTGAATATTCAAGCATTAAGCACACACGCAGAAGAGAAAATATTGGAAGGACTAAACAATCATTTCGCGACTATAGATGCTAACCTCCATCAAAAAATAGGCTCAACCATAATATCGACTCCAAATGTGGCCTGCAATCATTCATTATTAATTCAATCAAACGACGAAGCAGAAATAACTAACATTATCAACAATCTAAAGAACACGAACGCATTAGGACCGGGTGGAATTACAACGAAGCAATTAAAACTGATTGGGCGGCTGATTTCTGCATCATTAGCAAGCAATTTCAACAACCTGATGGGTAATGGCCAATTTTCCGAAAATTGTAACGAAGCAATCACAATACAACTATATAAAGGAGGAATCAGGGTAGAACTGGGTAACCACAGGCCCATAACACTGATAAATAATATTGGTAAAATATATGAAAAAATCATAAATGCAAGAATTCGGAACTTCATCGACAGGACAGTTGGCTTCGACAAAAATCAATACGGGTTTCAGCAAGCATACAGCACAGAAATGGCGACAACAAAGGTGATACGATACATCACAGATTAGATAAAAGAAAGTTACTCAACAGCGGCAATTTTCATTGATCGTCAGAAAGCATTTGACACGGTACACCATGGCACTTTACTGGAAAAATGAGAGGAGCTGGGAATCAGGGGAATGGATAAGCAGTTAATCAGCAATTACTTATCAAATAGATGGATGAGGACGAAAATCGGAAACGCTATAAATAAACCACGTATAATAAAATTTGGAGTACTTAAAGGTTCAATGTTAGGCCCAATACTGTACCTAATATATATTCAAAATATGCGGGAAGCTGAACTAATAGGTGAGTACGTCATGTTTGCAGACGATACTTGCCTACTATATAGAGGAAAAACCAAAGAGGAACGTGATGAGGTATCAGATGATCAATTTACGCTATGTTGCGACGGATTGTGTAAACAATAGTGCCATACAAAATGCGCTAATATATCAGATAACAAATACAAAAAAATAAAAGAAGTCGGGAACCTCGTACTTTGGATGTGCAAGGAGTGCACATCACTACTAAAAAAAATAAAAAAAACTGAGAAATGCGGAACTGGAACAAGCGGTTAACAGGAACGGAAAATCTATGGTAGAAAAATTCAAGGAAATAAGCGAAAATAAGGAATAAAGAAAGGAAATACATCTAAACAAGAAAATATACACAATTACCAAAAACAGCACCAGCTCCAAAAATGCAACCTCATATGCTGAAATAGCAAGAATTCCGCAGAAAACTATAATCCCAACGGTCTGCACGAAGTCGATTATAGTTAAATCGAAGGAGTCACAACCAGCAGATGTCACAAAAACCAATTAAGGATAGCATAACACCGGCTAACCTAAAGACACCAATTAGACTCTTCAAAAGAATTAAAGGCGGAGGAATAGTAATCAGCTGAAACACAGAAAGAAATAACAGCAAACTAAAAACGGAATTAGAAAGGAAATTAGGAAACAACTATATGATTACCCACTCGAAATAACTAAACCCCAGAGTCAAAATAATAGGCCTGAAAAGAAATTATACTACAGAAGAATTAAAAAATTAAATAATGCAAAATATAAAGGAAGAGGATGAATTGAAAATAGTGCATGCTAAACTTAGTAATATTACAAATAAATGGACACTATTCGTGCAGGTAGCTGGCACAACGTTCGAAAAAATAGCGAATAAATTCGTGAACATTGACTGGGAATCGTATTATATAAGGGAGAATATAACAGCGATGCAATGTTTCAATTGCTTAGGACTCATCGGCAAGGCCAACGACTGTACCAAACAAATAACATGTGCAATATGCGGAGAGGAACATCACACAAAAGATTGCAACAGCAACAGTACTACCTGCAAAAATTGTGTATTACACAATAAACACCAGAAGGAAGGAGTTACACTGGACACCAATCACAAGGCAACCAGTATACACTGTCAACTCATAAAAAAACAAATAGCAGCGAAAAGTGAGAAGACTTATAAATCTACAAAATTAATAAGTGATGATTGAAAAGATAAAAATCTAATATACAAATGCGAGAAGCATAAGAAATAAACTAGCTGAAATAGAAGCGTGCAATGTAAGATACTGCAATGAAGCGGACATTATTTTTACAAACGAAGCATGGATTTTCACGCACGAGTATTACAATCTACCGGATTACAAAGTGATATTTAACAGCAGGGATTCGAATAGAGGAGGAAGAATAGCGATTTTTTTCAAAAATAATATAAACTTCAACATCCTAGAAATCGATAGTAAATTTAACACAATAGTAGCGGAACTACCAACAAATAAAGGGTAGTTGAGGATTCTTACAACATACAAATCGGATGCCAATGACGATACGGATTACATTTGCCACATCGAAGAGCTTTTTAACAGATATAACAACACAATCATGGTTGCGAACACTAACATAAACGTTTTAAATCAGATGCAAGCAGTTAAACAATATCAAACTATGCTAAGTGCAAACGGAATCAGCATAATCAACGAGATGAATTTGGATGGAGCCACTAAAAGCACGGAAAACTCAAATACTATCATAGACCACGTAATAACCAACATAGATATCAACATATACTGCAGGGGTGTCCAACTCAAATTGAAGATGGGCCGTTTTGAAAATTTATTTTGTTTCGCGGGCCAAAAGTAAAAAAAAATTTCTTTAGACAAATTAAAATATATTTATTATTAAAATTAGTTGGTTCATATTAATAAAGTAAATCATAAATTTATACATTGAAAAAAAAAATTAATTAAATATGAAATAAGAATACAAATAATGTTGCATTTTGATCATCTTTTTTTTCTGATTATCTTGTCAGTGATGATGATGATGATCATGATGATCATCTTGATCGCGATCTTAAATTAATTTTTTTTAGAGAAATTAAACTACTGGCAACATCCATTTAATCTGATTTCTTAACAATAATTTGTTTTCCTATAATTGTCACCCGAGATTTGTGTGGAACGAATTAAGCATGTTAAGCAGATGTTGCCTGTGAAATTATAAATTTAATACTTACAACTTTTAATATTTATTGAGATATCTGGCATTCCTTTTGTTTACATAATTTATCAATATCTGCCGATATTTTTGATGTAGAAATTCTTAAAATGCGACTTAGATGTTCATCAGTTAGTGATGTTCTTTTTTTCGATTTAACATTTTTCATCCTGGAAAAGAATTGTTCGCAAGTATATGTACTGCCAAATAATGCGATTTGTTGATGTGCTAGTTTTGATAAATTCGGATACGTCTCCATTTTTATATATTTTTGGTAAAATGTCAAAAGATCATTTTCTACATATGCTGTCTTCAGTGAATTGTTGCTTTGGACATCGATCAATTCAAGTTGGAACTTAGCATCAATAGTATTCACATCAATGGCAAACGGGTTAGCAAATATTGCCATAACTGGTTCATGATTTTTAAAATCTAAAAATCTTTCATCAAATTCATTTTTTAAATTGTCAAGTAATGATGCATATTTGGAATAATTTATTGTAGCTGCGTCTATGGTCGATAATGTTGTAAAATGAACTATATTTTTAGTACGCATCTGTGTCTGCAGCAAATCTATGTTTTTAGTAAATGCTTGAATATTTTCAAATTGTTGATTGGCAAGCAAATCTTTTCCTTGTAGCTTTAAATTCAGGTCCGAAAGATATTTGGTAATATCAACCAAAAATGCCAGATCATTTATCCACTGAATATCTTCAAAGTAAGATACATCCTTTCCTTTACTTGCCATGAAGGTTTCTATTTCTTTGCGAAGAAACCAGAATCGAGTTAAAGTCGCCGATCTGCTGAGCCAACGAACGTGGCTGAAATAAATATTGTCATCATGATCTGATCCTACCTCAGAAAGAAAAGCTTGAAATTGTCTGTGATTTAGTCCTTTTGATCTTATAAAATTGACAGTAGACACAACGTTTTCCATTTTTAAGATTTTTGCACATAGCTGTCCTTAGTGTATTATACAATGGTGCTTTCGTATTTCATGTTTGATACAATTGCTTATTAAGGTCACAAAACCATTTTGGTTTCCAATCATCGATGGAGCTCCATTGGTAGTTAAGCCACAAATATTTTCGTCTTGAAGATTAAAAATTTTCATAGTTTTTCTTACCTCACCGAAATTGTCACGTCCAGTACTGGTACCTTTCATTGGACAAAGTTCAAGTAGTTCTTCCACTATTGTATATTGGTTCGTTACTCCTCTAATAAATATTGCTAACTGAGCTGTGTCAGAAATATCGGTGCTCTCATCTAAAGCCAAACTATAAAATATACATTCTTTCAGTTTTTCGATTAATGTAATTTTGATGTTATATGCCATATCATCAATTATTTTACCTACTGTTTGGTGTGATAAACTAATATTTTGCACCAAAGATTTTTTCTCTGGACATATATTGGATGCAAATATATTTAGACAATTTTTTACAAATTCTCCATCAGTAAAGGGTTTTCCTCTTTTTGCTATTTCTTCGGATATTAAAAAACTTATTTTTGTAACAGTTTCAGAATTCTCTTTTGGAATTCTAAATAAAGATTGTTGTCCAGACATATTTCTTTTTAAAGAATTTATGTAATCTATTCTTACTTGATCTTTCATGTAGTCATATTTGGCTGAATGTTTTGTATTGTAATGTCTCTTGACATTGTATTCTTTGCACACAGCAATTTTTTCTTGGCATATCAAGCACAGAATGTTTGAATTATGCTCAATTACTAAAAAATCTGTAGTCCAATTATTTTTGAATACACGACCTTCTGCATCAACTTTACGTTTTTTATTTTGTAACATAGCTAATGTACTATAAAATTATTTAAAGAAGTGCTTAAATTATTTTTAGATATTTTGAATCCACAATTCTTGGATTAAATAACTTAACTTTTCGCAACAAGAAAATAAAATAAACTAACCCGCACAACCTATTATTTTTTCGTTTCATAATTTTCTATTTCGTAAGAAAATAACGGAATTTTTTTTCCATATTTTGGCCTACTATGTAATGTAGTTATGTGAAAAAGTGAAAATAGTATTTTACATATAATATACGTAGTTACAAAATTTTGAATTTAAAATAAAAAAATTTGTATTTTACGAGTAAATATAAAATCTTGAATTTTAAGTAGAAAATTTCCATTATAATAAATTTAAAATTTTCTGTAATTATAAGTAGAATTTTTTTTTTACATATTACAAAAATATTTCTACTAGCGAAACATTTTGAAGTCAAACCAAAGCGAACGGGCCGAATTAAAAGACTCCGCGGGCCGGATGCTGGCCCGCGGGCCGTTGGATGGACAGCACTGATATACGGCATAAAACTCACATTGCACGACAATTTCCTCTTCAATCATAAGATGATAGCAGCCACACTGTCAAGAATTGGGGGACAATTCTTAGAATGCAGAAAACGAACATAACTATATTAAACATACAAAAATACCAGCAGGAAATTAGGAATGTCATGCCAGAAGTTAACACCGACAGCATTGAACAATTGACTAGCATAGTACAGAACGCCAAAGCAAAATGGACATACATAAAAGAGTTGAGAACAAGGAATAATAAATAGATAACACAAAAAATCCTTCACATGATGAAAAGCAGGGACAAGCTGTATCAACAATATAAAAGAAATCCAACATATACCAGTATAAAAAATAAATTAAAAAGTTTGAAAAACAAGATAAGAGATGCAATCAGATCTGCAAAACAGCGACAATACAACAACGAAGTGCTACGAGCTGGGAACGACTCTAAAAAATTATTTAACACAATCAATAATTTATTAATGAATAATGCGAATACAAAATGCGACACAACAATAGAGAAACTGAATATTCAAGCATTAAGCACACACGCAGAAGAGAAAATATTGGAAGGACTAAACAATCATTTCGGGACTATAGATGCTAACCTCCATCAAAAAATAGGCTCAACCATAATATCGACTCCAAATGTGGCCTGAAATCATTCATTATTAATTCAATCAAACGACGAAGCAGAAATAACTAACATTATCAACAATCTAAAGAACACGAACGCAGTAGGACCGGGTGGAATTACAACGAAGCAATTAAAACTGATTGGGCGGCTGATTTCTGCATCATTAGCAAGCATTTTCAACAACCTGATGGGTAATGGCCAATTTTCCGAAAATTGTAACGAAGCAATCACAATACAACTATATAAAGGAGGAATCAGGGTAGAACTGGGTAACCACAGGCCCATAACACTGATAAATAATATTGGTAAAATATATGAAAAAATCATAAATGCAAGAATTCGGAACTTCATCGACAGAACAGTTGGCTTCGACAAAAATCAATACGGGTTTCAGCAAGCATACAGCACGGAAATGGCGACAACAAAGGTGATACGATACATCACAGATTAGATAAAAGAAAGTTACTCAACAGCGGCAATTTTCATTGATCTTCAGAAAGCATTTCACACGGTACACCATGGCACTTTACTGGAAAAATGAGAGGAGCTGGGAATCAGGGGAATAGATAAGCAGTTAATCAGCAATTACTTATCAAATAGATGGATGAGGACGAAAATCGGAAACGCTATAAATAAACCACGTATAATAAAATTTGGAGTACTTCAAGGTTCAATGTTAGGCCCAACACTGTACCTAATATATATTCAAAATATGCGGGAAGCTGGACTAATAGGTGAGTACGTCATGTTTGCAGACGATACTTGCCTACTATATAGAGGAAAAACCAAATAGGAACTTAAACAGCGGATAAACAATGATCTAGCAAAATACAACGCATGGAGACTTGGCAATAAACTTATGCTAAACAGTGCCAAAACTAAATTTATGATCTTTACATTTAGGCGAATAATAAAACTCAAAGCAAATATCAAAATAATTGGGGATAATATTGAGCAAGTCTCTACATTTAAATATCTGGAACTATTACTGGAAGAATGTTTAAGATGGGATCTTCATGTGGAGGCTTTTATGAACAAAATAGCGGCACTAATTGGAGCGGATAAAAAGAACCGGGATAAAACTGACTAGAAGAGCTGCGGATCACATATTCAATGCATAAAATCGCATATCCTGTACAACATCATATGCTGATCGAATTACCCAATGTATGTTATGAACAAAGTCCACGTTCTAATTAACAAAGGCATAAGGAGGCTATACCAATTCGCGGCGGAAGCTCATACTTGGAAGCTATACATGGAGACACGATTTTTCAATATCTACAATCTAATCAAGTTAAAAAAAATCAAATATATTTATAAACTTAAAAATAACCTAATCAAACAAGCATCACACTACCCAACCAAAAAGATATTCACAATCACAACACGAAATCAGCCGGTCTAATTATAAGCAGACTAACCAGACGAGAATTCATCAGGAATAACTTTCTCTCTTCAGCTATCAGAATTTTCAACACACTACCGGCGCACATGACAAACCAGCAATCCTTAGTAAAATTCAAGAAGGAACTCAAAACACACTTACATAAAATTCAAACAAACAGTCAACCAGTACGATATAACAGATCATTCAATGCAGCTGCTGATGCATTCTTCACTTAAAATGGCATATATTTTACAAAGTTCACAATATTATATCACTTCGGAGGTTCATATGTTAAACTTAAAAACCTAAAAAAATATCAAGATTAATAAAACTAATAATAACAACTAATTCATTCAATATAACAAATAGCAACAAATAAAATCAAAATGACATTAATTATGATTAAAAATAAAATAAATCACATAGCATCCAACATAAATAATCAACATTAAAACATAAAATTTATATAAACAATAAATAAACAAATTAAATTTTAAAATAATAAACAAATATAATAAATTAACTCAAACACAATAAATTAATTCAGTATCTTGCGAGCCTAATAAACAACATAAAAATTAAAAAGAATAAATAACAAAAGATATAAGAAATTAACTCAAACATAATCACAATAAATTAATACAAATTAATACTTTAATCAGCTTAATCTAATATCGCAAATTAATTGATCTTCACATTAAAAAAATTCATACATAATATACTACAAATAATATCACTAATGAACACACTTAAATTAAAAAAAGGAAATACTATATACTACAATAATTCTAAAATTAAATCACTATAATCATTGATAATTAATTTTACACTACACTATAATTAATCATACACTACAATAATTGAAGATGACTTAATACTTCAAGATAATTAAATAAACTACATTTTACGTCAATTCAACACATGACAGTGAAATACTACACTTCCTTATACCAGCTAACAGTTGACTGGAAGGAATTTACTGGGATACAATACGTTTCTTTCCACAAAGAACAATTAGTGCTAAAAGTTACATATTTCCAACATTATATTGTAATAGTACTTTGAATGTTAATAAATAAATAAATAAAAAAAACATATTATGTATGTACTTACATATTTGAACAGATATTTTCTTGGTTCACCACTGATGTCAATATCCAAATAATATTCAAGTTCATAAATATACTCGTTTTACAAATGTGTAAACAATAGTTTAATATTATTTGTATAAGTTATAATTTCTTTTCTAGCTTCATTTTATTTTATAATAATTAATTAGTAGCACATTTGAAAAAACAAACATAAAAATTCATATTATATGATAATAATATGATAGCAACCCGGTTCATATTATTTGTTTAAAAGAAACGTCATTAAATTTATTTTATATTTAAATATTGACCAGATGATTAAAATATAAATGATATTTCAAGCAATAATAATATTTCAAACAATTTCGGCGGCCGAATTATGGTGACTCCAAAAACAAATAATTTTAATTCAAGATTTTTTTTTTTTCGGGATTATTTTTTCGAGATTTTATATTATTTGGCATTTTGGTATTTTCGCAATTTTGTTTTTCAAGATTTTAAATCATTCGGAATTTTTTTTTTTCGGAATTATATTTTCGGGATTTTTTTTCTCAATAGTGTTGTAGACCCCAAAGTGAGAGATGAAGGAAAACAAATGCACGCGGTTGTTGTGTATTTGCAAAAAAAATTATTTTCTTACACGATTTTCTTATTGAAAAACTGTTAACGTTTTAAATATGCGGTTTCGCTTAATTCTTGGAAAACTCTTTGGTAAAACGAAAATATATGAAAAATTTTCCAAAAGATAAGAATTTTTAAAGAAAATAATTAGAGATACAATTTTATTATTATAATTGTTATTGTAATGTATTCTTACACAAATTTAATACATATTTTGTATTTATAAATGCAGATTAATATTTTTATCATCACTCATCATTATAATATAATGCAGTTAATTAATAATCCAATTTAAAAAGAAACAAAAGGAAATCAATTTAAAGAAACTGTTCATTTATGTATTTATGTAGAGGCAGTAGGGCTTATATCTTTAACAATTATTATCTTCATAAAATTCAACCATCAATTTATAAATTGAATGTCACCATTGTAAAAATACCATTTAGACTAAAATAATAGCTTGTGTCAATATTATTGAAAATGAAAAATTAAGTTATTGTAGAAAATGGCTGTATTTATTTAAGGACATTTTATTGTTATTTTTTCTTTTTTATTTCATATGAATTTTATTATTTTTGCTTTTAAGTGGATAAAATATTATTTTAAGAGGATTTTTTTTTTTTTTTTGAATTTTAATTAAACGCTCAACTTTTAAAAATGTTAATTTATATGTATATATTTTTTTACAGCAAATGGATAAAAAGGAAAATAAACAGTAGGTATGTTTTTTTCTTAATTAAGAATTTAAAATACATTTTAAATTATAGATTTTTTTATCAAAATTATGCAATTTTTAATTATTTTTGGAATTTTTAAATTGATGCTGTAAGAGGAAATAAAAGTAATTTTATGTTTTGTTAGTGGAACATAATAAGGATGGTAAAAGAAACTTATTGAACCAATTTATAACAAGTTCAAATAAAATTTGAACAATATTATTATTTGATTAAATCTGTCCGAGAAATGAATTTGCTTTGTAACATTTATTTAAAATTTACGACATCTCTTATTTCTCCCATAATACGTAAAAAAAAGTATACATTTATTCAGAACAAATTATTTTATTTCCTTAATTTTAAAACCCATTAAGGATTCAAAAATTAAAAATAAAAATATATTTTTATCTACCTTGAATTTTGAAGCGGTTACAAATTTCTTAAGGGTAATCTTAATATAAAAAGCTATTCTTAAGGTTTCCTAAAACCTAAAAAACGTACAATTGGATTTTTTAAGTATCTGCAATTTGTACTTGCAGAAAATAATGACATTAGAATAATCTGTATGTAGACTTCATACTGCCTTATCAAATTCTTCTCCTTATATAATATTGTAACTATAAAAAAATTTCTCTAAAGTTATCGATAGCATGGCTAATAAAAAAAGGTTCTTTCATGTACAGACTCAAAATAAAACTATTGTTTGTTGATTGACTCTTTTTTTGATTTTGATTTTGACTCAGACTCTTTACTTTAACTTTCATTCATTTTATGCAACTTACACTATATGTGATTTCTTGAAGTTTTTTTTTCCCCTTAAACTAATCTTGATCCAATTTTTGTACGAGTTAAATTATTTTAAAATTTATGAGAAGATCATTAGTAATACAAAATTATAATATATATATATAATTATAATAATATTTCAAAAAAATAACCGAAAATAGAAATTGGACATCCTTTAAATGTTTATTTTCCTTCAAGAAAAAAAATGTTAAAAAAGAAAAACCATTAAATTTATGTTCAACATATTTATTTTATTGTTTAAAAACTTTTTCACAATACATAACCTTACCTTCCTATTACTGCCCATTTCATTACAATTTAATGAAACGAAACGATGATAAACCAAAAATATATCGTTATTATGTTTGAAAAAAGTTTTATCCAGGATTAGATTTAGTTATTATTATTCTTTTATACTTTTATGATTTGATGTATTTTCAAGGACTTTTTATCCTTTTTTAAAAACAATATTGTATCTAACAGGAAATTAAGAACGCTATTGTTTATGATACAAAAGAAATATTTTATATTTCAACTTTATAATTGGTGTCACACTTCTATTTTTATTTATACGTATTACGTTTAAAACATAAATACTCAAATCTTACTTTAACTTCGGAATATAATATTTATAATACCTTTATTTTCTAATTAATTAATTGTTAGTTAAATAAAAATTTATAGTAGTTCTTATTATTTAATAGCTGTCTGTTGCCAGTCCTTAATGACTTTCTCAAAAAGACGTTTCTATATTTTAAGAGTTTCAATCTTGAACTGTTTATTACTTTAAATTTTTGATTTTGTAACATAAACGAATTTTTCGAGTTATGCAGTTATTGAATTCTGACAGGTAAGATTTCTTTTAGAAATATGAATATGAATATTTCTCAGAATTTTTATTTAATACTAGTTCAATTTTTTGAGCCGATTATTTTTCATAATAATTTTCATGTAAACCTATTTTAATTTTTTTTTTATCTACCGTTATCAATTAAATTTCTCATCTACAAGTTGTACAATAATTGTATGCAGACTATTCTTTTGGTATGCAAATCAAGTTTAAGGGAACTGTTTATACTATGCTGATGGTCATCACACTAAATTTATAATAAGGAAATTACAGTTGATTTATACTTAATATTTACAATTTATATTATTAGACGTTAAGTATAAGTTTTGGTTACTTCATACTGTTAAAAATTTAAAACAGTATATTTTATGACTATAAGCAGCAAAAAGCTACTGTAAAATAAAAAAAAATTATCTTAAAGAACTTTAAATAATTTATTAATTATTTGAAAATAAAATGTAGTCTTATAATATTTTTTAAAAAAGAGAAGTGGTTATTTTTTTTATCTATTATTTTCGCTTTATACCTTTATTGAATTCTTTAAGTTATATCATGGCTTTTTCTTTTTAAATTTTTGAAAGAAAAAACTAGAATTTAAAAGAGAACTGAGAGCATCCTTCATAAAAATCCTCAAAAAGTAAAAATTCAGAAAGAAAATATATTTTTTTTTTCATTTCGTTTTATGATGGGTATGATGGGAAAAAAATTTTTTCATTTAAGTAAAAACGTTCCAAATAAAAATTTTTTATTACCTTTTCCTTCAAAAATTTTTAAAATAATTTCTGGAAAATTTATTTTTTTTCTTGGTTTCTTTATTTGTACTTTTTTAGTGTATTTTCAATAATTTATCTTATGCGAAACAAACAATCTGCAATATTTGAAACCCTCAAAAAAAATTTTAAGAATCAAAAGTAGATTTAATAAGGTATTATTTTAATTTTTTAAAAATTAAGTTTATATCGGGAATTTCCATATTAAAATTGAATGAAACTTTTTAAAAAATCAAATTTTTGGATTTGCAATTGAAAAATTTATTTTAAATATTTGTAAAATAGAATTTAACATGTCCCATCTATCAATGTTTAAGGCGATTTTATAAATAAATTTATGGCAGATATTACAGAACCGAAAACGATTAATTATCAATTTTTAGTTATTCTTAGATATAAATTTAATAGAAAGACTTCACAATATGTAATGTGATGGTTGCATTATGCACTAGATGACGCTGCATTAGATGGTTTACTATATGTTATTATAATTAATGGCAAGCAGCTGTTATTTTTGATAAAAATCAAATAATTTTTTAAAACATTAAAAAAAAATATTATACTCATTCCTCATTAGTTACTCTAATTTGTTAATTGAGAACAAAATCACAAAATTAAATTAAAATTTTTGACAATTTGAACGTATGTGTCACGTAATTGTGAATATTATACAAAATATTGTTTGAAAACTGATACAAGTTACAAATTTTAAATTGTTAATACAAGTCTTGAACCTACCAAATTATTTATTCAACCCAATAGTTTCATTAAAAATATATAATAAAATATAATAATAGGTTTTTTTTATATATCAGATTTTGAATTAACTCACTACGTGTACATTTTGAATTCCATAGTTGAAAAGTCACTAGTGGATTGACTTTGTAAAAAAATAAATATTTTTACATAAAATCATAAATTTATTTTGCATATATTTAGGGGTAAAGAGATATAGATAAAACGTTATAATTGACAATGGATTTGTTATAAATGATTTTTTTAAATGCTTAATGGAATTCCTTATTTATTGCATTGATTTCAATTCTTTTTCTAAGTTTTTTCTAACTTTCTTAAGTAATTTAAGTAATTTATTAGGATTAATTTTAGTAATTTATTAAGTAATTTAGTTAAAATAAAAAATTACATTAATTTTGGGAGTAGTGTTATAACTTTATAAAAGTAATGTTACTTAATATGTGTAAGTGTGTTATTTTTGTAAATAATTTTGTAATATGTACACGTAGTGAATTAATTTTAAAAAGGTAATGGCATAAAACAGTTAATTTTTATTGTAATTTTTAACTTGTATCACTTTTACCTTGAATTCATACCACATCTACTCGTATATGTAACAAAAAGTTTTTTAAATTTTTTAAAAACCTAAAATCAAGTTTGTTTAAGATTTTTTTAGTGACATATCTCACACTTAGGTAAAAGTTTTTTTTAATGACAATAAAAAATTCTTTTTATTTTTTTTATACCCCCCCTAAGACTTTATTTAAAGTATACATTGTTTTAAGTTTTTCAAAAAAATAAGTGTTAAAAAAAAAATGTTTTTATAAATTCTCTTTTATAATGGCATTATTGTTGTTGCGATGCAGTATATTTTTTTTTTGATGTTCTGTTCTTTATTTTATTTTAGGGCACAACATGTATGATAAGTTTACTTCTCTGTATTATTCTTGTTTTTGATTATTAGAACATTTTCAAATATGTCAAAACTTTGTATATAAAAAACATATAAAAAGTTTTCAATTTTCATTTTGAAAATTTGACAATAGAAACTAATATTACACATATACATATATGTTACGTATTTTGGTGTCTTAAATTGAATACTATATCTATTTTTATTTATTTTTTATTTAAATACTTTTTCAAAATTAGATATTTTTTTTTATTATTATTTATAAAACAAAAAACCATAAACAATAAACCATATTATTATTTATTGTACAAATAACTTGTCTTACTTTCTATTTTACAGATTACTATTTATTACTTTGCAACTGTGATTTTTAATTTTATTTTATACATTAAATTAATTTTGTTTTATTAAATTATTTATTTATATAAAGAAAATGGTAAAAATCTTAACTAACAATTTTTTTTTTAAATCAAAATTAGATATGTATATGAATTAAATATTGTTATTCCTTTCACAGATTGACTTCATAGTTATAGCGTTTTCGCTATAGCGTTTTAAATGTCAAAAAATATTCTTCTTTGTATGAAAATCTACATTTTTATTCATATCGAAATAAAATAATTTAATATAAACAAAGCAAAGTTATATTCGAATAGTATATAATATTATATACTTTTAATTTTTAATGACTTTTCGTCTTGTAATGTCAAATGTCAAAAGATATATTGGCAGTTAAATACAAACAAAACTATGTAATCATGATATCATTTATCCTAAATTTTTTTAATAGAAATAAAAACAAAATTATTAATCAAAAATAAATGAAAAAAGACTGATACAGTTTATTAAAGTTCATGAATTTATTAAAGTTCATAAATATTCAAGCTAGTGTGCTTAAAAAATCACATATGGATGTAAACAGATAAAATATGTATCTATTCAAAATGATAGAAAGAAAAGTTTCTCTTCTGAATCGATTACTTTTTATGATGATTATTTTTCTTTACTTCGCTTTGTGTTGCATTTTAATTTTAGTATAAAACGGGTTATTTTAATTTTAAGTTCTTAAAATAAAATATTTACGCTGAAAAAATTATTATAGTCACCGTGCTTATAATACAAGTAACAATATTGTGTGTGTGGTTGTTTTTTTTCGCATTTTTCATTTGCATAGTGTAAATATCAGATATAAAAAATAAAATTAATTGACTCTTATTTTATTTTTACATTCAATTTTGTTTTATTGAGTATGTTAAAGCTCATGTCATTATTCTTTTAAAAATCCACATAATAAAGTTTGTTTATCATCAGATTTATGTATACCACAAAAAGAAATAAAGAAATTAGGCCAACACAGGTAAAAAAAACCAATGTAATAAATTAATTATATTGGTAACGCTGCATTTAATGCAAAACAATTCGCTTTTAAAAACGAGGAAGAGTGCAGTAGAGTAGACTGTGTCAACTCTGGGATACCCGTATGAACGTAATATATCCTGTTTCTATAAAACTTGATCATCTTTTAAAAACATTCAGATGTTTTAGTACCAACCAACGTACCAACCAACGTTAACTATTAACTACACGTTAACTTAAATGCAAGAAGTCTGAACCGGCTGCTTTAGACCAATCCAATTTTACAAAAGTTTTTAGAATTTAACTTGACAGTTTTTCATTAAAATTCAGATAGCTAGCTTCAATAGACACTGAGTTATTTTCATTTAAAAAGAGAAGTTGTATGGCAGCTACCCGAACCTGTTGCACCAGCACAACCAAATTTTACAGAAGTTGTGGCCATAAAACTCGATCATCATTTGCAAAATTTCAGATACCTAACTTGAATAGACACTCAGTTATTTCTATATATATAAAGAAAGAAGTTGTATGGCAGCTACTCGAACCCACCGACCGAAAATGTTGAATTTAAATAGCAAAACTAATAATTTTACAAAAGTGATGTAAAAAAATTTCAACCTCCTAGCTCCTTTATTTTTTGAGTTATCGTGCGGACGGACGGACGCACGTACATGGCTTAATCGTCTCAGAATTCGATTCTGAGCCGATCCATCCATACATATCATTTGACACTATATCTAGCTCGACTGCTTTATAAACGTAATGGTAAATTTATAATACCCTTGAACATAGTTCATACGGGTAATAATAAATTTACCATTACGTTTATAATAATAATATAATAATATTTTGGAATAAAATTTTAACACCAAGATTATAAATTTTATTATTATATTGCTTAAAAACAACTTTAAATTTTACATTTAAAATGTGCATTTTATAATTAGTAAAAATATTTTATTTATTTTATCAAAATTTTTTATTTAAAAGTGAATTTTAATAAATAATTGCAAAATAGTAACTGCAAAATTTTAAATTTTGATATTTTATCTCATTAAAAATGCAACTGCAGCTTTTGTGTATAAAGCTATAGTTAGGTATTCGGGATATTTTAGCTTGAATTAAAAGTTTTTTAATGCGTTACAATCGCAAGTTCGTATGCAGTATGTCACTAGTCTGCATTTTAATTAACTGAGTATTGTTTGATTGGGTGTTATTTGAGACTGTATGCTTACTTAAACTTTTTCATAATTTTATGGGCAACGTATGTGGCAATTTTTATGAATAATTATTGGTTTACATATACATATTTCAAAGAAAAAAAAAACAAAAAGTTAAAAAATGGACTGCCGCTCCCAAACCCCCACTAAACAAAATACTAATAAATTAATTTTGTAATCGTCAATGTTGTTTCGTGCCAGATTCTATATTAAGATAGATTTTAAAGTTGGTTACAAAATCAAGGATGCCCCTTTTTCCAGAGTATTTATTTATTTATTCTGTATAATAACCTGGGAATACCCTGATTTTGTATCCAATTCTAAAATCATATCATTCTGGAAAAAAATAATATTCTGATTTCGTTTGCAACTGTAAAATCTTACTAAAAAATATTCAAATCAATAATTATATACGTTGATAAATTTTCGAAATACATAATTGATTGTTTTAATACTGAATTATAAATATTTCAGTTTATGAAGTAATAAGTCCCCAAGAAACTATTAGCCGTTTTACAGGAGATAAAATCCCTCAGGGAGTTTTGGCTTGATTGTTGAGTCATAAGGCCCTAGGCGACTTATTACTTTGAGACTTTTGTCATATCGCCGTATTTACATTCACTGCTTTTTTTTATAGATCACTTCATATATTTTTAGAAAGTTCTTTACCTTCAGCCTTACCTTACCCGCAGAAATTTATTAATCATAATTTATAATGTTGTATGTCACAATTTTGAAAATATTTACCGCACACTTTATGTCAAAATTTTACTTTGGTACGTCAAAGTTTTACTTTCCTGAGTAAAAAGTTGTCGATTAGCAGACGGCCTATCATAACAAGTGATTTTTTTTGCTCTTGATTAATTTTTATTTTTTTGTCGGTAACTTCTTTAATTTAACTAACTAATACAAGTGGTTTGGGGGCCATATTGCTATCAAAGTAAGAAGGTATTCAACACATTCTGAAATATTTCTTTTTTATTCCGTAATGACATCTTTTTAAAAACCATAATTTGTCTTCATTCTTTAGAACTTAAAATACGAAACTTGTAAGTGCCTTGTGAATAATAACTGACTATCAACTCCCATTTGTTGCTTTTAAATTTATTATCAAATAAAAAGTAAAAGCTTGAACTATCAGATTTTGTATTCGAAAGAAAGAACTAAAAACTTAAAACAAGCCAATAGGAATTTTAGTTTATTTGCAGATGGACGACATTTTCTTTAATTTATATTCCTAATTGAAAATAAAAAATAAAATTAATTTTCATTTTAATTTAAATAATATTAATTTCATAATATACTAAGTTTTATTATAAAAAGGTCAACCAAAAAAAAAAGTTATATTTCAATATTGTTTTTCTTTTTTCGACTTAAAATATTCAGCAGCCATGATGGAAAAAAGAAATAAGAAAATATTTCTTTAGTTTATTATAAACATAATTTTAATAATCATGAATTTTTTATTAGTTAGCGAAGCTATGCTGATCACGTAAAATAAAAAAAAAAAAAATTTCATGACAAAAATAAAATATTTAAGAATGACTCAATAAGGGTTGTTTTATTCTAAATTAGAAATTTAATAATATACAGTCAATATAGAAAGAATTAATCTTTCCACGATTATATTAAATAGACCGATATAGTTTGACGGTTAACCTAAACCTAACAAAAATTTGTCATATATGATAAATATCACTATAGAACTTCCTAATCAAAAATGGTATAATTTGAATTTAAAAAACAAATTGATGTTATGGTAACAGATCAAAATAAAGTTGATTCAGTTGAATTCTTTGCCAAGAATAAGATCTTATATTAATTTTATTGAGTTCAAGCAAATTTTCGGAATAAAAAATCAATAACATACTCTTGGAGTGAAATGTGTTACCGGAATGGAACTCGAAATAATCTAATAATACGAAAATACCCATTGGTTAGATTCGGACCAGTTGTTGTAATTTACTTTGTGGTGTTTTTATAAACAAAGATAAAAAAAAACAAACGAACAAAAAAATGAATCTTCTAGCATATGGTTTTCTTATACCAAAAAAAAATATGAATATGTAAAAAAGATTTATAAATGTCATTCATATAAAAAATGGTGAACCAATGAACCAAACAACAGAAAAAAAAAAAACAAAAAACCGAAAATATATACTTGAACCGTAGAAGGTAAATGTTCTGTCAAATTTTCATTTTCTTGTCATTTTTAAAATTTATTACTTATGAGATACGAGAACTTTTGTTTATGACTATTGATATGATGAGTTAATATTATTCCGAATATTTCAATTTAAAAAAAAATAAATTCTAAAAAATAAAAATGTAAAAAGTAAAAAAAAAAAAAATTTTAATAATTTTAAACACTTTTTGAAATTTTATTTGTGCGTTTTATTCTCTTTCGTAAATTTTATTATTGTATTAGATTGAAGTTGTGGTTAAAGCACCGCTTTTTACTTATCATGTAGTGATATGTATTATACTATGTACTATATTTAGATTAATAAGATATAATTTGGATAAGTAATAAAGTTAAAATCGATCTCATTAAAAAAGTCCGAGCGATACAGAAAAAAAAAATTTGAGATATGGATTCGATTCGAACCTAAATTTAAAAATGAAAATTAAAATACATCCGTGAAAAATATAACAAACCTATATAATATAAAAGTTTTTTTCTAGGCAAAAAGTATTGTAACTATTGGGTTAACAACACATAAAATTTAACCTTCTTTTGATAAAAAATATTTCAAATATACTTTTTTTTTTTACTTTAGGCAGTTTTTCATATTTTAAGAATGCGGAAAAATGAAAAAAGTAAAATTTTAAATTTTACTTTATTTTACAAGGTCGATGGAATTTTTATATAAATTATAAGATAATATATATATATATATATATATATATATATATACCTATTTATTTTAATAAATTATACATCATAAATTTGTTTTGGTAAAAATTTTCTAGATTGTTATAAACTTTTCTAAAATATTTTAAGGATTTATTCACTTGAAGTGTTTGTGTTGAAATGAGAATGCCAGAAAAGTTTTAAAATATTTTGTTAATTTTTTTGTTTTTGTTTCTGATCCTCCCATAATAAAAAGAAAATCTTTGAAAATGAAAACTAATTGGTAACAGAAATATTTTTCATATTGTTTAAAATCTATTTTAAAAGAGTTTTCATATTTTAAAGTTCAAAAGTCTTAAAAAATTAAATTTTGTGGTGAAAATTTTTATTATCGAAAATTTTTTTAATTGTTCTTTTCTTTTTAAAGAAAACTTTTTCTAAAAAAAAAAAATCGTAATGTTTTTTTTATTTATTTTTTTTGTTTGTCTTGTTTTTAATTAGGCAGTTTCCATTAGGCATATTGATTTTATATTAACTTAGTACTGTATACATTTGTATATGTATCAGAAAATGCGAAACAAAATTTTAGCATTCAAAATTCCAATTGATTTTAAGTTTATTTTTATATTCATACAGTAAGTAGAAGTTGCTCATAATTAAAAGAAAATTATTCGGAGTTTAATTTTAAAATTTTCTTTATATAAAAATTTTGGGTATTTTCTTAGAAAAACTTTTGATATGACGTATTCTTGCCATTTTTATGAGTTTAGAAATGTTTTCAACGAAAGTTTTTCTTAAAATTTTCTTGGGAAAGAATATCTTAGAATTTAAGCAGCAAATTTCACTTACAAAAAGCATTCATATACCGGTTGCCGATATAGCGGTAATTTTACTGTGATGTTGTTTCATAAAATATGGATGGGTTTTCAGAGAAACTTCATATACGTTTTGTCGCATCTCTTTCCCATCAAGGATTTGCTATTCTTTAGCATGTGAATACGTTTACGTTTCAATTTTAGGTTGAATAAGAATTTTAGCTTGTTGATAACTCTCTTCTATCTATTCCGAACCACTATTGCACTGTTACAATTTAAAAACCTCCCCCTTTTTAAGAATAGTTTACTGAAAATGCAATTAAATCAAGATTTTGACTTCCGTTTAATATTTCTCATAGAGCGAGATATAAAAATCCTTATTCCAAGTAAATATGTTAAATAGCATTTGCAGAAAGTTGACATTCTTATCACTGAAACACAATGACCAATCAAAGGATTTGGAAAAATTATTGAGGTCATCTGAATTCACACGGCTATATCGCCATACTATTTTCGGAGAGCTTTTTTGTTTGGTAATTAGGCCTACCCGAAAACTTGTTTTAACCAAACAATATTCGGAGGCATCCATGGGGCAACCAACTGAAGCTACATATTTCAGAATGTGTGGTCAATCTAAATGGTGACTTCCTTAATCAGCACGGTTTGCATTCCTAGTGACATTTTCAACAAGTTGAGAAAGGTGGAACAGAGATGAGTATAGTTAAACTTGTTTAGCAATTGAGTTTTGACTCAGAGAAGTGTTGTTTATTGAAAAGTGAAATCAGCCTCTGTTATGAATTTTGAAATTAAATTAATTTCTAAAAATAAGAAGAAATTAATTTAATTATTTTTATGTGAAATCAATTTACCGACTTATTTCATTTTGATCTGATTTAATAATGAAAAAAAGAAATTAATCTGAACAAAATAAAATAATTTCGCTTAAAAGAGAATACATAAAATAATTTTTGCAGAATTACTGTATTTTACTGAATTTATTTTAAGACTTTCAAGTTCATTGATCTAAGCTAGAATTCAGCACTTTCTTTATGTCCTGTTATAAGTATGTTACAAATAATTTTTTTAACAAAAATTCAACCCACAGCACCCTCTGTGGGACTAAATAAGAACTATTTTCTACAAACCGTTTTTCCAAGAAAACTTCCCAAAACTTTTATTTGCACTTAATATATTTTAGTACTTTACAGTGATTATTATATAAATAGAAACTAAAAACTAAAATTATTACTAGTTAACATTTTTTAAATCTTTTAAGTTAGCTATAAGTAATGGTATTAGAAACTTAATTTTTTTTTTCATTTAATAGTACATTCCTTTTGGATGAATCATTGAATCTATCAAACTAAAATAATATTTTTCATTTGTTTTATTCTCAATTACACAACATTTTATGCAAATTGAAGTTTTTTATGAATAAACTTCTTTTGACTTTAAAAATAGTTTCTTTCAATTTTCTGAAAATAAATAAAAGTCAAGAAAAAAAACTTAACAAACTGGAAAACTTTCGAAATCTAAAGAAAACATTTATATAAAATTGAGTCTCTTAAAATTCATATTCTTATACTTTTTTGAAAAAAATTATTTTTCTTTTTTTTGTTTAAACACATTTTTTTAAGTTTTATTATATTAGAAAACCTTGAAAATTTTGAGAACGTTAGAAGTCAAGGTAAATATTTCTAAATTGAAAATTAGTAGGCACTCTGATCAAATGAAATTTTCTGTTCCTATTTAAGATAATTGTAAAACGAGGAAGAATACAGTTGTCTTTGTCAACTCTTAGATACCCGTACGAACCGTTAGTATGTTCATAGCCTGTCACTCTGCTTATAATATTATATTTTTAACTAGGGCCCCCTGTTAATGTGCAGTCAAATTCTATGTTGAATCCCAATTCATATAATAGACAGTTGCAGTTTAGAAAAATAGAATTTATGGAAAAAGTACAATCCGTAAAAAATCAGAAAGCAAAACCAAATGCGTCAAAACACTAACTAAAATTATTTTTAAAATAACGCCAAAACAGAATTAAATTGTATAAAAAGTCTGTAGTTGGTGTACGTATATTTAGATTATTTGGTATTTATTGTGAGTGAGCACTATTATGTCTATTTATTTATCGAGTTCGAAATAAATGTTTTAAACGTGGGGAAAACAGAATAGGTATCCATAAAACATTCGTAAAATGCACAAAGAAAGTTTGGAGCAAAATTCAGTTAAATTTTTTTATAGGCCACGTTGTGTAACAATATTGTCGTTGTTCGTTTTACCTTGTCCTAATGTAAAAAATTTAAAATCTTAAAAGAGTTTGGAGCAAAATTCAGTTAAATTTTTTTATAGGCCACGTTGTCTGTAATGTAATAATATTGCCGTTGTTCATTTTATTTTGTCCTAATGCAAAAAATTTAAAATCTTAAAAGACCGTATATTTGGTTTGGCCCACAATCCTTGAAGATTGTACATGGTACAGAGGGCGAGAAAACGTACAAATTTTACCACAATTGTGCAAATGGTAACGCTGCATAAAATTGACATATAAAATACTTAAAAATTAAAAACTATTCAAATTTAATTTTGGTTGTAAGAACTGCTTCAAAAAAGAATACAATTAGAAAAGTTTTCTAATCGCTTCAAGTAATATACAAACATTCATACATAAATTCAACAATTTAATAGAAAAGTACAAAACCAAAACAATTATATATTTGAATTTTAAAGAGACTCTGCCAGCTGGTCATACATAAGTACATACTTAGATACATAATGATTATTAATATCAGATCAATATCATCATTATTATTTAAAATTTCAATACATATTTAATACATAAATGATGATTTTTATTAATTTTTAAAATTGTTTTCTTTATACATGCATAAGTTAAAGTACATTCCATACATATAGCCGAGACTCACATCAATTATCAGGCCATGAAGTGCAGAGAGTAAAAGCTTAATAAGGGGCCAGCTTTTAACAAATTTACACGCAGTCTTATGGAAAAAAATAGGGGGCCGACTATGAATCTTGAAAGAAGAGAAAAAGAGGTGGTGTTTAGTGGGTTTAAGTCCCACACACTCATAGAGAAATCGTGCTCGTTTTCACTCCTCTATAGTGTCTTTCGATGATTCCCACCTACCCTCGCAAAAAAAAACATGTATACTAATTACTAATATCATATAAATATAAATTCTTTAAGCAACCGTTATATTTTTTATTTATTTAATTTTTTTTGTACTACGTATCATCCGCAACAATTTCAAATTATCAAGTAAAAAAAAATGCAAAAAAATCGTTAAAAAAATTTATTAGAAACATTTAGAAAAATGAAGTCACACTTTGGTAAATTTTAAGGCAGCCCTATATTATTAAGAAAAGTTGTTAATATAAATAAAAATATAATGTTGGAGCTTTAATTTTTATATATTACTTCAAAAAAATTAGAAGAGGTGTTCAAGTTACAGGTGTTTAAAAATAAGGAATTTTTTAGTTTTTGACCCCATACAGCTCCTAAACGGGAGGCAATGCAAACATATTTTCTGAAATGACTCGTACTAACATCTCTAAAAATTTCAAGTTTCTAACTTAAACCGTTTGGAAGATAGAAGGAGTCAAGAATTTTGCAAAATTTGAGTTTCACATAACGGTAAATTAAGACACCGTATGGCGCAAGTATATATTTATTGCATATATATTTTTAAATAAACTACAAATTGAAACCTACAAATTGATGTAAGAATAAGTGTTAATTTCAAGACTCTAGCTTTCTTAGTGCTGATGGACGGAAGGACAAAGCTTAATCGACTTAGAATTTGATTCTAGTCCGATCCATACCTTTGAAGGTAGTTAGCTAGCTTATTTCGAGGTGTTACAAACGGAGGAGCAATTTTAATATACCCGATCCTTATCGTACGTGTATAAAAACCTTTATTGAAATGGGAACAAAATTAAAAGTTCAAACGAATTCGAAACTGAAAAAACGCATTCGACGGAAACGGATTAATTTTTCATAAAATTATAATAATGTTGATGTTACTACATTCAAGAGGAGACTTATTTTGCAAACGAAATAAAATGTCTATAAATTTATTCCTTTCCAGTATATTGATATTTTAAATTATTTTATTTGGTCAGTGGCAGTTCGAATTCGATATTTTTTCATACTATTTAACTATTATTTTAGCATAAAGATTTTTATTTTAATATAACTTTCTTTGTATTTTGGTTTGCTTGTTCTCTGCCAGTATTTTCATTCAAACAGCTTTAAAAAATTAAATCTCGATTCAATGAGCATGGACTTAAATTTTGCGCATTGTCACATCTCGTGGTATATTTCTATCTATGAATTAGACAAGTCGGATCTTGGACACGCCATACAAAAATCTTTATAAAATATATATTTGATATTTTTGTGCTGAATTATCTTATGACCACTATTGGTAAAAACAAATTAAGTTCAAAATTTTAAATATATTGTAATTTTAGGTGATATCTCTTTCAATTCAAAAATAAATAGCAAATTTAACAAAGACAAATTCAGTAGAAATTTTTCGAAATCTATAGGTATTTGACATTTTTAATTAGTGAGGTGCTAATTGTTTGGGAAACCAATAAGAAAACTGTGTTTATTTCTTTAAAGCGTAAAAAGTTAGTTTTTCTATCAATGAGATCTGAAATAGTGTTAATGGAATTGTATTTCTTTCATTTACTTCATTTCATCTGCTATAATGCACGACGATGATATTATTAATAAATTGATAATATTTTACCCATATTTCATGTTTCTTGCTCCCTACTACTACTACTTTAACTCTAAAGTTCCGAAACGAAATTTTCATTTCGTCATCTTACTAAGGTTAAAGACTTAAACACAAAACTAATTTTGTAATATGGATTTTTAAATAAGTAGTAAGAATAAAGATTGTCTTTTTTTTAATTTTATTTTTGAACTTTAATTATAAAATTAAAATTTACGTCATTTAAAACAAAACTTTGTAACAGGTGTCAAAGTTCTAAGTATGTGAAAATAACTTTCAGTTTTTGATTTTTAACTTTTTGATTGAAAATCTTTTTTCGACTTTAGTAGACTTTTTAATGAATAGTTATTTACTTTCTTACACGCATACTGATAACGAATACTTTATTATGACAGGATAAATTTTGATATTTTTTTATTTGCCTTAAAATACATTTTAGACCTTTCCAAATTTTTAAATTTTCAATAGAAATCTTTTTCTTTCTCTACTCCTTATTTAGTCCTATACTAATATTTCAAGCAATACACATATCTCTTTCTATCTCTTTCTTTTCTACTAAATTACTTCTTATCTCATTACTTTATCTATGGGAAACGTGGATTTAGAGGGTAAAAATGGTAAACCAAACAGAGGACTTTGGTTTATTTTTGGTGTCTTTATAGCTGGAATTTAATAGCACCATGAATATTATCAATAACAAAATCAACATTTAACACATATCATCTATTAGCTGTTGAATACCAAATACCCTGAATTTTTCATCTATTTCAGGAGGTTCTTTTTCTATGCTATTATCGGGATGCTCCACTATTTCACGAAGAGCATTGTCTATCTCTTCATTTGTTTCGAATGCAAGATATTTTTTTCTATTATCAGCAATAACATTTGAATTAAATCTACATGTTTCTTCATTATTTGCAACATATCCGTATCTTCATCGCGCCAAGATAAATACAACATAATTTGTTCTTTTTAGTAATTTGTACAATCAATGTTAAAGTGTTGTTTTTTCGTTATTAAACATGGTTATTTTATCGTTAATTATAGACTCGTATACTTTACTTATATTTGGAAGTAAACTAATTCATGCAATTACTAAATGTACGTCTGACATATGTTGGTTCGTTAACAAAAAATACTGCGTAGGTGCATGCACAATAGATCTTGAAAAAGCTTTCAACAGCGTTTGGCTAGATACAAATTAGTTGAAACAAGATATCGAATGTATCTAATAAATATAATTCAAGATATGATAACCGATAATGAATTCATTGTTGCAAATTATTCGACAATTTCAAATTTAAAATAGATAATGGATTAATGCAACGAACTGTCAATTCACCAATTCTTTTTTCTATATATATAATAGACCTGTTAAATTTATTAGATAATATATCAGGAACAAATTTCATATTAGCTTACGCTGATGATTTGTTAATAACTCCGCCAGTGAAAGCGTAAAAAACACCCAAATCAATATGCAAAAGATGTTTGATACTGTTAGATATCGTAAACAATGGAAATTAAAAATAAACACAGAAAAGTGAGAATCTATGCTATTCAGAAACACAGTAGATAAAGTAATTTCAACAGTTTCCTGGAAACAGTTCCAACTTAAATCTAATAATCAAATTATAATAAGAAAAAAAGTTATCAAATATTTAGGAATATACTTACATCAAAACCTTAATTATATTGATCAAACAAAAAATACAATCTGCAAAGCTAATAAAGCATTTCTGGCAGCAAAAAGATTATTTTATAATAAAAATGTACACGATCGAAATAAAGTTACATCATATTCAGCTTTAATAAGACCAATACTGCCATATGGAGCCCCCAAATGGTACAACATAAGTTCAAGTCTAATGGAGAAGATACGGATGTTTTTAAGAAAATGCATTAGAGTAGATGTCAATATATGGTAGATGTCGTTAATAGAAGCATTTCACGAAACCAACTTGTCAATAAAATGAGCAACGTTTTGATAACTTTAATGGTTATTACGATTTATTGTTGGTACATCATTTAACCATACCATGAACCGCGTTGTAATACTAAACTCAATGCGATAGTAATACTTTGTGACATAATGTTGTCCAAAAACTCGGGTTGAATTTTTAAACAGTTTTAGAAAAGTAAATAGGTGATCGAAATACCTCGCGTAAGTTAATGAATCCGTTCTTATTAACCTTACCTTTTCCCTATATTCTAATGTTTCAGCATCCACTTTGGTTATAATTTTTTAATCAACAACTTTTGATAAAATTGAAATTCAGTATCTGCGGATAAAGTTCAAAAAAAATTTGGAATACTTTATTTAAAAATTGGATTACTATATTGGTTTCCTTTTCCCAATCTGCAGAAGAGGATATCAAGTTTTTTAAAAATGTATGCCTTTCATCACGTTACACAAGCCATTATTTACTATTTTTCTTACATTAAAAGGATTGAGAATGGTTTTTTTTCTCAAACAACTATTTGTGACATTGCTTATATTTGTTAATTCATCATATTTTTCGTATGTATACAATGGTTAATTGATTCTTGCGCACTTTCTGATTTCTAAGCTTGCCATCTTACTATAGCCTATCAATCTAAACGACGAATACTCACAGGATACCTACAATATATGGTTGGAAAGGACAATTTTTCTGTGTTTTGATCTAGTAAGACAAAAGATGTTGACTCTCACCTGTAGTAATCGCTGTATTTTTTAGAGGAACATTTTCTAATAACGTTTCTTGCCCCCCTGGATTAATATCTTCTCTTTCTAAAGCATCAACATTATCATCAGTATTTTTTTCGCGTCTTTCAAATAATAAGCTTTACACTTTACTATTTTGTTTGTTTTTAAAATCTTTTAAAGTACTTTTGAAAATATTGTTGTAAAATTCTTTAGGAATCATGAATTCGATGACATAAAGTTAAAATTTCAATAACTTCGGATATGTTACAGATACTTAATTATATACATATTTATGTACTTTATGTATGTATTATTTTAACTTCTTAAGAAATGATTTTCTTTGCTGATTTCCCGAAATTTTTTTTTATATTTTAAAAAGTTTATAAGTTTTATTTAAACGGAATTTCTGTGAACTATTGAAGTTTAAATTTTGCAAAACAATAATATAATGTATATTTTAAATTTAAAGCAAACAAAATATATATTTATATATTTATAACATCTGTTTAATGTATGAAGTATTTGATGTTATTTTTTGAAATTTATTTTATTTGTACAATTTAAAGTGCAGTTTTAAAATAAGGAAAGAAAGTTTAAAAGGACTTTGGCTTTAATAAATTTGTACAATAGTGATGTTAGGCTCTGACCTGGTTAGTTTTTTGTTTGCGTCTTTTTAACTAATAACTAAGTTGATGAAGTTTTATTTTTTATATAACAAGTCATAACTTCAGTTCATATCTAAAATCTCTCTGTATTTTTTATTTGCTAGGTAGATTTGGAATTTTGGAATTTATTGAATTATTGAATCTATTTCATGGATTTCATTAGTTTTAGATAAATTCTAGCTGTGTATGTTCCCTGTATTTGTATGATGAGTTTTGCTTTTTTCTTTATGTATAAATATCCACATTATGTATAAATGTTGATACGCCTTATTATGACAAACCACTCTATTATGAAACCAATGATACAATGGGAATTAGAGGAAAACCATTTTTTACTCCAGATGATTTATTTCTTTTATTTATTTATTTATTATTATTAAATCTAATTATACATAAATTTACATAAAAAAAAAAAATTGAATGAACGATACAGTATTCCCTCCTCTGTCAATTTCAATAACTGGTGTTGATACAAGGTAGGTGTGTGATACAAAATTATTAATTGACATGTTATAAGCTTGGCATCGTATGTAGATGTTTGAGTCATTGAGACGTTATGTTATTGTATCTAGAATGTTAAAACGTTGGCGTTTTATTTGATGAAAGTTGCATCTCTTTTTTTGTCTGCATATTTGTAGTGCTCCTTATGTATGGTGGAAGCGCATTAAATATACGAGTGGCCGAAGGAATAAGGCATTTCATATGTTTTTGTGATTTGCTGGCAGGGATTTCCAAATGGTAGATGGTAAATTCTTGAATTTATTAATGAAATTATTAGGGCACATTTAGATTTTTGTGTTTTGTGATTACTTGGTTGGTTTATTTTACTGTCATGTGCCACGCTTATGTAATTTTATTTTCTCTTATTCGTTAAAAAGATTTCGTGTTTTAGATGGTGATTCAATTTTGTTGTGACCATTTATTTTATTTGTACATGTTGGAACGGTGTTTTATAAAAAATACTTATAAAATCTCCAATATTTCATCTTTATATATGGCTTTATCTCTTAACGGCTTTTCTTAATTAATTAATCTTTTAAATATTCGCTTTACATACTTCCTTATTTAATACTGAATTCCTTTAAAATTATTTTTTATTTTAATAATATTTAATTGAAAATTTCACAGAGAAATTTTCATTGTAAAAAATTTTTATTTTCAAATACAGTAATAAAAAAAAAAGTTTTTTATATTATCCTCATTGGAATTATTTCAGTTTTACGCTTGAGGATTAAAGGATTTTAATACAAAAACTTTAAATTGTAAATTTTACTTTTTAAAATTAAAAAGTTTTTTTTTATTTGTATTTATCACTAAGGATATAAAGAAGGTTTCTATTTCTTCAATTGTGTATTTTTAATTTCAGTTTTAAATGGTAGTTTGTTAAAATTTGCTTATAATACTATTTGATAATAATTTTTCAAAACAAAAACCTAATCATAAACTTTTTTGAGTATTTTTTTATCAGTTTGACGAATTGTGCTACAAAACTTTACATGCTTATTAATTACTTTTCTGTTATTTTTAATATAAAGGTGAAAAAGTTATAACGATACATAAGACAGATATGCTAGTAGATACATTTTTTAGCTAATAAAAATAACTGTACTGATAACTGATAGCAAAATAGAAATAATAACAAGCGGATTCCTTGTTCCCTTACAGTCCCATTCTCAAATTCAAAGTTTACGTAAGAATCTGACACTATCAAGTGGATTTTTAGTAGCTTTGGAAGATTTCCACCTCCCTGAAAACATCACTTCTAAAAATTATATATATTTTTAAATGGCTTTGTATAAAAATATTTTTCATTCTAAGAGTTATGATGTCTGCTACATTTTTATCATTATTTTATTTTCTTTTTATGTTAAATGTATTAAAACTGGTTTAAAATAAACTATTCTTAAACTCTGTGGTTAAAACTTTCTTGATAGTGAATTCTCTAAAAATATGCAATTTGTTATATAACTTCGGTTTATATTAACGTGACATTAAATGGTTTGGAACCTTGTTTATGTATATGGTTATGTACATACGAGATGTTATCTTTGTGGTTCTCGGTTAAGGGAGTAGAGGAAGTAAGAATTTTTAAAGAAAAATTACGGAAAAAAAATTGGGATTACGATGTTGGTGACATGTCATACTCCTTTTGTCATAAGTCCCTTAGGGAGTTATGACACTCTACTTTGTGTCTAACTTCCTAAGGGACTTATGACATTTATTAAAATTTTAAAGTGTGTTAAATATTATGAATCCCCTAAGGGATTTTGACACATTACTTTGTGTCATAACTCTTCAAGGGACACAAAATAAAATATTAAAGTATGTCACAACTCCCTTTTCCATTTAAAATAAGAATTGAGGTCCATGGGCCATGGACCATAATTCTTTTTTATAATATTTCAAACTTAAAAAAATTGGAAATAATTTCAATTAAAGCCTGAGCATCCGGTGCCTGAGGCCCTTTCTCCCCGGCTCGCAAATCTGCGAGTTTTGATACGAGGATTATATACATATTCTGGAAAAAGCGTATAACCCTGATTTTGTAACCATCTCTAAAATCTCTCCTAATTCAGAAACTCGCATATGCATGTATCTAAATGTTCTGTAAAAGGCGTATAATCCATATTTTGAATTCAATTCTAAAATCCTCCCTAAAATCCCTGAGGCCTTAAAATGAGACAAAAATCCCATGGGACTTCTGATATGTTACAAAATAAAATCCAGTCATATAATATACCGACTCATGAGAGTAACCTTTGTGTTACTCTGTGGGCCTTAATTCCTTTTTGGAATGGATTAAAAGCCCGCGGGCGTTAATTCCAAAAGTTTTGAAATCAAAGCCTTTATTATTAAAGCGGGCTTTATTTTCTCTGACACTTTTTAATATATCTGAAAAAAAAATTAAGAGGGTGTTTAGAGTTTTAAAGGAATTATGACACTCTACTTTGAAACTTATTAAAATTTTAAAGTGTGACATATGTCCCTTGAAAAAATGGCATAAATCCCTTAGAGAGTTTTGAAGCTTTACTTTGTGTCATACCTCCCTAAGGGACTTATGACAAAAAGAGTTATGACAAGTCACCTACGAAGTTGTCTTGAAGAAAAAATCTAAAATTTTATGATGCAAAATTGCAACATTATAATTTTACATTTGTTAACAGCTTTGCTTAATTATAAATATAAAGGATGTTTTTTAAAACTGAAGAAAATTCCTGTTTTTCACAATTTTTCATATATATAAAATTCGAAGATAAACTTAGAAACTTTGATGTAAATCACAATTCTAAACTGTTTTTATTGCCTTTACAAAAATGTACGCCTTTAAAAACCTTTGATTTACATTCTGCCTTCTTTAATCTATCTATATTATTTGGTATATCTTATTATTTCTGTTAATTCTCTAACTTGAAATTCGAGTGTTCGTTTTTACTAAAAATAAAAAAACAAAAAATAATTTTCTTATTCAAAAATATCTTTAACATGTTCAACATATCTAATAAATTTTAATATAATCGTTTTGAATTCTGTGTTTATATTTTTTTGACATTAAATGTTGTATATAAAATTTACATTCATAAATTTTACTCAAAATATCCATGTCTTTAGATTTTAAGATACATAAAGCAAACAAAAATAACCTCTTTCAAACCTTTTCTGCAACAGGTGCATGAATTTTAAAAAATTTTTTGAAATTATCTTTGTGAATACTGTATAAATATACCATTTAACCACCATGTATAGATCTTTTTATTTTATATATTTAAGATAGTTAAAAAAAAATATTTTAAAATTCAAAGAATTTTAGTTGGCACATGTGAAAAAATGTTAAAAATGTTTCTAACAAATATTTTATATATATATATATTTTTTTTTTTTTGTGTTCGACCCATTCAAAACTACCAATTTCATTGCATCCTTTGAAATTTTTCTTTTTTTCAATTACCTATTCAAAAATTTAAATATTATTGTAAAGAAAAGTTTAAAGTACTTTGAAAACATTTTCTATTGTGATTTTTTATATGTACATATAGTTTAAATTTAGAGATTTTATACGGTATTTAGTTTACTGTAAATGGTAAAATCAAAATATTTCTGGTATTTTTTATAACTTGAAATTGCAATGCCACTTTCAGTTTTAATTTTTTTTTTCTAATATTAGTACTATGAAAAATATAATTGTGTTATTTTTCTAATGTCCTTTCACTTTGGCAGGAAAAAAAAAAAAAGAAATTTTGAATAACATTTGTTAAAACAATTAAAATATAAAAACACTGTAGAAAAGGATATTTTTTTTTTGGAATTTTTGTTGTATAACAGAATGTGCAGTAGAAAAAAATACACATGAAATATATTATAAAATATTTTGTTTCGCAATAATGTTTAAAAAATAGAAGAGATTTCATTCTTTTGTTACTTAAAAACTTTTTATTAAAATTTTTGTATGATTGCATTCTAAGCAAAGTTTAAATAATTTTATGTTGGTTAAATTGCTGGAATACATTTTGCTGCAGAAAATTTTAATTAGTTTATTTTTATTAAACGAAAATAAATTTTTTGAAAAATTATTGTCTGTAGCTGTTTAAAAAAACATTATTTTTTTTTTTTGGGTTTACGGTGACGAGATATTAAAAATGTCTGAATATTCTTTTTAATTACGTGCATTAGGAAGTACTGTGAAATCTTTTGCTACATTAAAAATTAATTTTAACTGAAGTAGGTATATATTTTTTTTATCGGCAAATTTTTTTTTTTTTTAGTTTATTCTTCTGCCACATAAATGTAACACAGTTTTTAGAAGTGTTGCACAGTCTTCCTTTTCAGATGTGATTATATATGTCGCAAGGGTGAATTACTCTTACTACTAGTGCGTACGATTCGAACCCACACTTCATCGATGCTTACAGCGTATTTTATACGTTGTCACCCACTACGCCGCCGGGACCTTTCAGTAAAGTTGACTTTTCTTATCTTATATGTTATTTTAATTTATTTTGCTAAATTTTCGGTCCAACTCCCAATTTTATAGTTGATTTTATAATTTTATCGTTGTTTCACAAATGTTTCATTAACCAGCTGCTTTTATCAGACACATGTGATGCAATTGTGTAATGTGAATTATTTCTTTTGGCAATAATCAATTTCATTTTAATATATTAATTGTTAATGCATACTTTCTCGGAAGCTTTTGTAATATTTAGAAATAAACGAAATCTTTATTTTTCTTTTAAAGCTTTGTGGATGATATGGATTTCAAATCTTTAAAAGATTTCAAAAATATTTTGATAATTTTTGTTTTATTTATCTGATTTGGTAACTAAAATTTAATTGGTTTTAAAAAAAAGAAAAAAAAAGTTTCATAACACAAAGGTCTAATAACCTATGATGATGCAAAGTTGTAACTACAAGAAATCAAAAAAAAATCAAGAAATTTCTAGGATCTGATTTCAAAACAAAGCAAAAAAATATAAATTTAGGGTAATGAAATTTATGTAACAACTTCTGAAATGAGGTAAAAATATATCAGCCCAAAATCGGGTGAGATGAAGTAAAAGAATATAATCCAAAAGGAGCAAAGAAAACAAAAAATATATATATTTTTTTTTCGGTAAATTTTTGTATTAAATTTGATAATCAGAACTGTAGGATACCGTATAAATACAATATTTTAAAGTTATGCGGTATCTCACAAATATTTTGAACTTAATAAATGAAACCTTAAGATATTATTTTAATATATCTTAATATAAAGCTATCTTACTTCTATAAATATCTTAATTATATTTTCGAAAAATTTTACTCTTAAAATTACAATAGTTAAGTGGATTTTATTTATTAAATTGTTTTAGCACAACAATAAATTTAAGCTGTGTCCTCAAATAATATATATGTACATATTACATTTTTCGTATTAAGAATTTGTTTTAATATAAATATCTTACTTCATAAAATTAGAACTCTATGTGCCATTTATTTTCAATTTTAACTTAGACAAATCTAAGGAATAGGGGATAAGGAAAGATTTTAATGGTATGGAGATAAAAAAAAAAAAACGGAACCACTGCCCCCTTGACTTTTCCTTAAATATATAAAAAAAATATAATATAAATAATGTTATTATGTAAAACATTATTTATTATCTTGTAAAAAGTATGGACGTTTATATGTAAAACGTATTTACGTATATGTAAAACATTATATATTATATTATCTTTACAAATACAGCAAAATGTCATGGTAATATTTTATAAATAGTCTAGTGTAAAGCGTATGTATGTGCTCGCAAAATTAAACTTTTCGATTTATGTATTGATTTTAATATCTAGATCTATCTTTTCTAATTTGGAAAATTTTTTAAGTTTTACTTTCGAATGCCTGAGGTAAAGGTGCCTTTATTTTAATTTCCCTGATTTACCACAAAAACATAATTATGATAAATATAATAGTTGCTTAAGTAATTTACGTAGAATAAATATAGAAAATTAAATTAGGTACCTAAGTTTAAAGCGTTCACGAGTTCTCATATTTGCATTACAAAGATCACTCATATTTACATACAAATACACAAAATCACTAATATGTTTCCAAAATGCAAAACGAATTTTTTTTTTTAATGGATTTCTCTGCCACATAAATGTGAACGGGAAATTACACAGCCTTTCCTTTTCAGGCGTGGCTGTAAATGTCATAACGGGGAATAACTCTAAACGTTAATGAATATTTTAAGATCGAATTTTTTTTTCGATTTCAATACTTTTTTTTTTACATATTATAAGCTTACAAAAAAACAAAAACAAAATAAAAACATTTTAGAACTTTATTTATTTATTTCTACATTACATATGTCCTTCATGTCCTTTTTCTATCCTTTTTTTGTTTTTGAATTGACTCAAAATCTCAAGGATATATATTCATACGTTTGATGAACAAGAAAATGAATTTGAATGTTAAAACTTTATTGTAACTAACATTATTTTTCGAAGAATCTTAAATTATAACAATATTTTATTCAGAATATCTACCAACATTTTTTTTTTTTTTAGTGCATTTCCAGCCACATAATTGTAACAAGGAAATTACACAGCCTTTCTTTTTCAGGTGTAGCTATAAATGTCGTAAGGGGGAATTATTCTTAGGATGTGTTTGCGATTCGAACCCACATTCCCTCTGTGTTTACAGAGTATTTTATATGCTCTTACACACTAGGCCATCGAGGCGCTTATCTTCCAAATTGTACTTATAAATCCTACAACTAACACACACTATTGGAATATTTCAAAAAACAGATGTAGTAGCACTGTAGCATTTCTATTTATTATTTTTATAAACGATTGTTTTTTTGATGACAACATTAACTTTTTTTTTTAATTTTTCTTTTAAACAATAAAAAATATTATTTTAAAAGGGCTAAAACATAATATAGGTTTTTGTTTTTTAAATTCCTTTTACATTTATATATGTTTTAAATTATTACATAAATATTGAGAAAAATCATATTTGGTTAATCATTGCGTGCATGTGTATAAATTATACTATTTATTCAAATATGTAATCCTTTTATATATACATATCTATTTGGTTCTTAAACGTGTTCGCACACTAATGTTAAAGATTTTTTTGTTTTTTCCTTTTAAGAAAATAAAGGAGAAGAAAATTAATGATTATAGGTTGAAAATATTATGTTCGTAAAATATAGATTTCTGGCAAATTTTGTTTTAAAGAATCCTTTAAGGAAAGCACAGGAAATAGATCCCTAGATGACTATTATAACAAAATGTGTGCAATTTTTATCTCAAAAACTTCGACTGTATAGACAGTATATACGAAATATCATAAGATTATTCAAAAGAAGGGAGGAAGAAAAATTTATTTATTTATGTGGTATTAAAATTGGAATTAGCGGAGAAGTTTTGATGGAAATTTGACAGTGACCTTTTTTTAATCAACCTTTTTTTGAAAGTATGCCTGAATATAATATTTTATTTTAATTATATTTTTCAGAATTTCTATATTATTTAATCTTTATTTTTTTATTATTAAATTCAATGCAAAAAAAACAGATAAAATAAAGAAATGGGTTAGAATCTCAACTCAAATCACTCATATAAATTAGTTTATATTTTTTTTAATAGTTTTCTTATAATAGTTTTCTTTCTTAAAATATTTCGATTGAATTTTTTTAAAGAAAAGTTTTAAAGAAAGTATCGGAGAAACTATTTTATATTAACTTTTTCTTAGAAAAGTTATAAAACACTGATTGCACTCGTTCTTTTAAATTATTTTTATACTTTATTTTAAACAAATTTAAACAATTTCGAAAATTTTGAAAGAAACACTAAGATTTTTGATTATCTTTTAAGAAAAGAAGAAGAATAAGTCGCTAATAAAGGATTTCTAATACAGGAAAAAAGCAGCCCTGAAAAACAAAAAATATCTCTGGCAATCTGGTCCGTCTTTCAAATTAGCGGAAGTAAATGCTCTATTTAGTAAATGCTCTCTAGTAAATGATCATTATATAAGGGATGTTCAGTGGATGTTCTATATCAGTGGTTGTTCTATATGAAATTGATAAATTAAGTTTCTTCAATGTATTAAAAAATATTATTTTTTGCTCAACGAATTTCATAGCTTCGTCAATGACAGCACTTTTATTTCTTCTTACCTAATGAGCGGGCAGATGATACCATCTCAAACTCGGTACCATGTGAACGATTTAATTTGAGATTCTTCCAGAGTGGAAAGTATTAACAGGGTAAGTGTCAATGCTTTGAAACCCCAAAATTGTGTGTTATCAACCAAGCAAGCTGTATTATACCCGTATGAACTATGTTCAAGGATATAATAAATTTGCCATTACGTTTGTGACATCTTAAAGGAGTCGAGTTAGATAGAGTGTCAAAGGTATGGATCGGCTCAGAATCGAAATCTGAATCGATTAAGACATGTACGATAACTCAAAAAATAAAGAAGCTAGGAAGGTGAACTTTTCTTACGTCATTTTTGCAAAATTCTTAGTTTTGCTATTTAAATCCAGCATTTTCGGCCGCCGGGTTTGAGTAGCTGCCATACAACTTCTTTCTTTATATGAAAATAACTCAGTAACTTTGAATTCTTAAAAACCCTTGGTAAGGTATTATTTTTTTGGTCACAGAAGATGCCGGAAAAATGTGAGTTTCTTAAGAATGAAAAATATTTTTCATTTCCAGATCTGTTTTACATATAGTATATTTGCATTTTAATATCTGGTTAATGCATACAAGTGAGTTATGCGAATCATGAGAAAGATGATAAAGGTGTCAGAAAAGTTGTGACATCTTTAGGTTTACTGCTCCAATGTTGGAGCTATCTGTCTATAAAAAATTTTTAGAAAGTAGTTTACTCTTATTCATGTACAAATTGTATACCTATTTAAACCAGAACATAGATATGTAGGGAATTTTTCATAAAACCAACCTCGAAATTGTGGAACATTTTACCATCATATTGTATTACTTCTCAAAATGCATAATTTAATAAAGGAGTGCTGCTCCGACCCTTTTTTTCTGATTTTTCAGCCATTATATTATTTCCATTGTACTACGCAAGCAATTAGGGTGTTTATCTTATTATTTTAACTAGGGAGAAAGGTAGGTTTAGTATTTAAAATATCACACTACCAAGGGGGATTTGCATTTTTTTATCTTTTTTGAATTCTTACATCCCTCCTACGTCTAAAAATAATTTTTCAAAGAAATAAAAACAATATTTATAAACTTTTTGCAAAAAAAAGAAACAATAATGAATTTTTGTTAGTTACCTGTATTAATTTTATGTTCCATCCACCGTAATGTTAATTATTTTTTTATAAAAACTTCCTCTGTAACATTTCAAATTAAAATTAACATATCTGTCGATCTAAAGGAAAAAAAATTTGTATAAAATAAAGTTATATAAAATCTTTAAGATCTTTAAATATTTTCAAAATGATATGTACGCGTACAAAAAAAAAATTAACTTTTAAATTTATAAACCAGATAATAATAAAAACACTTACATACATTTAAACTTTAAAGTAATTCACCTGCGGCATCACTGATTTTCTTTTAAGATATTTAATCAATAAATTTTAAATTTTTTGTTGAATTTCTATTTAGTTCATTTATTTTAATTACAAATCTGTTAGGATTTGCAAAAAATAAAAAGATTTCTAAGTCTTTTAAAAACTGGAAAATTTTTAAAGCAATCACGAAAGGTATTTGATGTAACCTACTCCTCTTCAAAGAATGTAAGATTTAATTAATTTTAAAGGAAATAAAAAAGTGAAAAGTAAAGATAATTAAGTTCTGGTAAAAGTTGTAATTGTTAGATTGAAACTGCTAATGTTTTTTATTATTGTTTTTTATTCGAAGAATAAAATATCCGTGCATCTTTAATGTTGAAAGTTTTTTAAATAACATCTCAAAAATGAAGATTTACATCATAGAAACTGAATGGCTGTTAATTATAAAAAAAGAGAAAATTTCTCCATCCATACATGGTAACAGATCTACCGAGAGGATTAAAGAAACTCTAAGATATATATTTTAAACTATTAAACTGAATATAATCCTTATCATATTATCCTTTCTTGTAAATCTAAAAAAAGGTGGTTTCGTAAATTTAAAGAAAAAACTGGATTGACTTCAAAAAAGTGAAATGTTAAAGTTAAAGTTGAATATAACTTAAAGTTGTGTCAAATTAAAAAAAAAAACTGAAATTGAAGAAAAAGGAAAAGAAGAAAGGTGTAGAAAATTTTTTAACAAATGGTTCACTTAAATAAAAAGAAAAAAAGAAAACAGAAAAATATGAAATTGGTATAACTAATATCTCGACATTCTTTTAAAATTAGGAACTTTTATTAATTTTAACCTTACTTAAGGGCTTATTGTTTTTTACTTTTATATAAGTCTTTACGTTTTCTTTAATACTTTTTCCATTTTATAAAATGGTGTCTTGGCCAATATAGAACAGAAAAATTTGAATTAGGTTAAAACTTTTTCGATTTAAACTTATAAGTGATTTTAATTTAAATTTTGTTCTTAACTTTAAACATCCGCAAAATCTAAAAATTTGAATTGTATTAACAAGTTAATATTGAAATTAATTCAGGGTAGTTCTGAAATATTTATAATTTTTTGTACTTTGTTTAAGTTAATTTTGTATGTTAAACCTGTTATGCTGTGATTTTAAAACGTTTTCACTTTGTTCTAAATTTTCGCCTTTGTGGCTATTGTAATATTTTTTCAAAACTATTAATGGTAAAGGCATTAGTGTTTCGTAATATAGTCTGGAATTTTTAAAATTTTAATTTAAGTTCTTAGGCCGTATCCAAAGCTATTGTACTTCGCACTAAATACTAGCTAATCGCACTAAATTAATTCCGAAAAACTGCGAAATTTTTTTACTCTCGACTACACTAAATGTTCACCCTAAAAGAGTAATGCAAGAAAAGAAGTATGAAGTGTCTAGTGTCAAGTGCACAAAAGCCCTTAATTGATATGAACATAAAAAGATGACTTTCCTTGACTTCTTCTTGACGTTACATAAAAAAGAAGACTTTCTATTCTATTACTCTATTCCATCTATATTTGAAGTCCATTTCTAAAGTATTCTAAAGTATTTAAATTGAATGATATTATTTCAGAAATACGGCTTTCAGGTGTGTACTATAAAAAAATTTTATATACATATTAACAAACACAATCAACTTTCCCGGCGTATAAGTGTTATTATTTTGACAGATGAGAAAATATGTTTCGAAAATCGAAAGTAGAAAACTGGAAAATACTTACATTGACTAAATAATTAAATTACATTTTAGAGTTTCGCTAAATAAGTGTTTAGACTTCTAACATTTCAATTTTGGAAAATCTATTACAATGAATATGAAACCGTAAAATTTAAGATACAACGGAGGCAATTATGGTATTTAATGCCAAGAAGAACGAGAGTTCGAACAAACAATTATATTTCTTCATTAATTATGCATCAGTCAAGATTTTTTATATAATTATTTCACATATTCATATGACAGCTAATTGTCATATGAATATGTGAAATAACAAATAATAATGACAGCTAATTGTCATATGAATATGTGAAATAATTAGGACAATTTATTAAAAAACAAGACAGAATGTAAAAACAAAGGTTTTTAAATACCTACATTTTTCAAAAGATAATAAAAACCGTTTAAAATTGTGACTGGAACCAAATTCTCTAATTTTTCTTAAAAGATGTATAGAAGGTGTCCGAAGGTCGAAGGTTCCAAAGAAAAGAAGCGATAGGGGAGGTTAAAATAAGCAAAAAATAGTCCAGAGGTAAGGTCCATTCATAACGTTCTCCAATTCTCAAGATAACTGTCATCGAAGTATTTTGGTTAAGTTTTTAAAAACATAGTAACGTCTCTCTAGTAATGAAATGGTGTATATGATTCATACACTATTACATGACTGTCGATTCTACGATCTAAATTTTAGCAGAAAAACTTTCCACCTTAACTTTTTTTATTGTCAAGCACTTGTTTTTATAGCAAAAAATCAATATATTTTTCAAAATATATTCAAATAATTTTAGAAAAATTAAATTAATGAATACACCAATTTACATAATTTCATTGTTTAGAGTTCTAGTTAAAACAAAGTATAATAAAAAATGAAATGGTGTAAAAGATGATATTTCATATTATCATCTTTTACACCATTTCATTTTTTATTAAGCAATTTTTTTACTGAGCAATAAATGAAATAACGTATAATAAACAACTTTATTTTGATGTTCTTATTACTATAACTAAATAACAGTTAGAACTTTCAAATCAAGAAAGTGTATTTTAAAAACCCCAAAAAGCCAAAAAAAAAAAATTAAAAAAATAAAAAAACGTCTTAATTTAAAATTAAAACGTATTTTTATAAAAGTTATGAAACTAATTTTTTTTTTAAATGTAAAATGTGAATTTCTCGAGACCATAGTTTTTCATATATGTACACTATTTCATTACTAAAGAAACGGTATTATCTTCGCCCCTGTATAACACAAAAGATTCGTTTAGGTACTGATATACAGTAGAAACTATATTAATATCTTAACTTTTCTCTAACTTTCATAGTTAAGTAGTTATAAGCTTTTCAAGTTGAAAAATATGGATATTTTTCAATTTTTGTTTTAAATAACTGTAATTTTTGTTCAAAAAACCGTTATTAACATATGACTATTATTCCGTTTTCTAACTTTTCAAAATCAAAGCTTTAATTTAATATAAATTGAATTGAATTTAAAAAAAATTAATAAAAGAAATTTTCTATCTTTTTCTTTTTCTGCATACAATGAAAATATATATTTACATCAATATGTAAATTATATAGAAATGACATATAAGTTTACTTTATCCAAAAATATTTCAAAAGTTTCTTGAGTATTATTTATATTATTATATTTCTTGAGTATTATTTACATTAAGTTTTCTTAAAGTATTTTTTGTTTTTTCTCTTTAAATATTGTGTTTGTTAAGATGAGAATACCAAAAAGTTTTAAAACAATTTATTTTAGAATTTTCACCGCAATATTCTCATGAAAATTAGCACAGATATACTTTAACATCATTCTTTTCAAGAGTGAAAAAGTAGGAAAGCAGAAACATTAAAAGATAAAAATTAGTATGAAAATTTTCCTTATTAAAATTTTAATTGTTTTGAATAGTTATTTAAGTTTTAATAACACCTGACTCATTGTATACATGCAATATGCAAATTATCTTACGATGTTGAAAAATGTTACTTTTCAAATCCTTATAATTATCTTATCCTTAAAAATCATATCATTTTGATTATATATCAATATTAAGAGATACATTTAAAATTAATTGAATTGACAGGGTGTTTGAAGGAAAGAGTTAATCATTTGAAACATTTGATAAGTCTTTCATTTTGTTTATATATTTTTGCTAATTAATATTTATAATGTTTTATAAGGTTTAAATCAATTTCTAGAAAAATTAAATTCAAATCAAAAGCACTTTTTCTAAGGTCGGGGGCATTTCTATTGTAGTATTGCTTTCTCTATTCTTTGTGGTAGTATTTTTATGTGACATTCTGTCAACTATAGGAAATAGTTTTGCTTCCAATATCTATGTCATTTTCTTTAAGGTGTCACAAACGTAGCGCAAAATTTATTATACTCAAACAGAAGTGCTATAAAAAAAAAAAACAAAAAAAACATTTTTTGGTTGTTATTTTATGAAAATTAATTCAATGCTTTTGAAAGGATTTAAAATTTTGTTATAGAGAAAAGTAAACCCATGACAATAATGATAGTGTTGCTTTTGAAGTAATGTCGAATATGGTCTTTAGTTGCATTTTAAAAAATAACATTTTGAGCATTTTCGTGAAATTACGCAATATGATAACGGAAGCAAAAAGTAAATTAACAAATATTTCAACATAACCAAACACATAAATTAGAAGTACCAAAACCAAAAATTCCGGGAATATACATCCAATATAAAACCAATAAATCAGATAAAAAATGCATAACTGTTATCACACTTTTACTCAAAGTCAAATTTTTAGTTAACGAGTTCAAACAACTTCAGGCAATCAGACAGATTTAACTTTAATGACTAAATACTTAAAACATAATTCAACAGAATCAAAGTTTTTCAAAACATGTTAATTGGATTTGTTTTTCTTTTTCTTTTTTGTTTGATTTGATTTTTTATTATTTATTAAGTTTTTGGCAAAAGATACTTTTGGCAAATAATATTGTTTTCTAATTTACATATAGTTTTAAATCTTTTGAATAAATAAGTTACTTAATAAATTAAAAACTTTTTCTGGCAAATTTTAAAATATTTTTCAATTTTAAAAACTAATTTTAAAATAATCAAATTGAAATAATATTGAAAATTAAAAGTAGATTTTAACGAGGAAGAGTACAGTAGAGTAAACTATGTTAACTCTGGGGATACCCGTATGAACGTAATATATCCTTTTTCTATATAACTTGATCATCTTTTAAATAATTTGAGATGTTTTAGTACGGACGTTGTAACAACCAAGATATATTTATGTAAATTGTGGAATTGTATGACAGCTACACAAATCTATTGCACCAGCACAATCTTATTTTACAGAACTTGTTGCCATAAAACTTAATCTTCATTTGTAAGATTGCAGATCTAGTTTCATTAGGTAAAAGTTGTTGCCATAAAACTTGATCATTATTTGTAAGATTTCAGACGTCTAGCTTCATTAATTTCTAAGAGGTGTAAGAAGCCTGAACCGCCTGCTCTAGACCAATCAAATTTTACAAAAATTTTTGGCATGTAACTCGACACCTCTGCATAAAATTTCAGATATCTAGCTTCAATAGATACTGAGATATTTCTGTATAAAGAAATATCATACAACTTGGCAGCTACTCGGGCCCGGTGCCCGAAAAAGCTCGATTTAAATAGAAAAACTAATTTTGCAAAAGTGACGTAAAAAAAAGTTCAGCTTTCTAGCTCATTTATTTTTTGAGATATCGTGCGGACGGATGGACGGACGTACATGTCTTAATCGACTCATATTTCGATTCTGAGACGATCCATACCTTTGACACTATATCTAGCTCGAGTCCTTTAAGGTGTCACAAATGTAATGGCAAATTTATTATACCCTTGAACATAGTTCATACGGGTATAATAAAATAAATTTTTATGATTTTTTAAAGATTTTTAAGGATTTCGAATTAATTATTTTAAAAATTAAAATTGAAAATTATTTTAAAAGCTACTATACTTTCTAAGCTATAAATACTTTATATTTTTTTCATTTCATTTTCAAATCTTATGAAAAGAAAACATAGTTTTGCAAGTTATTTGATATTCATTAACTCGCTTATAACTGAATAACAAACTCTTAGAAAAGAATTCTGAATATAATTTCAATTATTGAACATTTTTCTTTTTATTTACTAAGAAAGAAAAAGTTAACAAAAAAGAAATTTTTTTTAGAAGTTTCGTGGAAATTTTAAAGTTACTTCAAACAAGGTTACTATGAAAACTTTTCAAAAACAAAAAAACGAGAAACGACTTAAATACATTTTTTTTTTGTATTTAATTTTATTATTTTTATTAAAAAAATTTAAGAAATACTTTCAAGTTTCAGCGAATTTTTTGTTTAAATTAAAATTAAATTTTTTGCCTTTCGAAAATGAAATTTTGGTGGAATCACAAAAACTGTTAAAACTTGCGTTTGTTTTTATAAATGCTAATAAAAGATGAATTTGAACTTTTTTCTAAATTAAATTTTACATCTAAGTCGAAACTCTTATTTTGATTTTTCACTTTTCTAAATCCGTTTGTCTTAAAAAATGAAATAGAAACAAATGCATTTTTTTTTTAAAGGGTTACCATGAGAACAAAGAATAACAGTAATGGATAAAATCCACAAATTTAACTAAAAAGTTTTCAATTTTTAAATTTAAATAAAAAAAAAATTCTTGCTTAACTTTTTATACGGAAGTTGTTTTTATATACGTGTATACATTTACTTCAATTTAATTGTCACTACGATTTTTGGTACATTTTCAATTAAATATTTTAAGAATAAGGTTATTAGATTCATCAATTCTTTCGTTAGTCTTTCTGTTCGCCCATCTGATTATTTAGGAAACTGATTCATCGTTTCAGATAAAACAAAAATTATATTCTAGACACAATTTCTTTTACAGAGCTACAAGGTAATTTTCGACAAATTTATATTTTCAAGTTGTTATAACTCAATCGTTCGACTGAAAATTTCTTCTAAATTGAGATAGAAGTTATTTAATATTCATTTGCCGCTTAGTATTAAATAGTACTAGGAATATCATATTTGAACAAGTTTTGGATCGATAATCGTTAGGTGGAAGGTTAGAATCTGCTTTTGAAAAATGTATAAACATATACTTTGAGTATACATATGTACAAATCATAGTTCTAAAAATTTTAAAACTTATCCAAATTATTTTAAAATACTGAAAAATTAAAAAAATAATATTGTAAGCAGAGTGAGGGATTATGAAAATACTAACGGGTTCTTACGAATATCTAAGAGTTGACAAAGGCAACTGTATTCTTACTCGTTTTTATGTGAAAATTTCTTTAATTTTTTTATTCGAATGTTATTAATTTTACATAATAACATTTTTATACTTTCGGTTGTTTCTAAATCAAAAAATCCGTTTCGTAATTTTTCTTTCATAAAAATTTATTTTTATAGAAAATTCTTTTTAGAAAACTGAACTTTAACAAAAATAAGATTTTGAAAATGAAATATGTACTTTGAATTTTTACATTTTCCTTCAGTTTACTTAAACAAATCAAAATCTACTGTCGATGTCATTGTACAGCAAAAATTTAATGATAAATTTAAAAAAAAATTTCAAATTAAAAGTTTATTTTCTTTTTTCGTTATCATTTGAAGAAAAAATGGTAAAATTTGGCCAAATTTTTATCATATTTCCTTGGACTATTATTTCTTGTATGATTTCCTCCATTTTCTCAATTATAATGATATATTAAATAATGAGAATCACATTTAATGATTAATGGTTATCTATCTATTATTTATTTGATGAAATGTGTCTACATTCTATTCACTTGATGAAAATGAATTCTCTTTATGATTTAAATTAATTATTGCATAAAACAAATAAACAAAGATAAAAAAAAAAGATTGATTTAAATAAAAACAATTATAGTAACAAATTAAGATAAATAATTAAATAACCATTAATTTTAATCTGAATATATTATTTAAAAACTAATCGAATTCAAACAAAATTTCCTCTAACAAAAACCGAATTACCTAATGTAATTAAATGTATCGTCCCTTCGCAATACTTTTGAATTGTGATGTTAAAACTGGGTGCTTTGATTTAAAACCATATTATAATAGAACTGTTCAGATGTATATTTCGTCGTCTATCAGTTAAATTTAGAGCTTTTCTTATGTGATAAAATTTTAAATTGCCTGAAGACAAAAAAAAATTATAGAATGTAATTCTTTAATAATATCAATAATTTTCTTACCACAGTTCGTAAACTATATAGAACCACTGAAGATTTTTAACATATAAATATAAGTCTTCCAAAACATGTCTTTTTTGCAGTATTTTTTTTCCACAAATGTTAATTTTAGATTTAGTTCTACAATATTCATACATAGCTATAGAGTATATTATATATTCACATTTATTAGCATAGCACATTCATTCATCACCACATAATCTATAATTTAAATAGAAGCATCAATAATACTGCAATATTATATTCTAGAATAACTCAAACCATCACAAACCTCTTACAAAATGAAAATGATTTATAAATTCGATCCGATCGATACGATCGAAAGGTCACCACTATACGCCATGAACCAGAAAATTTAAAACTTCAAATGAGTGTCGCCTGCACAATACAAATGAGTATCGCCTGCACAATGACGAAGTTTTTCGCGTATAATTTGTTCATATAAATTATAGCCGTCAATAAGTATTTGGTTATTAGTAGTAGAGCCCCGTTATTAATTAAAAATAATTTTAATTTTACAAGAGTAGTTATTGCAGTAGAATAATCCTCCAAATAATTCAAATATTTGTTTAGTCTGATAAAAACTACCACGAAGAAGAGAAGTTTGATTATCTGTTACTTTCAACAGAGACAAAAGAAAAGATTTTGAATGTTAACTTTATTTTGTATTTGAGTTATTACGTCATTTATATGTGTATTATTAGTGGTTTTTTTTTTGTTTTAGCTATCGACGAACTATTTCAAGAAAAATTATACAATTATTTATAGCATCTATAGCTATATATAATTAATAAAATTTACATTTTTTGAAACTTCTGTTATTACTACTAAGCCATATTCGACAATATGTCGGAGTAATAATTTTTCAGCATTTTCTTGGAGGTATTTCTTTTTATTATTAAGTTTTATGATTTGATAATATAAATGTATTCTGCTAATTAATCGCCGTTAATTTATGCAATACTTATACAATTTCTTCTGCTATTAGACTTGTATCTTGTACATTCCAGTAGGCTCGTGAAGGATAACATTCTTAACGATTATTAGTTAATGTGTCCTGTAACGATAATATCATTTTAAAAAAATATTTGGTAACTTAGGTGATAAATAATTGTGAGCATAACCACTAATATTGTTTTTTTAATAATGTAACAACTTGACGTGAATATAAAAGTTTTTTACATACCATACAAAAAGAATCAGCAAAATATGAATTTATCTTGTTGCCAAAATTATTAATCTAACGATTATTCTTTTGAATATTACATTCATTTTGAAATCTTTTTGTATATGTGTAATATATTGTGTATCGTTCCAACTGTTGTTATGTTCTTCTTCCGATTCATTCAAAAATTTTTGTGTTTTTGTGAAATTCTAACTGAACCTAATCGAAATAAATAAATAAATAAAAGGAAATCGAGTAGTTAATGTAAAAGTATTAATTATTATTATTAATAACAACATTTTCTAAGGTTTCTACAGACAAAAACAGACAGACAAATAGTGTAAAACTTATAAACATATTTTTTAAATATTTTTTAGAATAATAAAATTGTTTTTTTAATTTGGTTTATTCCGCCACACATAAATGTGACAAGGAATTACACGGCCTTTCCTTTTCAGGCGTGACTATAAATGTCGTCATTATTCTTACGACAATTATGGGATTCGAACCCACATTTTTTCGTTGTTTACAGCGTATTTTGTACGCTCTTACCCACTAGGCCCCTGAGGTCCCAAATTGAAAGTTACTTTTTTTCACCAAAATATTATTGTTTGATTGAAAATTCAACTGATAAGAATCAGTTTAAGGAAGGGAAATTCTTGCCACTGCCAAGAAAATTTTTAAGGAAGAGAATATTTTTACTGATATCAAAGTATATTATTTCAGAAAAACATAGTCTTCTTTTTTACTGACAAAGGGTTAATTTTTATTTGAATTTTAATAGATACGATCCATAAATTAGAAATCAAAAGAATTTTATGTAAAAGAAATTGCAAACATATATATTATTACTTAAGTCGAGTATTTGCAAGATAATTTCATTAAAAAAATTTCCTTAAAAATTTTTAACTTTCTTTTTTTTAAACTGTTGTATAAAAAAAAAAATGTTTCTAAAATATTATTTTATTACGAAAAACTGCTGCATTGCTGGTATTTATAACAATAAAAATTTTAAAAACTTTTAACGAGTTGAGCAACAAAGAATTTTTATGTTTTAATACTAAAAAATATTAAAAATCCTTATTGTTCGATTCGTTAAGACCAGGACTAGAACAATAAGTATGATATCAAATGAATAGATTTATTTTCGTTTTTTATTCCGTTTGGAAAAGTTTACTTTCTTTTGGGAAGTTTATCAGTGTCAACCAGAAACAAAACTCTATGTTGTAAGATATTTTTAAAACAATCGTCTTTTTATTTTAAATTATCTCATATTTTGTTTAAATAACTTTAATGTCCAAGTTAATTTTGTAACGTGTATAAACTTTTAATTATTTTTTTCTTTTCTCAAAGATTAAGAAGAAAAAAAATTAAAAGTAAAACTATGTATATTTTCTTTCATAATTCTAAAATAAGAAATGAATCTCAGCATGTTCTTAAATATTCATCTATATAAAAATTAAATAATGAATATTTTATAAATTAATAAAATACAAAAGTAAATTAAATTAAAAAATATTTAGAAAGAATCTCTAAACAAATAATAATATCCAGCCTCGAATTATTTTAGCATCAACTATCGCAGAGTAACTTTTATACCAAATTTCATTCAAATCGTATAAAAATTTCGGATATTTTAAAGCGGACCAACTGAAGCTACAGACTTCAAATTTTGTGTCCTGATGACCAACCCGTATATCAAATTTGATTGAAATCCGAGACTTTTTTTTTTGTCTGACCACGTGGTTTTTTGGAACAAATCATATTTTATTCAAAGATTATGAGGGGATAGAGCGTAAGACCAACCCGTATATCAAATTTGATTGAAATCTGAGACTTTTTTTTTGTCCGACCACGTGGTTTTTTGGAACAAATCATATTTTTTGAAAGATTATGAGGGGATAATACTACAGTTATTTTAAGAAAAAGTAGAGATCATGTGAACGAAAAATTTCAATATTTAAAAAAGCATATATTATAGATGAGTTATATAAAGAAGTTGTTAAACGATTGAATCAACAACGTCAAGGAACAGTATTTCAATCTAATACAACACAGTTATCAATTATGTTACAAAGAATGTGAAAAGTTTCAAATCATTGAAAAAATAATCCCGGACTTAACACATCACAACAATTATTAAAAGAAATTACCAAAATTAAGGATCATTTATCCAAAAGAACTAAACTTCCAAACCTATTCAATATTCAATCCAATTTATCGGATGATGACAGCAAAAATATCAATAACGGAAAAATATGTAATTATACAAGCAAAAATACGAGATGAGATGAAGATTTCATGATTTATAAAGTAATTCCTATACCAAAAATAGAACAAAGTCATATGATAATGATTAAAACAAATATACAATATTAAATAGTAATCAATTTCTCTGAAGATTTGATGTTTCATTTAAATCAGAATGAATTAGATAAATCTTTAATATAACGACACATTGTCTATTACCAATTAATGCACCAGGAATATTACATGTGGAAAATGGTTGTGTATCAAGACGTGGTTCAAGAATATTTCAACAAGAACACAAGTAAATTTGTAAACAGATATTTTACCATTTAAAATTAATAAGAGAAAATTGAAGTTAACCTCAATTTAATTAAAGTCTTATCTTTTCATTCAAAAATTAATAATAATTCAAAAAGTATTAATAACATTAAAGAAGATATTGGTAAATTAAAATCACAATTGGAAGATAGTGATACAAAAATAAATTATCATGAGATACATACATCATTATATCTCCTCCTCAGACTAGCTGGTAAACGCGTAGCAAAGTGTGCTTACCAGTGTGGTGGTCTCGGGTTCGATTCCCGATGGGGGGATAAAATATATCCCATAACAAATAATTAAAATATAGTATCACTCAATTTATGAATAATTACATATCCCAATAACGATATCTAAAATTATAAAAAAAAAACAATTAGTAATAATATAAATAAATTACCTATATTCAGTCTATAATCATGTTCCAGAAATATGTGTAATAATAAATATAAACAAGAATTATTATCAATATGTCAGGTGTCAAAAGAAATCAATTTTGACACTATCTAACGTCAAAGGTAGGGTTACGAAAAAATTTTTTTTTCGCAAAAAGACATCTGCGAAAAAATTTCCCAACAACATCAGACGGAATAAGCTGACATATGGCAAAAAAAAGTTTGACGTCGTCTTCACCACTAAGGAAGATTTACATGTGGAATCTTCAATGTTAGAGATAAGAACAAATGACATCGTCTCCCCTATTAGGCGTTATGTAAGAAAAACAAAATGGACAATTTCTACAGTAGGCTAATCTCCTACTTGAAAGAATAAGCGGATTAAAAAAACTGAAATTAGGCAAATCGGATACAATAGGCAAGATAACACGGCAACAACCTTCGGCGCTCGAGCTATGACTAGAATTGCACAATGGAATGCCCTAACAATGCGAGAAATATCAAGGCTTGCCCAAGTAAAAAGACAAGTTGCAGAATATAGAGTACAAATTATGGGTTTAAGTGAAATTAGATGGAGTGGGAATGACGAAATTATCACGGAATAATGGAAACACTCTGTTGTATAGCGGGAAAGAAGTAAGTGGAACAAACGGTGTGGGAATAATAAAAGCTAGAAGGATACGTAACTCCCTGCATAGCTGGAAAGCCGTATTAGATAGGATTATTTCAGCCCGTTTCCGATGTAAAATTAGAAATATCTCGCAAGTACAATGTTATGCACCAACAGAAGATGCCGATGATATAGCGAAAGACGAGTTCTACGAACTGCTCACCTATACTCTCAACACTATCCCGAAAGGCGACATCTTGATTCTAATAAGCGACTTAAATGGGAAAGTGAGAAATCAAAATTCTGGGTTAGAAAACAAAATGGGAAACATGGATGCGGAATAAGGAATGAAAACGGAGAAAGGCTTATCGAGACATGTGAAACGTTCCAACTGACCACTGGAGGCACTATCTTCCCCCGTAAGGAAATTCACAAATACACGTTGACCTCACTAAATGGGAAAATATATAACCAAATATACCACTAAATGGGAAAATATATAACCATATGTATAAGTAGAAGATGGAGAGCTTCAATGCTAGATATGAGAAATAAAAGGGGAGCCGCCATAGATAGCGATCACGAACTTATCATAAGCAACATCAGTTATTCTCCGGAGCCTTCAACCTCCTTACACTAAAAGCAGTATGATAACCACAATTCGAGAAAGATGCCTAAACAACGAACAAGATTGGAATCAATTTAGTAAAGCCGTCTATGATATTACGAGAAATAAACTCGGAACTAAGAAAAGAGAACAAACACCATGAATATCTGAAAACACATAGGACCTCATACACATAGGCAAGAGGCGAAGAAAAACTAGAAAGCAGAGTTGTCACCAAGGAGCAATACAAAGCGCTAGCAAAAAAAGTAAAACGCGCCTCCAAAAGAAACAAGAGAAAATTTCTTGAGAAACTCGCCTCAGATGCAGAAATAGCTGTAAGTGATATGAGAAAACTCCACCAAATCATCACCAATAAAAAGAGAATCAGCTCACCAATAAAAAGAGTAAAGTATCCCATTCCATAAAAGATAAAAGTGGCAGAGAAATAACTAATACGCAAGAGCAAACAAAAAGATGGAGAGAACATTTTCAAGAAATTAGCAACATTGAAATAAACGAAGCAGAAGAAACACCACTAGCGGAAAACAACACAAACAATCTGCGTATTAGCACTTCCACACCAATTGATATCAAAGAAGCCATCACCAAGCTAAAAAGAAACAAAGTAGTTAGGTCTGATGGTCTTCCAGCAGAAATTCTACAAACCCGCCAAAATACATCAGCCGAACTTCTGAGACTTCATATCACAGATGCATGGGAAAATGAAAGACAACCTCCATCTTAGAAAAACGGTACAATAATAAAACTACCGAAGAAAGGCGACCTCAAAGATTGCAACAACTGGCGTGGAATCACTCTCCTCAATACAAAATCATAGCAGTATACAAAATCATAGCAACTATCATACAAGGCAGAAAACAAGCGAAAATTGAACCAGCGCTACTCATATCACTATGATTGTTATGATGGGATTTTAAAAAACAAAATTCTTATATAGATTTTGCTGAAATTCATATTTTCGATGATAGAGATAAAGATTGATTATGTTAGAACAATTTTGTATAGTTAATATATTTTGTAAAACGCTGATTCTTTGCACATTAGTGAAACTAGATTTTGGTGAAATTTTATACAAAGAACTGCTTTACAAAAAAGGCTATTTGAAATAAAAAAGCTGTTAAATATACTACGAGTTTTACCCTTACCCTTAGGTTAGCAGTTTTTTTATTATCTGCTTATTAGAAATTTTACAAATACACAACAAAATTATGATTATTTGTTAATTATTTAGATATCATTGTATGTGTGCGCAATCTTTAATATATAAAAATCTTTAACAAATCAAATTGATTTTACTGAAATTCATTTTCTGGTCGATTTAAAGGATATAGAATTCAAAAAAATTTTTTTAAATTCCTCTTTATTGTAAAAGATTATGTTAGATTAGATTTAAAGAAAATACGTTTTAAACCATTGATGCGCCATTTATTATCTGATACAAGAATTAATTAATTTCTGTAGTTATTTTTGTTTATATTAAATATTTGTTTTTTACTTTTTATTTTTCAAACATTCATTGTATTATTTAAATATTTGTTATATATTATGTATTTTCTGTTTCGCAACTCCAAACATTCATTCACCATAAAACTAATTGTGAAATCTTCAAATCTATAAATTTGTAGCTAATATTTTATTTTTTTTTTTGTAATTTAAATTATTACGAAATACTGAAATTGAAATAGAAATAATATTTTAGTAAATATGTAATTATTTATAAATAATATTTTAGTTTTTTTAATTTAATTAATTTAATAGTACGCAAAAACACACTTAAAAAATATTTGTTATACCCATATAGTGTACTCGTTTTATCTCTTAAAACTCTTTTGTTGTGTACACATTTATATAAATTGTATTGTAAATGATCTGATCAGTTATCGCATATTGCTCACAAATCACCCACCACATGAAAGCTCTTTTTTTTTAAATTTAGAAACAAAATTATTACTTTGCCTTCATTACTTATGTATTCTCGTACACTCCATATAATAGAAAACATATTAAAAATTATTATACACCTCTGTTAAATTTTTATGCCTATCCTAAATACATATATGTATATATATATATATATATATATATTATAAGATATTTACGAGTGAATTAAAAAAAGTAAACAAAATAATATTATATTATGTTTTGAAATTTAATTTTCTTTTTTTATAAAGAAAAAGTAATGTTTTAAGGGAACCATAAGTCATTTTAAATAGCTACTTATATATTCGCAAAAAAAAAAAAAAAAAAATAAGAGAAATAATCTTTATTATACCCAAATTTACGTTATGGCAATAACTTTAAATGCTTTCTCTCATATTTATTAAATTACATGTGTTATACAAATTAGTATTTAGTATAACAGTTAACACATAATTAATTAGTTCAAAATGAGTAAAATTGTTATGCTCTTTGAAAGAATAAAAAAATAAATATTATAAAAGACTATTTACCAAATTTTAAGTATTTTACGCACCAAACAAAAGGAAGAGAGGGACGTCAAGGTTATTTTTTAAAGTTATATTCATTATTCATTACTGATTCGTCATTATCCACTGGACTGAATTATTTACTGTTGAGTGACAGTGAATTACTTTTGTTATTACCACTATTATTACACTATACTAAACAATATAAATTAATATATGTAGTTAAAATACACTGTTAAATATATTAAAATAAATGATTGTATTTTATTCTGCTTTAAATATTGTTAGAATCAAAAATTTCATAAATTTTGAATTTTAATACACATCAAATTTTTGCAAGTTTTACAAAATTATTAAAAGTGATGTTTAAAATATAAAGTATTTTAATGTAAAATTTAAAAAATTGCCTTTTAATATTTTAGAAGTTATTTTTTTCTTTTTTTTAGTTTCGTCCTCTGCCACATAAATGTGACAAGCAAATTAAACAGCCTTTCCTTTTCAGGCGCAGCTGTAAATGTCATAAGCGGTATTATTCTTACGACGTGTGTTTTTTCATACTCTCTTACCATTGAGGCTTTCACAAATTTTCTTTATAAATTAATTAAGCCATTTAAAAATTCTTCTAATTTAAATTTTGTAAAAATAAATTTCTTATTATACAATTTATTCAAAATATTTTTTGTATAGAAATAAATATAAGAACTCTGCATTAAAAATTATAACTTCAAAGAAATTACAATTACAAGCACACTAGCGCAGTTCGCATCTAAATACTATAGTCGCACTTCATTTATTTCAAATTTTATTTTATTTATCATATCGAATAATTTAAATATTATTTATTAATGTTTTCGAAATGTTCATTTTAAATGTTATGTACTGTTAAAAATAAAAAAAAAAAATAATATTATTTCGAATTAAATTAACAGAAAAAAATTATGAGAGAATAAACATATAACATTTAAAACAAAATTTTTTTTCTTTATCTATGAAAATGAAAGATAAAAGTCAATCTTGATTCGATAAGTTTATGGGTAAAAACAAACATTTTGGATTCATATATCTTTATAATAAGTTGTATCTTTTATATACATTGTAAATATACTTTGTTATAATTTTTACTTTTAATTTGTAGAATATATAAAGAAATAGCTTTGATCATATTTCTGACAGTTTATTAAAATCTTTTTAAGTGAGAATAAATTTCGCCTTTTTTTTAATTTAATTTTTTGTGTTTAAAAAATAAAAAAAAATATTTTTCTTTGTTTAAATTTTTTGTTTTTTATTTAATAATAAAGTTTTATATAAAAAAAATTAAAATAACTGTGCTAAACAAAAAAAATTTTATAAACATTATTAAATACAAAATTATTATTAATGATTATTAGTATTTTTTTCAGATATTAATTTATTAGTATATTTTGGTATCATAAATAAAAAATGAGTTTTACCGCAACTAATATTTCTTTACCATCTTCATCATCATCTACAGAATCAACATCGTTGCATTCTTCTACACAAAATGTAAGTACATATTATGTACCTATTTTTTAAATTATTTCCGGCACTAAAGTTTTTTTAATAAGTATATTTTATTTAATTCTAAAACTTCAAAATATTGTGTTGTGTATGTGTTTTAAGATTATTATTAAAAAATGTCCAATTTTAATTTTAATAAATATATGTATGTGTGTAATGTACATTCAATTCAATTAATTTATTTTATCTCAAAAGGAGCTAACTCGCTCGTACAGGGCGTATACATACGTATTCATATGTAGATGCTAAAATACTTAATTAAAAATAATTTTTTTTTTTAACTTTAGATTTAAAAAAAAAAGTTCTTCCAATTAAAATGTACTGTTTCTTTTCTTTCTATCAATTTTAATCAGTCTAATCATTTTTGTTTTTCTAAGCCTGAAAAATTTTTGGTAAATAGAAAATTTGAACTTTAACCATTATTAGTTGTTGTATAAGAATGCTAATGACATGGTCGGATTAAAAATATGGAGTATAACTTTACTTTAAAAAGTTTCTGTATTTAATTGCATTATAATTTTCTTCAACATTACTTTCTTAAACCTTGTACCAAAATGGGTGATCGAGGAAGTCTTGAGCGCCAAATTTTCTATAAATTAGTTATATGTAAAATTTTTTGTTTACTCATCTTATCAGTTAACGAGGAAGAATACAGTTGTCTTTGTCAATTCTTAGATACCCGTACGAGCCGTTAGTATATTCATAGCCTGTCACTCTGCTTATAATATTATTTTTTTAAGTTTTTAGTACCTATTTTAAAATAATTTAGGTGAATTTTATAATTTCTAGAACTATGGGTTGTACATATATTCAAACTATATGTTTACACATACTTCAAAAGCAGATTCTAACCTTCTACATAACGATTATCAATCCAAAACTTTTCCAAATATGCTATAGTACCATTTAAACTTAGCGGAAAATGTATAATAATTTATACTATAAATACAATGTATTATATATCATTCATTCATCAGTGACATATACGATATATAAATAAACATGAGTTATATAAGAATGTATACTAATATGATCATATAAATATAAATTCTTCAAGTAACCGTTATGTTTTTATTTATTTAATTTTTACGCATCATCCTCAACAATTTCAAATTTTCGGGTAAAAATGCAAAAAAATCGTTAAAAAAGTTTTTTAGAAAAATTTAGAGAATGAAGTCATACATCTTCAATTTTAAGGCAACCCTATATTATTAAGAAAAGTTGTTCATAGAAATAAAAATATAATGTTGGAGCTTTACTTTTTGTATATTACTTCAAAAAAAAATTTGGACAAGTGTTCAAGTTACAGGTGTTTAAAAATAATGAATTTTTTAGTTTTTGACCACATACGCCTCCGAAACGGGGGGTCAAAACAAAAATATTTTCTGAGAATTTAGCAAAATTTGAGTTTCAAATAACGGTAAATTAAGACACCGTATGGCACAAGTATATATTTATTGTATATATATTTTTAAAGCTAACAAAAGCAGTAATCGTTTGGCGTTTTCAAATTGAAGATATACAACTTGTGTTTATAACCTTATACAACTTGTGTTATAACAATTTAAATATAGAGCTTTTTCGAACTTTGGAGGGATGTAGCTCCGTAACGGTTGGGGCTAAAGAAAAAAGGTGTTAATAATAAAATTAATATTTTTATCATATCTATCAGCATTTAAAATTTCATGACTCTATATCAAAAAAATGTGGGGATCTAAAAGTTAGGTGTTCGAGAGCTACCCGAAGTTTTGGTCGGATCTCAACTACAAAAAATAGGGAACCTACAAATTAATGTAAGAATATTTTGTGTTAATTTCAAGACTCTAGCTTTCTTAGTATTTCAGCTAACTTGCTGACGGACAGACGGACGGACGGACAAAGCTTAATCGACTCAGAATTTGATTCTGATCCGATCCATACTTTTGAAGGTATATCTAGCTAGCTTATTTCGAGCTTTCTTATTTCTTGTTACAAACGGAGGAGTAATTTTAATATATCCGATCCTTATCGTACGGGTATAACAAGATTTTCTTTTAAAAATAGCAAAATAAATTTTATCGCGATATTTTTTATCTTTTAAAATGTAATGGTTATAGCTGGTTCTTATATCTTATCAGGTATTGATTATAAGGTAATAATTCAATTTCATATTTAAAAAATGATTGAACCTTAAAGTACGTTAATTTATAAAATATTTGAAAAAAAAAATAAAACTTTTACTTGTTTACACAATTAATATCATACCATGGCAATAATAATATAATTCTTGCATAAGATAAAAAATGGCGTCAAAATAAAAATATTTACGTTTCATTAGTTTTGTACAATAGTCAATAATTACAGTCGAGTAATCAATGGCATTAGTAAAAGTATTGATTCTAGCAGCTGAAGTTTAGTCAAATATGAATTCTGGGTCCTTTTCGAGATATGAGGGGTTGAAAATGTTTGAGCGACTTGTCATAAAAAAAATTTTTAACTATTGAACGGCTTGCTATATGGAGATAAAAAAAAATGCATTTTGTAGATTAAGTTGTCAGCTTTAATTTTTGTGTACTTCTTAATAGTTATAAAGTTATGAAGGTTCAAAATGATTTAAAATGAAAAAATTATGTTTCAAACTCATTTGTCTTTTTAAAAACTCTGTATTTGGGGTACTTTTTATAGCATATTTCGAAACAGCTATAATTTTTTCTCTATCTCTAAACGTTTTTGAAATATAAAGAATAGAAAACTTACTCTACATAAAGCCTTCCCCAAACCGGCGCGTTTTTTTTGCGGCATCGGTGCGTTTTTTTTCCGCAAAATATTATTACATGGCGGCTTATGAATATGCCCAAACCAACACGATTGCGGCGCGTTTTTACAGCGTTTTTTTTGCGGCAAATATACATAAGAATTTTTTCCGCAAAAAAAACGCGGCTGGCAGCGATTTTTATGCGGTTTCCGCATATAAATGTCAAACATTTTTATTTTTAAAAATAAACAAAAGGACAAAATGGAGAACAAAATGGAAAAATTAATCGAGCTAGTTAAAAAATATCCCATATTATACGATCTATCAAACAAAGATTATAAAAATATAAGAAAAAAAGATCAAATATGGGATGAAATAGGGATTGAATTAAATGAAAATGGTAAGAAATAAGAAATATTTTTTGCAATTGTATTATTTTATAAACTATTGTGTAATTGTGTAATTTAAAAAATTATGTTATTTTTAGCTGATGATTTACGAAAAAAATGGAAAAATTTAAGGGATTCCTATGCTAAACATATAAGGAATCAAAAAACTAAATCTGGTCAAGCAGCCAGTTTTAAAAATAAATGGATATGGGCAGACCAAATGGAATTTTTTAAACCTTTTTTTAAATTTGCGAAAACCAGTTCCAATGTCGCAAATCTGGATATAACCTATTGTGATTTAACTAATAGCAATAGCGAGAATAGGGATGAAAGTAGTTTGGAATTAGATATCACATCACCACCTATTGCTGAATCTTGTAAGATTATTTATTTATTTGTAAATATGTTCAAATAATAAGAGTTTGTGTTATCATTTATATAGCTTTATTGAATAATCAAACAGAAGAGTTACAATTTGTTTTTGAGACACCATCATCTTCTAAAACACCCGTAACAATTCAAGCCTGTGACAAGTCTGCTATAAATCAACCATCTGCATTTGTTCCTGGAAAAAAAGCCAAGAAGAGTCGTCCACCATCACCATCTTCAAATATAGGCAGAGTAATTAATTATTTAGAAGAAAAAAAAAAAACAAGGAAGATGAAATTGATTGCCTTATGTTGGCCCATGCAAAAACCATAAAAAAATTTTCAAAAAAAAGGCAGATTATTACCAAAATGAAAATAGCAGAATTAATTATGCAGCAAGAGCTATTAAATTTGGAAGAAAGCACCCGTGATAGCACATCATATGCAAGTGATATATGCTCATCTGAAATATCTATTTTATCTGAGACACCAAATTTTTCTCAATGCTTTAGTTTAGATAATTTTAAAAATTAATAATAAGTTTAAATTTTACCTTTTTTTATTGTTCTCGATAATTACAAATATATATAATTCATTTTATTCTTCTTATAATTCATTATAACAACTTAAAAAAAATAAAAAATATAATATAAATGAAATTTTTTACTTTTACTGGATTTTGTATTACTAGATTGTATACTAATGTCTTGAAAATAAATGACTCAATTGAAGTAATTGACAAATTTGTCTCTAGTTTCAAATGCTATATTTGTTGCTCGTCTTGGATCATTGCTCGTTGGGGCGTGATATTGGTAAAAGCTCCCAGTTCTGACTCTGGTGGATCTAGATATTCAAAAAAATTATCATCACTTTTTTTTGTTCGTAAAAAATTGTGTAAGACACATGCTGTTTTTATAATTAAAATTGTTGTTGATGTTTTGGTTTCTATGGGTCTATAAAATATTCGCCATTTTTGAGCCAATATTCCAAATGCATTTTCGACAACTCTTCTTGCAGCACAAAGTCTTTCATTATAATTTTTTTTTGTTGGATCATTTCTTGATTGACGATAAGCAAATGGTCTCATTAAATATGGTTTTAGTACCAAAAGCTTCATCTCCAATTACAACGTGTGGACATCGTTCATTTTGTCCAGGCAAATTTTTAGATTCAGGAACATTCATCATATTTGCTTCAAATTTTCTTCCCATATTGGATTCTTCGAAAATACCGCCATCACTATTTTTGCCATACCCACCAATATCTACACATATAAATTTGTAATCTGAACCAACAATAGCCATGAGCACCATAGAAAATTTATGCAAGTAGCACCAATAATTCGATCCAGTATTATCTGGACACTTGATAGACACGTGTTTACCATCAATACTTCCAATACAATTTGGAAAACGCCATAAATTCATGTACCCTTCAGAAGATTCTTTCCAAATTTCCATTGTTGGTTCTGGTAGATAAATACTTTGCAGTTTATTGCAAATAGCTTCACAAACTTCTACAACAATTGCACTAACTGTTGAAAAACCAACACGAAAACTATGTCCAATTGTGTAGAAACTATCACCAGTAGCAAGAAATCTGTAAAATTATACATATCAAATTTGTAAAAATTGTTTTCATAAACATATTATGTTACAATTTCTCACCTTAATGTAATAACAAGTCTTTCCTCAGATGAAATAGCTTCCCGATAATTTGTATCTACTTTTCGAATATCGCTGTCTATTAAGCTGAAAATTTCATCGAAACACTTACTTGTCATTCTAAAATATATATAAAAACGTTTTTCATCGTTTCGAAGTTGTGGCATCAATGTATGATATTCTCCATACTTTAACCGATCTAGATTAATATCATGCACCCACTTTCTTTTTCTCCTTAAAAAAAATATACATATTATATATGAGGAGGTAAGTTTCAAAAACAAAAATAATTATTTTCACATTTACCTATTTTCTTCGTCTTCTAGTAAGGCAAATAACAAAAGTGCTTCTTCTTCATCTGACGACATAATTATTTTGTTATTTTGTTTAGATAAAATCAAAAGTATTATTTTTTTGTAAACAAACACAGGTCACTCGATGTAAACAAAATTTTTTTTTTTAAATTTATTGACAATACAATAATTTTTTATTTTCTGTTTGACATCTATTACGAATTTTTAAATTTTCAGTGTGGGCACATATGCGGATTCCGCGCGATTTCCGCGCGATTTTTATTCCGCACCGCAACCGCGCCGCTGCCGCAAAACAAAACGCGTCGGTCTGGGGAAGGCTTAATGCATGATTTTTTATCTCTCTCTATAGGAAGCCGTTCAAAAGTTTAGATTTTTTTATGAAAATTCGCTAAAACATCTTTAACCCCTCATATGTCGAAAAGGGTCCAGAATAGACCCCTCCTCCAATACAATTTTTTGTTCGTCACGACATGCCTGATCACCCATTTCAATGAAGACCATCGAGTCGGAAACACTCTGTATATATATATATATAAATAAAACAATAAATATTATATATAAAACAAATTCGAACATTTTTATTAATTAAATTAACTAAAAAATTAATTTCGTTTTTTATTTACAGTTGAATTTATCAAAACTATTAATTACAAAAATTGAAGATAATGATTTAAATGAAGAAGAAATTTCTGAACAACCACCACCCTTAAAGAAATCTAAAGTCGATTATAAATGTTTAAAGTCAAATATAGATAATAAAATACAAAATGATGATGAGTTGGAAAATTGTGAAAGCAAACAAGAACCTCAATGTAAACGGTTTAAGTTAAAAGAGAATATTATAAATTCAAATTCTGAAACTTTATCTGATTCAAATAAAAATGATCCAACGAAAGCAATTATTTCAAGTAACGATGATTTAATTAAAACTTGGAAATACAGAAAATTAAATAAACCTAAAGTGAAATCACTATCGGAATTAGCGATTCAGATAATAAAAACAAATACAAAAAAATCTTTAGCTAATTTTAATCTAAAAGATAGTACAGATTTAATTATTTTGACTTGCAAATATAATATATTTGAAATTTTTGATTATATACGAATGAAAGAACCTAATTATAATGAAAACAATAATTTTACTTCTGTAAAACTTTATGAACAGATTAATGAAAATCATAATGCATTTTATTATGCAATGCGTTCAAATAATATTGAACTATTTAGCGGACTTATTGAATATTGGATTAAAAATGAAATAAATGATATTGAAAATATTACAAATTTATTTGATTATATTACTAATGCTTATGAACAACTTAAACTTAAAAATGTATATTTATCAGATGAAATGCAAGAATCAATTGAAGGAGGTATATTTTTTTTACGTTTTGAATATGATGAAATTGATTATAATATACAAAATGAAACATCAATAAAAATAAATGTTAAAGATGAAATTAATAAACGTATAAATATGATTATTGAAATAACAGAATTATTATTAAATGAATATTCTAATGATAATAATGAAAATTTAATAATTGATCAAAAATTTATATTTTTATGTACAACAATTGCTAAAAATCTTCATATATTAAAAAAACAATTAAAAATAACATATAATAAATTACCATGGGAAGAAATGGAATTTTATTTAATTTGTTTTGTTTCATCTTATACAAAACAAGAAGACATTAATTGGTTTTATAATGCTATTCTTAATAATGAAAATTTATTTTTTTATTTAAAAAATTTTATAAATATTTTAAAAAAATTAAATATTACAAATGAAGATATTGATAAAAAATTTGAAAATTTTAATGAAAATAATAATGAAAATAAAAATGAATATGATACACAACGTAATCAAATAAAAAATAAAGTAATTGAATATAATAATAATTTTATAAAATTATATGATGATTTTAAACAAATAAAAAATATATATTCATTAAATGAAATTAAATATTATATAGAATTAGCATTATGTGAAACTAATGATAAAACATTAGATTATTTAGCTATTGAACGTGCATTACAAGTAACTGGTGAATATTTAAAAGATACATTAGAATCACCAAATTTATCTAAAGATATTAGTAAAATAATATTTTCAACATTTCATTATAATACAAAACGTATTATAATTAAATTACGTGATAATTTATCACATGTATATTTATCTAAAGAATATTTAATTAATAAAAAACAAATAGCAAGAAATTCTCAATTAAATTTTTATAATGATTTAATTAAATTAAAAAATAAAATTGATAATATATTATATGAAATTAAAACAGATATGATTAGTAAAATATTAAAAAAAATTTCAAAATGTAATACAATTAATGAAACTAAAAATTTAAATAAACTTTTTCATAATGTTAATATTATAAATTTAAATAAAGAATTAATATATAATACTAAAGAATTTAATAATATTAATGATATAATTAATAATTTAAAAATAAAAATAAAAAATCCAAATGAATATGAACAAGAATTATTTAATAAAATTGAAGAAGCAACAAAATATGAAAATGAAAAATTTAAAGATAATAAAATATATTATGCCGAAAATATAACATGTTTAATGGATTTAATAAAAGTAATTAAAAATAAAGGAAATATTGATATGATAAAAAATTCAGCAAAACTGCTTTTAAATACAATTGAACCAATTAAAAATATGCATTATTTTAAAACAATTTTAAGTCTTACACAACTTTTATATGGAAGTATTAAATCTCGTATGTTTGATCAAATTTTAAATGAATTATTTTATCAAATTTTTATTAATGCTGCATTAAAAATTAATCAAATTGATAGTATTACAAAATTTAAAGAAGAATTTGAAAAAAAAATTGAAGAAGATCATATACAAAATAAAATTAATGAATATTTAAATATATTATATAAAAAATTAAATAATGAATATTTTAATCCAATTAAAGAACATATTGAATTATATAAAGAACTTGAAAATTTTTTAAATGAATTATTAAATAAAAAATCAAAAATATCATATGATTTATTAAAATTTCAATATTTTATAAAAAAATTTCATTTTAAAAATAATAAAGAAATTCAATTTAATAATTATTTTAATAATTCACAATGGAATGAACTTTATAAAGGATTAATACCATATATAAAACCATATCGTGATTTTATAAAAAGTATTAAACAATTTTTAAAAGATGGTGAATTTCGTAATGTTAATTTATCTATTGAAAAATTATGTTCAAATGTAACTAAAAATCTATTAAATAATCAAAATAAATTTAAAGAAATTTTAAATGAAATTTTATTAAATGAAGAAAAAAAAATTGAATTAGATTTTTATGAAACATTAAAAATATTACAAAATGCATTAAATGATGAAACAATCAAAAAATATAAAAATAATTATGGTAAATTAATATCAATTTATGAAATATTATTATTAGATATTTTTGCATATATTGAAGAAAAAATGAATTGTTTAAATTATAATGAATATGGATCACAATTTTTTTTAGATAAATCTATACCAACACTTATTGGTAAACAATTACGTAATTATTTAGCTCATGGAAATCCTTTAATACATATATTACAAATACAACCAATTACTTCATCTATTGTTTCTAATGCAACACAAATTATTAAAGAAAGTAAAAATATAATTGAAAATAATATTCATTTTGTAATTGATAAACCACCATTAAAAATTGAATATATTAAAAATAATTTTTATTTAAATTTAAATATTATAAATAATCAAAAAAAATTGTTTTATGCAATAGAAAATGATAATATTAATATAATAAAAGATTGTTTAAAACAAGGTGGTGATATTAATTCAAGAGATATTTTTAATTGGAATGTATTACATTATTCAGTTAAATATGATTCTATAAAATCATTTAAATTTTTATATAATTTTAATTTAATTAATTCAGAAAATATAAAAGGAAAAAAACCATTACATATTGCTGTTCAAAATGGTAGTAAAAAAATTTTAAATTATTGTTTAGAAAATAATATTATAGATATTATAAATTATTTTGATAAAAATGGTTTAACTTTATTATATTATGCAATTGATAGTAAACAAAATGATATTTTTAATATATTATTTAAATTTTGGAATAATAATGAAAATATTTTTAAATTTATTGAAAAAAATAAAAATTTAATGAATGGTATTGATATTTCATTTTGGTTAAAATGTAATAATATTGAAAATAATATTAATGTAAAATGTATTACATATATGTTAATGTTTAATAATAATATATTTACTATATTACATAGTGCAGTTTATATGAAAAATATTAACATAATTCAATATCTTATTAAAAATGATATTAATATAAATTCACAAAATAAAAATGGTTTAACTCCATTACATATAGCAGCTAAATATAATTATGTTGATATTATTGAATTTTTATTAAAAATTAATAATATTAATATATATATTAATGATAATGATGGTTTAACACCATTACATTTAGCAACATTATTATCAAATAAAGAAGCAGTTAATTGTTTTTTAAAAATAAATAATATTGATATTAATTGTATAACTAATGATAAATTGACTTCATTACATTTAGCTGCTATGAAAGGTTATAAAAGTATTGTTAAAATTTTATTAAGTTATCAAGATAAAATAGATGTTAATTGTAAAGGTTCTACTGGTTTAACACCATTAATTGTTGCAGCGCATAGTGGTCAAACAGATATACTGAAAATATTATTGGAATGTAAAAAAATAGAAATAAATATTTGTGATGAGGATGGTATGACAGCTTTACATTTTGCAGCTAAAAATGGTCATAAAGAAATTGTTGAAATCTTAAAAAATACTAATAAAATTGATATTAATTGTAAAGAAAATTCAAGATTTACTCCTTTGCATTTAGCGGCAGAATATAATCATGAAGAAATTATTAAAATTTTAATGCAACATGATTTAATTGATATTGAATGTATTGGTGGAACTGAAGATGTTACACCATTACATTTGGCATGTGGTAATGGTTATCATGCTGTTGTTAACATTATGATAACTGAAGCAAAAAATTTAAATATTAATATTACCGATAAAAATGGTTTATTTCCTTTACATTATGCAGTGTCTCATGATCACAAAGATGTTGTTGAAATTTTATTAAAACACAAAAATATTAATATTAATTGTGAAAATAATGATAAATGTACACCATTGCATTATGTATGCGAAAATGGTCACAAAGAAATGTGTGAAATATTACTTAATGCCAAAAATATCATAATTGATTACAAAAATAATGAACATTTTACACCATTACATTTTGCTGCCCTAAAAGGTCATCGAAATATTGTTGAGATTTTGTTAAAGCACCAACAAATAGATATTAATTGTGTAACTGATGATGGTTGGACACCTTTACATATGGCATCACAAAGTGGATACAAAGATCTCGTTGATATTTTATTAAAATGTAAAGGAATAAATATCAATAGTAAAGAAGATAATAATTTTACACCATTACATATTGCTGCTTTCAATGGTCATCTTACTATTGTTAATGTTTTTTTAAAATTAAAAAATATTGAAATAAATGCTAAATGTAACAATAATATTACACCATTAATGTTTGCAGCAAAAAATGGCCACAAAAATGTCGTTGAAAGATTGCTAAAAGTTGAAGGAATTGATGTGAACTGTGAAAATATTAAGGGGTCTACACCATTACATTATGCAGTGGAAAATCAACATACAAAAGTTGTTGAGATATTACTAAAAGATCCTAGAGTAAATAAAAATTGTAAAACTGAAGAAAATATAACCCCATTACATGTAGCTATTGAAAATAACGATGAAATTATTACCAAACTTTTTTTACAATTCGAAGATGTTGATATTAATTGTGAAGAAAGTGAAGGATTTACTCCTTTACTTTTAGCAATTGAAAAAGATTATATAAATCTTATACAAATTTTATTAAAAATGAAAAATATCGATGTTATTTGTAAAGAATATGAAGGTTGGACACCAATACATTTGGCAACACAAAATAATTTGAAGACTATTGTTGAAACTTTACTTCAAAATGAAAAAGTAGATATTAATTGTCGTAATTATAAAAATATTACTCCACTTCACATAGCAGTAGAACTTAATCATAAAGATATTGTTAATATATTTATTAATAATCCTAAAATTGAAATTAATTGTAAGGATATTGAACAAGAATTAACCCCATTACATTTAGCATGCCATTCTAATCATAAAGATATTGTTGAAATGTTAATTGAGCATAAAGATTGTGATGTTAATTCTCAAAATAAAGATGGTTATACTCCATTATATTTAGCTACTGATAATGGTCATACAGATATTGTTAAAATTTTATTGAAAGTTAAAAATATTGATATTCATTGTAAAAGTAATATGAAAAAATTTACAGTTTTACATGTTGCATCTCAAAGTGGTCATAAAGATATTGTTGATATATTATTAAAGTGTAATGGAATAGACATTAACTGTGAAGATTGTGAAGGTAATACACCATTAAATTTGGCAATTAAAAATGATTCTAAAGAAATTATCAATTGTATACAACAATTTAATAATATAATTTCCAATTAAAGGCATGTTAAAATAAATATTTAATTCGTAAAATACAATAAGCCATCTTAAATAAAAAGTAGTCTTTTGTGAATGAAAACTTATTCGTTTGGTTTTAAAAATTAAAATTTTAGACATCTGAAGTTAGTTAGATATAATTTTTAAGTTTTAGATCATCACATTCTTTTCTGTTTAATTTGTTTGAAATCTCCTAAAAATTTATTTTAAATATTTTGCTTTCAATTTCTAGTATAAAACATGCCTTCCAGCCTATGTATATGCAAATAAGTTAGAGAAACTTGTTTTACATAATCAATTTTAATATGGGGCCCCGGTGGCCTAGTGGTCAAATACATGGCTTATTAACTGAGGGATATATGTATAATATACATATATAATAAAAAACAAAATAAATAATATGAGTGTATAATTTAATAATAGTATTCGACCTATATAGCCTTAGTAACCGATGATTTTGCAATATTGCAATTTCCTATATGATTTGCAATATTCAATAAAAAATCATATAGGATATTGCAATATTAATATTACATACATAAATGTAATGCAATATTATTGAACCATCGGCTACCAAGGCCATTATAGGTTTTTATACTATTATGAAATTATATACTAATATTATTTCTTTTGTTTATATTATATACTATATATATTTACATTCTATTTGGTCGTAAGGGGGGTATGTAAAGAAAAAAAAACACTTACGACCTGTGCAGGGATCGAACCCACACTCCTTCGGTTAATACACCACACGCCTACCCACTAGGCTACCGAAGCCCCCTATATTTATAATAAATAAATATTTATTTATTTATTTACATTAATATTACATACATAAATGTAATGCAATATTATTGAACCATCGGCTACTAAAACCATTATAGGTTTTTTTATATTTTTATTAAATTATATACATACTATTTATTATTTATTTATTTATTTATATTAATATAACATACATAAATGTAATGCAATATTATTGCACCATCGGCTACTAAAGGCCATTATAGGTTTTTATACTATTATTAAATTATATACTAATATTATGTACATATTTTGTTTATATTATATACTATATATTTACATTATATTTGGTCGTAAGGGGGGTATATAAAGCAAAAAACACTTACGATCTGTGCAGGAATCGAACCCACACTCCTTCGGTTAATACGCCACACGCCTACCCACTAGGCTACCGAAGCCCCATATACATACTAATATTATTTATTTTGTTTATATTATATACTATATATTTACATTATATTTGATCGTAAGGGGGATATGTAATGAAAAAAACACTTACGACCTGTGCAGGGATCGAACCCACACTTCTTTGGTTAATACGCCACACGCCTACCCACTAGGCTACCGAAGCCCCCAATATTAATAATAAATATTTTTAAATTTATTTGCATACATTTAGGCGTGAATATCTTTTTAATATTATAAGTAGAATCTGATCAAATATTTATGTAGAATAAGTAGAAAATGTGAAATAAATTCTTACTTATTTCATGTTATTCGTATTGAAACTTTTAAGTTAAGTTCTTACAAAATTTTGAACTTTATAAATTATGCTTTGTTAATTCAGGAGCATAATCGAATTTATTTTATAGAAAAAAAATTTCTGAACTAAAAAGATTTCTATATGCATGCATAACAGAATTTATTAAACAAAGTATTTACTGTACCATCTAAAATATCTATATCCAAAATATAAAAAAAATATCTTTTTTGATGCAAAGATGAACAAAAGTAAATAAAAAAATCATTAATCTATGAAGTTTTATAAAGTTTATATCTTTTTTCATGATAAATAAATTAGCACTTCAAAATATGATGTTAAGACAAACTCTAACGAGAAATTAATTCTAATATAAATATGCGTAGACAGATAATAAACATAAATAGATAATACATTAAAGTTAAGTTAAATAAAATTAAATAATAAATAAAATATTTGTAAAATTATTAAATAACTTTGTTTAAGAAGTTAACTTTATTGAATCAAATTAAAATACTATGTAATTTGTGAATGAAATCAATTGTTTTATAAAAAAATTAAGTATTATTTTAGATTTATAATAAAATTAATAAAGAATTGTTTTAAGAAATAAATTTTCTTTACAATTATTTTTAATAACAGTACATTTAACTTTACAGAAATAAGTACCTACATTCTTTCAATTTACACTCTTATTTTGATTTTAATTTCCATTTATTCTAATTCTGATTTCCGTTCATTTGATCTGCCTATCCGTCCATCCGTTCATTAATTTATCTGCCCATCACTCAAATGGATAGATCCGTCAGTCCAACAATATGTCTGTTTATTCGTTTGTTAGCTCATCCTTCGATTTCTTTCCATCGGTCAGCTAGTCCGTTGATCTACTAGTTTGTCTGTTTACTGTTCATCTGTTACTAGAGCTCTAAAAAGTTGTAGTAAATACTGCATTCAAATGTTTAGATTTTCTGATTCAAAAAATTTTAAATACATTTCAGTTATAAATTATTGTATATAGAACTTTGTCAAAGTTTTGGTGGACGTAGTTCTGTTTTAAAATAGTTATGTCTATCCTAATGGATATTTTATTTCATTACTTTAATTTTAAATAATTTTGAAATTTTTTAAACAGACGGAAGAAGAACACAATGAAATTTTTTTTTTTATAAATGTGCTAAAAACAACATTATTTGATTTGATTTTCTTTTTTTGATAATTGATTAAATAATTCTAATGGATTTTCATACTTTAATACTTAATTATTTTAAATGAAGATTTCTCTAAATTTCTTCTATAACTTTTTGTTTTCTTGACTAAAGACCGTGGCGACAAGGAACACCATTTAATTATATTTTGGAAACATTTGAGAAAGTAAATTTTAAATAATTATTCATTTAATTATCCTTAAATCTTAAGAAAAAGAGAATGAATAAAATAAATGTAGCAAAATAAATCCAAAACAAATTGTTAAGTTTTTTCTTACTAATTATTTAAAAAAAAAAAAAAAGGTCCTGTCTAATAAGCAAGCAATTATAAAACTCATAAAAAATACGAAATTTATTTAAAAATTTTTGTTAAAGTATCTTTAATTACCACAGAGTTCGTATTACACGACCCTTAATTTTAATGTTTATTTTCTACGTTATATAAGATTTAAAGTTAAAAAAATGTTCAAGTGGAAAAAAGTTTTCTATGAAAATTGTTTTAAAAAATAATTAAGTTTGAAAAACTGTTAAATTTTTTTTTAATAAATTACATTGGTTTAAAAATTATAATTATCTTCTTTGGATCATCTTCTTTAATGGTCAATCGTAGCATGTTATTAGATATATTTTAATGTAGTGCAGAAGAGTTAAAAATTGAAAATCTTGGAATTAAAGTTTATTTTTTAATTAATTAAATTGGTCACACTTATGACGATTGGTATTTTTTGTTGTTCAGCATACAAATTGTAAGCTAACCAAAATAAATCAAATTCTTGAACAAAATTATCAAAATTTTAAAAATTACTTTGCGTTAGAAAGTTAAGTTTATAGTAAACTTTTTAATGAAACTTGTACAACTTCAATGAGAATAGTGAAATAATTAATGAAATAATACAAATAACAAAAAAATTTTTTTTTTAAGTTTCATTAAAAATTAGTAATTACATATTTCTATTAATAAAAAGTTGTCTTTTGTCTATCTCAGTACGTTAAAGATAGATCAGAAGCAACACAGATCGCAATACAATTAACCGATATCTGAAAGCAAGTAAATTAAAATAAAGATTAGTGTTTGTTGGCAACTAAAAACTAGGAAGACCGACTCAAAAATACCAACTCTTGAATAATTAAAACCATTATTAATTTATTAAGAATATTAACTGTTTACAAAATGATTTACCAATGTTTAATTGTTTACCTGAGTATGTACCACTAATCTGCTTCTTTAATATAATCTTAATTAATCTTAATCAAACACCGTTTAAATAAAACTTTTCCTTTACTACTATTTTTATTTTATAATTTTGTTTTTACTTTATAATGCTTACTTTTTTCACTAAACAAGTAAATTGTGAGAGTAAAATATGTGAATTTTATTTCAAAAGTATGTCTTTTAAAAATATAAAGGAAATTTATATGCTTATGGTGTATTTTTTTTTTTACATCATATTTCATTTTCCGTTACATAATCAATTTGTTTCTTCTCCGCCTTAATAGGTTTAGCAGAAACCAGAATAATCTGACAATATTGTTTATATTAAATATTTATTATATATTTACATTCCTCATTTATAAAAATAATAAAAATTTAAAATTTATTTTTCATTAACTCACGTTCGGCGCGAGTTCAAGAGGAGTTCACATAGAACTTTTGAAGAAGAAATTAAATTTTACTGGTTAAATAAGTAACAGTTATCACATAGCACTGATTTGCAGCACCGTTTCTGGCAGCATCCTTTTATCAAAAGGACAGCGGTCATGCATACCTGCCTCATGTACAAGCAGTAATGCGCTAAAAGAATCAATCAATTCAAAGTTGATTCAATTGAATAAAAAACGAAAAACTGGCACTAACCCGGAAGTTGAACTTGTACACGAAGACGCCATGCCTAAAGTAAAAACTGTAGATCTCAACGAGGTTGAAGAGCTAAAAAAGCAGCTGGCCAAATTAACTGAAGATAACCGCAGATTGCAAAAAATAATAGAGCAATATAACGCTGACAACAATTATTCGAGGAAAGCCACATCAAAGTTAGTAACTTCGAGAATATTCACGTACTGGAACAACCACGTGTATCAAATAACTATTATGCCACCCTTATGGAAACGAACAACGAGCCCGGAAAAGAGGCTGTCAATGAAGTCTTGGAAATAGGTATCCGTCAGCTGGCCCAGAAAACAAAAGAAAAAAAAAATAATAAAATAAAAGAAAAAAACATGCCGAAAAGTCAAGCAAGTCTGGTTCACAAGAAAAACCAAGCGAGCCCCGTCAACCAATAAAAAGATGCCACCCATTTTTTTTGGCGACACAGAGGTCAAGATGATAAAGAATTTGCTACAAAACATACTTAAAATTAAAGATTTCCTTATTAAGCATTCCAGCGAAAAAAATAATGTATTATATACAATCAATATTGATGATTATAAAAAAGCACGTGATTTATTGGAAAAATTAGACATAAATTATTACACATTCACACCAAAAGAAGAAAAAAAAGTGACACTAGTATTAAAAGGTTTGAGTGGGGTATATTCCTGCGATGAAGTGCTCAATATCCTAAAAACAAAAGAAAACGATACAATACAGCTCGAAAAAGTTACAAATCTCACCACTAAATTTTCCGCATACAAAAATAGGCTTCTACTTCACTTCATAGTACAGGCATCAGCAAAATCACCTGTTAATGAAATACTCAAAATCAAATCACTAGATCATCAAATAGTCCGATGGGAACGAATTCACAAACCCAAAATATTACAATGTACACGCTGCCAACGTTTTGGGCACTCTTCAGCCAACTGCAAAATGGACTTCAAATGCGTTAAATGCGGAAATAACCACATACCTGGACATTGTACAGTAAAGCTGGATGATCCAAAAGAAAAACTTCATTGCACACTTTGTGATAAAGATGGACACCCAGCATCATATAAAGGTTGTATAGAATACCAAACTAGATTGAAACAATGTGATGAAGTAAATAAAATAAAAAAACGGCAAATTGAAAATAAACACCTCATGGTCAAGAACTTCACACAGCCAAATGTTTCATTTGCAAATATTGTAAGTAGTAGAAATACTATTAGTAATAATTATAATAATTTAAACACTAACAATAGCAATAGTTTAAGTTACAACATTAATATTAATAATGAGAATACTAACATTTTATTAGAAATACGTAAATGTATTACAGAATTGCAAAAAAAATTTACTAATGTCGAGGAAAAAATCAGTATCAATACAAAAAGAGTAAGCATATTATTTGATTATATGAATGTACAATCTATCCACCAATATGATTAATTTTACAAACATCTACAAAATAATTTCTATTAATCTAAATTCTCTTGTCTCCTACAATAAAAAATTAGCTCTTATACACTTTCTCGGAAATAATAGGCCTGCCATAATTTGCATGAGTGAAACAAAACTCAAACCAAATGATCATATGGCGATTGATAACTTTAATTTGATAAGAAGAGATAGAAGTACAGAGGGGTCGATGGTGGAGGTGTTGCCATAGGCATAAATAAAGGTGTTCGCTATGAAATTGTAAAAAATAGCATTTTCGATGAATTCTTATGTATCGAACCGTGCATCATTTCATTACAATTACAGCAAAGAAAAAAAATATTTATAATTTCTATTTATGCATCAAATAGAAATTCTCACAATTTTTTAACAGAACTCGAAAAAATATTTGTAACATTAAATCTAAACAATCTTAATAATTTTTATATATTATCGGGCGATTTCAATGCCAAGCATACATCATGGCTTAATACTTCAAACAATGCTAGAGGTATACAACTATACAAATGGCTGCAAAACAATAATATAATTTATAAGACTAATCTTATATTGACTGATGCACCAACACTACCTCGTGCAAACTCTTATATAGATCTCGTAATTACAGATGTTAGAATTAACATAAATTTTCTGCAACACAAGAATAAACTCACCACGATTCCATATGATAGTGATCACAATGCCATATGCATATTATTTAATATTAACAATGACGAGATTTTACTTGAAGAGTTACCATGTAACAATGCTTTCCTTTTCGCAAAAGCCAAATGGAGTTTATTCAAAAAAAAAATTAGATTACAATTATATTAGCAACTATACCACTAATGACAATAAAATTGTGGATAACAATAATATTACTTGCCATAATATCGATTACCACTTGTCACAATTAAACGAAATCATTTTTAAAACAATGAACGAAGTTATACCAAAATGTAAAAATACCAATAATTTGAATAAATTTTACTCTACAAAGTTAAAAATGCTTTTAAATAAAAAAAATAGTCTAATGAAAGATTTACATAAAATTAATAAACAAAGACTCCAAATATCCACACATAATGTACAATTACTCAAAAGTCTTCTGAATAGTATAAAAATTCTGAATAGTATTTTATTCTGAAAAGAAAAAAATACAACCAAATTAAGAGCCTACACATAGATCAAAATGATATTTCATTACTTTCTCAAAACAATATCGATATTACAAGCTTAAATACAACCAGCACAAATAAATACTTATTAACAGATCAAACACAAATTTACAACGTCTTAGGCTCTTACTTAGAAAAATCTCACAAAATCCAAATACCGATAAATAATAGAGTACACACCAATATACTTAACGAAGTTAATAATTTTAAATCAAATACTGAGCAAATGCAAACAAATAACATATCCCTCTGCCATTTTTCCAACACAAATAAAGCGTCAGACCAAAGTGGTGAATTTAGCCAGTTCACAAACCAATCAGAACTTTGGATAAAATTTAAAGCTTTGGAAAATAAAACTTCTGCTGGTGTTGATAAAATACCAAATACAGTACTAAAAAATTTAAGTAGTTTAATATTTTCTAAATATGTTATATTGTTTAATAACGCAATAAACAATTCGTATTTCCCGAAAATTTGGAAAATGTCGAAAACTATATTGCTAAAGAAACCAGGCAAAGACCCTACTAATCCTAGTAATTATAGGTCAGTAAGCTTAATGCCTAACATTAGTAAAGTATTTGAAACGGTCTTAAACGATAAAATCACAAGCTTCGTTAATTCAAAAAATATTTTAACCCAAAATCAGTTTGGTTTCAGATATAGACATGGAACTATCCACACCATAACAAAACTAACTTCAGATATCTGTTGGTGTATAAACAAAAATTATGGTGTCGGTGCCTGTTTGGTCGATTTGGAAAAGGCATTTAATTCCATATGGTTGGATGGCTTAATATACAAGTTAAAAAAATATAAATTTCCATCACATCTTATTGCATTTATCCAAAGCATGTTATATGGTAACAAATTTTCGATACATTATCAACAAAATACAACAAATAACACTTTTTCAATCGAAAACGGTCTACAACAAGGCATTGTTAACGCGCCCATTCTATTTTGAATTTACATAACAGACCTGCTACATTTATTAGATCGACTAAAAGGTAATAATTATTCATTAGCTTTCGCCGACGATATTATAGTTTATTCTGCGGATAACACAGTAAGTAACATACAATCCAAAGTCCAAAAAATGTTTAACATCATTCTGGACTATTGCAAAATCTGGATATTAAAAGTGAACTTTGATAAATGCGAAACCGTGTTATTTCGTAACACGGTTGACAAAACAAGTTCAGATATAAGAAAAAATTGGAAAGATTTTTCTATAAAATCCTCAACTAATTCACCTCTAACAAACAAAAAGGTTATTAAATATCTCGGAGTTTTTCTACACCGTAATTTGAACTACTCTGAGCATATAAAATATACAATTTCCAAAGGTAACAAGTCCTTCATGATAGCTAAAAAACTATTTTATAACAAAAACTTAAGTGATAGAGTCAAAATAATATGTTATCAAACATTAATAAGGCCAACACTTGCATATGGTGTACCCATATGGTACAATATCAGCGCAAGTTTAATGGAAAAAATACGCAAATTCGAAAGAAAGTGTATAAGAGTTTGTTTCAATAAATCTCGAAAGCCCGAATCCGACTACAAACATTATTACTCAAAAAAATATTTGTACAAGGAAGCAAAAATCATAAGAATCGACAATTTTCTTCTAAAATTGATTCGAAACCATTATGAGAGGACACAAAACACTCCAGAAAATGGTCTAATATCTCATATATTCTACCACAATGAGGAGTACATTAAAAAGACTCTGTTCATGGGATTTATTGTCCCTGACCATTTCATCTTTTTGGATAAAAACGGTTATATTCAAAACCAAAATCATGTCCCAATACTATATCACTATAGTAGACGGGCAGAATGCAAAACTATCGAATATAACCCGGGCAACATTAACGGAGACTACTTAAAATACGATATGAGTATTCCTTACAAGGACACATTAATTAAAAGAAACTATTGGTGGTTGGATTCAACATAATTATAATAATATATGTCCATACAGACTAATAGGAATAATTTAGGTTAAGTTAGTGTAGATTAGGTTAAGTAGATTAAGTTAAGGTAAGTTTTATATAAATATATTTGAAATTACATTGATTTTTTTAAAATTTTTACAATGATGAAATTATAATATAATATTATTTGATTAGTAATACTTACAATAAGATAGTTAAATAATTATATAATACATTAATTTAACATAAAAAAACACTTATATTTTAAAATGTTCAAAAACAAAAAAAAAAATACCCAAAACCATTTTTTGTAAACTTTTGTTCAAGGTAATGTAAATAAGACTGTGTAAAAAAAATTAAAAAAAAGTTTATTATAAAAAAAAAAAAAAAAAAAAGATAATCAAGAGATAATAAAAATAATTTTAATTTTATCTTTAAATATATACAAACTTAAGTCATTCTTAATTTCTGTACGTAAGGAATTGAAAAGTCTGGATTCCGCTACTGTTAATCTTTGACAAGAAATTTTATTATTAAATTTTAATAGACGAATATCATTTCTATATCTTGTGTCATAATTATGAGAATATCTTTGTATAGAAGCTTTGGTTTTATAATATGTCCAATATCATTTAAAATTTTAAATATCCCAAGTACTTGCTGGTACGTGTATCTTACGTATATCATAAGTTCTATATGAAACAGACAAATTTTTTATTTTGAGCTACCTGAAGTTTATGAACTAAAAAAGTAATTGCAATCCCTAAACCTCAACAACCACCTGTTTCAATTAACAGTTATAGACCAATTAGTCTGTTATCATACTTTTCAAAAGTATTGGTTCAAATCTGGGCACAGCACCATCCATCCACTGTTGCAGCTCAAAAATTATATAAAGGGCAACATGTCGAAATGTTAGTCCATCGGAATGGTAATTCTTGACGTAAATTCAGTCTTTGATCCAGTTTTGCACAATGGGCTAGTGCATAAACTTATGAAACTAAAATTACCACTATATTTGGCTAAATTCTGCAAAGTTTCTTATCAAATAGAAAATGTTTAGTTAGTATAGGAGCAAACTTCTCCGATATGTTCGACATCCCAACAGGATTCTGTTTTAGCACCCATACTTTACAACATTCATACCCACGACATTCCTTGCTCCGAAAACTCTGAAATATCGGTATTCGCAGACGATACTTGTATTTGCACTAACGGTGTCTATAGTGAAATTGTTGAATACAAGCTTCAATCCTCACTTGACTACTTATCAAAATATTTCTGCAAAAGGAAAATTTCCATTAATGCAGATAAAACAAAAGCCATATATTTCACCCGCAAAAGAAAAAGCTGTTACAAACCGAAAAATAATTATATTATTAATAATATTATGTTATGCAGCTCCAGTGTGGATTGACAGCGCAAATATGCATATCAATAAACTACAAGTTTCCAAAATAAAATTTTAAGAATGATGTTGAATTTGCCTTTTTATTTTTCTACAAATAAATTACATGATAAAGTTGCTTACTATCAAAGAAAACCTTTTTAGAATATTGTTGATAAATTTAAAGCATCTACTATATAAACTCCGATCATTTTCTTATTAATATTTATATAGGCAAAAAGGTAAAGTTATTTTTAAGGATATATTAGACGGTTTTACATATAATTAGGGACTAGCGTAAATGTATATATGTATTAAGAGAGAATAAATAAAAAATATTTAAATCTAATACACAAAATGTTGGCGAGACCTTGCCAATTTGTACAAAAAAATATTTTATTTCTATAATAAAACTGGCAATGATGATATTTCTGTTTAATTATTTAATAATTTAAAATTTTATTATCAGAGACACAAATTTTCGACTAAAAGTTTATCAGAGTCACAAAATTTTCATTAAAAGTAAGAATTTTAAGATTTTTTACTTTTTAAAAACTACTTTCGATACAAATTAAAGCAAATTTTTAAATTTAACCGCCACATCCATTATGAACTGGTCGCAGCGGTCATTTTCAAATGATTCTTTGTTTTGAAAAAAAAAAAAAAAATACTCTTAAAAAATTAAAAGGGCTGAAAGTGAAAAGAGCAAAATTTATAGTAAACCTCAAAATTTATAAGAAAAAAATAATATGCCGATTTTATTCCTTATTATATTCCTTATTATATTCCTTATTATTTATTATTCCTTATTATAAAGCTGGTAAAAGCTTCGCAACAGATTTTAAAGTAGTTTTGTTTATTAGGCCGAAATTTTGATTTTTAAGCTGAATTCTGGTACAACATAAAATATTGGAATTTTTTTTATTAATATAAAATTCGGCAGACTTAGATAATTATATTTCATAACAGATGTAAGAAACTTACTAAATATTATAGAAATGGATATATTTCTTTAAAAAAAAGAAAAAAATAACATAGAAAACATCATTTTAGAAGCCTTCTCTTACAATAGATTCATAATTTTGTACTAATTTATTATTAGATCATTAATAAACATTGTTTTATTAGATAATATCATCAGATCAGATATAGTCTTTGAAATTGCTTAGAATTTGTGAATTCCGTCACGGTAAAAATTCCACCGCCAGCGAAAGAGGCGCGTCGGTTTTAATATATATAATATATTTATAATATATTGTATAATATATTTAGTCTGTGATTAAATATACCAAAAACCTCTTCCTACATTTAAATAAAATAAATTCAGCAAATTTTTTTCAAGCAAAAAAAAATAAACGAAAAAGACTTAAAAGTAGTTGTGTTAAATAAAGTTAAAATATTTTATATAGGTAATGTAGAAAAATTAAAAACTTTATTTTAATATAAAATTCAGCATATTTAGATAAATATTATGTCATTACGAAAGCACTAAGATTGATAGAAATATTTTGAAAAAAAAAAAAACATTAATTATTTAATAGGTGTCCAAGTGTCATATTCTTTTAAATTTCGTGTGAATTTCCACACGGAAAACATAAAGTTTCAGGTTTCAGCTCGAGCTAAAAGTTAAAAACAAATTCAGAACGGCAACCGATGGTGGACGAATTTCAGATCGAAAATTTCGCGGCGAAAACAGCTGTTTTTTATTGTCAAAATTATTTTTTAAAACTAAAGAAAAATAAAGAGTAAAATTTTAAAAATTATTAAAATTATTTCGATTATTGGGATTATTTTAAATGTAACAAAAAAAATGTCGTAGCGGTTGGTGCGTGAATTCCAATTTCATAGCAAAAGAAGATCGGAACAAGATGATTTTTTCGTAAAATATTATATGGACATAAAAGAAAAGGATGAAGAACATTTTTTGAAAGTAACAAGAATGAATAATGTGTCTTCATTTAATTTAATATTTTCCTTATTACTTCCTCGATTAATTTTTCATCAAATGACATATTCTTATCTTAACATATCTACAAATCGAATGTTAAAAAAATGGCATTCAAAATTGTTTTTGAATTTTAATGTCACAATATAACTATATTGATTTCGCCGCTACAAAATTGTAATATATAAATTTTTCAGCCAGACAAAAAAGTCGCCGGCATTTTTTTGCCGGTTTTTATTGTGCACTTTATTTTTCAAACTTTGTGTTTCAAACAATTTTTGACATATCGTCACGAACTTTTACCCTGAATCTGTTTTTAGCTTGGAGCATTTTTTTTCAGTGATTAAAAAATTGCCAAAATTACCGCCACGAAAAAACGACGAGAAAAAATTAATAAATGCACCTAGTTTTTTTATTTTATGTGTTTAGATTTGTTTTATGTTTTTTTTCTATTATATCAAGTAAGTGATTCCAACTTTTTTTTATGGTGCTGATGTAAAAATGAAATCTTTAGCGAGTTTATTAAGGGAGTCAGTATGATAACGTAAATGTTTTTGCATCTATAGAAATTGTGCAATTGCAAAGGGGATTTTCTGGTTTTATTTATATGAGAGTGACAAATTAGATTCTTATCAAAAATTAAACCTAAAAATTTGATTTTGTTTGATTCTTCAATAACATTATTATTAATTTTAATAACAAAATTTTCAATTTTACTTTGGAAAAGCCTAACATTAACAATTTTGGGTTTGTCAGTATGCATGGCTATCTTATTAATTCTAAAAAAAAGTTAATAAAATGTATAAATCATGTTCAAGTTTTAATTTTATTTTCTAAACAACTTCCTGGATAAAAAAAAAACTGCATTCATCAGCAAATAAATACATTTTTCCAAAGAGTGGTAATTTGTGCATAGCATTTATATAAATTAAGAATAAAACAGGACCTAAAGTAGACCGTTGAGGAACGCCGATGTCAATATTCTGTATCGAACTTTTTAGCACATTCGCAAAACAAATTTGAAAAAATGTGAATATTAGTTTCCCTCTCTCCGTCCGTCCATCCGTCTGTTCGTCTGTCTGCTTACAAAATTAATATTGAAGAACAACTTTTTCATGTAGCCCCATCGATTACGGAGCTGCAGCCCTAGTTTTAAATGAGTATATCTCATGCAGTGCTTAACGTTTTGTCAACCTCAAAACGCATTCGACAGCAATTTTCTTTATCTTTCTATAACATTCTTTAATTTTTTTAAAATTTAGTATGTAAATTTACCGTTATGTGAAAACTACATTTTGCATGATTTTTCTATCTTCATAACTCCGGCACGCTTTTAGATAGAGACTTGAGATTTTGAGACAAGAAAAAACTTTCATAATTAGTATAAGTTTCCTCAGAAAATTTGTTTGGATCACCCCTTGTTGAAGAGCTATTAGGGCTCAAGAAAATTATTAATTATAGAGCTATTAGAAAATTTGCTATTTTTAAATACCTATAACTTAAGCATCTGTACACATTTTCCTTCGGCATCTTTAACGTTGTAGAAGTTTTGTAAATATATGGACGAACAGATGGACGGGCGGAGGGACAAAATGAAAATACAGGGCATTTTTTTTCAAAATTTGGTTGAAAATGTACTAAAAATAAAATAAAATAACTACTTAAAACTAATAATGTATATATAATGAGAAAAATATTACAAATTGGTATATAAGAACATATGTATTACTCTGCTACTGTGTCCTGATCTTCATTTTCACTTCCAGAACTATTTGGTATATTAGTTGATATTTTATTTAATAATAGTGAGTCAACATTATCCTTATTTTTTATAATAATAGGTTTTGAGAGCTCATTTAACTTAGACAAAACTTTCCCTGAAGATATGAAAACAGAATTGTAGCCTACCGATTTTAATCTTTTTGCGTGATTGGAGAGTTGAATGGTATTATTCATTAGAACATCAAAGAAAAACATTTTTTTATAATCTGGAGAATTCTTCAATGTTTTCTTCTTTTTCATAAATGTATTCTTGTTTACATTCGATATAAATTCAACTTTTGACAGAATTTTATCATATGAATTTCCGTCTTTGGCTATAATCTTAAATTTTTTTACGACATGAGCACTAATCACCTCATCATCTTTGATATCCACTTCCATAAAATTGGCAGTATTAGTAATATAAGTTACAATTATCATTTTATTATCATCCAATAAAACAGCATCACCTCTAATCGAAATTTAATTTTTAAAGCTGTTTTTCTCTAAATCATTTACTTGTTCTTCATACTCATTAATTCATTGTTAATTAATTTGTTTTCTTTTCTATCACTTATTTTCTTGAATAGTCTTATTTAATTTTTCATTAACTTCGTCATATTTCTTACTGATGAAATTTACCAGCTCATGTAAATCTGTAACATATTTACACAGATTATCCAATTTTGTAAGTATTGTGTTATTTTGATTTGTTATGACATCATTTTTAGGGTTATTCGTTTATGGCAATGAAAAAGCGCATTATTATCTCCAATTAAGAAATCGTACGTCTTCTTGTTAACCTTCGAGCATTTTAAGTGTATCCATTTATCGCATAGAACACACTGTAAAGTAAGATCATCTTCATCATTCGATAGTATATCTGAATCACATATATTACAAGCCGACCATTCTTTCACCAAATTCACTGAATATTTTTTCTTTCTGTTTCTGGGGCATCATGCACAACTATGTTTATTTGGTTTTAATGATATTATAATTACTATTAAGATACTATTTGAATTTATATTATTTTATTTTATTTAGGAAAAAAGAAATTTGTAATATCAATTTGCTTATATTATCTTTGGAAATATGAAATATATATATATAGACTGCTTTTCAAAACTATAACTGCATTAAAAAATTAGAAGTTTTTTTAGTCAGAAAAATAAATGCATACTAATATCTTTGTCAACCATGAGAAATCTCCACGTGCATTTTTACAATTTGTAGCTTATTTAACAAGTAAAAGACTGTAAAAAAAGTAAGCTTTAAAGCTTTTTGAAACAATAACCGCATGTATTAATAATTATAAATAAAATTAATATTATTTTCATATCAGTTCATATCAATCGCATTCATTTTTTTAAATTATACCACGTGAGTACATAAATTTCCAAACTGGAGATAGGTCAAATAATTGCGTTTTGCAGAGAAGACGTCTCTTTTCATGAGATTGCTTGAAGGTTGAGCAGATCAGATCGAGTAATTCGTAATTTTATGAAAAATCCATCCGAATACGGTTTGAAAAAGTTGAAGAATGTCGTACAATTCTTAGCAATAGGGATTTGCGTAGAATCGGCAATAAAATATCTAACAGCATTATCAGTCTTGCCGAAGTTAAACGGACATGCAACATAAATGCATCGATTTCAACCATTTGGACAGCTGTGAAAAAAAATTCAAATATTGTTACAGAAAAAATGAAAACAGCTTCAAGACTTTAACCATCTCACATTGTGGTTCAGCTAAATTTTGGACGTAAAAATATGACTAGAAACTGGGACGAGGTATATTGTAAAAAAGTGTTTCTTTTAGTAAAAGAAATTTTGGAGTGTATTTAGTAGAACTGGTACTGTCAATTTAGCTTTTACATAGTACCGAATGAATAGTACAGATTACATAAAAATCTTAAGAGGAAAATTTGCTACCCTATTTAGAGACTCATGTTGGAAAAAATTTTGTTTTCAGGATAATCATCAGGATAATGCCCGCTTTCACGTGAATAGACAATCAAAACAATGGTTTGAAGCTAATATTTAGCATTGATGTTATGGAATGGCCAGTATTTTCTCCGGATATGAATCCGATAGAAAATATTTGGTGCTATCTTGTACGTAAAATTTATTGTTTGTTATCCGAACAATACAATAACATAGTAGATCTAAAAACTGCTATTGTGGTTGCTTGGGTGGGTTAGGATAAAGATTTGCTTAAAAACTACGTTTCATCTATGAATAATAGAATTTCAAAGTTAATTAATAACAATTGGAAGATAGCTCATTACTAATTTCTTTTTGTTATCAATATTTTTATTTTTGTTCTCATGAAATAAATGGTTTTTGTTAAAAATTTGAAGTGCGGTGATTATTTTGAAAAAGCTTTAAAGCTATATTTTTTACTGTTTGTTTAGTTTAGTGTTTACTTGTTAAATAAGCTATAAATTGTAAAAATGCACCTGGAGATTTTTCAAATATAGTGTATATATATATACATAAGTATGCAATTTACATATTATATTCATTACCTTTAATTGAAAATATATGTCAAAAAAAATTTTCAAAACCATTTCCAAATGAATATTTTTTTGTTTTTAAATAACAAAGAAAATCAATACATTTTACAAATAATTATCATATGCACTTATTTAAATTTTATTTTCCTTGTAGGTTTATTTTTGTCCGAATACATGATTTGGGCTAAGTATCTCTCATAAAATCTTTAAAAAAAAAAAAAGAGAAACTACTTGAAAAATCATCAGTGCATAAAAAAGAATAATTTGTAAAATTTGCGATATTATATGAAAAATATGCCTACTTGGTCGTCATAATGAAAAATAACAATAAAAACAAATAAAAAATGATACTAAAGCTATGTTCAGAAGAAAATTACTACCTGTATAATTGCTAATATTATTACGAAGTTCCACACTCTCTGTTTGACAAGGTTTCAGTGAGTATTTAAAGCTCAAGCATAATTATATCAAAAAATTTCTTTAATTACCTTTTTTTAATTTTTATAACACTTTCAAACTATTAAGTATTAGCATAAAAATGATTACCTAACTACAATATCTTCTAAATTTTTTTAATGCGATCTATGTCAAAGTTTTGCCCATCTTAATCAATTAATTAAATTATGCATGAAAATAACAGTCGTTCGAATCGTTTTTTCTGTACGAATAACATGATTTTTTAGATTAGGAACAAAGAATTTAAGCTTCTAGCACTTTTGAGTATATGAATTCGTTTAGACTACTTTTTAAAAATGTACCAATAGTACCAATTTACTTTATATAGGGGGAAACGTTCTTACTAGGAATTTTACATGAAGGATTAATGAGTCCAAACCTGAGTATAATCAACATAATATTGCTTGTTCTTTTCCTTTGATTCCCTATTCACAAAGAATTATTATTTATGTTTACTGTGTAATGTGTAATGTGCAGTACTAGCACTTACATTCTGAGGAATGATTATAATATTATTAGTGGCAGAAATTTACTTAAAGAATGACTTCACATCTAACTTGATTAAAATAAAAATAAGTTGAATAAAAGAGTATTTTGTTACCTACGTAGTTAGTTGTCTATACGAACATATAAATTTTCCAATATTACATTAAAAACAAATGATTTATTTTAAAGGTGTGTTTATCAAAATTAATGTAATTTTTAAAGCTTTTTAGTCATCAACATTGTACTCCTCAGTATTGCATATTTTTTTAATATAATAAAAAATTCAGTTTTTTTTTTTTTCAATTATTTCAACATTTTTTATAATTAAATATAAAAAATTTAAGAATTTTGTTATATAAAATAAAAAAACAATAAATAATTTAATCAAATTTCAATTATGTTTGCTTTTTGTTAAAATAACATAAAAAAAACGCCAATTAAATTAAGGCAGTACGCAAAACCAAGAGTTTAAAAAGGTGCATATTTAACTTCTGAAAAGCTGCATATTTAACTTCTGAAAATTTTTCTTGGTACATTTTGTTTAGAAAATAAAGAAAATTGTAAATTTAAATTTGAAGAAACCCTATTCTGTTAAAAGCCTTTTACTCATGTTACAATAATATAAAAACTTTAATCTTTAAATCTCATTTTTTTTCAAAACATCTCACAAGGTTTCAGATATTAAGGTGGCTGATGACTAAATCTACATTTATCCACTTTGTAGCTAAGTTACTCAATGAGGAAAGAATTCATTTTACTATAACATTGTAAAAAATTTGTAAACAGACGGATGGATGAACAAACGAACCAACGAAAACAATGAAAAGTATATATTTTAAATTTTATTACTGATGTGCTAAGAACTTCAATTAAAAAAAAATTATGTATGTGTTGAAATCAAATAATTTTTTTTGGCATATTTCAAAAATGTTGACATGAAATATTGTTGATTATCTTCGTTTTTACATTAATAAGTGATGAATAACTATAAAAATTACATTGGTGAAAAGTTCAAAATTAATTGACCATAAATTACAAAAATCAATAAAATATAACAATAAAGTAATAAATATAATTTATAAATGAGTGAGAAATAATATTTTAATATCACTATGCCAATAAAATATTTTGTTTAAATATTATAATGTCCATATAAATTAATTGCATTACCCTTCGAATTATCGTCAATGGATTTCAAAATCTTATAAGAATGAACAAATTGATTTTAAACAAGTTCTCATTCGACATGTATAAATGGGAGATGTATTTGCTTTAAGGAAATTTCGAAAATAAAGTCGTTTAGCGATGAAAGTTAAATAAACGAATAGATTAACCTGACAGTATTTTGACATTTCTATTTCTTACAAAACAAGTATAGCCGAAAACGAAAAAAGAAGTATAATTGAAAAAGCATAATTGATGTTTGGTTATGGTTATTTTTTGTGATTTTTGTTATGGTTGGTATCACCATACTATAGCTGTCGCTATATCAAACTTTGAGGTTTTCCAATATTGAGGTTGTCCAACTATTCTTACAACTGATAATTATAAACATATATGAACTTACAATAAAAATACTACCAATATCACACATATTTAAAAAATTACATATACAACAAGTAATTAATAAAAGTACCTACTTCTGTATTCATATTTGAATGACACAAAAAAAATTCAATTTTATATTTTGACATTTGAGAACATTTTGTGAAAATTCACTTGCCACTTAATGTGTTAAGAGGTTAGTGATTACTTTAAAGATCTCCTTGTAAACAAATTATATCTAAAACTTTGTTCAATTTGTCAAAAAAGAAATAAATAATTAAATTAAATTAACTGAGGAAGAAAAGTGTTTCTCATTAAACAAACAAAATATTCCGGACAACACCGAAGTATTAAAATATATGTATATAATTGTAAAATTAAAAAAAAACGCTTGCAATTTCTTTGAATAAAATGCTTTTAATTTAAGATCATATTTGATTAGGAATTCTAAAAATATAAAACATTTTGTTTCATTATTTAACTAATCATGTTTAATGAGTTAATTAAAATTTAAACAAATTTCTATTGTACGACCGGCTGTCAATGATTTCTACTAAAAAATTGTTTATTTCATTGATTTCTTTTTTTTTTTGTATATAATTAAAATTAATGAATTCAAATTTCTTAATTTAATGATAGGCTTCATTAACACAATAACAAAATATAATTTATTTATTTTTTTTGGATCTTCATTTATAAAACTATGAAAGAATAAGAAAATAACCTCTTCTTCTAATTTTTGCTTTATTATACACTTTCTTTGAAATTAGGGAGTTGCCAGAAAGTTAATTTCAAACATTTTTTTTTTTAAAATATGCTTTTTAAATCCGTTTAGATAAACATCGATACATTTCGTTAAGAAAATATTATTTTGTTTTTAGCCTAACCTATTAGAGTTTGCAAAGCAAATGCAATATTTTTTATCAAAATTAATATAATCTGATTGCACTTCTGTCTCAAACAAATTTGGTCAATTATAATGATGAAATAAAATGGATGGAAACTGTAAAGTACTTAGATATTCATCTAGACAAAAAAATACTTTTTCTTAATAATTAATGTATTATACCCTTATGAACTATGAACTATGAACTTAATCTTTAATTATACCCGAATGAACTATGTTCAAGGGTATAATAAATTTATCATTATGTTTGTGACACCTTAAAGGAGTCGATCTCTAGATATAGTGTCAAAGGTATAGATCGGCTCAGAACCGAATGCTGAGTTAATTAAGCCATGTACGTCCGTCCGTATGTCCGCCCGCACGATAACTCAAAAAATAAAGGAGCTAGGAGGCTGCAACTTTTTTTACGTCACTTTTGCAAAATTGTTAGTTTCGCTATTTAAATCCAGCAACTTTCTTTATATGAAAATAACTCAGTATCTATTGAAGGTAGGTATTTGAAATTTTGCAAAATGATGTCGAGTTACAGGCCAACAATATCTGTAAAATTTGGTTGTGCTGATGCAACAGGTTCGGATAGCTGCCATACAACTTTCTTTTTAAATTAAAATTACTCCGAGTTAGGTACCCAAAATTTCGTGAAAAGATGTCGAGCTGTATACTAACAACTTTAATTTGTTTGTGCTAGAGCAGCAGGTTCAGGTAGCTTGCACATCTTGTAAGTTAATGAAGCTAGGCGTCTGAAATCTTATAATAATGATCATCAAGTTTTAAGGCATTAATTTAAACATCAATAACATCTGAAATTTTACAAAAGATGATCATGTTCTATAAAACCAGTATATATTACGTTCATACGGATATCCCAGGGTTGACACAATCTACTCTACTGCACTCTTCCTCATTTTATACATATCTTTTAATTTATGAAGCTCCAATCCAAAACTTATTTAAATTAACTTCAAATTGTCCAAAATAAAATATTAAAACTAATCTTAAATATACCATTTTATTACTCGGCGAAAAAATTGTAAGATAAAATTAGTATGAATATGAAAGAAGACAAAATTGGGTTAGACGTTTCATTAATTAGCTTAAGTTAGATTAGATTTAGATCTAAGCTTTTAATTAAAATTTTAGAAATATACAATAAGGCTTTGCTTTCCCATTTTTTTTTTTATTTAAGAAAGGATACTTTATCATTTATTACAATTCAATGTTTCCGCATCCTATTTCCTATCCCTAGACCCTAGCCAATATATTGCGTTAGTAGGTAAGGGTTTCATCCCATTATATTGTCTAAAGAAAGAGGTGAATTTAGTCAGTAAGAATTTGATACTACCAAGGGGAAATTCTTGGTTTCTTTTAATGATTCCCACTTCCCTTAGACCAAAAAAAAAAATTTTCCTTTTTTCAAATATTTTAGGGAAAACATTTTGTTGAATATATAAATATATAGCCAAATACTTTTAATATTATAAGTTATCCTTCCGTTACAATTTAATTAGAGATGGTTCAATACAAAATATTAATTTTAATGATGGTAATTAATTTAACTGAAAAAAAAAAGTTTTCCTCTGAACACATTTTCAAATTTAATTTTCAGAAATAGAAAATTAAAACTTTTAATTTTTATAATGTTTAAATTTGGTATTAATATAATGGTTTTTGTTTTCAGTTTTTTCTTGTATACTAATGGTTATTAAAAAATTTTCATTGCATATAGATATATATATTTGCATTTATATATATATATATATATAAATAACTTTAAAAAATTCAATTAAACTCTTGAAAAGAAGTATCGAAAAGAGACTAATAACTGCACCTAACATCGCTTGTATATTATTGTTTGTGTCCTGAGACTTTATTTTATAAAATTAATAAAAATTATAAAAAGAAAAGTGTTTTATATACGTTGTTATTCTGGAAAAAAAAAAAAGAAAAAACAAAAAATTAAACAATATTTTAAATGTATCTAAAAAAACAGAATTCAAAACTTTTGCAGCTATACATATAAATAAATAAAATGGGATTTAAAACTTTTACTTAACTTTTTAAATTCAATTTTCTCTGTAATTTATTAAATTATTTAAAATGTCACTACCGTTATTTAAATGTATAATACTTACAAAAAATGTTGCAATAGACAATAAAAATAAAATGGTTGATTTGACATTTAAAGAATAGCAAAATTATAAAAAATACATTTATCTTTATTTTAAATAAAAAAAACTTTAATAGAAAGATAGTATTTAAAAGCTTTTTAATTTATAATTGGTGGTTGGTTGGTACAACTATTTCTAACTTTTATGTTGTTTAAAATTTTTATATGTAAATAAATTTTTTTAATTAACCCAAAATTACTAAAATGTTTATAAGTAGTTATGAGCAGTTTAATAAATAGCTATGAGCAGTTTAGAGACTTTTTAGGACATTTCCAAAAAAATTTTGAAAAAATGTGCTTATTAGTTTCACTCTGTCCGTCCGTCCGTCCGTCCGTCTGTTTACAAAACTTCTACACCGTTAAAGATAGAGAAAAAAAATTTTAACCATGGGTAGGTCTCATAAAAAAAATAATTTTGTGTAACAACTTTTTCATGTAGCTCCATCCATTACGGAGCTGCAGCCCCTCAAACCTTAAAAAAGCCCTATTTTTAAATGCATATATCTTATGTTCTGCTTAAGATTTTTTCAATCTGAAAACGTCATTCGACATATATTTTTTTTAACTTTGTAAATTAATATTAAAATTATACAATTTTTTTAAATTTAGTATTTAAATTTACCGTTATGTGAAAACCAAATTTTGCATGATTTTTCTACTTTGATAACTCCGGCAATTTTTTAGTAGCACCCCCTCTTTAAGAGTTATTACGCCTCAAAAATTGAAAATTTGTTATTTTTAGACACTTGTAACTTAGGCACCTGTAACAATTTTTCTTCGGCAAGACATGAAAATTAAAGGTTCAGTAATATATTTTTACGTGTGTTAACGGCTTTTCTTAGTTATATAGGATTCCGGACTTACGGCCCCTCAAATATTTCAAAAATGTCCTATTTTCACGTTTTTTCTTATTAGATGAAATTTTAAAATTTTTGTGCAAGTCATAATTCTAAACAGTTTGTATTGAGTTTTGGAAATGTGCGCTTTTAAAAACCGTTGGTTTACATTCTACCTTGTTTAAAATACATAATTCACTGTTGGTCAATTTAATAAATATTTCGATATAGGATTATTCTATAGAGTGAATTTTCATCAAGTAATTTCTTTTGATTGTTTCAAAGAATTACAAGTAGGACGACGTAAAGTTTTCAGTTTGTTTATTTCTCTTATTTAAATCTTAAAAAAAAAAAGTCAAAAATAAATAAATAAAATTTTTATTCCATATTGATTATAATAATAAATAAAGATTATATAATTTTATTTTATTTTACTACTTTTACTATTTGCATTCCCTAACATTCTCAATAAATATATTTAAACATAATTAGAGTAGAATTATGTTTATGCATTTTCATTAAAGGATATTTTATAATTATCATTTTGGAAAATCCTATTTTCAAATTATTGAAAAAATTTCATATGAAAAATTTATATGTATATGTAAATAGCTATAATAAAAGCAGGTGAGTTGTTAATTTATAAAATTTTGTTTATTCAAATTTTAATTTTAAAAAGTCAAATTTTTCTTCATTATTTTGAATTTTTTTACATTTTCTTTTCCATAGCTTTGCTTTATAAAAAATCTCTGAAATAATTTTAAAATACCCATTATGTTAGCCGTCGGTCAGTGACAATGACATTGGCTGATAAAATTAGTCACTAGGCATATTAATTCAGCATACATTTTATTATCAAAAAAATATTTTTTTTTCTTTTTGAATAAAATTTAATTCATTAAAAAATGTTCATACAATACTTTCTATTTTACATTCCTTTTTTCCATCCATAATTTAAAATTTTAGTACCTAAAAGCATATTTTAATTATTCAGATATGAATTTACTAAATTTTTTACAAACAAAATAAATATTATATTTTATTAACTCTGATAATATTTAATTTTTGTAACAACTGGTTTTATTCTAAATATTATTTTATAAATTTTATTAATTTGCTTTATTTACTTGTATAGATTAATATTACAAATGACATATTATATTCCAAGTATAATACAATATTACTAAAGCTTAGGCTACTAAGGCTATTATAAATTTGCTTTAGTGGTTTATTCTTATTCAAATTTTTGCAGTTTACAATTTCAAATAAAACAAAAAAAAATTCTGCGTAACTTTATAAAATTTAAAAGCACATGTCTGTTTGAAATTACAAAAAACACCCGTTCCATTATATTTGTTTAATATAAAATACCTCTTGTGGCCTAGTGGGTAAGAGCGTAGAAAATGTGTTGTAAACACCGAGGCAGTGTAGGTTTGAATCCCACACACGTCGTTAGAATTATTCCTCCTTACGATTTTTACAGCTACGCCTGAACAAAAAAAGCTGTGTAATTTCCTGTCCACATTTATGTGGCAGAGAAATGCATTTAAAAAAAAAAAAAATACCTAAGATTATTACGTTGAATACTATTGGATTTCAAACAAATATTTATGAAAAATATTAGCATAACTGCAGGCCCAAAAATGAGAGAATTGATAATTTTATTTCGTAGATTTTTCTTTATATATATATGATTTTAGTAATTATTTTTTTTAAGAGTAATACTTTTAACTTTTTTTTTTCTTGTCACTACAATGAGAAGTATAGGGCATCCACTAAGTTATTTTTTATTCATATTTGACTAAACTTCAGTTTCGTGAATCATTAATTTCACTAAGCCGTTGATTACTAGGCTGTAGCTATTGTACAGAACTAAGGCGTTTCTATTATTTATACGCCATCTATTATTTTATACAAGAATTATGGTTTATTATTATTTTATTATACCCGTACGATAGGATCGGGTATAATAAAATTACTCCTCCGTTTGTAACACCTCGAAATAAGCGAGCTAGATATACCTTCAAAGGTATGGATCGGATCAGAAAAAAATTCTAAGACTTTTGAGCCATGTCCGTCCGTCCGTCCGTCCGTCCGTCAGCACGCTAACTCAAAAACTAAGAAAGCTAGAATCTTGAAATTTACACAAAATATTTTGGTAGTAATTTGTAGGTTCCCTATTTTTTTTGGTTGAGTTTGGACCAAGCCTTATGGTAGCTCTCGAACACCTAACTTTTAGATCCCCACATTTTTTTTGTAATAGAGCTATGAAATTTTAACCGCTGATAGATCTCATAAAAATATTAATTTTATTTTTAATAACTTTTTTTCGTAGCCCCACCCGTTACGGAGCTACAGCTCCCCAAAGGTTCAAAAAAGCTCTATATTTAAATTATTATAGCACAAGTTGTATAAGGTATATCTTCATTTTGAGAACGCTAAACGATTACTACTTCCATTAGCTTTAAAAGTATATATACAATAAATATTTAGTTGTGGCATACGGTGTCTTAATTTACCGTTATGCGAAACTAAAATTTTGCAAAATCCTTTAACCCTTCTATCTTCTAAACGGTTTAAGTTGGAAACTTGAAATTTTGACAGATGTTAGATCTTTGAAAATAAGTATGAGTCATTTCAGAAATTTTTTTTGTGTCACCCCCCGTTTAGGAGCTGTAATGGGTCAAAAACTGAAAATTTCCCATTTTTAAACACCTGTTAAAATTTTTTTGAAGTAATACATAAAAATTAAAGCTTCAACATTATTTTCTTATTTCTGTTAACAACCTTTTTTAATAATATAGGGTTACTTTATAATTGACGAAAGTGTTACTTGATTTTTTCAAATTTTCTAACAAATTGCTTTAACGAATTTTTTCCATTTTGTTTTACTCGATAATTTGAAATTGTTGAGGATATAATGCGTAGTACAAAAAAATGTAAATAAATAAACAACATAACGGTTGCTTGAAGAATTTTTATTTATATGATATTAATATATATACATACTTATATAATATCATGTTTATTTACATATCGTATATGTCACTAGTGAGTGAATGATAAGAGTATATATGTATATTATATAGTGCCGTATTTACATACATATATATATATTTTATTGTACTTATAAAAAATTATTCTATCAATGGAATATTTAAATATAATATAATATAATATTTAAAATTATATTTACTGTTTTGTACTTAGTAAATTTAATATACATTTACCGCTTAGTATTAAATGGTACTATAGAATATTTGAAAAAGTTTTGGATTGATATTCGTTATGTGGAAGGTTAGAATCTGCTTTTGAAGAATGTACATATAAACATATAGTTTGAATATATGTACAACCCATAGTACTAGAAATTATAAAATTTACCCAAATTATTTTAAAATACTAAAATGTTAAAAAAATAATATTGTAAGCAGAGTGACAGGCTGTGAACATACTAACGGTTCGTACGGGTATCTAAGAGTTGACAAAGTCAACTGTATTCTTCCTCGTTATATTATATAGCTATTACAATATGATATTTTATTATAATTTATATGACATATATACTTATTTTTAATTTAATTATATTCTACTAATTATATATTATAAGAAAAATTTATATTATTTTTTATTAATGTATATGATCCAGCCGGGGTTTGAACTCGAGACCTTTCTTATGAAATGCCGGTGTCTTAACAACTACACCATTGGCTGGATTGGACTTTTAACTTAGACTAATTTAATCTTTAGAAATTTAATATTCACTGCAAAAGTTAACCATGTTACATTAACTCACTCACTTATTTGTAGATTTTATTAAGAATTTGAATTCTGAAAGTTTATTTTACGCTAAAATACAAAAAAAAAAAATAGTAATTAAAAAACCAAAAGTTTTCAAAAAAGCACTTTTTCCAAAATTAAAAAATATTCCATAATAAGTTTTAGGTAAAGTACAGGTATATTGAAAAATAAATTTATAATAATAAAAAAAATTGTAAAAAATCGGAAGAAAAATTTGTTAGAAAAACTTGGAAAAATCAAGACGCACTTTTGTTAATTTTAAAATAAACCTAATATTATTAAGAAAAGTTGTTAACAGAAATACAAATATAATGTTGGAGCTTTAATTTGTGTGTACTTTTTGTAATACAATACCTTACAGATACATCACATGTATGTGATTGGTAAAAACTAAATAACAAACAATTGCAACGATATGAAAAATTTAAAAATAAAAGTTAATTTGTCAACTAAAGTTCGGTTAGACAAAATTTTTGTAATTTTTACTTTCTAATTTATATAAACATTTGTTTATTAATTATATCGAAAGTTTTAATGTTAATACGTTTATTATTTCCCTGCTCCTAAGTCCTAGGGATGATAAGTTTATTTTATTTTAGAGATGATGATTTATAGTATTTAATAGTGTGATGTAAAAACTTATGACCTTCATCATCATGGAATTCCAAATATGTATTACAATAAAGGATTTTAAATAGAGAATAGGATTATGGAATTCCAAATATTACAATAAATAGCCCTATCGGCCTCTATTTAATTTTGCTTTGGTTAACTGATTGTTTATTAATTTAGTTAAGTAAAAATTTAAATATATGAACAATTTAATCTCGGAAAAACTGTTTGTTGTTCATTAAACTTCTGAAAAGAACTTTAACAAAAATAAGCAAAAAAGGAAATTTAAAAGGAATCTAAAAAACTTTTATTTATAAATATTGATCTTTCAATAAAAAGTAAAAACATGCTTTTGTTTTCTAAATTAAAATTTTTTTTAATTTTAAGAACCTTTCTATTCAATATCAAATTCCAGTACAATCATATTTATTTAACTGAATTTGTTCTTTTGTTCTTTTCTTCTTTTTTTATAGAATTTATATTTTTTCTTTTCAAAATTCTTTATAATAATTCTTTCCATTAAGTCCTTTTTTGAAATTTTACTCTTTTCATTTAAAACGATTAAAAAGTAGAAAACGAATTCAAAATATCGATCAGAAATATTAAAAAATTTTGAAATTTATCATTCTTATCAGTGCTGGAACTTCTACTACAATTGTAGTATTTCTGCTACTTTTTACTTTCAAAAAATATATACTACTATCTGTTTTAAATTTACTTACTTAATTTTTTTTTAATAAAAATAATTATTTCTGCAACTTTTGAAAGAAATGTGAACTTACTTTATCTATCTATATTTATCTGTCAATCAACGACATGTAAACTCAATCTTTTATGTCAAATTTTATGCCTGAGGCTCTCGATGGCGTTGTAACGGCGCATGATCTGTGAATTGTCAAAAACAAGTTAAATGATATGAAAGTAATGTAAGCAGGCAAATTCGACGCCGTACTTCGCCGATGTACGGCAAAAAAAAAAAAAAGTTCATCCAAGTTCAACTTTTTACGGCATAGAATAATAAGAGAATAATAAGAAAGTTGTGTTAACTGAATTGAAATTATATCTTTTAGTGTAGAAAATATTCCACCTGAACGTATTGAACATAATGATAAAGATAGGTAAGTTAAATGTTTTTATGAATTCGGTATTTTCACAACAATTTCATTCATTGCTTTTTATGTAGTTCTAAAGAACAAATTAATAAAGAACCTGAAAGAATTACAAAAAGGAAGAACTACGAACAGAAATATAAATGTGAATGGGAAGCATCATTTTCATGGCTAACCCAAAAAGATAATAAACCTTTCTGCAAAGTGTGCTTCAAATCTTTAATAAACAACAAAAAGTTTTTGCAACGGCATGAAAACACCGATTTCCATAAAAAACGATTTTCAATTAAATCAAATACAAAAAAAATTGACGAAAGTTTTTCTTCAAAAGAGTTAAATAAAGTGTCAAACAAAATTAAGACAGACATAATGTTAGCGCTTTATTCTGTTTCTTGTGATTTATCGTTTCAACAAACAGAACCATTATCCCGAATTATAAGCACTATATTAAAAAATCGTGGAACTGTTGAACCTATAACTTCTGGACGAAAAAAAGTAGCAAGTATGATAAATAAAATTATAGGTCCTTTTTCATTAAGTAAAATTATTAAAGATTTGAAAAACGTTAAATTCAGCATTGTTATAGACGAAACTACAGATATAAGTGCTAAAAAACACCTTGTTATTGTTGTTAGGTATTATGATAAATATGAAAAAAAAATAAATGACAAATTATTTTCGCTAATTGAATTAGAAGATCAAGTGCCAGTGAGATTTTTAATAATGTACTAGAAACATTTACTAACCTAAATATTCCAATAAAAAATATGATTGGGTTTTCTTCAGACAATGCGTCAGTAATGGTTGGTGAACTAAATGGTGTGAAAACGCTGCTTCTTGATATTAACAAAAACATATTTTCTTTAGGATGTGTTTGTCACTCTCTTAATTTATGTAGTTTTCATGCAATTGCATGTAGTTTTCATGCAAACTAAGCAATTGCCTAACACAATACAAAAGTTATTTAAAAGTATATATTTTCATTTTGCACACAGTGCAAAACGTCAGATAGATTTCGCAGAATTTCAAACTGCTTTTGATGTACCTAATCATAAAATTTTAAGATTCTGTCCTACTAGATGGTTGTCACAAAAACAAGCGCTTGATCGTATTTTAGAACAAAAACCAGCACTTATTAATTATTTCAATTTGTATTCTTTTGAAAATACTAGTGAATCCAATGTTGACGAAATTGTAAATCTGTTACATGATGAAGAATTGAACTTATATTTTCATTTTTTTTAGATAATTTAAAATTAATAAACAAATACAATTTGATTTTTCAATCAGAAAAAACAAAAATTTATACTTTATTGGAAAGCACTAAAAATCTCTTACTAACTATTATGAAAAATTTTATAAAACTGGATAATTTAAGTATAGAAATAGATGTATCTGATAAAAATTATCACTTAGATTTTTCCAATATGTATTTTGGTTTACATTTTGAACGATTTCTTTTAGAAAAAAATAATAAATGTATTGATATTTTCAAAATAAAAAAAGTTTTGTGCAATTTTTATGTAGAATTATGTAACCAAATTAAGAAAAGATTCAAATTTTCAGACAAAAAATTAATTCTTTTAAAGTACCTAAATCCTAAAAATATAATATCAGGAACACAACCTTCCATAATACCATTTCTAGTAATATTTCCCTTTAATGAAGCTGGTGAAGAAACTCTTAATTTACAATGGAGAAATTTAATTGGAGATAAAGAATTATTGAAATTTGAAACAGATGACATTGTTGAGTTTTGGATTAAAATAGGACAAGTTCAAAATGAAGTTGACGAATTTATTTATAAAGAAATATCAGAATTATTTTGTTGTTTACCTCATAGCAGCACTCCTGCAGAAATAAAATTTTCCACTTTAAAAATTATTAAAAATAGTAAAAGAAATTCAATTCTAACAATGTCGGTAAATAACATATTATTAGCCAAAGAATTGTATAAAAATAATGAAAATTAAATTTTAATCCGCCTAAGGAACTTATGGAATATGCATTAAAGTTCACCTTCAAAGATGGAAACTATGTTCTTAAAAATTAAAAGAAAATAAATGTTTAAAAAATCTACTACTATCTACTACTTTTTTTATGCATTTTTACTACTTTTTTTAATTTTTTAAGTTCCAGCACTGATTCTTATTACAATTTCAAGACAGGTACCATAGAAACAACAATTGAATTTTAAAACCAAAAAGAAATGGGAAATTGATTACATATAACTGTATACCTATCTAAAATCAAATAAATACAATATAAAAATTTAATGAAGGAAATGTATAAAAAGCTGAGCATCATTCGAAAGTATAGGTATCAATGTCATAAAATAAAAGAAAATCTAAAGAAATAAAAACTAATAACAAGTTGACAAGAAAAATAAAAAATTAAATAATTATTCATACAGAGGAGGTTCATTTACAAAAAAAAAAGAGATGAGAGAGGTTACATATAAGAGTTTGTCAATCTCAGGAATTTTCATTTAATTTAGTTATTCTTGCTGAGCTTTTTAAATTTTTTTGTAATGTTCATGATTTTACAGATTAATTACAGATATGAAATAATTAATTACCATAATTTTGTTTGTTTTGTTTAATGCATTTCTCTGCCACATAAATATGGACAGGAAATGGCGCGCATTATTTTTAAATTGTTTAATGTTTTTCTTAGTTTGCTATATTGTTAATTTTCGCCTTCGGATGGTAAACAATTTTAAGATTTTTTTTACTATTTCAGTTATATAATTATTTTGCTTTACAAAACTGGACTTCCATAATATTCTCTTAAATGTGGCTGCGATAACACAGTAATTGAAACAGAGTAGTTGAAACTCCCAGATGATATAATTCAGCTGACGGAAATTCGTTTGTGGTACAAAAATCGCTAATTTAGAACAATCTCTTACCTCATTTATGCCTAAAATTAGTGATGGTTACGTATACAACGTACAAATATTCAAGCTAATCATTAACAATTTTGTTCACAATATGCGTGTAAATTAGAAATCAATTTTCATTCACTAATGCAACTTACTTTGAGCAGGCAGTATACTAAGGGTCATATTACCTATTGTTTGGTCAAAAAAGGTAGATGATGTTTAGTGGGTTAAAGTCCCACATACCCATAGAGGACTCCACTCCACTTTCGATGATTCCGACCTACCCCCACAAATAAAAAAAAACAATGATGCCAGTAATTCATACCAAATCTATGGATATAAATTTTACACAGGGATATACGGGGATATGTGCTTTGCTTTTTTTTGCACAACTAATGGAACATACTAGATTGTAAATTTTTTTTTGTAATTAAACTTTTTGAATTATTACGTTATTTTGAGAATATTGCAGTCAAGTGTTTACTATTGTAGTCATTATAGTCATAATTAAACCTAAAACGGCTTAACTTTAATTTTTTAAAAATATGTAAAAACAAAAAAAAAACCAAAATTAATCTTAAAATTTGTCTAAAACCATTAGAAATTATTAGATATCGATAAAATGTAAGTTTGGATCAAAGTATAGATAAAAGTGACTCTTGAAATAATGATTTATAGCTGATGGGATAACTAATCATGTAGCTAATTAGACAGACAATTGAATAGCTGATTGTATTCAAATTTTGTACAAATCAAGAGAATTAGAATGGTATGGCCTTAAACATAGATATTCTGCTATGTAGTAAATTAACGCTAATTTCCACTAGAATTTCTTTAAAAATTACCATAAATAATCATTTTAAATTTTTTGTATATTATATTTGCACCTTCACTACAATTTAAAAAAAACAAGGTAGAATGTAAACCAACGGTTTTTAAAAGCGCACATTTCCAAAACTCAATACAAACTATTTAGAAGTGTGACTTACACAAAAATTTGAAAATTTCATGTAATAAGAAAAAACGTGAAAATAGGACATTTTTGAAATTTTGAGGGGCCGTAACTCCGGAATCCTATATAACTAAGAAAAGCCGTTAACACACGTAAAAGATTATTGTTGAACCTTTAATTTTCATGTCTTGCCGAAGAAAAATTTGTACAGGTGCCTAAGTTACAGGTGTCTAAAAATAGCAAATTTTCAATTTTTGAGGCGTAATAACTCTTAAAGAGGGGGTGTTACCAAAAAATTTTCTGAGGAAACTTATACTAATTCTAAAAGTTCTTTCTTGTCTCAAAATTTCAGGTTCCTATCATGCAAAATGTGGTTTTCACATAACGGTAAATTTAAATCACATAATATTGCATAATTTTGATATTGTTTTATATAGATAATAAAATTTTTGATCTTCTGGCGGTTTTAGATTGCAAAATTATTACGCAGAGCCCGAGATATATATATCTGAAAATGGGGCTTTTTCGCAATTTTGAAGAGCTGCAACTTTGGAACCCTTTACAATTAAAATAAACCTTTAACACACGTAAAAATATATTATTGTAGCTTTAATTTTTATATCTTGCAGAAGTAAAATATGTACAGGTTCCTAAGTTACAGGTGTTTAAAAATAGCAAATTTTCCATTTTTAAGCCCTAATAGCTCATAAACAGGGGGTGGTCCGAAAAAATTTTCTGAGCAAACTTATACTAATTCTAAATTCTTTCTTGCCTCAAAATTTCAAGCTTCTATGTAGAAGCGTGCCGGAGTTATGAAAGTAGAAAAATCTTGCAAAATTTGGTTTTCACATAACGGTAAATTTAAATACTAAATTTAAAAAAATTGTATAATTTTGATATTAATTTACAAAGATAAAAGAAATACCTGTCGAATGACGTTTTCAGAATGAAAAAATCTTGAGCAGAACATAAGATATATGCATTTAAAAATAGGGCTTTTTCAAAGTTTGAGGGGCTGTAGCTCTGTAATGGGGGGGGCTACTTGAAAAAGTTGTTCCACAAAATTATTTTTTTTATGAGACCTACCTATGGTTAAAATTTTTTTTCTCTATCTTTAACGGTGTAGAAGTTTTGTAAACAGACGGACGGACGGACGGACGGAGGGACAGAGTGAAACTAATAAGCACATTTTTTCAAAATTTTTTTGGAAATGTGCTAAAAAGCCAACAATAAAAAGTAAATACTAAAAAATACCTTAATTTTTTTTAACTAGATCTTTTTTTTAACAAATCACATTGGGTCAAGATATACTATAATAGTATCTAGTTTTAATTAGAGTAATTGGATACATCGAAATTTTTTTTGTTTTAGATTTTACTAAGTTTCTTACTTTTTCCAGATAATTTATTTTGATTATTTAATTTTGTTTTTCTAAATATTATCTTCTCATTTTAGCATTGATTTATTAAGACATTTTACAATATAAAAATCCTTTTTTTTACAATATTTCTAAATATATGTAAATATACATAGCAGTATTTGTATATAGTATAGGTATAGATCAATAAAATTATAAAAGAAATAAATAAAATAAATACTTTTACTTTATTATTTAGGTGTATATGTTTAAGGATTTTCTTGACTATAATCATTCATAAGGATAGCAAAAATTATTTATTGAACCGAATAGGTCAAGAATAAATCGAAGATTACGATTTTATGTTATGTATATTATACATATATGTAAAATATTAAATGAAGAGAATTAGAATCGATTGATTAAAATATATTGAAGATGAAAAAATCAAGAGTTTTTAAATTATTTCAAAGAAATAAAATCATTCTTTCGTTAGCATATATCTACATAATGGAATTAACTAGAATGGATAAAATTAGATACAGAAATTCGTTTTTAATCAAAATTCTGAAACAAGAAAATCTAGGAACAAAACTATTGTATACATATTTCCATAAAATTTGAATTCGATATATATAATTTAGAAGAGGTCTGTCCCTTAAATGTCCTGTAAATTTTCATTTTCGACTATCTGAATAGCTTATAGCCTCTGAATAGCCTATTTTCGACTATTTGAATAGACTATCTGAATAATAACTTAACAGTACTAAAACAGAATTTATTTATATATAATATTTTCATAAATATATTAATACGTAATACATCCGTCTTCAGTCAGTTCTCTGTGTAATAATACTGACATTTTTTATAACTTATTTTTTTGTGAAATAGTGGAAAAATCAATTGCAGACACAAACCATTCTTCAATAACTATATATAATAGACACAAACTAATCATTAAACCCACACACATGTAAACTTCATGTCTTAAACTATGAATAAAAAGGCTAATGAAAGAAACAAAAACTATTATATATTTTCTGCCATTTATGACAGTTACGGTATTACTTTTATAATAAAATTTTAATCATAAAGTTAATTAAGTTTTAATTACTTTATTTTTCAAACAACCAAACATAGATAACGGTTAAATATACAGACGCATAAATAATTCAATAAAATTTTTGTTAAAATAAAAACTTTTATTTTTTGCACTTCATAGTTCGTCGTTATAGAAGAGAAATTGACCATTTGCAAAATTACCACTTTTGAGTTATAATGACCAAACTCACCCTTATATAGTAAATTTTTTATGAGAAAAGTGTAAAATGTTTTTGAAGCATACATTTAGGAGAATTTAAAAAACTTAAAAATGACCATCTATCAAAAACCAATTATCGATGAAAGCGAAAATGTCCATGGTACTTTACTCAATTTTCTTTATTTCCATATAATTCCCATTAACTTATTTTTATGGAGGAAAAAATGACCAAGTGCTCTTATTCAGTTTCTCTGAAAATGAAGATTAAAAGTATATCGTAAAATCAAATTTCCATAGGAAATAGAAGTGTATTCGTACACATTTGTACATGCACACATCCTTATTTCATTAATAATTCTTAATATTATAATATAGTTATAGTTAATAATATTATACATATTTTCTTATGTTGTTTTAAACTTTGAAAAAAATGTTAGATGAAAATCAAGTAGTCATATAAATTTAAATTTAAACGTTACAAGACTCTGTTTAGAAAAATTCAAAAAAGCAAAGGCAATGTAATGTTCATAACGAATTTATTGTTAAAAGAAATCAATATAATATGTACCTAATTTAGTTTAAGTGAAATTGCAGAGTTCTCAGCTTTACAAAAATTTATAATAATTAAAGTTATTTATTAATAATTTAAAATGTTACCGTGTGGTAAACGACTTGTTCAAATGTGTCTTGACCAAAATACTCTGGCAAATAGAAGTAAGTATTATTGTATTATTTTATTTATTACTAGTGAAGCCTTATGATTTGAAATACTAAATAGATATTGAAATTGAGAAAAGAAGAAATTCAATAAGTGAAGAGGACAATGAGACAACTAATAGAAATCAAAGTATGTGTTATAATTTAGCTTATTTTTAAAGTCCTAATAAAAATTTTTAATAGATACTGCGGCAAGAAAAGGTTGTGAAATAAAGGAAATTGTTCATGAAGATTTAAATGTTACAGTGCCTAATTTTAATGAATCGGTAGCATGTACTTCAAAAGAATTAATGAATGAAGCACACAGTGATATCGACTTTTCAGTAAGCGCTAGTGAGTATTGTCCAGAATCAGAAGAATCTAGTATTCCGGACAATAATGATGAATTTTGCTCGCAACAGAAAAATCCCAAAAAAATATACAGATGGAAGAAAAGAAATCCGAATCAAGATGTAAGAAATGTGAATAAGAGTAAAAATATAGCTGGTTTACCTTATATTAATACCAAAAACAGATCTATGTCAGGTAAAAAACCAAAATCCATTGATTGTACAAAGTGTCAATATAAATATTCAGCCAATTTTATTGAAGATAAATGAAATAAATTGTGCAGAGAATATTGGAATATGGATTTTAAACGCCAAAAAGATTTTTTATTAAAATGTGTTTCCGAAAATAAAGTAAAACGCAGAAAAACTGGAACAGATCCAACTCATAAACAGTTCAGTCGCAGTTACCACTTTTATGACAGAGATACCAAGCGTCGAGTTTGTAAAAACTTTTTACTTAAAACATTATGCATAAGCCATGGACCGGTGGATTCGGGTTTATCTAATCGTGCAGATAGCGGAAATTTTACTGGAAATGATAAACTTGAGAAAAGTGAACAAAGAAATAAAATTCCAGCCAATATTTTGGCACATAGAAAGTTTTCCTACAATAGAATCCCACTACTGTCGAAAGTCCAGTACAAAATTATATTTAGATACTCAGCTTTCTATAAAAAAAATGTACGCACTTTATTCCGAAAATTGTAAAAGTGGCTCTTTGCCAGCTGTATCTGAATTCATTTATAGAAAAACCTTTTGTGAAAATTATAATTTAGGTTTTTTTAAACCAAAAAAAGATAGCAGTATGATATGCGATAATAATAAGAGGACCAAAGAAAATAATCCTGATTATTTATCACATATTGAAAGAAAAAATGAAGCCTACAATGCAAAACTAGCTGATAAATTGCAAAGTGAAAATCATGAGATCTTTCTTTCTGCTCTTCTGATCTTCAAAGTATACTTCAAATTCCATCGTCGGATGTATCGTTGATGTATTATAGCAGAAAAATATGCACCTATAATTTAACAATTTATGAAGCAAAAAAAACAAATAATGCTTACTGCTATTTGTGGAATGAATTGAATGGTCAAAAAGGGAGTTGTGAAATCGGAACAGCACTATAAACGTGGATTATGGGTCTTTCAGAAAAAATTACAAAGTTGTCCTTTTTTTCAGACACAAGTAGTGGGTAAAATAGGAACCAGTACATAGCTGCACTATTTCTGTATATAGTTCAAAATAGTAAAAATAATATACAAGAAAGTCAGCACCATTTCTTAGAATCTGGCCATTCATACATGAAGGTAGACTATAAGTAGTACTAGACTAGAAGTAGTTCTATAGAATACGCAAAAAGGCATGTTTCAGTTTATACTATGTATGACTGAATAAATATAATTAAAATGGCTAGGTCAAACAGAACAAATAAAAATTGTCAGCCATATAACGTCAAAGTACTATCATTTTCTAATATGAGAAATTTAAAAGTTCAAAATATTTTTTAAAACCGAAATATAAACACCGATGGTGAAAAGGTACTATGGCTGAAAATAAAATGTATGAAGTATTTAAAACCAAATCAATTTCATATATTTTACAAATATAATTATTCGGAGGAACTTAAAATCTTAATAGTAAATACACAAAAAGGTAGGAGTAATAAAATGTCTTCAAATTTAAACAATTTATATAGCACTGGCTTAAAAATTTCTTCGCAGAAGAAACAAGATTCATTAAAATTGTGTGAAAAAGGTATTGCTCCAGAAGAATTTCACGAACAGTATAAATCTTTACCAGCAGAAAACAAAAAAGATTTTACTGATGGACCTGATGCAGATGAAACTGAGAACGAAGATAATAATATTTAACAAAAAAATGTTTTATCAAATATTACATTAAGTTAACTTTACAAATTTTATTTTTTTTCCCCTGAATTAATATTTATTTTTTATGAATTTTTGATTACAATTTTTTTTAATTAATGTATTTATTTCTGAATTGTTGTTTATCATTTTTTCTTTTATTTTTATATTAATATGTTGATAAAAAATTTAAAAAACTTTTAAAACAAAATTGACTATGTCTTATTAATTTCTTAAATATTAAAAGGGAAAAGAACCAAATAATACATAATTTTTTATAAAAGTAATTATTTAAAAAAAATAATATTAGAAACGTTAAATAATACTTAAAAACTAATTAAATTGATTTCTATATTTTACACACCAATATCTGAAGCGAAATAATCGAGCTCAAACATGTAGAAAAAGTTTAATTGCGATTTATGAAGTACCGCATTTTCTCACTTGGTCAATTTCTCTTCTATAACGACGAGTTATTTACAATTACGAATTAAGTCAATAAATTAAAAAAATTTTAACCCATGTACCAAAAATCATGCATTTTCTATTCATTTAAACTGGTAGTTTTAGTTAGGAACTGAAGAAAATATAAATTTAGGTAAATTAGAATTAGTGAAAAGATGCTGCGATTATCTAAAAAAGTCAATATATCTATGATATTTGTAAGTAGTTTACATTTAAAGTAATTTGTAATTAAATTAAACTTTTTGAACTTAAATTAAACTTTTAACCCATTCACTATATGCTGAATAATCACGAGATTCAGCAATATAAAATTGCATTATTCAAGTGATTAAATTGAGCCTTTCATAACTGCAATCATTCACATAACATATTGTTTAATTTGACATAATTACCCCAAGCAAATATAAAGCTTTTAGTCACACTAAGTCGGATGATGATTAAGAAGATTTTGAGATAAAATACAATGCAAAAGAATTACAATATGCAAAATTTTATGTAACATAATTCACATAACAGATAGGGGAATACGTTTAAAATTACCACTGACACAAGTAGCTACAGAACTCATCTCGATCGCTCTAGAGACATCGTTATGAAATTAGTTATGAGTATATATTTTTATAGAGTTTAGAAATACATTTTTCATTAATTACATAATATGATTAAAATAAAATATTTGTAAAATAAATTGCTTACCATTTTTTATTTTTTTATTCAATTAAAATTAGTTATAGCCTTGTCCATTTGCATTTTAAAACAGGAAATAAATTGCATTTTAAAATAGGAAATAATTTGCATTCAAAATAAATTCTTAATTTATTTATGTTGTAACTGGGAAAAACTTCAATTGAAAGTATCTTTAAAATTTAATTTAAATAAAATTTTATGAAAAGTAAAATATGCACTTAAAATTTTATGGATTATGTTAAATTTTCTAATTTCAATTATATCTGAATAGAATCACTTTATCTACGCTCAATATAATGAAAAATATAAATCCCTATTGATATTTAAATTTGTTTTCAAAAATTGAATTGTGCAAGTAAATTTGTTCAAAATTAAATTACTAAAATGGCTTACAGAATTCATTTTAAAATTAATTTAATTTTGTAAATGCATTGAAAAAATTTCAATTATTCCGAAGGTTAATAGAATTTTATTTTAATATTATTGAATTATTTTCAAACGAAACGAAATCTGTTAAAAGTTTAAAAGCTAACAAAATATAAAATATATAAAAAAGATGCCAAGAAAATTTTATTATTAACATATTAGTTATTGACGGCATCCCCTATCTATATACTATACGCTCTTTAAATATGTAATCCTATTAAATAAGGACGTAAAAAATGGTTAACAAATTGCATGCTTGATAAAAGAAATTATTGAAATAATTTATATATGTATTTAGATTAGAAATTACAAAGAACTTAACGTCTTTAAGTCATCGTCGAAATGTAGTAACTTCTCTATAAATACCTTTTCGCAAACACCTCTGGCGAAATTTAAAGTATTACATCCAATCTTCAACGAATCCGACGTGATCTACGGAGAGTAGCTATTTCCCATAATTACGTAGTGGCGCCTACTAGAACAATGAAATATAAGAACTTATTCTTAGTTCATACGTCCAAATTGGGGAACACATTACCGCCACATGTGTTCGCCGAGTCGTATAATTTAGAGAAGTTCAAGGAATCAGTCAACTTGAATCTGCCAAAATTCCAATTTAATCACACTCCTACAATCTAAGTTCAATTTTCCTCTTCTTTATCCTCTTTCCTTTCCTCATTCTATTCCTCAGCCATTATACTTCCACGCAGTTAGGGTGATTAGCTCATTATACTGGTTACGGGTGGAGGTGGTTTTAATGGATAAAAATCCCAGATTTATTTAATTATTTAACTACCTAAGGTGAATTGGTTATCTTTGTCTCTTTTGAAGATTTACATTTCCCACAGGAAATACAAAAGAATAAAAAAATATGTATTATTAACTTTCAAAATGCTAGTACAACTCTCAAACTAGATGAAGTTAAATAGAACTAAGAATACAAAGTAAAAGAAAACCAATATAAAGTATAAAGACTCGAAAATAATAGTTTTAGTTTCATATCCATATATATATAAGTTAGTCTAACGAGCAATGACTTTACATATGCTAAGCTTACAGTGAGATTACAATTGTAAAATATTATTTCACTAACCGTATAATTATAAATTTATTGATAACAAGGCACAGCAGAAACTAATTGACCAAAAAATCACTGTACATATCAGGCTCGTGCATCTAAGCTGCTTACTTAAATTCTTATTTTAAATAAAATCCTGTAGCTAGAATAATTAAAACGATTATTTTACGTATAATAAAATAAAAAAAATGTTTATAATTTAATAATAATATCATGAATTTTACTAAAATCAAAAATGAAATTTGATAGTATGTACAAAAAATCCTCCTCCTAAATCCTAATATCCTTAGATGATAGAAATTCAGTTGATTAATTAAAAAAAAAATTTTTGTGACTTACCTAAACTAAATATTTTCGATGAAAATTATTACATTGAATACGTGAATAATGGTATCTACTGATTATATGGTGTTTTAGTTTATAACTAATCTTTTTAGTTAAAATTACGAAATTGTTTTTAATATTAAAGGACAATCTGTTGTATTTTTATTAATCAAAATATTTTGAATAATGTCAAATGTCGAAGAGTTACAAGCATTATTTCACAAAGTTCAAGTTCACAGTCAACAATTTGGATCTATTGTAAACAAAATACGAGATTGACATTGGAAAAAATATATAATAAAACAAGATGTTTTTAGTTCAATCTATTAGAAAGAATAAATGAATTCAAGTATCTTTGTTATGTAGGAGAATCAGTATGTTTCCTTACATTAGAAATTAATATTTATTATATTAGAAGTCAGTAAAATTCATTGTCTTATAAAAAAATTTTAATATTAATTTTTTAATAGTAAAGAAATGTCAAAAATTTTTCTTGAAATATATCATATAAAACTTGAAAAACTGTTCCTTTTAAGAATATTTCTTTACAAATTTTATGAGCCGAAAAAAAACTATTAGTTAGTATAAAGTATCAAGAAAAACATTATTGTAGCTATATCTTATTAGTACATAAGACAAAATTATATTATAAAATTATCACGTGGAATAATAAAACCAATACTTGTAAGTCTTAACAGATTTTTTAATTCAAATAAAGTTAAAAATATAACTTAAAACTTCTTTAGATGATACCCCAGTGGAGTTTAATGTTAGAATTTATTATGCTGCCACTATTATTATACTGTCTGAACTTTTAAAATGTAAAATTCTTTTCTTTTGAATCTTTTAAAAAAATAAAAAACTTTTAATAGTTTTATAATTTACTAAGTTGAACGAAAATCCTGAATTATTCTTCTTAATCTTTATTAAAGATATATATTTTTAGTACCTAATAACCTTATCATAAACAAAAATAATCAATTTACAGTGGGTATATGTATAATTATCAGTAGTTGACAACTAACAATTGGCAAATAATAGCTGGAATACTTCAACTTTTGTAATAACAAAAATTAATAATTTTTTCTTGTTTTTTAAATAAAAATATTATATATAAATTTCAAGAACAAGTATGACAACTACAAAGTTTTTTATTATCGAATTAATATTGTGATTTATGATCATTTAATTTTCCAAATATTTTAAAGTTTTTCTAAAACGGACGGATTTTTCAATTAACCACCAATCCAAATATTATTTTGCTTGATGTAAGTTAATTTATTCTGCAAAATGTTTATAATAAAAATATTTTATTTTATATTTAAAGATAATTTATTTGTTTATATGTGTATGTACAAATGTACATAATGTATAATGTAATATATGTATAGTTTTTTTCTTTCAAAAATAATTGAAAAGCTTATATTAGCTTTTAATTAGGTTATGTTCTTTTCTGTGCAATTAAAAAATTTACAAAATTTTTCAAAAATAGGTTCACATATTACAAAAAAAAAAAAACAGGTAAAAAAACAGGTTCACATATTACTTGTAATAAATATCCGTACATATGTATATTAAAAAATTTTATTATCATAAAAAATTTAACATACCTACTTTTAATTTTATTTAATTTTTCTTCAGTTGATTTGATAGGGATTTATTTTTCTTATTCTATTCTGTGTTTTTTCAACAGCTGATACAAATATGATAATTAATTACTAATATCTATTATGTTTGATATATATTCAAATCAAACATGTTACAACGTTCTGTCAAATTTTTGGACGTCATGTTTTTTGAATAAAATTTTTTACTCTAGAAAATTTTACAATTTTTTATTTTTTAATTAAAATTATTAAATAAAATAAAATTTTATTTTATAATAATTAAAATTAAATAAAGTTAATCGTTAATAATGATACCATATTTAACTATTAACTATACTAAATAATAATAAATTAAAAAGATATTAATTATTAATAACAAAATTGAACTAATCATTTTAAATTCAAATCGAATACTGAACATTTTATTGAATTTAAGAGCAAGAAAAAAAAAAATTATTTAATTCTCTCATTCAAAAAAAATTTTTTTTTGTTAACAAATGTCCGCTATTATGGAGTTTATGGCTTAATGAATGATAATCATATGAAACATGATATGAGTACTTTTTCAATCATATTGTTGAAAAATTGATTGTTGTCTTGTATGTACATGTAAGTTGTCATGTCATATCAGTTATAATTATAATGTGGTATAATATAAGTAGGTATAAGAAAATATGATCCTATATAATTTTGTATCAAAATTTATTTTTAATTTGTTTTTTTATTAACAAGATTATACTATGTTTGCGGAAAAATTACAACTTCATAAACGTTTCATTTAAATTTTGAAAAATAAAGTTGTTTGACCTTTCGATCTTTAATTATTTAATTAACCAAAAAATTTGCATAGATTTTGAATGATTTAAATGAATAATTTTTGTTTCAAATTTCTTTATTTCTGTATAGTTAGAGCGTTTAAAACAATAATTTTAAACTCTAACCTAGTTTTGAAAAAAAAAAAAAAAAGTTCAAAAGTTGTAAGAATAAGGATTTTAATTGAAAAATGGTCTCCATTAAAAAGCCATTAATTCTCCTAAATCTGCACTTATTATATCCAAGTTTGTACCACGACATAGCCTATAAGAATTTAAGAAGACTATTCGTGTGAAATTGAGTTGCTTATATGAAAAACATAAATTTAAAAAATCCTTAAAGTAGAACAAAAAAAAACACCATTAACAAGACTCTTCTAAAAGAGTAAATTAATCTTAAGGAATATATATAAGATATAAGAATATATATATCTAAGAAATAAGAATAGATTATAGAAATCCAAAGTATGATATTATCTCTATTAGCAATGATTTTAGTTTGTTTCGGAATTCACCCTCTATCTCTTTGTTTCTGATTTTGTTTTTCTCAACATCGCAACGCAATTTGAAATTATGATAAATAAAGTGATCTTACTATTATAATTTATAAATGAATGTACTTGTTTGTTTATTCTTTTTGTTTTCTTTTGTTTTTCTTTTTTGTAAAAAACGAGGAAGAATACAGTTGACTTTGTCAACTCTTAGATACCCGTACGAACCGTTAGTATGTTCACAGCCACTCTGCTTACAATATTATTTTTTTAATATTTTAGTATTTTAAAATAATTTGGGTGAATTTTATAATTTCTAGAACTATGGGTTGTACATATATTCAAACTATATGTTTATATGACCATTCTTCAAAAGCAGATTCTAACCTTCCACATAACGATTATCAATCCAAAACTTTTTCAAATATTCTATAGTACCATTTAATACTAAGCGGTAAATGTATATTAAATTTACTAAGTACAAAACAGTAAATATAATTTTAAATATTATATTATATTATATTTAAATATTCCATTGACAGAATAATTTCTTATAAGTACAATAAAATACATATGTGTATGTAAATACGGCGCTATATAATATACATCTATACTCTTATCATTCATTCACTAGTGACATATACGATATGTAAATAAACATGATATTATATAAGTATGTATATATATCAATATCATATAAATAAAAATTCTTCAAGCAACCGTTATGTTGTTTATTTAATTACATTTTTTTGTACTACGCATTATATCCTCAACAATTTCAAAATATCGAGTAAAACAAAATGGAAAAAATTCTTTAAAGAAATTTGTTAGAAAATTTGAAAAAATCAAGTAACACTTTCGTCAATTATAAAGTAACCCTATATTATTAAAAAAGGTTGTTAACAGAAATAAAAATATAATGTTGGAGCTTTAATTTTTGTGTATTACTTCAAAAAAATTTTAACAGGTGTTCAAGTTACAGGTGTTTAAAAATAGGAAATTTTCAGTTTTTGACCCCTTACAGCTCCTAAACGGGGGGTGATACAAAAAAAATTTCTGAAATGACTCATACTAATTTTCAAAGATCTAACATCTGTCAAAATTTCAAGTTTCCAACTTTAACCGTTTAGAAGATGGAGGGGTTAAAGAATTTTGCAAAATTTGAGTTTCGCATAACGGTAAATTAAGACACCGTATGCCAAAAATATATATTTATTGTATATATACTTTTAAAGCTAATGAAAATAGTAATCGTTTGGCGTTTTCAAAATGAAGATATACCTTATACAACTTGTGCTATAACAATTTAAATATAGAGCTTTTTTGAACCTTTGGGGAGCTGTAGCTCCGTAACGGGTGGGGCTACAAAAAAAAGTTATTAAAAATAAAATTAATATTTTTGTGAGATCTATCAGTAGTTGAAATTTCATAGCTCTATTGCAAAAAAAATGTGGAGATCTAAAAGTTAGGTGTTCGAGAGCTACCCTAAGGCTTGGTCCAAACTCAACCAAAAAAAATAGGGAACCTACAAATTACTCCCAAAATATTTTGTGTAAATTTCAAGATTCTAGCTTTCTTAGTTTTTGAGTTAGCGTGCTGACGGACGGACGGACGGACGGACGGACGGACGGACGGACATGGCTCAAAAGTCTTAGAATTTTTTTCTGATCCGATCCATACCTTTGAAGGTATATCTAGCTCGCTTATTTCGAGGTGTTACAAACGGAGGAGTAATTTTATTATACCCGATCCTATCGTACGGGTATAAAAATGCACATACATACATAGAAAGGGCCACGCAATACAAAAAAAAAAATCCCAAATCACGCTTTGTATGTATGTAGAAAGAAATCCAGAATATGTGTATATATGTATATGCCAGATTCTGAATTAGGAGGGATTTTAGAGTTGGATTCAAAATCAGGATTGCCGCTTTTTCCAGAATATGTATATATGTATGTATATGCCAAATTCTGAATTAGGGGGGATTTTAGAGTTGGTTACAAAATCAGGGTTTCAATCATTTGCTTAGCGGGGGTTTTAGGGCGGCAGGGCCCTCTATTATAAGAATTGTATTGGAATTTTGGGATTTTGGCATTTTGAAATTTTGTATTTGCGATTTCGTGGCCAACCTCATACATTTATAATAAAATCATTATACATGCAATTCAATTCAATATACATTCATATTGAATTTGTATGGATGTATGTATTATCATATTAGTTAAATGAAAGTAGGTACATATTTAATAATATTCTATAATGGTACATATGGAATATTATTAAATATATTCCATAATGGATCCATCCACTAAAATAAAAGTAGGTACATATTCCATAATGGATCCAACTGTTATTGAAAGGGACAAAAAAAAAATGGGGAGTAAGGTGCATTGTGTAAAGTTGCTAAAACTCCGACATCAAGATTTTTTTCCTATCCTCCTGAAAATATCGAAAAATAAAATGACTGGATAAAAGCTTATCCACAGCCAGAAAATTTAAAAAACAAAAGGGGTTAGATGTTTAAGCAATAAGCATTTTGAGAAAGATTGCTTTTTTAAAAAAATGTTAGAAAAAAGGGGATATTCCAACACTCGAATTAAAAACATTATTTCAAAACATTATGTATGCCTGTATATTGTTTTAGTTTCAGAACTTAACGAAGAAAATACAAATTTTTTAGACATACAAAATGATAAAACACCTTCTGTGATTTACCAAAACTAGAGAAACTAGTGCTACTATAGAACTTACTTTAGAAGCATTTGAAATGCATGAACCACCATATTTTAGAAGACCTTCAAAAGTTGATGATATTAGTGCAGCTTGTTTGATATGTTTCTCTAATCAAAAATTATGTGTAAAATACAAAAAAATTAATTCAAATTTAATAAAACAAAATAGAGAACTTAAAAGAAAACAAGTAAATGTAACAGTAAGTCGATGCAACCGACTTATTAATACCCTACACCTGAATAATTCGAATTAAATTAAAAATCCATAAGTGTTTTTGGCAGCTGCTTGAACTTCTTCCCTTTTCTGTCTTATTCAACTCGAATTTCAAGAACGTAAAAGAGGCATCCGCTTGGGATATGCTTGACACCCTTGTATAAAATTTTAAGTTTCTATCTTAATTATTTTCGAAGATTGGTAGTCCTTGGGAGGTTTGTGTCAGCTACCCGAATTGCCACTCCAATTCATCGAATCCATCTCAGGAACATAAAGAAAACTTGCCAGAACACCATTCTATTAAATTTAAAGGTTCTACTTTCGTTGGTTTTGGAGATATGCTCGTTGCTCTTGTGCTCGTCCGGAAGTTTCCAAAATACGAACCCATGGTTCAAATTCTTTCAAATGTCAGTTTCCAATTTTACAGAAAAGGAAACATAACAGAACACCTTTGTACTAAAAATAAAAGTTCTATCTTTGTTGGTTGTGGAGATATACTCGTTTGCTCTGGGGCTCGTCCGGAAGCTTCCAAGATTTGAACCCATGGACCAAATCCTCACAAATTTCAGAAACATAAATCAAACATGAAGGAACACCATTCTGCCTAATTTAAAGGTTATATCTTTGTTGCATTTGGAGATAATATCATTTGCTCTGAGGCTCGTTCGGAAGCTTTCAAAATCCGAACCCAAGGACCAAATCCTCTCAAATTTCAGAGGCCTAAATCATACATGAAAGAACACCATTCTGCCAAAAGTAAAGGTTATATCTTTATTGGTTTTGGAGATAATCTCATTTGCTCTGGGGCTCGTTCGAAAGCTTCCAAAACCAAACCCATGGACCAAATCCTCTTAAATTTCAGAGACATAAATCAAACACGAAAGAACACCATTGTACCAAATTCAAAGGTTCTACCTTTGTTCGTATTGGATATAATCTCATTTGCTCTGCGGCTCGTTCGGAAGCTTCCAAAATTCGAATCCACGGTTCAAATTCTTTCAAATTTAAACCCATGGTCAAATCCTCTCAAATTTCAGAAACCTAAATCAAACATGAAAAAACACCATTCGGCCAAATTTAAAGGTTATATATTTGTTGTTTTTGGAGATAATCTCATTTGCTCTGGGGCTCGTTCGGAAGCTTCCAAAATCCAAACCCATGGACCACATCCTCTTAAATTTTAGAGACATAAATCAAACTGGAAGACACATCATTATAAAAAATTTAAAGGTTCTATCTTTATTGGTTTTGGAGATAATCTCGTTTACTCTAAGGCTCGTTCGGAAGCTTCCAAAACCCGAACCCGTGGACCAAATCCTCTTAAATTTCAGAGACATAAATCGAACGGGAAGAAATATCATTGTACAAAATTTGAAGGTTCTATCTTTGTTGCTTTTGGAGATAATCTCGTTTGCTCCGGAATCATTAGGAAGTTCCAGAATCCGAACCCATGGACGGATTTTGTCCAGATTCGAACTTAGCCTGTCAAAGGCAGAAAAAATTTTCAAAAACAAAAAAAATTTGGCAAAAGTTAAATTTATTGAAAAATATATTCCACCCTATGTAAATGAATATGGAAGAACTTCCTCATGATATGGATTCTTTGATTGAAACTCAACGAGACAGGTCATAAGAAGTTGAAAGAAGTTTTACGGAAAAGTTTTAAATTGATTAATTATAATCTTGTTTTAACTAATTATCACAATTAGCAGATTTGTTTTTAATTTTTATTTTATTTTGGGACTAGTTATCTTATTTGTATTAATTATATGAAAATCATAAATTGTTGATATAATAAGAATTTTAAAAATTAAAAATTATTAAAAAATATTGATATACCCTAGTGTTATTGAATATTAAAAAATTCGCTCAAATTTAACTAACACCAAATAAGTATATTATAATATATATAACTAATACGAAGGAGTTTAAAAGCCGCTCAAATTTCACCAATACAATCTACAATTTGAGACAGTAACTAATACGGTGAAACATTTTTAATAGCGGAGTGGTGGTGTAATTATTAATTAAATAAAAATAATTTTAAAATCAAGTTAATAAAAAGATTAACATGATTTTAAAATAAATTTGTACCCATTTATTTATTTAACTATCTGTGTAAATATTTTATATATTACTAGTATAAGTATAAATATTTTACGATATTAATATTAAGGAAATTGTCTGTGGGATGTGTGTCACCACTAAGCAATTAATTGCATGATAGATATTGTACTGTATATCTATTGCATGAGAGATATTTCACTACTATGCAAATTAGTTTAGTTATAGGAAATTAAATAAGATTCAATGGCTACTATGAATGTGAGCTTGGAATTGTGCAAGCTTTGTAATCAACAGGTTACTAATGGACCAAATGCACTTTGCTGCGTTGGCTTCTGGAACAAATGGATACACAGCAGCTGTTTAAACATCAGTGATTCGAAATACCATAAAATAAAGCCTATCTAGCATTATGGATGTGCGAAGAACTTTCAACAACAAGGCAAAGAAGTTATATTTCAACGACATTGAGCTATGATCAACAATAAGGATAGTGGAAGTAAAATTCAACAGTATCAATGAGCAACGAATTCAACATAGTAATAAAATTAACAACTTGGCGGAATCAAAGATAAAACCTACTAAAAAAATTTAACTTTCGCAGAGGTAACAGGCAATAATATTGGCACAGCGGAGAATGCAACAGAAAAGTTCACGAAAAGAATCCTGATTAAACCGAAAACTACGAAGCCAGGAAGTGATATAAAAAAAAATTATTAAAAGGAAAATAACTTCAGCTGATTTAAGGACACCAATACACCTGTTTAAGAACACAAAAAATGGAGGATTAGTAATGAGATCGAACAATGAGGACAATAACAAAGTTTTAAAAAGTGAACTGATTAAGAAGCTGGGGAATGGATATATAATAAAGGACAAAAAGCAATTTTTCCCTAGAATATTAGCTAAAAAATTGAATTAATGCAACTAAACCCAGACATTATAGCCCAAGATGAGATTAAGGCGAAACAGGACACTAAATCTAAAAAATGGACTTTCCATGGAGGTAAATGGCACTATGTTCGATAAAGTGGTAAACAAGTAGATCAATATTGACTCGGAATCTCATTATGTTAAGGAAGATATTAGGGCCATGCAATGCTTCAAGTGCTTAGGATTTAACCATAAAGTGGAAGAATGCACTTCTCTGTGCATTGAATCTGAAATTTGCGTAAAATGCATGAAAAAACATAGAATTAAGGATTGTACGGAATCTGTTTTCAAATGCAGCAACTGCACCAAGCACAATACCTTCCTGCTCCATAGTAATAAACTTGCAACTAATCACAAGGCTACCCGTATTCATTGTCCATTATTTCAAAGGCACATAAAAGAAAAGAGAGAAAAAACGGACTACAAAATCGTTAACATTATTAATGATGATGGACAAAATTAATATTCTTTATCTGAATGCTAGAAAATTTAAGAAATAAACTGAGTGAAATAGATGTAATATAGTTAACGAAGTATATAATTATAGTTAAGCAAACATGGATCTACTCCCACGAGGCGAAACACTATAATATATCGGAGTACAAGGCAATCTACAATTGTAGAAATTGTAATAAAGGACGGGGTACAGCAATATTTGTAAAACATGGAATTAGATTCAATATTGTAGAGCAAAATTCAATTCAACCGTAGTTTAAATCTTGGACCATAATGAAAACATCACGTTTTTTTCAGCGTATAAAGCAAATAATAGTGAGGAGTCTGAATTTATCAACCATGTGGAAGACATCTTTAACAAGTACAAAAATACAACAATGATGGCGGATACCAATATAGATCTACTAAGCAGTAATCAGACAGCGCAAAACTGTTTCTCTATGTCTTGTCAACATTCGTAAAAACAAAATGGTCAACTTAAATATAGAGAACATTAATCTGGTAAAATTTAAAGAGGACATTAAGCTGAGTTTGATTTGAAGTTCCACGGATCCCATGAAAGAATTAACTACATTAATACAACAGGCTAAAAAGAAAAACTGATACGAAAAAGGATTAGAAATAAAATAGAAATAAAAACAATATATGAATTAACCAAAAATTACTTCGTATGATGAGAAAAAGAGATAAGCTGTACAAACAGGTGATGTGGAACAATATGAATGAGGAAATAAGAAAAGAATTTAAAAAAATTAAAAATGAAGTAAGTAAAATGACCAGGATGGTAAATCAGATGCAACATAATCTTGAATTGATGAAAGCAGGCAATGTCTTAAAAAAGATATACCGAACAATCAACGGAGTAATTTACAATAAAAATGAAGCAGTGAGCGATAAAACTGTAGCTTGATTAAGGTTTAATGGTATCACCACTAAGGATGAATATAAAATATTAAAGGTATAAACGTCCACTTTGCAAGTATAGGCAAACATCTGACGCAGAAAATAAGCAATAAAGTACCGACTGTTTGTAATAGAAAAAATAATAAGTCTATCTTCCTACAACAGACAAATATAACCGAAATTAATAATATTATAATGAGTTTGAAACACACTAATTCGGTAGGTCCCGACGGCTTATCAACTATGCAGATAAAATACATTGCAGATGAAATTTCAGCTACAGTGGCTAACTAACATCTGGTGAATTCAGAATGCTCCTCCAAGAGAAGGAGATAAACTTAAGGTTAAAGGACTTCATAAGTAAGACAGTAAGATTTGACGGCAACAAATATGGATTCCAGGAGAATACTAACACAGAAATAGTAACCACGGAAGTTATAAGATATACTATGGAACAAATGGAAAAAGGATTCTACACAGCTACTGTCTTAATTGATCTACAGAAAGCCTTCGATATAGTTGACCACAGCATCTTATTAGACAAACTGGATGAAATTGGTATTAGAGGGACAGCTAGCACCTTTATTGAGAATTACTTAAGGATAGGAAGCTGTTAACTAGATTAAATGACAAAATTAGCATCCCAAGGATCGTTAATATTGGTGTACCGCAAGGATCGGTGCTGGGACCGACGCTATACTTGCTCTTTATACATAATATGCAGAATGCTAACTTAAAAGCTAAGTATATCATATTCGTCGATGACATATGTCTAATGTACTCAGCCAAAAATGAAAAAGAGCTAGAGGAATCAGCTAACGAGGATCTTAACAAATACTGTGACTGGATTGCGGGGAATAAACTCACACTTAACGGGACAAAAGTCGTGAATCATAAATATGACATTAGAAAGAAGAGCTCTATTTAGATATCTGGGGCTATTAATGAATGATAAACTGGGTTAGAATCATCACTTCTGCAATAAAACTTCTGCAATCAAATAGAACTAGAACTTATGCAATAAAATAGCGGCCCTAATAGGTGCAATTAAAAGATCTGTTATAATACTCAAGAAAGAAACAGCGAACTAAATTTATAATGCGCAATAATGTCCCACATAAGGTATAATTTGATATGCTGGTCAATTTCACCTAAATATTTAATAAAAAGTGTTCACATTTTACAAAAGAAAGCGCTAAGGAGATTATATAAATTAAACTGGAGAGTAAATGAGCGAGAAATATACGTTGCAACTGGGCAATTGAACATATACATCATCATTGAACAAGAAAAAGCAAAATATATATTCAGGATAAAAAAAGGGTTTAATAAATTCGCCATTCATATCTCCGCGCATTCCGAGATTCACACTTACAACACTAGATCAGCCAATCACTTTATTATCCCTCACACAAGGGTTGAATACATACAGAAAAATTTCTATCATCCTTCATCGCATCGCAACAGTTTACCAGAAAGTGTAAAGAGCATAACATAGTCTTCTCGGAGCCACACTTATCATCACACCGTATATAATTTGTCAGGCACACCAGTTTTAGAGTGCCATTTGTCCAAATTTTTAGTACTAGTCTTTTAGGATATAAGTAATTCAATATTTCTTATGTTTAATTTTGGCATGGTTATAAGTTCATAGTTATAATTGGTATCCTAATATTGTTACTCTAATTGTTATACTAATTTTTAATATTGTTATTTTTATTTATTCTAAATTGTGAAATTTAATTTCTGTTATCTTAATTCTGTAGTTTAGATTTTTAATTGTATACATGTTTTAAGGAATTGGTAAATTTTAATAGAGTAAGTAAAACTGAAGGATCTTAGGACTATCACATAATATCAGCATGAGTTATTTGGTGGATATGCCAGAGCTAATGGGCATCAACCATACTTTCAACATCTTTTTTATAGCCAATATTTTTTTAAATTATTAAGTCTCTTTGTATATTATTTATAATTGTATATGAATTCATTGGTTATAAATTATATTTAAAGCGTAATCCGATATTCGGAAAAATTAAAGGTTGTTTTATGCCGAATAGAATATACTACGTATAAGGAATCAACGTAATACTTAACACGCTTCAAACATTTTGACATGTATGTTGGAAGATGTATGAAGGGGACAGGAATAAATTAGATTAATTTGATATAATGGTACATTTTTACTCATCTTGACATGTTGGAAAATGAGTCAAAATGATTGCGCGTTAGAAATGTATGACTTGATGTACATTGATGCATGAGCTTGGAAAGCGAGACTAATCGAAAACGATGCGTTTCTTGGTACGAATTTTTGAAAAGGGGACCAGCGAAGCTAGAGCTAAATGCAAGCGTGTTTCCACATATTGTAAAAATAGTGCAGATTTACCCACGTGCATGCTTTAATGAAAGTAATAAATAATTTTGTACTTTTATATCAATTTTATATTTTCTTGAGGTTGAGATTTATTGTTGATTGTAATAATTATGAATAAATTGAATTATGTTCTGTTTTGTTAAGAGAGTAAAACGTATAAAAAAAGAAAATAAAACAAAACAAAAAAATTCAAACGAAAAAGTTGGACTTCTATAATTTACACTACGTTGGACTTCTATAATCTATTCCTATTCTATGTTAGTATTAATCAAATACGTTTTCAAAGCATTTTATTTAAAGTAAAAACTGGACGATAGACATAACATACAGTTAACATAATTTTAAATTAACGAAAGATTTTCCAATTAATGTAAGTGACAGTCATTATAGTATTAACACAGTACCAAAGATCTCACAAAAATCTCTTATTGCCTAATTTTATTTGAGGATAATTAAATTAGAAGAAATAAGCCGTTTGGACCTTTAATGTAAGAATTCCAGATCTTCCTAAGATGTACTTTCTTCAATGCTAGTATATAAATATCATATTTACCTTTTTACGTAGTGTAAAAATTATTTACCTAAATTTTATTAATACTAGTGGTCCCTGTTAATGAGTTGTCAAATTCATGTCAAAAACAAATATTATCACGATTGTACGAATGGTAACCTTGCAAAAAAGTGACATACAAAATATGTATTTAAAAATAAAAAATTATTCCAAATTATTTTTGGTTGTAAGAACTGCTGTACTTAAATTTAAGTATATGAGAATATATTGAATTCAAAAAAAATTCTTAGAAATGTTTAATCGCTTCAAATAATATACAAACATTCATACATAAATAAAACAATTTAATAGAAAAGGACAAAACCAAAACAATTACATAATTTGAATTTTAAGAAAAAAAAAATATACAATTTTAAAGACAGTAAATGAGAATGTCTGTTTAAAATTTCTTTTTTTGTTATTATGTTACGTTTTGTACTACTATACTACTACCACCGGACACCGACTGTCGTAGCGCAGTAAGATACTACTGTAGTGTAAATATCAATTTTTGCTATTTATATTTTATTATTAATATAATTTATAGGTTTTATAATAGAAAAATCGTAAAAAATATGTACTTAGTTACTGATGCTCAAATTCAAAACTTGAAACGTAATTCATAATACGTAGTGGTGGCTGAAAACTACTGAAATATAATTATAGATCATGAATTTTAAAAATTACTTTTAATATAGTTTTCAGATCGTTTTTACTTTTGATTCAAATCAATTCAGGTATCCTTTAGATATAATATAAAGATTTATGATTAGGTAGGTATCCTTTTTGTATTTTGGTCTTTTTTATCATATGATTTAGTTCAATGGTGTCGAGTAACTGCAGTAGAACTTCGAAGCTTACTAATTATATATCAGTACTTAATTAAGTCAGTGTTATCTTAAATTTTTTAAGTCGTAAGGGGGAATAACTCTTACGACGTGTGTGGGATTCGAACCCACACTTCCTCGGTGTTTACAGCGTATTTTATACGCTCCTACCCACTAGGCCACCGAGGCCCCTTAGAAAATTTTATTTATTTAATTAATTTGCTATAGGTGACTAATTGACACTTTGTAGAGACTTAGATAATTTGTATATATGTCATTCTGTAAATAAACAAATTTCAACTTGATTTCAAATTTAGTTTTAATATAATCAGATATTATTAACTTAATAATATTTTTCCATATATTTTGCATAAAGCAGAAAGAAAAATATAATTTTCTTTTGTTTTTCTATCAACAAATAGCTTATTATTTATTTAAGATGAGCTATTAGAAAATATGATGAATTTGTTTATTATGTAAATTGCAGATTCTAAAAGAAAATGTTGGTATATAATCTATACATACATATATACATAAATATAAAATCTAACATGTTTATTAAAAAGAAGAAAATATAATATAAATTCAAAGGATATTTTTATCTTATAACCAAATTTTGTTTACCTTAACATATCATGTTTATAAAAGTGCGGTATTAACCTATAAAATATAATAATCCTTTAATAAAGAGTTATTTGCACAACACTTATGCATGTTTAAATATTTACAATCCGCAACATGTCAAAGCAATTTATTCTTCTATTTATCTAAGAATTTCTTAGTTTTTTTTTTTTTAATTTATCAATTGTAACTTTTAATATATTGCTAATATTTAATGTATTGTTATTTAGGAATATGTATCTTTATTCAAGATTATATAAAAACAAACTTTCAAAAGAAAAAACCTAGATCATACTAAGTTTTTAAGATTTTTTTGAAGCTGATTTATAGAATTCTTTCCTAAGTATTAATTTTGTATTCGGTTCAATTTATATTTATCAATTAGTAATTTAATAAAATTAGAATAGAAGTTAATAATTGAAATTTGTATAGAAGCTTATTTGATTGACTGGTGAGTAAAGGTCTTTTGAATGGAATATATGGTAATTGTTGCAAACCTTGAATTTAAAACAATTCAATTCAATTGATATTTTTAACTCTAATCTGCACGATATCGGTAAATAGTAATATAACCCAGCAATATTACAATTAAAATCTATTCCTAGCAAATAATGGACACTTGCACAGATTGTGTGGATCATTATCCGATCTAAATTGTTGTGATTATTTCATTTTTGTTATATATAGTATTAATTGAAACGTTAACTTTTTCCGAACAAAATAGTTCTAACGAATAGTTGAACTCTATGTTCCCAGTTTGGAAGCCATTTCATTTCGGTTGATGGTTTTTAATCTTTCAATTTAAAAAACATGTAGGGTTGGACAATTCGATCGGCAATCTAATATAACCTTGAACCTTGAAAAGAGAATTTTTTTCTTAAATCACTTTATTAAAATCTTGATATCTAAAACACTTGAAACTTTATTTTAGTTGTAAATTCTTAGATTTTCTTTTCAGTCAATAATTTCATTATATTTCAATTTTTCAAAAATCTTTTAATGCATAGGTATATTATTTCGATTACCTTTTTATCATGATTTCTTTGATTATTTTGAATATTGAAAAATTTAATGAGAACACGTAGTTATATATTAAATTCTTTTTAGTTAATATTTTTGTAAAATATTTGTATATGGTATGTGTGCGGTTGTGTGTAATATGATTTTAACATTAAACATTTTTCTTAACAAAAGAATCTAATCAAAAAGGTAAAATGTTTAGTTTGTATTTCCATTAGAACAGATTGTGTATAATAATGAAACCAATTAAATTCACACATTCATTAATCTTAAGAGATATTTTAATTACATGTACCATGTATACATATATATAGTATATATATAATATTTTGTAAAATAATAAAGATTTGAGAAATTGTTAAATTCAGCAAAAAAAGGATTAATTACACTTTAATAATTTTAATATGTGTAAAATTATACATATATAGTAAACAGTTAGTTATACTATACATACTATACATACATATATAAAAGCAAAAAATAAAAATATTGTAAAATAAGATTTTAAAATTATAAAAAACAAAGCAGAATGTAAAGCCAAAGGTTTTTAAAGAGACACGTTTTCAAAAAGACAATAAAAACAATTTAAAATATTATGGCTTGCACTAAAATTTGTAATTTTTCTCAGAATAGTGAAAAGCTAAAAGTTATTCTCATTAGTTTTAAGGAAACCCTACATTATTAAGAAAATCCATTAACGATAATGTAAAAATATGATGTTGGAACTTTAATTTGTATATCCTACTAACGACCAATTTGAATAGGTATCTAAAAATAGCGACAAAATATCAAAGTAAAGAAGTACAAACATTTTCTAACCATTATACATAAATTTATAAAGGTGTTCCAGTTCTCAAAATATCAAGGTTTTGACTAAAAGTGCATACGGATATAGAAACCAAAATTTTGTAAGATTTTTAAACTTCGCGGTACTGTAGGTAGGTATTGATGCGGTTACCAACAAAACATTAATAAAGCTCCACATCAAAATTACACCATCTTAAAGGGTGTAGAAACTTTGTCAACAAGCGAAAGGAAAGGTGGACAGAGTGAAATTAATAAGTAAATAAATTATTTTTCAAAATTTTTTTTAAAAAATATGATAAAAAAACACTGCAGAGTAATTAATTGTTTATCTTAGTTTGTGTTTTGGTATTTTCTTAAGAAAAATTTAAATAGATGCTTAACCATAAATCTTAGTGTGTGTTATAGAAACTGCTATCGAAAATTTAACTAAATTTTTAAATAAAAATATAACATAAATTTTTACATCGATATATGATAAATATCTATTCCACTTTAGTTTTTATTTTACCAATATTTTGAAAAATGAGAGTTAACTCCTTGCGACTGTACACTATTTAATTATCTTTTATAAATTTCTTTATAACATTCTTTATAACATTCGTTAGTTGGTCTGTAAAATACAACTAATTTAACCAACCAATCCAAGCACCAAATTTCATTTTGATTTTAGCTTTGTTTGTTACGAATTTGAATTTCTTTTATACTTAGAAAACATACAAAGTAACTACTACTTAGAAGAAATTAATGTGAAAAATATTGCCTTTGATTTTATAACTATTATTTTTTTCAAATACATAACCCTTTTAAATCTCTATATTATTATTAGTTCCTTCAAAATAAAAATTTACCGTAGCCCGTGACATATGTATTGATCCTTTACATACAGCCCGTGTGATTCTTTAAAACTTAATTTTGGTTGGAAACTGTGAAGGTAGGTATTATAACTCTATGAGTTTAAGAAATTGCATTGAACAATAATAATCTTTTTCTAATCGCTTCAAATAATATAAATGTTCGAAAATCATATAAGTCTGACAATGACTATTATCGATACCAACTTTCAATTGATTACTCATTCCACTCTGGCAACACTTAAACAAAGTATGCATAAAATTTTCTTCTTCTGAATATAGCCGTGGACGTGGATAGAAGTAATAATTAAAAAACATTTTAATCATATTAAATAAAAGAATAATTTAATTCTTAAATACAAACAATTTAATTTTAATAGAGAAGCACACAACCAAACATCAATATCATTTATCATAATATTTTCAATGCATATTATGATAAATATCTATAATTCTATACAAATACAATATACATTTAGTTTTATATATTTTTTTTCATTAAGATTTTTTTTTTTTTTAGTGCATTTCTCTGCCACATAAATTTGAACAGGAAATTACACAGCCTTTCCTTTTCAGGCTTGGCTGCAAATGTCGTAAGGGGAAATAACTCTTTCGACATGTGTGGATTCAAATCCACACACCCTCGGTGTTTACACCGTATTTTGTACGCTGTAACCCACTAGGCCGCCAACTCCCAGAAGAAATTAATATAGAGAATATTCTTTAGTAGGCTTTGATTTTATAATCATCTTTTTTTGCAGAAAATACATATATACTAAAATATATTTAATTGTATAATTTAGTTGGCCTTTTTATTATATCGTAAAAATATATTTTGAAAAAGTTAGATTTGTACTTAATGTAGAATAATAATAAGAAAAAAACATAATTTAAAGGGTAAGTACAGTTTAATTGTTGTGTATATCGTTTTTTTTATGTAGAAAATTAATATTGACAGAATATATTTATGAATGATTTATTAAATTTGTTTAACATCGTAACTGCAGAATTGAAAAAAATATTTAAAGGAGTAACACAAAAACAAAAACAGAAATAAAAGAAATTAATGGAAGATGCGACTAGTAAAAGTTTAAAATTAACTGAGATGTTTACAAAATCTGTAAATGACAACTGCTCTCAAAATCCATTGCCTAATGAAATATCAGATTGTATTAATGATACTGAATCAATAAACATTAATCTAGAATGTTCATATTCCACCGATGAAATATTTATTGAACAGTTAGTTATATGGGGAAACTCTAGATCTGCCAGTCAAAGATGTGAAAATGCTGAGACCACTGAACGACCGTGTCCTATTCGTCTAATCGAAGTAGTGCAAACGATTCAATTTTAAATAATAACAACGAAACTGTTTCGAACTATATAGGAAACTTCGAACTTCTTTCAGTTAATAACTTAACTAAAACCAAAAATTCAAAATCTTGACGATTTTTTTTAAAAACATCCTTTTCAGCCATCTGCCAATGCACAAAATCTACTATTTAAACAAAATATTATATTTTTAGACAGGATGATGTCAATAGAAGGTGAGTTTCATATTGTTTCGAAGAAAAAAAAATCTGTTTTGTTGTGTTTTTTTGTCATATAGCGATAACTGTGATAGTCCTTTCGTTAATGGAGGGATACTATCCAACGAGAGCACGAGAAGATAAAATTTCATTTTGATAATGCTGAATGTTATATGTTGAAAGTTAAAAACAAAGATATATAATATGATTTAATGTGGGCAAATAATTAAAATTTTTTTTTTTTTAGTGCACTTCTCTGGCACATAAATGTGAACAGGAAATTACACAGCCTTTTCTCTTCAGGCGTGGCTGTAAATGTCGTAAAGGGGAATAACTGTTACGGCGTGTGTAGCATTCGAATCCACACTCCCTCTGTGTTTATAGCGTATTTTGTACGCTCTTACCCACTAGGCCACTAAGGCCCCATAATTCAAATGTACGAAGAAAATAGGCGTGAACTAAAAGAAGTTTTGAAGAAAATTATGAATGTGGTTTAATTAATTGGAAAACGTGAATCGGCTTTTCGTTTTCCCACATCTGAAGGTGCACACATTTTTCTTAGAAAACGACGAAAATGATCGCTGCATTTTTTTGGAAATTATATTACTAATTATTATTATCTAAATATGATCCGGTTTTAAAATTACATTTATCTCATGGATTAAGAAACGAAATGAAAATTCTACTTCCAGAGATTGAGGCAGTTTAATACCTTTAATATTAAAATCTACAGTAAACTATATAATTTTAGAATTAAAAAATTAATTCAAGACCAAATAATGTCAGAGATTCACAAAACTGGTTTTTTTTCTTTACAAATAGATACAACACAAGACATAACACAAAAAGATCAATGTTCAATTATTGTTTTACGATATATTACAGATGAACGGGTCATTGATGTTTTAAATTATACATCTTCAACATGTATTTGTAATCTAGTAATATGAAAATATGCGGGTGAATATAATGAATTCACAGCTTGGCTAACTTAAGAAGGACCAGATGAAATACATGCATGATATTATGCCCATGTTTTAAATCTTGTTATAATAGACTCTACCCATGTCTATGTCGTATTAGAAGGTACCTCTCTGTTTCAATTACTTAATTCTTGTGCAATTTTTTTAAGACAATCCTATCAGCGCATGAATATGTGGAAAAATAAAAGCTATAGAACAAGGTTCAAGCGATTTAACTTAAATTGGTGAAAAGAGATGAATAACAAAAGCAGATCTCAGGAAAATATTTGGCGGATTAGGTGAATCAGCAAATACAGATCTTTTAATTGCACTAAATTCTATTCTAAACGAATTCGAAATTTCTTGATCAAATTAGGCAAGGTGCTTTAAATATCATTACGTCACTGTTAAAATTTAAAACAATATTAACGGCACATATACATTTTAAAATATTTGAATACAGTGGACCATTATCAAAATATCTTCAAACCAGCAATTTAAATTTTCATAGGAGAAATAAAAAATGAAAATGTTATGTCAAATTCCACAGAAAAATATAGACTTCAAGTCTTCAATGTAATTATGCATACCGCTGTAAATTCAATTAAGCGACGATATGCAAATCTATTACATGAGAAATTGCTAACCTACATTTCTATATTGAACCGTAAATATTTTGAATGAAAATACATACCAGAAAATTGTGTAGAGTATTTAAGTGCTCTTATTATAAAATTTTAGAAATGAGCACAGCACCTACATTAAGAGAAGAATTAAAAGTTTTTTTTAAAATTGGAACAAAGCAGATGGAATGCGAACAAAGTTTTCAAAATTAAAAATAATCAAAAATCAATTAAGAAGCTCATTAAGCCAGGAGAATAAGAAAAAGATATTAGGCTAAATTTATATGTAGATTTTATAATAAATGAATAATGTAAAAAAGCTCAAGGAATAAATCATATATAGAAGGTTAAATTTAACATTATAGTTGTTTAATTTTCTTTTTTGTATGTTTTAATTGGATTATTTTTTAAGGCTATTTTAAAATCGAGTGCCAGCGCCGTTGAAATCAACCAATCCGCTGCCGAATGGAATGGAATGGAGTAGAATGGAAATGAAAATATAACAAAATAAAATATTCTACTTTTCGACTAATAAATTACTAAGCAAATTCTTTAAAATGTATAATATAAGTTATGAATGGCGAAACATGATAACTAGCATCCTATTTAAAGTTGAACGATTTTATGACCTAAAGGATGAGATGATCTGATTCTTAATTGTTATCTTTTTGATCATAAAATCGTTCGACTTTTTCATATATTTTTCCTGTTAAAGTTAAACTTTTTACTAATCCAACTGTTTCCTGTTCGATTCCAAGAGCGTCCTAATTAGACATATTTCACTGTATTTAAAATTAACTACTGACAGTATTTCACAATCAAAAAAAGAAAATAGAAAAGAAAAGAAATTTTTTCCTTTTTACACAGCATTTTAAAAAAAGATATTCTTTTTCAAACTTATATAGTACATCTGTTAACAGGATTTCCTTTATTTACTTTCCTTTTTATTGAATAAAGAAAAAAATCTCAAAAAGAAAGTATTTTTTTCGGAAATCCGGAAACTTTTTTAAAAATACAAAAGAAATTGAATTTTTTACTGGATAATATTTTGTTTTTTTTTTTTTTTTGTGTAAAATAATCGTAAGTGGAGGACTTTTAATATATATTTACAAGAAAATTTTAATAATTTATTTAAAAGTTGATAATTTTATTTACGATACATTATTATTATTGAACATCTAAGTAATATGTAATATAAAAGTATTTTAAAATTTTTCTTAACATTATAATTTTGAAAATTTCTTGAAAGAAAAAATAAACATATTTTTCGTTAAGAATAATTTAAACTTTAAAATACCCCTCATTAATAAGTCCACGAAGTTTAATTTTTGTCCATTTGTTGATTAAATTAAAAATTTTGTAGTATCAACGTTTGGTAACTTTTTTATTGCTTTCTTTATCGTAATCTACTAGGTACTATTACAGCCTAAGTAATATAGTCTATGACACTTTTTTGACACAAGCGAAAAAGGCAGCTAAATAAAAAACAATTTTTCAGGTTGTTTTAAATTTTGCCCTTTTATATAAAAATAAGTGAAAAGCAATGCTTTTTAAAGGTGCACTCTTTTCAAAAGACAGTACAATCAGTTTAGAATATTATATGAGTTGCACCAAAATTTGTAAATTTTCTTAGAATTTTATATGTAATGGTAAACTTGAATACGCCATTTTAAAAATTTGAATTATTTTGATATTTATAATTAAGGAAACAAAAAATTCATACGTTTGGCGTTTTTAGATTTACGTTTGGCGTTTTTAGAAAAAACAATATAAATTAATAATCTTTTAGCTCCTCATACATTTAACAACATTCCCGCTGTTATTCGCTCCGCACAGATATAACTTCATTGATTTTGAAAAAATTGAAGACTTGGTTATTTGCGTTAAATTATGATGAAATTAAATCATCTTTGAACATGCGGCATGTTTTAATATAGGCATTAGTTATATTTATTTATTTTCAATAGTAAATGCCAAAAGAGATTGCTCTCATATCATGGCTGTATACATTTTAAAATATTATTTATTCATTTCAATCTTAATTATTAAATTTTCAAAATATAAAAGAGGTATAAAATATGACAAGTGTAATGTAGTTCATATAAAATAAACAATAATAACAATATTAGCAAAAAAAAACAATAAATTCAAATTAATATAGCAAAAACAAAAAGAAATTAGAAGTAAACAAAAAAGAAAACTTTAAACTTTTAAAATTAATAAAAAAAGAAATTTTGACATTAATGAAGTGACCAGATATTTCAAATATAATTAACAAACAAAATAATATATAAGTTGCAGCATTCTTTTTGATCTTGTAAATTGTAACATAAATTAATTTTATGTATGTAATTAATAAATGAAAATTAAAAAAAAAAATAAATAAAATGTTTAACACTGATTCTACATATATTAAATTCTAGATGTTTTATATTCACCAATAATTCGTCTTGTTAATTCTTTTTTAAGCTTTAAACTTGTTAATGTTTTTAAATTATTGTCCAATTTGTTATAAAGATTAGCAGCGAGATGCATTGTAGTTGAAAGACCAAATTGTGTTGTCCTTTTACGAACAACGTGCAGTGATTGCTGATTTCGAACATTAATATTATGATGATCTCTGCGTTTAGTTAATGTTGTTGCAGTGTGAACATTATCATGGTATATATTATGTATGTGTAGAATAAGTTTTACTTGTATCAGATCTTTAATTAATAGAACTTTAATTAATTAATATTTGCGCTACGAATATACTGTGTTTTTTCCAACTGTTTGTACTGATAGAGATTTTTAAGGCTTTGTTTTGTATTACTTGTACATCTTGTATGTTTTGTTTTGTTGCTGTTCCCCACAAATTTATGCCATATATATTAAGTGACTATGAAAAAGGGCAAAATAGATTTGCTTTTTCACAGAATTGGGTAACACATATGATATTTTTTTAAATACCCCAGCAATTGACGAAAGTTTTCTAGCTAAATACAATATATGCATGTTCCATTTGAGTTTGGAATCTATCCAAAAACCTAGATATTTATATTCTTCAACTTGCTCCAGCTTTTTATCAGCAATTTGAATATTTAATTTTTGTGGAAGATGTTCAATAACCATGAATTTGGTTTTTCCTATATTTATGGTTAATTTTTGAGTAATCATCCACTCGCTGATTTTGGTTTATTCAGTATTCATTTTATATTGTAGATCCGTATGGGTGTCAGCTTGAAATATAAAACAAATATCATCCGCGTACAAAAATATTTCTGCATTTATGTATTTGCTGAATACCCTCAATATAAACTATAAAGAGTAATGGTCCTAAAATGCTGCCTTGCGGTATCCCAAATTTTGTTTTTTCTGAGTCACTTATGCTACTCCCAATTTTTGTGTACTGAATACGATTACTTCAGTAAGAAGCAAACCACTTGAAAGCCTTATCCTTCACACCAAACGATTGAAACATTTTAAGAAGTATTCTAGGATCAACGAATCGAATGCTTTTGATAAATCCATGAAGACTAGAGATACTGATTTTTTTCTTATCTTTTAAGCTTTGTACAAAGGTAACCATGTCTACCAGTGCCATTTCTGCGTTAGATTTTTTTCTAAAACCATACTGCCGTTTGGATAATAAGTTATTGCTATGTAGAAATTTGCAAATTTGTGAATTAACAACTTTTTCGATGATTTTTGCTAATACAGTTCCTATGCAAATTGGGCGGTAGTTATTTGGATCCTGTTTATCACCGGATTTAAAGACAGGTACTATTCTTCCTATTTTTAATTGTTCTGGAACCACACCTTCTCTTAGAGATATATTTACTATTATTGCTATTTGTTCACACAGCATTTCATTGCAAATTTTTAACATGTTCGATGAAAGATTTAAGTTGTCTGTTGCTTTTGAATTGTTAAGGCCTTTAATTGTATTGAAGATAACATTCTTATCTACTGTTTCAAATTCGAAAGATTTAGTTGTTTTTGCTTTAGTGTAATGTATTCTCTCTTCACATTTGTTAGCTAGTATTTCCCCTGCTGTTGCAAAATGTCTGTTTAATTCATTTAATTTTATTTTTTCTTCTTTTTCTGACAGTCCCTGAAGGAAGTCTGACGTTTCTTTTTTTCTCTTTTTACCAGCATAAATTAGTTCATTATTGCAACACCAAGTTTTAGTAGAGTTTTAAATATTTTCTTTAAATTTGTTTTCAAAATATAATTTTTTTTTTCTACGTATACTGGTCACCTTATTTATGTAGTACTTATAATGATTTTCTAATTCAATATTCGATGTATCATTTCTCCATTTATAGTACCAAAAATGTTTTGCTTTCATTATACAAATCAATTCTTTGTCGATCCAATTTTTATTATTATTATTGAAATTTTTCTTTACTTTTATGCATGATGCTGAATCGATTTTAGTTTTCATTTTTAAAATAAATTCAGAAAGAAACTCTTCACAATTTTTCATAGGATTAATAGTAATCAATTCTTCATTTAGTAATCGATTCAATACTTGGAAGTTTGTAACCTTATTATATGTGGAAGTGAATTGTGTGGAACTGGTTGAATTTTGCTTTTTATTGGATGTCATATTATATTTAAGACTTCAACTATAATAATATTGTAATCTAATAAATCAATATTAATATGTGATAAATTAATTGTTTCTGTTAAATTGTTAGTGAATATGTGATCAATACATGTTTCAGTTACATTTCTAGTAGTGATATTTTTATTACATATAAAAAAAGAGTTCATTATCATGTAATTTATGTAGTTATTATTTTTTTGTGTATTACAAATTTTGAAGCGCTGAATGTCCGTAACATAAAAAAGTTTGTCCGGCATGTTCGGCTACATAAAAAAGTTTTTCTACAACATTAATTTTTTTTAGAGAACTATTTATGATTAAAATTTCATTATTCTATTTTAAACGGTTTAAAAGTTTTGTAAACAGACGGACAGAATGAAACTAATAGATAATTTAAATTTTTTTTTAAAATTTCCTAAAAAATGTCGGCATAAAATGTTATGGAACATATCAATGAATATCTGTTTGTAAATTTTCATATATAGAAATACAAAATTTACTTCCAAATACCTTGTCATGTCACATGTGACATGTCACAGAAGAACTAGATCTTATCAACATTATAAAGACAAAAACGTAATCTTGAAAGATTATAATATAAAACTAGTGAACAATTCAACTCATAGGTACAAATCTAAATCTGTCTAAATCTAAAAGTTTATGACTCTTAAATTGACAGAATGGATCAAATGGGGAGGAAGCAAAAAAAAGGAAAATATACTTCTATCCAATTATTCAAACTTAAAACAACAAAAAACATAAATATAATTTAAATAAAAAAATTATAACTAATAATAAGTAATTATATAGGTAAATTGAAATTTTTAAAAAAACATTTTAATGGTTACATTTTTATAATGAAATTTTGTTTTTTTTTTGTAAATAAATTAGAATTGCAATGTAATCAATTTAATTAATTATAGGAATGTAATTAAATAATCAGGGATAATTAAAACTTTTATCCACAAATACTTTAAATTCAAATTTATTTAAATAATGTATATATATATATATTAAAATATTTTAAAATATAAATTTATATTTTGTAAATATACCACAATTTTTAATTAATATTTTTAATTACTTTTTCAAAATTATTTAACAAAATAATACAATTTCATCAATAAGAGACGTAGGATACATTCGATTGATAAAGTTGAGTGAGAAAAGAAGGCAATAGAATTTTTCAGAGTCTAATAAACTGAATAGTATTTAATAAAAATAATTACCATTGAATTGAGTTTTACAATATACGATAAAATTTATTATTTTCACGATTTTTTTTTAAATTATCTGATGGAGAACTTATGTTGCAAGAAAGTAACAATCAGTTTTAAAATGCAAACAAAATAACTTTAAAATTCAAAAACCAACTGAAAATAATATTATAATGATGATGATGATTCGCAATATGTTAAATCTAATGGACTTGATCTCAGCAAGAATAAAAAAATTCGGAAAACATTTATACACGTCAAGTCAATTAAAGAACAAGGTAGAATATAAAACTAATACAGCTTTCTAAACGTGCCCATTTTTTCAAAAGACAAGTAAAACCTGTTTAAAATTTTGTGATTTGCACCCAAATTTTGTCATTTTTCTTAAAATTTAAAAAAAAAGAAATAAGTATCTATGAAAACTCAAGAAAAATTTTCTTCAATTTTAAGAAAACCCATTTTACTTTTAAAAAATGTATACAAGTTCCTAAGAATGCTAGGTTATAGATGCTTAAAAATGTGAGGTGCAAAATTTCAATTTTTGACTCTTAATAGCTCATTCTAAGGTAATCTTAATCATTGATATTTTATTTTCTCAAAATTTCAAAGTTCTATCTTCTAAAGCGTTCCAGGGATACTAAGAAAGCAAAGTCTTGCAAAGCTTTAACAGTGTAGAATTTTATAAAGAGACAGACAAACGGACAAAACAACATCACAGAGTGATTGATCGAATTCTTTTTGAAAAATCTACTAAAAGCCATTCATCTCTTATTTGATCTCCTGCTTTTGAAATTTGAATAATTTATTGTGTCAAATGTGGTAAAATAAATCGGTAAATAAAATGTTTTTCTACCCCTTATTTGGCTTTTATCGATTAAGCAATTCGATTCTTTATTCGGTTTCTATAGATTAAAACATTTGCTTTTTTTTTTGTAAAAATTCTAAAGAAATCACCTTTTTAACACCTAATAATACCATTGTTATTGTTTCATTTATACTTTTTTATTTGATTGTATTTTGCTCAGGAAACTATGAACAATAAATATCCGATTGACTTATCAAAGAAAATCAAATATAAAAAAAAAAAACAAAAACAAGAAAGTACAACTGGGATACCAATTTATGAATTAGAGCGTAAATTTTTCTTCGAAATCAATTGTAAGTAACCATTTAAAATACTTTTAAATCGATAGTGTATTTTGTAAATTAATAATTTTTTTGTTACGTTTGTTGTTTTTGTTTTATTTGATTGAAATCTTTGAATGGATATAATATTATATAGAAATGAATTTTACTGACTTTAAAGAACTAATTATTATAAAACTTTATCTTTAAAAACTATAGAAATTACGCTAAAAAGGTAATTTTTTCGTTAATTTAAGATTATAAAAAAAATTAATCAGTAAGTCCATTCAATTTTCGTACATCGAACAATAAAGACCGAGTTTATTTTGTGTTTTATTGCTATTGCAAATTAATTGGAAATAAATTTCCCGTTTTTTCTTTTTAGCACATTTCCAAACAAATTTTGAAAAAATGTGCCCATTAGTTTCACTCCGTCCGTCCGCCCGTCTGTCCATCCGTCTGTCCGTCCATCTGTCTGTTTACAAAACTTCCACACCGTTAAAGATGGAGAAAAAAAATATTAACCATAGGTCTCATAAAATAATTAATGTTGTAGAAAAACTTTTTCATGTAGCCCCCTTCATTACAGAGCTACAACCCCTCAAACTTTGAAAAAGCTCTATTTTTAAATGCGTATATCTGTTTAATATTTTTTCAATCTGAAAACACAATTCGACACGAATGTTCCTTAACTGTCTTTTAAAAATTGTAGAATTCTTTTAAATTTAGTGTTTCAATTTACCTTTATCTGGAAACGAAATTTTGAATGATTTTTTTATCTTCATAACTCCGGCACACATCTAGATGTAGACTTGAAATTTTGAGGGAAGAAAGAACTTTTAGAATTAGTATAAGTTTCTCCAGAACATTTTTTTGGACCATCCCCTGTTTATGAGCTATTAGGGCTAGACACCTGTACAACATTTTCTTCGGCAAGGCATAAAAATTAATCTTTAGTATATATATATTTTTAGGTATATACCATAACTTCAAAATATATAAACCATAATTCTTGTATAAGATAATAGATGGCGTAGAAACAATAGAAACGTCTTAGTCTTGTACAATAGCTACAGCCCAGTAATCAACAGCTTAGTGAAATTAATGATTCACGAAACTGAAGCTTAGTCAAAATATGAATAATAAATGACTTAGTGGATACCCTATACTCCTCATTGCAGTGGCAAAGACAAAAAGAAAAAGAAGATATATATATTTTTGCGTGTGGTAACGATTTCTCTTAGTTATATAGAATTCCGGACTTACAGCCCCTCAAAATTAAAGTCCTATTTTCATAATTTTTCTTATATGCAATTTTCAAATTTTGGTGCAAGTCAGAACTCTAAACAGCTTTATTATCTTTTGGAAATATGCGCTTTTAAAAACCGTTGGTTTACATTCTTCCTTGTTTAATAATTTTATCTAAATTACTCGATAATATAAAGAAACATTAAAACAAAACTAAACAATTATTAATTAACTATAAGAAAATTTTATAACAATAATTAAATTAATAATTAAAAATAAATAAAAAAAAAATAAAAATATTTATAATAATAATTATTTGTAATAAGCAAATAAAAATAAAGAAACAGAGTTAGATAAAAAAAAAAAAAATTAAAATAAATTAAAGCAAAAATAAAATCAAAAGCTTTAAGCCGAACTCTAACCAAAATAACATTTAAATCTAAATTTGAATAATTTTTGTTAATAACATAATCATGAACTATAAATAGATATACCATATAAAGGAAAGTTCATCATTCATGTCATTCTCACTGGATAAACTTTCTAGATTTAATATCACCACAGAGCCGCCGCCTTTATGAATTTCTAGACGCATCTACAATATAGATAATATTGTAGTTTTTGAATTGACATGAATGAGTCAATCAAGTTCCTTCAGTTTTAAAGTTTTTAAAATTTTTCCGTTAAAGTAGGCTTTGTAAAATTTTTGATAATAAAAAATTTTTTATTGAATTAAAATTTTCAAACAATTTGGAAGTGTAGATGTATATATTAAAAGAGGTTAAAATAATTACAAGACGAAAAAAATAAATAGGTATGTATGTATAATTGCAAATATGTTTATTTTTATAAAATTTGAATGAATCCCTTTTCGAGTAATGTAGACCACGTAAGGTCGTGTATTGGGATCAAGAGTCCAAATTACCCGCACGTGTTTAAACTTAATTGTTAATTCTTAATTGTATGATAATTGTTAAAAAATGTCAAAATCGAACAAGAAATCCTGCCAATATGATCATCTAATATTAATTGAAGCAGCTGCAAGTGTAAAAAATGGCGAGCGTCAAAGTTATTTGCAGTTCCTAAGACAATCGTAAGGCATTTAGTAACGCGACAGGATATAAGATTCTTAGCATATCAATTAGATAAGAAACCATATACCAAATCCTTTTTCATAAAAACGTGGTAATGCTGGAAAAGATTTGCTTAATTCTTTCCAACGTAGGCATAACGACAAATTAAGTTTAAGAAAACCTACCGGCACATTAAGTAAGATTTAATAGCACTTTGAAATTTTCTAATATCTTAGAAAATTTATATGAAAACACAAAGTAATCTGCTAACAGAATCTTTAATGTGGACGAAACTGGAGTATCTGCTGTACCTAATCAATTACAACAAATTTTAGCAAAAAAAGAAAAGTGGCAAATAGGGGTTATGACGTCGGCAGAATGTGGATCGCTAGCAACCACAATTGCATGTATGAGTGCAGGTGGAGCTTTTGTATCGCCTTACTTTATATTCCCGAGAAAAAATAAGTACACGATCTTATTAAAAAATGCACTTGCACCAGGGTCAGATGCAGGTTTCCACAAATCTGGATGAATTGAAACCGATATTGGTTTCGACACTTTTTAAAATTTGTGAATCCCTTAAAAGAAGATCCTGTCTTACTAATTTTAGATGGCCATTATACTCACATTAAAAATTAGATATATTTGATCTTGCTCTTTAAAATATTTGCACTATTGTCTCTCTTCCACCGAATTTTTCACATAAACTGCAACCACTCGACCGATATTTCATGGGACCCTTGAAAACATACTGTTAAAACATATTGGTAAACATTGGTATAAAAGTCTCTATTTATGACACGGCGGAACTATTTGGAAAGTCATATTTGAAAGTTCAAAATACAGAAATTGCTGGGAAAGGTGTAGTTTCGTTTTAATTATTTTATTGAAAAATATTGCTATATTTTTTTCGTTTCTTCAAATTAGGGTTTGAATATAATATAATAATTCCCTAAATAAAGAAGTATTTATAGATGCAGATTTTGTAGGTTGTCAACTATCGGAAACGGATATTGTTTCAGAAATTGAGCTTAAGAACATAGAAAATATTAAATCCGATTTAACACCAAAATAATAAGACCAAAAACACAAGGTAGATAGATATTTAAATTCGAAATTTTGATCTTATCCAGTAAAATCACAAGTGAATAGCTAACTTTTTATGAATTTTTTAGATTTCTTTTACAGCCGAAAATATTACAGCAAATGCATATGAAAATAATGAAGTAGATTTAGAGAGATATTGTTAACCTGGTAAATGTTTTACAAAAATTGGTAAAGAAATATCCGAATTTAACTAAACTTTATAATTATAAATTCGGTCCCAGCAAGATTTTGGATATCACCACCTCCCAAAATTGTTAGAACAGTACACAGGAGAAAAACCGAATCACAAATAGTAAAAATAACAAATATTTCTCCGTACAAAAACGAACTTGAAGCTAATAAAAATAAAAAAATTGAAACTACAAATAAACAAAAAATAAAAAGAAATACCAACATTAACAAGAAGAAAATAAAGAAAAAGAAAAGGCAAGCAATAAAAGAAAAACGGCAGCAAAAACTTAGTTGAAGATTTAACTAGTGAAAGTTCAATAGAAAGTTAATAAGGAAAGGATGAGGATAGTGAAGGTGAAGTAGCTTCTCCAGCTTTAAATGACACATTTTGTCAAATTTGTACACAGCCATGGAAAAATGATAAATTTCCAACAGAATGGATTTCATGTTTCAAATATGAAACCAACTGGGCCCACTTATATTGCTCTAAAACATGTATCTGTTTTTTGTTATTTATGTAAATAAATAATACATTTATATTATGAAATAAAATATTTTTATTAATGAATCTCTAAAAATATTTTTAATAAAAAAATTGAAATTGCCGTATAATGTGGATCACTGCTCCGCTTTACCCGAACTCTGGTCCAAATTACCCGCCATAAAACTAAATTCGGTATTTTTGACTTTTCATAAACTTTTAAAAGAAGTCGGGCCATTTGACTAAGTTAATTTACACAACAATTGAAAGATAGATGTTTTATAATTTATTTTATGCATTTACTTTACAAAATTGACCAAAATAAAGCAGGTAATGCAAAAACTGAAAGTAGTGGTCCACATTACCCGACCATGCTTTACTTTTACGAATTTTAATCATTTCTAGTATGCATTTACAAATATTAGTAATATTACAATGTACTATAAATTTCCTTCTATTTTCCAAGCATTTTCAGGCTTAAATAATTCCTATTCTTTCACTCTTATTATATAATTTTTTAAAATTTTCGAAATATTCATTCCAAAAATATAAAAATTCCAAAATAAAAATGTTAATTAATTGCAGTTGTAGTCTCGGGTAAATATCGGGTAATACAAGGTAATAAAAACTGTCATATTTTTTAGTATAATCACAATTAATTTTTTTTCGATGTTCCAAATTGTGTTTAATGTCATAGTTTAATTTTTATTTAATTTTTTTTTTATTTATTTTTATTTTGATATTTTATTGCTTTTGTATTATAATTATTACCTAATGTTTTTTTTTTTGTTTTTGTTTATTTTTTTATTTTGTACTTTTTTCCTAATTCCGCTTTCGTAATTCCGCTTTTGTACAATATTTTTCTGTTTTTTATACAGATCTCCCCAATCATTCGAGCTAGAAACTACTGTGGCCATTGAAGATCTCTCCGCTAAGAGTCGATAGAAACGAATGTAAAAAAATTATCACCCAGCAAAAGTTTCTGCATAATCAAAGGCTAAAACCAAAAATTCATATCTCAGATGAAACTCTTCATACCTAGATTATATAAAACGGCAAATCAAACAACAAATCGTGGTTTAACGCCATCTGCAAAAGGGCCATTCAAAACAGAAAGGAACTTTTTAAGCGTAAAACCTACGTAAAACCTATTTTTTTTTTTTTTTATTCTTACTTTTTATTTATTCTTTCTGTTTCTGTTTACATCCTTAAAAGGTTTACAAAATTAGATTAACTTAATGATTAAATTGATTTACATGTAAAAATAATAATTTTTATTTGGTTTTCTTTTCTTAATTTACTCTTCTGTATTTAACAAATAATAATTTTATATGTATTTGAATTTCTTTTATATACTAATTGTAAAAAACATATCTAAAAACCAATTAATTTTACGTAAATGAATACAGGAGTCAAATTTAAACAATTACATTTGGAAAATTTAATAAAAAAAAATCAGCTGTCTACACCACAGGACCGACCGCTATTATACAAAAAGCATAATGTTAAATTCCATAAATTTTTTTATTAATTAATTGTAATTAAAACTGTGAAATTCACTGTATGCATAATATATTGCGAAGCCCATTTCTAAACCATTAGTTTGTGAGCGCTTGTTCCTATTAAACATTTTCGAGTGTTTTCATTTGCTCGAAATCCCACAAGCATCTCGAAGTTTTGATGCTTCAGTTATATAAAGCTTACTTACAGATCACGATGTAGGTCACAAAATGTAAAAGTTAAACTAAAGCTGAGTAAATCTATAGTGACATCTAAAATTACTTAAGACTACCTATTCTTTCCGTACGACTTATCATAGTCAAGCCGGTTCCATAAAATATTTTTCGTAAAATGGTAAAGTAATATCCTTCGTCATAGAAACCACATTATAATGAGCATTATTTTGTCCTGGGTTGGTTAAGTAAATAATGATAGGAGCAGTATAATCTACATTGAATGGAGCAATTCCAAAAATTCTGTTATTATTTAGAAATCCTTTTTGTACGACAATTATTTCATTTCTCAAAGCTAGTGCTAGAGCAAATATATATCCTTCATTTCCATATTCTAAATTTTTCGTACACATAAGAATCAATTCTTTTAAAGATCTATTTTCAATAAGATGTTCGCTTATCATTTTTTCAAACCTGCAATGGTACTCTGAAATCGTTTGTACTTTTGAAAGTTAATTTCAAAAGTAATAAATTCTCCATGAGATTTTCCGTGTGAATCGATTAAATAATGCAAATTTCCAATATTAATCGATTTTTTTTTTTAAAGAAATTAGTTCTCGTGCTTTATCTTTCGATTTGGATTTATAGATAATGTTGTAATTAGAAATATCAATTTCGTCCTCATCTCTTAAAAAAGTTTCGGCAAAAATAAGTCACATTTAATGCTCTCTATTTTTGTTCGCAGTGAACAAATATTTTAGTATATTATTTTTATTCCTTTTTCTTTTTCAAAATCATCAACTTTTAAACATATTTGTTTGTCAGTTTTTAATCTACATATTTCATTTATGACAGAATCTTGTTCCGTAATTGACTTCGGACTTTTAAATTTTCCTAAAATATATAAGCCAGATACACTAATTACTTGCAACTTAATGCAACAATACATACAATAGAGGGCGCATGATTATTCTTATTGTGCCAAAATAAATGCAAGTTTGACCTTGATTTTTATGAATTGTTAGGGCTTCAGCAGGTACTAAAGGATATTGTTGTCGAATCACAGGAAACTGAAACTTATATGAAATATTCAAAGAACAGCTTACTTTCATGATCGGTGTTAAATTTGGTAATATTTTTATTCGCTATTTAATTTTTTTGTTTGACTCTTACTTTTCTACCAACTTTATCAAAATGAAAGTCTATCCGTAAGGTACACGGTTCATTTGTATTTGGCGTAAATATAATTAATTGCAGTTCGCCACAACTATCATGTACCATTCTAGACTCAACATCAACATTACTCAAAATCATATATTTAACACCAACTTTTAGACAGAGAGTATGTGATAATCCATTTACTTCACTTATTTTCTTACTTTTAATGGATTTTAAAATCGACTATTTTGTCTTTTCGTCCACTTTGCCTAAAACGAGGTCATTTGCCACTTATTCGTATTCAGTACCATTTATTTTTTTAATCTATCTAATATCGACATCGACATATTTGTTCTCGGCAAATAGTTTATTAGCTTCATCCAGAACTGCATTTTCATTAACTTCCAACTATATTTAGCTATACTTTCTTTTTCTCTGTAGTCCCTATCTGTTCTAACTACTTGGACGTGTATCTAAAAAAAGAGAAAATAAAATTATACTTATAATTATTAAATATTATTTATAAATTACTCTCGTTTCGGCAGATTTTAGAATATTACTTTTATCCCTTAATCTTCGATTCTCAATTCTACTTGTATGCTTCCTTTCATCTTCCGGAAAGTCGTCATCATAAAAAAACATCCCTATGTGGTTATTGTTAGGAATTTTTCAAAAAGAGTGATTTTATATACATTTTAAACTTATTAATCCTTTAAGTTTTTTTTTGAATATTTTATTTTTATTGTTCAACAAATTATTGTTGGTCAATAAGTGGAATTTCTAAAAATTTAGTTTATCGAAGAAAACAACGTACAGAATTTGTTTATCTCTTTTCAATATATTGGTGTTTTTACAGTAATAAGAACCACTAATTTATGTTTTTGGAACATATCGCTAGGTAAAACAAAATTTCAGCTAAATCTCGTTGCAATTTAAATTTTATTTTTCAATTTTTGTTAACTTAATGATTTATAAAATTTTTGAATTTTTATAATTATGTTAAATTAAATAGGTATTTATTTTTTTATGATTATTTATGTGTGTGAATAAAATTTAATAAATATAAACACTTTCTCAAACACGAAGTTATTCATGTATCCCTGTCGCAAACATATTTATGATTTTAAAATGTAAACTTAAAAAATTTTACATTGTCTCATGATCGAAAATTAATTTTACATTGTATTCGGAACACATTTTTGCGGGTTGTTAAATTTATTTTTCGCAGTATCAACCTATGACAGTCCCCTATGTTTATCCCACTCACGTTTTCTTAGTTTCGCTGATGATACAAAAATCAGCAAAACTATAACTTCCACTCATGATTGTGAGTTGTTGCAATATTATCTCGATCAATTTGGTTCATGGTGCAGAAACAACAATCTCGAACTAAATGTTAGCAAATGCCTAATTATGAGCTTTTCAAGCTTACGTGCTAACTCAACAATCAATTATGATTACGTCTTCAACGATCAACCTATTAAAAGAACAGATCGTACTTCTGATTTGGGTACGATGATCCTTGATAGTAGAATAGATTTCAAGAGCCACTACAACTCCATAATAAATACAACATCATAATAACTACAACTTCATAATAAATAAAGCTAACTCAACTCTTGGATTTATTATGCGTTGGTCAAAAAAGTTTTCTGATCCCTATATCATTGAGCCTATTTCGCGTATGTTAAGAGAGACTAACTCAAGGTCTGAGCTCTTCGATATTACCGTTAACAAATTAGTACTGGGAGCCAGACTTTATACGAGCATGTTAAATTCTCGTAGTCTGCATGATTAGTCTGTCATTTGCAATTTAACTTTATGTTAATTTCTTTTTTTTCTTTTTTGCAATGCCAGTTTTTTTTCTTTTTGTTTTTTATACCATAATATCATCACTAACATTAATAAGTAGTGACTAACAGTGATAATGACCAATTAAGTATTAAGTTTTTCTAAAATATCAGCATTTACTAACATACTAATATAATAACATACTAACGCTTGTTATGTAACGCTAAATGAAATAATATAATAACATGTAACGCTAAATGATGACTTTTTCAGTTAATTGTGATAGTTCACTAAATGAACAACATAACTGATGCTTTGGTTTATGAAAATGTCTGATACAATAAATTCTGCATCGAAAAATAAATCAGTTCTTGATTAACATTCTTTCTTATAAAGGAATTCCAGTGATATCTTCGATTACTTCAATGCGTTCTGCTGTGCCCAACCATTGAACAACTCCAGTAGAAATAATTAATAAGTTTTTATTAAAGTTATTGAATAACAAATGGAAAAATTTTTCGACCGCAAATAAATAATTTATATTTAAATGTATTGTTTGTTCTGAAAATGTGGTAAGATTAAAGTATTATTTCATTAGGTTTAAAAGTGCTTTCTACTTTAAATTAATTAATATATTTAAAATACAATTCTTATAAAACTAAACTAAAAACAAACCAAGTAAAAAAAAAAAAAACAACAGTAAAAAGTTTTCTTTACTAATTTTTTTTTTTACATAGGAAATATTAACTTTAAAACAACTCTTCATTCAAAAAACAATCAATATAAAAATTATAAAAGTACAGAAAGAAAAAAAGTTTATAAGAGAGTCTGAAGTAAAAAAAGTTCCCAAGTAGAATTTAAATAATATTTTACATTCATTACAGTTCGGTACATTTCATATAAACTTTTTTATAAGGAGTAAAAAAAAAATCTGAAAAATAAACGCTTAACATATAAAAAAATTAGTATATTCTAGAAATACCTACTGTAGAAGATTCTATACTATAGTGTTGAGATTTTCTTTCAAATTTTTAGACTAAATTTCTGAAAAGAGTTCACGCCCGATTTTCTTCGAAAACTGCTGAAAGATACCTTAAATCAAGTAAGAGATTTCTTTATTGCTTATTAAGACGATGACAAAATAAAGAGCTTAAATAAGGCTATGAAATGAAATATGAAATCTTAAGTAGGGCAACATACTTACGCAAACGTAATACTTTTAACTAGGCAGATATAATATTTCATATAAAATAATCTTGAAAAAAATTACATATTTTAAATGGACAAAATCTTGAATATCTTATTTTTCTCGAAATTCTTACTTATATTTTTATACCAAAATCTTGAATGAAAAAATTTAAAATTTTACCTCAAACATAATAAATATTTCTTTCACGAATTTTGAAAAATTGGTGCTCTGTATTTTATATCTGAATATCAGAAAGATTAAAGATAACATGTAAAGAGGCAAGAAATTTTATTCTAAATGTTCGATCATAAAAACAAACTCACAAAAAGTAGCCAACAAAACTTTTTAAAATAGCTTTAGAATAAAATTTTCAAATTGCTATAGATATTTTTAAATACGAACCCAACATTTGATCATTCGAAATAAGGCTTCCAAGAATTGTTTTAGAGGTGGTTTGTAAATTTCCATAGTTAAGTGGGACTCTTAAAGTGTTCCATCAAGTGAACTAATTTTCCTTTCAACAAAGTTAAAAGAGAATCGGTGTCACATATTTTCGGAAGTTTATCCAATGGTAAATAGAGTTTGTTATATTTTAATAAAATAATAGCTAAATTTTGATTTGTTGAGAAATTGGAAGATTCCTTAAATTAATTTTTAAAGTTATTTCTGGTTCGTTAAAAAGCACAGTTGTTAATTAATTTTTGATTCAGAAAGTTTTCATAATATAATCACATAAACGGTTTGCAATAATGTTTTGCAATATTTTAATAATTCAGTTGCATACTTTTAGGTTAAAATACATAATTTGTATTTTGTAATTGTATGTGATGAAGTCTTGTATTCTATACGACTTGAAATCTTCTAAATATAATTCATAAATAATATTCTCAAATAATCACATTAATACTTGTAGAGAGCAAATTCTTATAGTTTTGATGTTCCTAAACCTAAAGTTCCAGGATTGATAAATTTCTCAAATTTCTATGACTTTATGTTTATAACATTTAATAATACAATAATACACCATATGGCGTACAAAACTGTATTATAGTTAATTTTGAAATTCATTCAAACGCTCACAAACAAGCAAATAAAGCACAGTAAATATGTTGAACGAAAAATATTCACGATATTAATATACTTCATTCGATAATTTCAAAAAATGCTTGGGAATGTTTCATGAAATGACTCTAAATCCAAAATTAGTAAAAAAAAATGTCCCTTTTAAAACCCTAAAAGATTATCAAGTTTTATGGAAACACCATATTTTATGTTCATACAAGTATCCCAGAGTTGACAGACACTCTTACTCGTTTTTAGTTAGGTTATATTTTCTTTGTACTTTGCAAAGAAATATTAAGGTTGTGTGAATCAAAAAATATGTGGGATGTTTTAAGGATGATGATGAAGATTCACACATTGAAGGGCGACGCGAACCAGATAAGGGTTTTACAAAAGAGATGGTAGTGAGGAAAACGTTTGGAAACTCTTCATGATTCTTGCGAAATTAATATAAAAGATCTTATTTTGATTTAGTTATGTATACAGAACAATATTTAATCGAAGGAGATAACATAAACTTCCACACTCAAGGCGATTTACAAGAAACAGGAAATCCTAATGACTAATGCGAATTGTAAATCGAAGATGAAATAAAAGTTCGAACATCTTCTTTAACACTAATACCATCGAGAAGATTATTGTGGAAAAATAATAATCTTCTCGGTCTGGCTATATACCTCTTTCCAGTTTAAGGCAGTATTGTTAAAATCGGTTTAGACAAGAAATGGTAGCTTCCAAAATTTTCAAAAATAGACTAATTGATTTAAGAAAATATACTATGGACTATGTTCATTTCAATAATTCATCACTAGGAAATTGTAGAAAGCCCAGATAATAAGAGACGAAGAAGAAATCGATGTCTTACATTAGCTCACGAATACACACATTATTTCATGGATGAATGGATGATACCATTTACAGGACGATGTCCATGATCATTGAGACAATATTGAATTTTTTACATTGATTGAAATAAATTTTGCGTAATAAAAAATTTAACTAATAATTTAAATATTAATAAGCAAGCGAGTTAAAACAAGCTCTCAAAGTAATGGAAACGAATCAAAAACTGAAGTTTTGGACAAGAATTATTCGTACTTCAACAAAACAAAATTTTAAACAGTAATAGTGAACTAATAAATTTAAATCCTTTCCTCAACAGAAATGATCTTATTCCTCATTCTAGGAAGCAGACTAAAAAATACAGAATTAAATTACAACGAGAATTTTTCTATCATATTACAAGATGAGGGAATATTTTTAAAATTATTAGTTGAAAAAATACATAACCTTCGAATTTCTGCTTATATTGAACATTACAACGCTTTACATTTCAGTATATATCATGCATGATTGTGAAAGCAATACATTTTGAATTAGTAACTTATCTAACTGCCAAAGATTCATAGCCGCTTATTGTCGTTTCTCGCAACGAGGTGGTAAAGTCAATCAGATCAATCATATTATGCAAATGGTACAAAGTATTACTCAGCAAACAAAAATTTACAACTAAACAACAACTTAAATGTTATAACAACGATATTAAAAAAGTTGAGTTATTTTAAAATGAAGGTTAATGTTCAAGTGAATTCCTTCGGGATCCCTACATTTTAATAAAAACTGATGTGTGAAAATAATTAAACTTATTTTGTTATCCTTTTTTTATATTTTGTATTATATTATTATATTATATATTATTATTTTTTTATATCTTACCTTAATGAAAACAGCTCAAAGCCAAAAGAACATCTTAATAAATTTAATGGATATCTTTTTCCAAGTCCAGATGGCACTCCGGAAATAATTATGAGGAACTTTTCTAACATTTTTGACACTCTTTCAATTAATATTTTTCAAATCTTTTTAATTTTAGAAATTTTTTGTACCATATAAGGTCTAAGGATAGTTAAAACATAATCAAAATTGATTTTACAGTATCAAAACATTCTCACAAATAAAAAACTATTCAATCGTTCATATTAAGATTTTGTTTTTCGTGTTTAGAACTTATAAACTTGTTTTTAGAACTTGTAAATCTAACAAAAATTTAATGATTTTCAAGAATTTTATGTCTTTTATGCATTAAAAATTAAATAAAGAAAAAAAATATTTTATTTATATCAATTATTTTAATAACGCTGAAATAATTTCTGTTGTGTATAAACATTTTTATATTGAAAACATATTTAATCGGACTAGACCCATTTAGCACTTTACTCGATTATGTAGAGCTGCAGTTATAGTAAAGCTATTGAAAAAAGTTCAAAAATTATTTCATTACTCTTCTTCATGATGGTAACTACGGACGAAGAAACAAAGTAAAACTAATCAGAATATTTTATTTTGTATTTGAAAATTTGCTGAGAAATGACGATAGAAATTAAATAATTCTTTATCTTCACACGATTCACACAATTAAGCATTTATTGTTATTCACATGTTGGAAAAAAAAATTTTGTGAAATTCTTTTATTTCTTTGAATACAATTTTTTGAAGAAGGTTAAAACAATAGAGTTCAAAAAATGTCTCTAGGACAATAAAAATTGAAAAGTAAATGAGAATGAAAACAATTATTTTTTTTTTTTGCTGGACTAGATTTGAAATTTGTCACTACTCACTACCTGTTAGACAATCACATTTTGAACAAAAGTTAACTATAATGACAAAACAAAAATATTAACTTTTTCTCTATTGCATTCCACAAAACAGTATTTCAAAAAAAAATTTAAATGGAACACTCATTGTCTCAAGCAAGCACAATATTTCACGCTGTAGAGGTGAATCAGAATCAACAGAACTCGAAAATGATAAAAAAAACTACATATTTTTAGCACATTTCAAAAAAAATTTGAAAAAATGTGCTTATTAGTTTCACTCTATCCGTCCGTCCGTCTGTCCGTCGGTTTACAAAACTTCTACACCGTTAAAGATAGACAAAACAAATTTTAACCATGGGTAGGTCTCGTAAAAAAAAATTATTTTGTGGAACAACTTTTTCATGTAGCCCCATCCATCACGGAACTACAGCCCCTCAAACTTTGGAAAAGTCCTATTTTTAAACGCGTATATTTCATGTTCCGCTTAATATATTTTTAATCTAAAAACGCCATTCGACAGAAATTTTCTTTACCTTTATAAATCAATATCAAAATTGTACAGTTTTTTTAAATTTAGTATTTAAATTAACCGTTATGTGAAAACCAAATTTTACATGATTTTTCTACCTTCATAACTCCGGCACGCTTTTAAATAGGGGCTTGAAATTTTGAGGCAGGAAAGAACTTTTAGAATTAGTATAAGTTTGCTCAGAAAATTTTTTTGTACCACCCCCTGTTTATGAGATATTAGGGATCAAAAATTTTAAAATTTGCTATTTTTAAACACATGTACCTTAGGCACTTGTACACATTTTTCTTCGGCAAGACAAAAAAAATGAAACTACAGTAATATATTTTTATGTGTATTAATGGTTTTTCTTAATTGTATAGGGCTCCAAAGTTACAGCCTCCCAAAATTGCAAAAAAGCCCTAGTTTCAGATGTATATATCTCAGGCTCTGCGTAGTAGTTTTACAATCCAAAAACACTAAAAGATCGGAAATTTTCTTACCTCTATAATATCTCTCTACAATATCAAAATTATGCAATATTATGTGATTTGCTATTTGAATTTACCGTTTTCTGAAAACCAAATTTTGAATGATATTTCTTTTTTCATAACTCCGACACAATTTGAGATATGAACCTGAAATTTTGAGACAAGAAACAACTTTTAGAATTAGTATAAGTTTTCTTAGAAAATTTTTTCGTACCGGCCCCTGCTTAAGAACCATTAGGGCTCAAAATTTGCTATTTTTAGGCACCTATAACTAAAGCACCTGTACAAATTTTTCTTCGGCAAGACATACAAATTAAAGCACCAGTAATATGTTTTTATGTGTGTTAACGGTTTTTCTGAGTTATATAGGGTTCCGGACTTATAGCCCCTCAAAATTCCAGAAAAGTCTATTTTCACGTTTTTTCTTATTACATGAAATTTTCAAATTTTTTGTATTACCTAAACAGTTTGTATTACCTTTTGGAAATGTGCGCTTTTAAAAACTGTTGGTTTACATTCTACCTTGTTTCTTAGGTATTTTAATAATTCCGTTAAGTAAGTATACTGTCGTATATAACATATATGAAAATTAATATATATGTATATACATATATTCGTTATTTCTGCACATACTTATATGAGTTGCCTCTTTTTACATTAATATATTATTATATAAAAGTGCATAAATTACCGTGATGAAAAATTACACTTTCTCTAAGGAATATAAATAAATCAAAAAAAAGTAGACAGCTCTAAAAAAATTTTCTTTTAAATAATAATATTCCAGGTAAAAATTCGTAGTACAGAAATTAATTTGGTTAAATACAAAATTTAAATTAAATACAAGTTGATATTTGTAAAATATGATGTTAAAATACTTGATAATAAAACTAATTTCTTTTTTTAATGTATGATATGGTGTAATTAATTATACCAGCTACTATAGTGGTAATGCAGATTAAAACATAACGTACCTGTATAACATACAATATAGCCTTAACATTTTCATTATATAAAATTAATGTTAAAATTGAATTTTTGTGTACTGTTGAAATTTATAGTAAATAAAAGAAAATTGAATTTAAAATTTCATTAATTAATAGGAAGTTCTAATGAGAACTCATATACATATTGGGTTTTCGTTATTATGGAAATTGTATAAAATTGTTTTATAATAGCTACATATAAAATACTATGAAACAAACTGGTTCTGCTAATAGTATGTAAAGAATGAATATTGAAATAATTACAATAATACTTAATAATTAATGCAAACTTACTAATATATTAATATTCCAGGCCGTAAGGTCCAAAATGGAAAATTCTTTGTTTTTTTACGAAATATCTGACTTTACTGTGAAAGATCGAAATTATCTTAGGATATTATAATATTTATTATAATATAGATAGATAGATAATAGATTATCTCCAAAATCAACAAAGATAGAACCTTTGAATTTGCTACAATGGTGTTCTTTCGTGTTTGATTTATATCTCTGAAATTTGAGAGGATTTCGACCATGGGTTCAGATTTTGGAAGCTTCCGAATTAGCAAAAGAACAAACGAGTATATCTCCAAAACCAATAAAAATAAAACCTTTAAAATTGGTACAAGAGTGTTCTGTAATGTTTCCTCTATGTCCCTGAAATTTGAGATGAGTTGGGGTAGCAATTCGGCTAGCTAACACACGCCTCCAAAGGCCTAACAAGCATATCTTCGAAATTAATAATTATAAAAACTTGAAATTTTGTACAAGGGTGTTAAAGCATGCCTACGTCCTTGAAATTCGTGTTGAATAAGGAAGAAAAGGAAGGCAGTTCAAGCAGCTGCCAAAAAACTTATGAATTTTTAATTTAATTGGAATTATTCAGGTGTAGGGTATTAATAAGTCGGTTCTATCGATTGACTTACTGTTACATTTACTTATTTTTTTATTTATTTATATATTTTAGTTTATTTGTTTATTTATTTATATATAATACCAGCCAATATAAATATTTACTGGTATTATAATAATCCTTTGCCTTGTAGGCATTTGGACTTTGACATTTGCAAAAATTTTACAATATTTTATTGTATTACAAAATTTTTCTTAAAACGAAGTGATTGATTATGTTTTTTTCAAATAAAGATGGAAAAATATAAAGAATTTTGGTTTAAGCTAGTGTTATTTTTGTGTTATTTTAGTGTTAACCTAGTTTAATGGTATTCTTGAATAGGCATCAAGAAACCTATAACATCTAAATGTAAAAGGCTTTATCTCACTAACCATACATTCTCTTCTACATCTATAATGGGTTAAACATCATAAATGAGTGTTATGTCAAGGATCTTAGGAACGAAGACGCCCTAAAAGGAAAATATTTTTTGTTGAACAACGTGTAATCAATAGAAAATTTAAAAGTAAAATGTTGGACTTCTCCTGAAGTAAGAAGTTTAAAAGAGTAGTGGATTAGTATCGGAAGTCTGCATTTCATTTGACTTTATTTCATTTGTCTGTATTTCATAATATACAAAAATATATTATATAAATGTTTTGTAAAAGGCGTATAACTTTAATTTTGAATACCCTGCTCCCACATTTTACCATTTTTGGATTTTAAATTTAATTTAATATTTAGTAAGATTTAAGGATTTTGTTATTAGGGGTTCATAGGCGTTCCCACTTTTAATAAGTTTCTTTTAGAAAAATGTCGACCTATTTATAATTTTTCAAACGTGAAAGATATATGTACTTCGTTATACGGTTTGAAAGGCTCTTAATACGACACTGATTTCTTTTTCTTCCAATATCTTCTTTCGTCTAACTTTTCTATATTCTATCAAAATTTCCGAATAACTAAAAAAATTACGAGTCAAATTTTGTATTTCATTACAAATATATGTATACATATAACACATACACATTCATTATTAATTAAATATTAACACTTATAAGATAATTATTATAAATTAATAATTCTCGCAAAAGTTCTTTTCTTATATTAACAGGACATACCTACTTCAAAATTGATATAAAAAGAAAATATAAGTGAAAATCTAATGAAAAACTTTGATATCATTAATATAATCCTGATGTTATTGAAAGTCCTTTACATATATTAGATAGTTATATACTCCGATATATATATTTCATTCCTCTTAATTCTGTTTAAGATTTGTAAATATTTATTACATATACATTTCATATTTTAATGTCTTTTCTATATATATAAAATTGTATCGAAGAATTATTATAGTATGATTTACAAATTAATTATATTACAACAGAAAATACTAAAATCTATGATCAATATAAACTATTTAAAGCAGAAACACTTCAGATTAATAAGATAAAAATCCAAAAATAATGAATAATAATAAGGAAAACAAAATGACTAATATATAATATTGTATATAATGTTATTCATATAGTAGAGATTAAATTTTCTGTTTTCAATTGTACAAAATTATACCATTTTCCTATTAATTTTATAAAAAAAACCAAAAAAAAAGAAAGAACAGAAAAGAAAAGTAAAGAAAATAAAGAAGTCATCAAAAAAAATTAACAAGAACAAAGTTATAAATTTTATTAAAAATATTTTATTGTTTTTATAAGTATATAAATTTACTCGGATTTTCCTTTCTTTTGTTGAAGAGGAACATGGTATTAGAATAACACTGAAGAGGAAGATGTATCTTATGTTTATTGTCAATAAAGAAAGTAACCAAGAATAAGAAAAATAAAAAACAAAAAGAATAATTAAATTAATTTTTGTTCTAAAATATTATTCCTTTATATTTTGTTTTTGTAAAAAGTTGTACCAAAAATGAAGAAATAAATTAATAATTCAATTTATTGTTTTTTTCAAAATATTTAATTTTTTATTTTTTAATATAATTTAATTGAAAAGATATAATTTAAAAAGAAAGAATTAAAATTTAAAACTGAACATAATTGTATAACAATTTCTTTTTTATTTATTTATAAACTAGTCTTTAAATCTCTCAAAAATAAATAAATCCAATCCCAAATTTATAAAAAAGAAGTAAAAGTAACAGTAAGTCGATGCAACCGACTTATTTATACCCTACACCTAAAAAATTCAAATTAAATTAAAAATCCATAAATTATTTTAGTTAGGTATTTAATATAACTAAGCTAAAAAAATTAATGCTTTTACAACCTTTGTACAAAATTTCAGATTTCTATCTTTATTAAATTCGAAAATATGCTTGTTAGGTCTTGGGAAGTGTTTGAAGGCACGCGGACCACCACCCCAATTCATCTCAAATTTTAGAAACATCAACAGGGTAGAACATTCTTATATCAAATTTCAAGTTTATATGTTTATTAATTTCGAAGATATGCTTGTTTGGTCTTAGGAGTTGTGTGGCAGAACAACCATTCTAATTCATCTTAAATTTTGGACAAATCAGAGATTCAGGAAACAACACCCTAGTACCAAATTTGAAGTTTCTATCTTTATTAATTTCGAAGATATTCTTGTTCGGTTTTGGGAGTTGTATGGGAGGTACCCGAACGACCACTCCAATTCATCTCAAATTTTAGACAAATCAGGAATTCAGAAAACAACACCCTAGTACCAAATTTGAAGTTTCTATCTTTATGAATTTCGAATATATGCTTGTTCGGTTTTGGGATTTGTATGGGAGGTACCGGAACGACCACTTCAATTCATCTCAAATTTTAGGCAAATCAGGGATTTAGAAAACAGCACCCTCGTATCAAATTTGAAGTTTCTATCTTTATTAATTTCGAAGATATGCATGTTCGGTTTTGGGAGTTGTATGGGAGGTACTCGAACAGCTCCTCCAATTCATCTCAAATTTTGGACAAATCAGGAATTCAGAAAACAACACCCTAGTACCAAATTTGAAGTTTCTATCTTTATGAATTTCGAATATATGCTTGTTCGGTTTTGGGATTTGTATGGGAGGTACCCGAACAACCACTCCAATTCATCTCAAATTTTGGGGATATGAGGGACTCAGAAAAACACACCCTCGTACAAAATTTTAAGTTTCTATCTTTATTAATTTCGAAAATATGCGTATTAGGTTTTGGGAGTTGTATGGGAGGTACTCGAACGCATGATCCGATTTCGCCCATTTACAATCCCCGCCTTACCTTAGTCATTTTTAACCTACAGTATAAATTTCATCAATATAGCATCATTATTTTTTGAGTTATCGTACGTACGGACGGACGGACGGACGGACATCGCTAAATCGACTCAGGCGGCGATCCTGATTCAATATATATATACATGTCTATATCTAACTCACTTCCTTTTGGTGGTTACAAACACCATACCAAAGTTAATATATCCTATACTTAATGTGTAGGGTATAAAAAAACTGAGCATAAGCAAAAAATGAAAATTATAATGATTTTATAAAATTTAATTTTATATTATATACATAAATGTGGACAGGAAATTACACAGTCTTTCCTGTTCAGGCGGGGCTGTAAATATCATAAGGGGGCATAATCTTACGACATGTGTGGGATTCGAACCCACACTCCCGCACTCCCTCGGTGTTTACAGCTTATTTTATACACTCTTACCCACTAGGCCACGGAGGCCCCTAACATACTTTAATTATGGTTTAGCTTTTTTTTTGAAAAATATTTTTTCAAGATCTTAGACATAAATTAAAAAAAATTAAAAAAAAAAGTTTTCTTTTGAATTGGCTCAGCAATCGAACTCCTGCATTTATATTTTATTTATGGTTTGAAGAAGAATTTTTTGTTTTTGATCTTTAATAAATACTTTCTAAATAAACCATTTCTTTAATAAGAACCCTCTTCATATGTCAGGCGTAGGAAATCTAAAGTGATTTACAAATAAGAAAACAAATTTAAATATTATATACGAGTATAGTATTATTGAGAGTCTTCGGAATAAATTATACGATTTAGAATCTATCATTCATTCCTATGACTTTGACATTCCTATAATAGTACTGACTAAAATATGGTTAATTAAAAAAGAAAATGAATTTTCCAATATAAATGGATATATCCTTCTTATTTATCAAATAGGTCGGAATCATATGGTGGAGTTGCCATATCATATTAACAATGGTATTGATTCTAGTTTCATAGAAGCAATGGGATGTAGTAAAACAAATATATTAATTACAAAACAAACCAATCATAACTTAAATATTATGGATATTAACAAATAACAGATCACACAAGAGGCGTGTGTATTGGATAATATTAGGTGTATTTACAGAGGTCGCACGTGCGCAAGAAAGAGGATATTAGTTAATAAACTACAGCTAGTGTTCATAATTATCTTTGTTACGTCAGTGTAGGGTAGATTTTGCAGATATTTTAGTGCGTTTGCAATTGGTTGCATTATTGGTAAATAAAAATAAATGGCGTCAGAAAACATATAAGTAAAAAATTAAAGTTTTATATACTTAAATTTAAATAAATAAATATAAATAATGTATAAAAATAGAATGTATATAAAAATATGTAATGTATAAAAATATGTAGAAGAAAAAAAAGCTATTCTCTGCTGGGTTGTTTTACAAGAAATGAAAAAAGAAATTAACTTCGCATTTAAAACGAAGCTAATGAGGATGAAAGACGTCATCAAGAATACATCGAAGTAGAAAATAATAAACTTAGACTAGAAGATAAAAAAATAAATAAAAAAATTTTCTAAGTTCTAAATATTTTATATCTGATATTTTTAATATTTAATTGTTCATTTTTGTTTCTTGTTAACTTAATTTTATTTTTATTTTATGTTAATTTATTTCTCGTGATATGAATCTTATACTGTGACACTTTGAACTTTTAAGTCAATTAGAATTTATATATTATATCTTTGTTTGCATATGTTTTTTTTAATTTATTAAATATGTTCTGATGTCTGTTATTACCGATAATTTTTTTTTTTTGATCCTCGATTTATACAAAAAAAAAAAAATTTCAGTTGTGCTCAGCTGATGATGATGCTAATTGCATTGAAATGCATTCTGTTGAATTAGAAGAATATTAAATAAAATAAAATATGTTTGTTTTTATTTTGATTTTGAATTTTTAATATTTTTTTAAAAAAATTTAGTAAGACCATAATTGGTGATCAAAATAAAAAATTATAATATCTTAACACAAATTATATATTATTTGGTCTTACGTTATAAGTTCAAATTATTATTATTAGACAAAAAGAATAACGTATTATTCTAAATCTAGCTCTCAAAGAGGAAAAGTGTGGAATTGCAAGCTAGCGGAATATAAATAAGAGAAAAACACATTAATTAGTTAATAAAAGAAGAATATAAAAATTTAAGCATATAATAAAATTGTATAATAAAGATTACACGAATTAGGATACTACAGTCACGCCTTCCATACATAACATTGCCATTACCGAATACAAATTTGGGTAACTGCACTAATATTGAATTATAAGATCACCTACGAGAAGTACAAATACAAAATTAAGAAGTACCTGTTATACTGCTACATACAAAAGTAAAATACTGCATACTAGATACATATATACACATAATAAGTATACTTGAAGTGTGTGTTAGAAATATATCAGTGGAAGATGCGAGTTGCATACTAGTTCTTGAAACCTTGCATGAGATATATATATATTTATACTATACTAGTAAAGAAGCCAGTTATACGACGGGTAAAATTAAAAAAATGTACCTTTTGTGAAAGTTTTCTCAGTTTTATGAACAATTTAATTTTAGTAAATTTATTCAAATATATACATATGTATTATGTTTAGGTGTTGATAAATGTAAAATTTATTGCTAAAGTGTTTTAAATAATAAAAAATCGAGATGTTGAGAAATCTGATGTTGAAAAGTAGTTTCTTTCAAAAATTTTATAAAAATTAAATTTTTAAACTTTTCTTATTCAAAATTTATTTTCTGTTTTCCGCACCACCCAAGAGGTAAAGAAAAAGGTGCGTTTTTTTTATTGTGGTTTCCCCAATAGGCCTATTCCACATATTACAGTAAAAATGGGTTACAAAAACTTTGGAAACTTCGTGTTCTGTAATGTATTAGTGAAAAAACTGTAGCTAAGTAAAGTTTAGGTATTAGTCAAAACTTCCGTATGTACAACATTTTTTGTACATAATTTATTGGAGTTAGGAACTAATTTGCCTTGTTTCGTTCCTTCACTAATTTTTATTTTAATATCTTCAGATCGCCGTACGTTGGAAATAGCTACATAGAGTTGTCCATATCTGAATACAACATTAGGCAAGTAAATTTCTACCTTTTGCAAAGTCTGTCCTTGGGCCATGAAAAGGCTAATTTCCTTGGTCATAAAAAAGGCTAATTTAACGGGAGGTCCTTGGTCATAGAAAAGGCTAATTTAACGGGAAATTGTCGCCGTCTGAGAGTAAATGGTAATTCTGTAGTAGATGGAGCTAAATCTATTCTAGAAATAAATACTGTGTAGCCTATAGCTGTACCAATTAGAGCTTCCGCGATTATTAAATTAGATTTTAAAATTTTTACAGCTAATCGAGTTTCATTACAAAGACCGCGTTTTGCATTTAGATTCCTAAGTAGTATTATTATACTTTCAACTTTCAGACTTAGTTTATGTAGAGACATTCAATTTAGGCAGCAGCTATTTAAAAACTCTACAGAATAATTCTCTACATCGTTTCCACTGGAATTGTCAATAGATTCTGTACTTAAGTAAGTTACTACATTTCCGTCTAAAATATTTAAAACTCGTTCGATAATTATATCAATGTCAAGATTTTTTGGAGAAAGTATTGCCATTTTTGAAGTATAATCATTCTATTACTATTAGTTTAGACTATCTCCAAAAATTTTTTTTATGATGCAACAATTGCAAATTATATTTGCAGGAATTTCAATTAGGTTTAATAAGTCATTCGTTAAATCACCATCTCCCAACTTTATTAGCTATTCACTGAATGACGAATCTAGTGTTCTAACGTTTTGGTTTAATTTTAAGTGTTCAAAGCAGCCCCAAAAGTTGCCGTATTTTAGGCACGAATTTATTATTACTGATTGGTTTTTATGGCGTAAAACCGGTAATATTTGACCGAAATCTCCACCTAGAATTATAATTGAGACGATTAGTTTCAGTTTTAATATACGCATTAAAATATTGTTGAGTCAATTTTCCCGCAGAGATAAAAGGATTAAAACTATTTCGTACTGAAAATCTAAACCCATAGGATTGCAATTGGGAAACACGTGTCGTAGAGTTATGAGTCGAAATGTTACGTAAAGAAATTGGTCTTCTTTGAAGAGGAATATGGATTCCCAAACTTTGATCACCAAAAGGGAAAAATAAAGGATATATTAGTAGTTGTAGATTCGGGTCTAAAATATTAATTCTTTGTGTCTATCGGTTATTTGTACAAGTTTGGTTTGCACGACAATGGATTAATAGGTCACGCTCTAAAGGCGGTTCCCCATTACCATCTTGAAAAATTGCTACTACCTCATTACTTTTTGCAGCATTATAACGGCGAATATCGGACTCATGATTTTGAACAATTGCCATGCTAACTTTAGTTGGTTCAACACCATTTAATTCTGCATCACGGATGCATTCTTGTTTAACTTCGTAAAGCAATTTGCAAGCTTCAACAAACGGATTGTGGTCATGCATAAATTTACTTAGTTTCCTTATCAACATTGAACTGCATTGATCATTTTGTATTAACCTTTGATTTGAAGCCTCATCCGGGTCTAAAATGTATAACTGAGCAAACTTCCGCTGATCTTTGTTTATTGGATGCAACGCTCCTGCTCGATGGTAAATTTGCCAATTTATATGGAAACAATATGGACCATTCCCAGAACGGCTATGTTCTCGCCCATTGATGCGAATGCAAGAGCGCTCTTTATTGATCTTACATATTGCATAAAGTTTTTTGAACATGAATTTTGCCCTTTCATTAATTTTTCAATAAGAGGAGTACCCGCACCACAATTATGTGCATTGATATTTGCCTCTAAAATTCCATTCAAATGTGAAATAGCCATATTTCGGAATTGTATATTTCGGTGACGGTTTTCAATAGATGTTGCGACCGATATTGCTCAATACGTTCAACTGTCATATTTCCATTACGGTTTTGCGACTGATGTAATTGAACGCGTTCAAATATCACATTTTCATGACGATTTTGCAACTGCTGTAATTGAACGCGTTCGACTGTCATATTTTCATGACGATTTTGCAACTGATGTAATTGAACGCATTCAACTACCATATTTTCATGACGGTTTTGCAACTGATGTAGTTGATTGCGTTCTGCTGTCATATTTTCGTGACAGTTTTGCGACCAATGTAAATCAACGGGTTCGACTGTCATACTTTCATCCCGATTTGTAACTGACATATTTTCATGCCGATTTTGATAGTGATGTCGTTCAACTTGTTCGTTCGACCTGTTTAATCGACTTTGTTCAATCTGTTGGGGAGTCATATTTATTGTAAGTTGTCGAAGACGATTATGTTCTCTTTGTGATGCAGTAAAATTTAATCGTCGAATTCGTTCCCTTTCAGCTCTTTGTATCTTATTTATTTATTTCATTGCCGCAGCTTCCTCGACTGTCCGTTTTGGAAGCATGTTTTGTAGTATTTAGGTATAAAAAAAATTAGTGAATTCAAGTGAACTCAAGTGAATTTTAATTAAAGTCAAAAGTTCAGGTTAGTCAAATTTGAAAACGTAGAAAACTTTTTGAAGAAAAATTGTTGTAGAAAAACTTATTTAAAATTTCTTAATTTCTTATTTATTTAAAATTTAAAATTTTTTCCAAAAACAAATTACTTTTTATAAATATATTTATGTATTATTAAATAACTAATAAATTATTATTTAATAAATAACTTTTTATTTAATTTCCTTAATTGTCTCTTGTAAATTTCTTTATCAGCTTCAAGCTTTTTTTATCCAACCAATAGTAAATAATATTTTGCCTATAGAAACAAAAATTTTCGCTTACAAAAAAATATAGTATCAAACTTTATAATTTTGAATTTGAAACTATACTGATCTGATGCACTTACCTACATTTTTTTTTACATTACATTGCTATTTACACCCGTACGATAAGGATCGGGTATATTAAAATTGCTTCTCTGTTTGTGACACCTCGAAATAAGCTAGCTACATAGATATACCTTCAAAGGTATGGATCGGATCAGAATCAAATTCTAAGTCGATTAAGCTTCGTTCGTCCGTCCGTCCGTCTATCCGCCAGCAAGATAACTCAAAAACTAAGAAAGCTAGAGTCTTGAAATTAACACAAAATATTCTTACAACAATTTGTAGGTTTCCTATTTTTTTTGGTTGAGATCCGACCAAAATTTCGGGTAGCTCTCGAACATCTTACTTTTAGATTTCCACATTTTTTTTGAAATAGCGCCATGAAATTTTAACTGATGATAAATATCATAAAAATATTAATTTTATTAACAAATTTTTTCTGTAGCCCCATCCGTTATGGAACTATTGCTCCTCAAAAGTTCGAAAAAGTCCTATATTTAAATTGTTATAACACAAGTTTTATAAGGCATATCTTCAATTTGAAAATGCCAAACGAGTACTGCTTTTTATTATTTACCGTTATGCGAAACTCAAATTTGGCTAAATTCTTGATTCCTTCTATCTTGCAAACGGTTTAAGTTAGAAACTTCAAATTTTGAGAGAAGTTAGGTCTTTGAAAATAAGTGTCTGGAAAGTGTCAAACTTTGACAAGAACTTTGAACAGACGTAAAATTTTTAAGCGGAAAATATAAAAATTATAAAAATTTCAAATAAAAAAAAAAAAATTATTTTAAAATATACAAATTTAATTCATAAAATAAAAAATAAAATTTAATTCATAAAAATTACACCAAAAAAAATATAACATTAATATCACTTGGTCATAATTGAATCACATAATCACGTTGAAAGCGAAAAAATGGCAAAGCAATGTTGGAAATGTAAAAAAAATTTTTATGGCAAAGCCAAAGGTATTCAATGTAGTCTGTGTCGTAATTTTTATCATGTTAGATGTGAAGCCGTGGCAGAAGAGGTAGTTTCAGCAGTCGAAGCTGGATTTGCTACATGGAAGTGTAAAAACTGCCCCAACAATTTAAATGAGTCATTCATAATAGTAGGTGACAATGACTTAGCTGCTGGGCCTCAATTTACAAATGAAGCTTCAAGGGAAGATAAAATCACCGATCTTTCCTTCATATCTCCTAATGAATGCTCGGTTAACATACTGGCCTCTGTCGTCAATCAGCTGGTATCAGGGGTTAAAGAATTTAGTCATACGCTTGACTTCCTCAGTAATCGAATTGATGAATTGGTAAAAATAAATGAGAAGTCTCAAGAAGAAAATGCTAAGCTGAAAGAAAGTGTAAATAACGCTGAAATAAAATCAAATCTGATGGATAAAAGATTAAATTATCTAGAACAACTGTTGAATGAGAAGCAGCAAACAACTAATAAAAACAACATAGTTATAGCAGAACTTCCATTCAATTTAACTAATCCAACGGAGGTAGTTCTGAAACTATGTAAGCATCTGCATGCGAACATCACCGAGCAAGATATAAACTCTGTAACCAAACTGCAGCCTAAAATAAACGAAAAAAATAAATTAAACGTTAACACAAATCTATACCTTTTGGAACTGAAAACAGATGCCGCAAAAGTTGAGTTAATGAGCAAGAAGAGAAGCACTGGACATGTTTTCACATCAGATATAAGTTTAGTCGATAAAGGTAACCACAACATATTTTTTCGAGAACACCTTACTCAGCTACAAGCCAAACTCTATTACGAAGCTCGCCAAATTAAAATCACCAACGAATGCAAGTACCTATGGATTAAAAACAACACTATCCACATTAGGAAAACAGATTCTTCAAAGGTTTTTAAAATTAAAAACTATAATGACATTGTATATACTAAAAACAATATCACAAACTAAATTTATTACAATTTTTAATTTAATTTTATATTTAGTATTATTCTATTCAACTTTATTAACTTCCTTAAAAAATTTTATTCAATCAAATCAAAAATATTATCTTACAATTACTAATTTCGTTACCAAAAACACTTCAAATTTTAAATTACATTCATTGAAAAACTCTTTTAATATTACTAACCTTACATACAATTTGTCATTAAAACAAAAACAAAATTTTATATATACTAATTTCGTATCCAAACACTTTAAATTTAATTTATACAAAATTATTTTTTCTATTACTAACCTAAGACTAAGCTTTTTATTTATTTATTATAAATCTACATATAATTTTAACACCTATAATATATGTATATATGTGTGTAAAAGTATGTACTTATTATACATTTTTACATATTCAATGAACCAACTAAAAATTTATAAATTAAAACTCCAAATATTATTAATTATTATTATTAATCTAGTCTCCACCCTTATTAAGTTACAATTAAACACAAAACTTTTTAAATTATTTACACTTAACATGCATAAATTCTTACTGAAAATTATTAAAAAATTAGTTAAATTAAAAGAAAACTCCCAAATTATTAAAACCATATATGTATATATCTTTGCTACATTATAACACATTTCCTTTTAATTTTAATTTTTCGCTTTTTATAAAAAAGAAAAACATTTTCAAAAACAATTTTTATATTTTAATTTTTTTTGACTTCAATGTTTACTTTTTACTTAAACATAATTTATACAAAAAAATTTTCTCTATTACTAACCTAGGACTAAGCTTTTTATTTATTTACATGCATAAACTTTTATTGAAATTTATTAACAAGAACATTTTTAAAAACCATTTTTATTTTTAAAATTTTTTTTGATTTTAATTTTTACTTTCTATTTAAACTTAAAAAAGAATATATACATATTATCAAATTATTTAAATATCTTTTATGCACATCAACGTACTTATATTATTATTTAATATTTAAAACGACACGGGCACATGTTTTTGATAATGATACTAGTTTACTACGTCAAAAAGTGCACTTCAACAACAACAACAAAAAAAAAAGAGAAAGAAGATAAAATTAAATATGACTTTGATAAGAGATTTCTCTAGTATCTATTGTAGCTATGAATGGGAAAATACTATTGTCGCGTACCACAATAATGACTTTTAATATACATGAAAATATTAAAGTTAATTATTTTACAGGGCTGCGTAAAAGTGTTATGCTGAATTACAAATATAATTTTAATATATTATACCTAAATATTCAGCCTTAGGAATAAATTAAGTAGTTTCAAAAAGTATTAAGTAAGTTTCATGTAGTAATTTTAACAGAAATTTGGCTCCTAAAGCATGAAAATCAATTTTATAATCTTCCAGGGTTTTCGGCGTATTTTTCTAATCGTGAAGTATGGTGGAGCAGCAATATATGTATCTAATAATTTAGTTAGTAATTTAATTTTTGAAGAAAATTTTAACTCTTCAAATATGCTTATAGTAAAACTACCCGAACAAAATATTAATATAATGTGTTTTTATAGAGCACATCAAACCAAATTAAATGAGTTTGTTGAGTGAGTTATGAGTTAAATTAGACGAGATAACTGCTATCTATAAGAATTCTTTGGTCCTAGGTGATTTTAATATAAACTTGTTAAATAAAAATAATACGGAGGTTAAAAATTATTTGAACACTCTACTATGTAATGGTTATAAAGTTTATAACAACATTAACGAAAATTTCGCAACTAGAATAGGTACAACCACGAGAACAATTATTGACCATTTTCTTGCGGACTTAATTGATTACAATTATAACGTACATGTCTCCGAGTCATGCCTATCAGATCATCATCTGCTCTTTGTAAGTACAAATTTAAAATCTATGAAACAAACAAGTAATTTAAAAAAAACTATTTTAGACTACGATAAACTTTCTAGTGATAGATTTTGGAGTGATTTAGAAATATTCGATACAATTGATAAATTCATAGAAGTACTTTCAAGTAAAATTCAAAAATATACTAAAATTATTTCTCAACATAACCGAAAAAGAAAGCATGAGTGGATTAACGACGATATTATTCGTAATATCAAAATTCGTGATTCCTTCTTTAAATACAAGAAAAAGTACCCCAACGATGAAAAAATCAAAGAACGCTATCTAAAATATAAAGAGTTAGACGCAGTGAAATAAAACAAGCCAAACAGAATTTTTGCAATAAGATAATATCAAATGATCCCAATAATAGTAGAAAATTATGGGATCTATACAAAAGAATTATGTACAACAAAAGCATTTTTGATACAACATCTAGTTTAAATGAAATACAATTTAATAATGCCATTATAAATAACCCTCGACAAATTGCAAACACAATGAACACATACTTTATTAATGTAACAAATTCTTTAAATATATGAAGAGATTCCATTGATGAAAACTATTTAGGCTCTTTTCAAAAAATAATTCATAATAGTTTTAGCTTATCTCCTACAAGCATAGATGAAGTTCAAAAAACAATTGACACAATTAAGTTAGGATCGGCTACTGGATATGATAATATTTCATCGAAAGTTTTAAAAAAATACTCTAACAAAATTAGTCCGCTCATGGTAAAATTCATTAACTCTGCCTTTGGATCTGGGCACTTCCCTGATGCCCTAAAAATTGCCACAGGTACACCGATACATAAAGCAAACGATAAATCAGATCCTTCGAACTATAGGCTAATTTCAGTATTAAATTCAATTTCAAAAATATTCGAAAAAATTATCAAAACAAGACTAACACATTTCATAAACGCTAATGGCATTTTGCATAAAGATCAGTACGGTTTTGAGGATAACTCAAACACGGCTGCCGCTTGTTTAGCTTTGTCGGATTTTATAACAAAAAGCATGGATAAGAAAAAATATACAGCTTGCTTATTTATAGATCTACAAAAAGCATTTGATTGCGTCGACCATGATATACTTATTTTTAAATTATCACAATTGGAATTTAGTGAAACTCAGTTAAACCTGTTCAGATCTTACTTATCTAATAGGAAGCAACAAACTCGCTGCAATGGCATCAAAAGGAACATGGAACTTGTAAAAAAAGGCGCTCCCCAAGGGTCGATTTTAGGTCCTGATCTGTTTAAAATTTATATAGATGATATAGCAAGGCTAAATTTAAAAGGACTCTTACAGCTCTTTGCCGATGATGCTGTCATTAAATATTCCACAGACACCGAAATAGAGTTAAGAGAGGCTATACAAAACGATCTATGTAATATAGAAGAGTGGTTAGACAAAAATAAAATGTCCTTAAATATTAAAAAAAGTAAAATTCTTATTTTCGACAACAAAATCCTCAATTTCCACAATATCAAATATAAAAATAATAATATTAATATAGTAAAAAATTTCAATTATCTAATTTTAATTATCTAGATTCTAGACAGTAAACTTACATGGCAAGAACATATAGACCATGTCATAAAAAAAATCACTCCATACGTTTTTATATTAAAAAGACTACGAAAATACTTCGATAGAAACACATTATTCATCATATATTCGTCATACATTGTTTCTAATTTAACTTACTTAAACCCACTTTGGAGTAATGCGTCACAAACGCATATTAAACGAGGAAGAATACAGTTGCCTTTGTCAACTCTTAGATACCCGTACGAAGCGTTAGTATGTTCACAGCCTGTCACTTTGCTTACAATATTATTTTTTTAATATTTTAGTATTTTAAAATAATTTGGGTGAATTTTATAATTTCTAGAATTATGGGTTGAACATATATTCAAACTATATGTTTATACATTCTTCAAAAGCAGATTTTAACCTTCCACATAACGATTATCAATCCAAAACTTTTGCAAATATTCTATAGTACCATTTAATACTAAGCGGTAAATGTATATTAAATTTACTTAGTACAAAATATTAAATATAATTTTAAATATTATATTATATTATATTTAAATATTCCATTGACAGAATAATTTCTTATAAGTACAATAAAATACATATACGTATGTAAATACGGTGCTATATAATATACATCTATACTCTTATCATTCATTCACTAGTGACATATAGGATATGTAAATAAACATGATATTATATAAGTATGTATATATATCAATATCATATAAATAAAAATTCTTCAAGCAACCGTTATGTTGTTTATTTATTTAAATTTTTTTGTACTATGCATCATATCCTCAACAATTTCAAATTATCGAGTAAAACAAAATGCAAAAAATTCGTTAAAGAAATTTGTTAGAAAATTTGAAAAAATCAAGTAACACTTTCGTCAATTATAAAGTAACCCTATATTATTAAAAAAAGTTGTTAACAGAAATAAGAGTATAATGTTGAAGCTTTCATTTTTGTGTATTACTTCAAAAAAATTTTAACAGGTGTTCAAGTTACAGGTGTTTAAAAATAGGAAATTTTCAGTTTTTGACCCCTTACAGCTCCTAAACGGGGAGCGATACAAAAAAAATTTCTGAAATGACTCATACTTATTTTCAAAGATCTAACTTCTGTCAAAATTTCAAGTTTCCAACTTTAACCGTTTAGAAGATATAAGGGTTAAAGGATTTTGCAAAATTTGAGTTTCGCATAACGGTAAATTAAGACACCGTATGCCACAAATATATATTTATTGTATATATACTTTTAAAGCTAATAAAAGTAGTAATCGTTTAGCGTTTTCAAAATGAAGATATACTTTATACAACTTGTGCTATAACAATTTAAATATAGAGCTTTTTTGAACCTTTGGGGAGCTGTAGCTCCGTAACGGGTGGGGCTACAAAAAAAAGTTATTAAAAATAAAATTAATATTTTTGTTAGATCTATCAGTAGTTAAAATTTCATAGCTCTATTTCAAAAAAAATGTCGGGATCTAAAAGTTAGGTGTTCGAGAGCTAAGTTTTGGTCCAAACTCAACCAAAAAAAATAGGGAACCTACAAATTACTCCCAGAATATTTTGTGTAAATTTCAAGATTCTAGCTTTCTTAGTTTTTGAGTTAGCGTGCTGACGGACGGACGGACGGACATGGCTCAAAAATCTTAGAATTTTTTTCTGATCCGATCCATACCTTTGAAGGTATATCTAGCTCGCTTATTTCGAGGTGTTACAAACGGAGGAGTAATTTTATTATACCCGATCCTATTGTACGGGTATAAACAGCAAAAAAAAAATAATAATATAAAAAAAAAAAAAGGGAAGTTAAATAATAATGCAAAATAGTTTAGCTATATGTAATAATAACTTGTTTTAAAAGTTACAATGTTAATTGGTATACAATCAAAATGTATAAAATGAGTAAAAAATAATGTAAAAAAAAAAAAAAAAAAAAAAGATAGATAAAACAAACCGTTTAGAATATAAAATTTGAAATCGTTACATAATATTGAAATACTAGATTTAGATTTAGATAAATTTTGAATATTGAATCTTAAATTAATTTTTCTTTTCGTTTTTTTAACACGTCTGTGTATTCTAAAAAAAATTATTAGACCACACAGCTGTTTTTGCTAAGTTCTGTAAGAAATTATATAAATGTCAATTTTCAATTTCTAGAATTAAACTATGTTGAATTTATAAAAAAAAAAAATAGTAAATAAAGAAAAAAAAAAAAAAAAAAGTATAAGTCATTTCAAAACATATTTCTGTATCGCCCTCCGTTTCGGAGCTGTATGGGGTCAAAAACTAAAAAATTCCTTTGTTTTAGGCACCTGTCCAAATTTTTTTGAAGTAATATAGGGTTACCTTGAAATGGCGAAAGTGTGACTTCATTTTTCTAAATTTTTCTAACAAATTTTTTTAACCTATTTTTTTTTACTCGATGAGAGGAGTGAAGTAAAATAATTAAAGGAGTAAAGTAAAGTCTTTTTTTTTTACTCGTACAAAAAATATTAAATAAATAAAAAATATAACGGTTGCTTGAAGAATTTATATTTATATGATATTACTTGTATAATTGATGTTTATTTACATATCGTATATGTCACTGATGAATGAATGATATATAATACATATGTATAGTATAAATTATTATACATTTGCCGCTTTGTATTAAATGGTAGTATAGCATATTTGGAAAAGTTTTGAATTGATAATCGTTATGTGGAAGGTTAAGAAGGCTATGAACATACTAATGATTCGTACGGGTATCTGAGATTTGACAAAGGCAACTGTATTCTTCCTCATTTTTTTTAATATTAAATAAATTTTTTAATTTTAATAATACATACAGTTTACTTAAAAAATAGAAATTTATTACCTATAGGACTTTCTGAATTTTTTTTGTTCGTTTATGTTTACCGTTCATTCATATGCATACCTAAACATTATTGTTGCTTTTAATTGATATTATGTTACTTTAAAATAAAAAATAATAATCTATAACTAATACCCATAAACTCTTTCATATATCGATATTATTAACTAGCAAGCATAAGGGATAGCATAAAATTAAGAATTAATTGAAAATTGGGATTTTATATTTAAATTGCGCTCCTTTAAAAGCTTTGGTTTTACGCACTACTTTGTTTTTTTATTTCTCTTCGCAATATTACATTTGCATTTCTTCTTTTTTCTATTTTTCTGTTATCAACGTTAAGGACTTTTTTAATAATTTTATTATTATTTGAGAAATGGATGTGTTTTACGGTTTCTTATTGAAAATACTTAAAAACAATCAAAGTAGCCTTTCGTATAGTTCTGTTCGCAGCATTACTTTTTTTTTCATAAACATTTAACATAAGAATAGGGCACCCTAAACAGCAGGAGCAGCCTGTCTTTTATTATATTTTGATATACATTGATTTTTGTTGCACATGAGAAGGTTGCATGCTAAAAATGGCATTTAACAAAAAATCAAAATATTTAAACACAATGGCGGAAGAAGCAAAAAATAAGAAAAATAGAAACACTAAAAAACCTCCATGTAAAAAATGCAACAAGAAGGTAACTAGCGAAGACAATGCTCTATTATGCGATGGCTATTGTAACAAATGGATGCAAACTAAATGTGCAGGAATCAGGGATGCTAAGTGGCAAAACCCAACACCATAATGAATATGACGAAACTAACCAGAATCGGAACAGCGGATACGAAAACAAATTTAAGAAGATAAATGAGTAACTAGGAGAAATTAACAAAAAATTAAAACAATGTAATAACAAGTAATAGCAGCACACACACGAATAACATAATCTAAGCGACTATGGTTGAAGTGCTAAAAGCAAATAACACGGAATCTAGACACTGAAAATAACAATTCGCAAAAACAGTAATGAATCCGAAAAATTAGCAGACATTCAAAATAGCAAGGAAAATAATAAAGCAGAAGATATCCCCATCTAATCTAAAAACACCAATAAACATGCTGAAAAACATAAAAAAAAAGTAGGAATAATTATCAGACCGAATAATGAAACAAACAACGAAAAATTGAAAAAGGGGATAGAAAAGGCACTGAGTCCAAACTATAAAGTGAACGACACAAGGCAACTGAACCCAAGGATTAATATAGTGGGAGCCAGAACGACCTACACAACGGAAGAATTTAAAAGAGAATTAACGAGCCTAAAACATCAGTTTACAGAGGAAGATGAATTAAGGGTAGCACTCACAAAAGATGATGGTAAAACAAATAAGTGGACCCATTATATTGAAGTAGCGGGGAATACATTTGAGAAGATGATTAACAAAAACATAAACATTGAAAACTGGGAAATTTACTACGTGAAGGAAGATATAAATGCGCTACAGTGCTACAAGTGTCTAGGATTCAACCAAAAAGCGGCGGAATATAGAAAAAATTGAAATGTGCAAAATATGCGAACGAACATGAAACTAAGGAGTCTAACAATCTAGCAGTAAGATGCATAAACTGTATATCATTTAACAAATACCAGAAGAAAGAAAATACACAGTGCACAAAACATAAGGCGACCAGAATTCACTGCCCATTAATACGCAAACATATTGAGACGAAAAGAGAGAAAATATACTAAAAATACTATAAACTTCATGATGATTGAGAAGATTAAGCTAATGTATGTAAATGCAAGGAGCATAAGAGGTAAGCTAGATGAACTAGAAGCAGAAAGCAAGTATCATAATAAACGAAACTTTAATATTTTCCCATGAGACTAAATACTATAACTTGACAGGATATAAGGCAGTGTTCAACTACAGGGTTATAAACTGAGGAGAAGGAACAGCAATATTTATAAGTAACAACACAAGATATGTAATAAGAGAGATTAGAAATAAATTCAACATAATTACAATAGAGGTATATGTACCAACAATGAAACATCAAGATGCTAAAGGCATACAAGGTACACCATTCGGAAGATGCGGAATACACGAGCCATTTAGAGGATCTATTGAACAAATATGGAAACTTACTAATGATTACAAATATAAACATTGACCTTTTAAGGCAAACACATTCAGTCCCGAACTATATAAAGATGATCCAGTTAAATGGGATACAAATTATAAATAAAATTGAACAGAAGGAAGCCACACGAGTAACGGAAACATCAAGCACCATCATCAACCATGCAATCACGAACATAGGAAACGGTACGATCAAAGCGACATGTAACTGCACCAAAATCCCACATTTGATCATAAAATTATATATGTAAGACTAAGGGGAGTTAAGGCTATAAAAGACAAGATGGCAAAAATAGAAATCGAATATCTAAATATAGATTGATTCAAAGATAGTTTAAGTAACATGCAGGCAAATACTCACAGGAATAGGTGGATTAACAAAGCTGATACAAAGAGCGAAAAGCTCCAAAACAAATATCAGGACAATAAGAACTAGAAATAGTTGCTGGATCAGATATGAACTTCTAAGTGCAATGAAAAAAAGGGATAAAATTTACAATAATCTAAAACGTAACAAAATGAAATTTTAAGAAGAGAATTCAAAAAATAAAAAACGAAGTAACAAAAACGATTAGAGCTGCTAAACAAGAGCATTACAATAAGGAGTTAATAATTAACTAAAGCAGGTAAAAAGCTAAAGAAGATATTCAAAACAATAAACTCAGTTATTAACAACTCGGGGGAGCAAAAAAATAAAAAAATAGCCGACAAACTAAGAATAGATTGTAGAAAAACCAAAAATGAGAAGATAATACTAGACGGTCTTAATACACATTTTGCGAAAATAAGAACTAAACTAACCGAAAACAGCAGAAGAATAATCCCATCCAACAACCAATGCAACAGGAGCACCATATTCCTATATCCAACAAATGTAGCTGAAATAGTTAGCATAATCAACAACGTAAAAAATACAAATTCAACGTAAAACAACAAAAATACAACGTAAAAAATACAACTTGGCAAAATATTAACAACGAACACCGGGGTGCCGCATATTTCTGTACTGGGGCCCCCGTTGTACTTATTGTACATAAGAAATATGAAGAATACAATGATCAAAGGTAAATACGTCATATTTGCGGATGACACATTTATATTATATAAGGGAAAAACAGTAAATGAATTGGAAGCAAATGCAAACCAGGACTTGATGCTTTTCATCAAATAGAGATTGGACAACCAGCTAACATAAAACGCTAACAAAACAAAATTCATGCTATTTAAACCGAGAAGATCAGAGGACTCATAACCAAAATTATAATCCGAATATCAAAATAGATGATAATCGATACTGTTGGAGGAAAAACTCAACTGGAAAATACATATTGATAGGTTCTGCAAAAATAATATATTTCCGTCCTGGAGTTGTAGCTAAAGTTTTCAAAGATCTAAACGTTCACAATCCTACAGGTCTCCCAATAGTACGGCAAAAAGTGTCTACAGCCCGGCTGGACCACTAAGTAGGCTATTCTATTACTCCTACACTTCAGATACTTACCCATCCTCATGGAAAATAACTATGACCAACCTATTCCTAAAATGTGTGATCAGAGCAATTCCTCAAACTATAGACCAACTACTTTTACTTAGTACTGTCAAAGATTATAGAGTTATAATAAACTTCCATCTCCAAAAGTATCTAGAGAACAACGGTCTCATAAATGATTGCTAATACGGCTTTAGTTCAAAAAGGTCAGCAGATGACCTTTCTGACTGAAAAATTGAACCGTTATTTGAAAAAATATGGTGAAACAAATATAGTCGAACTAGATATCTCAAGAGCCTTTGACCGCGTTTGGCACGCCGCGCTGTTGAAAAAACTTTAAGCATTTGGTCTAAGTAAAACTTTCATGGAACAACCCCATTTTTGCGGTCAAAAGTAAGAAATACTTTACATCTTCTGATCTGCTTCTAATATGCAAACGTACATTCGGCCTATGCAAACGTACATTCGGCCAAAACTTGAATATAACTCTCACATCTTCGCTGGCGCTGCACTTCTCTACAATTTCTAAATAAGATTCAAAAAAGATCTATTAAAATCATTAATGATTTTGAAATTATAAAAGAATTAACGTTTTGAAGTCATCGCTGAAAAGTAGGAGCTACTGGCTAAATTAAAAGTATCATGCCCAATCTTCAACCAATCCGGCTTAGTACACGCAGAGTAGCTCTTCCCCATATTCATGTAGTGGAGCCTACTAGAACTAGAATAACGAAAATAGGAACTCATTATTAGCTCCGAGTCGTCATATAAATTACGAAGTTCAAGGAGTCAGTCAACTTGCATCTGCTGCCGGGTTTTATCACCATTATAATACACTTATAATACTTTATAATACTTATAAAACTTTATAATACTTATAAAAATTTTCAGGTTAAAGTTTCCCAGAAGTTTCTTAGAGATTGTCTGAGCCGCGATTTGTCACTCCTATGCTCTTTGATTTTTAGTGCTTCTCTTATTTTATTTTTATTTATGCTGCAAAAAGGTTCCGGGAAATTTTAGTGAATTTCTAACAAAACTTATAAAATAAATTAAAACTTGTTATCTTTTTGTGTAATAAAAGTTTTGAAAATTAATTACACACACCTTTATTTTTTACAAAAAATACCTATGATACATTCAAAAATATATTAAAAAACATTCTTAGGTTGTTATAAACTTTTTTAAAATATTTTAAAACATCTTCCCACTACAAGAAAAATAAAAACAAAAATAAAAATAAAAACAAAAATATTAAAATAAAATAATATTAATTTCAAGGATCTTACCACAAATTATAGACTTACAAAATAGAAATAACAATTAACAGAATATTTTTTTTTTATTTTCAGATCTACTTTTACTTTTTTACCTATAAATTCGTAAGTTTATAGGTAAAAAAGGTTTTTTTATGCTTTTAAAATATCCTTATTATTGCTAGAAATAAATTACTTCTAAATGAAAGATTTCTATAGTAATACGATTTAATAATGAATTTTTGTATATAAATAAATCCTGAAACCAAAATCCTTTAAGAAAATAAAGATATATCTACTTATTCCCTATTCAGGATTAAATAAAATTGCTTGCAAGCCACAAACATTAAATCAAATAAAAGTAGATATATAGAACCAATGTCAAAAGTTTGAAAGAAAGGAAGGTTTTTTTTTATGATTGAACAGATTGAACTGAAAATAAAAATTTGAAGAAGAAAAAGGAAAGGAAATATTCGAAGAAGTTAAGATAAAAATCCTTCATATATTTTTAGAAAGAGAATTAATATGTATATGTGGTTCTTAAAATCATTTGAAGCAAAAAATAATTTTAAGTAACTTATATTATCAAAAATGGAATATAGTAATATCTTTAGTACCCGGAAATAATACCCCAGAAAATAAAGCCGAATCCCTTCAATGGCGACCTGAAATCAAGAATTTTGAAAATTCGGCTTTATTACCACTTTAAAAAGGAAATAAAGTTCTTATTTACGTTGTCCAAATAGTTCGTGTTTTTTTTATATTGACATCAGTGGTATATGTGACATTTCTATTGAAATATGTATAAATAACTAAAACATAATTATCGGGGATTTATGAGTTGCATACAAAATCAGAAAAGCTTTTTTCCAGAGCAAATGTATAAATGTTCCGTACTTCAAAATGTGTTTATATATTGAAAACCAATCTAGTTCCTTTAGATCTGGTTCGCATTCATGGGGCTGATCATATATATATATATATATTGAAACTTTATGTTTATACATTCTTCAAAAGCAGATTCTAACCTTCCACATAACGGTTATCAATCCAAAACTTTTCCAAATATGTTCTAGTACCATTTAAGCAGCAAATGTATAATAATTTATACTATACGATACATATGTATAAATATCATTCATTCATCAGTGACATATACGATATGTAAATAAACATGAGTTATATAAATATGTATACTAATTTCATATAAATATAAATTCTTCAAGTAACCGTTATATTTTTTATTTATTTAATTTTTTTTGTACTCAGCATCATTCTCAACAATTTCAAATTATCGAGTAAAAAAAAATGCAAACAAATCGTTAAAAAAACTTTTTAGAAAAATTTAGAAAAATAAAGTCACACTTTCTTTATTATTAAGAAAAGTTGTTAATAGAAATAAAAATATAATGTTGCAAGTCACAGGTGTTTAAAAATAAGGAATTTTTAGTTTTTGACGCCATACAGCTCCGAAACGGGAGGCGATATAAAAATATTTTCTGAAATCACTCATTTTCAGAGACCTAACTTTTCTCAAAATTTCAAGTTTCTAACTTAAACCGTTTGGAAGATACAAGGAGTCAAGAATTTTCCAAAATTTGAGTTTCGCATAACGGTAAATTAAGACATCGATATATATTTATTGTCTATATATTTTTAAAGCTAATAAAAGCAGTAATCGTTTGGAGTTTTCAAATTGGAGATATACCTTATACAACTTGTGTTATAACAATTTAAATATAGAGCTTTTTCGAACTCGAACTTCAACCAAAAAAAAATAGGGAACCTACAAATTGTTGTAAGAATATTTTGTGTTAATTTCAAGACTCTGACTAGCTTTATTAGTTTTTGAGTTATCTTGCTGACGGACGGACGAACGGACAAAGCTAAATTGACTTAGAATTTGATTGTGATCCGATCCATACCTTTGAAGGTATATCTAGCTAGCTTATTTCGAGGTGTTACAAACGGAGGAGCAATTTTAATATACCCGATCCTTATTGTACGGGTATAAATATGTACTTGTTGAAAATATTCGAAATTTATAGTCGGTTACAAAATTAATGTTATACAGTTGTTATAATTATTACTGTAGTAATAATTATAAAGTATAATTATTATTTTTTAGATTTAACAATCCGGAAATTGGCTTTTATTTTGAAAAATATTATTAAGTAATGCAGAGTAGTGGGTCACTATTATGCAATTTTACGTTAACAAACAAAAAATTAAAAATAACATGGCTAATAGTAATGCGAATGTGAACCAGGACCTTTACAAGCTCTGTGATCTACAAGTTACCAATAGGCTGAAGGCTTTGTGCTGCAATGAATTTTGCAACAGATGGATATATAGCTACTTTGCTAGTATAAGCGATCCGAAATACAATAAAATAAAAGCTCCAGGTGATCTGGTTGGGTGAGCAATGCAGGAACTCACTTAACAAAGTAAGGAAATTGAGGGCGAACGGGATTGAACCTATGATTCACAAAAAAGATACGCTATTGGAGGTAAAATTCAAAAGTATAAACGAGCAACTTAGCCAATTAATAATAAAATAAACGGCTTGACTAGCAACAAAGCCACTTCATTAAATATATTTCATTGTTGTTCTATTTTAGCAAAATAAAATATACAGTAAATGATATCTCTGACGTAGTTGCTAACTGCATAAATACAATCCTAGAATAAGAGAAATGTCTGCATGCTTGTAAAGATTCCTTTACCATACCGCTTCCTAAAGGTGGGAAAAAAGGAAGAAGTTTCAACTTATAGGCCGATTACACTTATTAATACCTTGGCAAAAATTGTTGAAAAAGTAATAAACAAAAGACTAAAAAATTTCATAAATGAGACAATTGGATTGTACAAACACCAATATGGCTTCCAGAAGAGCACACGCACAGCCGGCAACTACGGAAGTCATCAGGTACATTATGGAGAAAATAGAAAAAGGGTTTTACGTAGCAACAATTTTTGTTGATCTCCAGAAAGCGTTTCATAGGTTCACTAATTAACTAAAATATTAACTAATTGTACCCACTGAATGTCCTAATCCAAATTCATCCACACTAATCGACCACGCTATCACAGATTTAGAACGTATAATAAAATTTGATACAAAGATTGAAAACTGCCACATTTCAGATCATGAATACATGCTAATTGGTATAAATAAAATACTTCTAAATATAAGGAATTATGTAAACACGAAAATACAGGAATTAAATATAAGGGATTCCGCAGTGATATCTTACACTCACTATCTCTTAATTCGGTCAGTAATATTTCAGATTTAATACACATAATTCAATCTGAGAAAGTAAAAAACATGCATAAAAAAATTATACGTAGCAGAGGTAATAAGTGGATGACGAGAGAAATCATATCAGAATTAAAAATAAGAAGAAACTTATACAACATATGCAAACAAGATATGCAAAATGAGAGTAAACTATTACAATATAAGAAACAAAAACAAAAGGTAAAGAAATTGATTAAGGTTGCCATCACAAATTACAATTGTTCTAAAATTGAAAAAGCTGGCTCTAATAGTCGAAAGCTATGGCGGCATATAAATACTTCTTTAAGGAACACCAAGGCGGAAAATAAAGTTAAGGAAATAATTGAAATAACAGATAATGGCAGCCCTAATTCAGAAGTAGCAGACAAATTTAATGATTTCTTAACGTCAATTGGTGAAAAGCTTGCAAGTTGTATACCACAGGTTCCCATAATAAACAACTCTGTTAACACTAGGTCAATATTCTTATATCCAACAAATTCAATGGAAATTGAGGAGGTAATAAAAACATTGAATCCGAAAGCGGCACCTGGTTGGGATGGAATATCTATAAAAGATTTAGTACAAATAGCAGATATAATAGCGCCTATAATTGCAAAGGATATTAATGAAACTACATTTACTACAGGAGAGTTCCACCAATGTTTAAAAAAAACAACTATCATACCACTTCATAAATCGGATTGCAAAAATGATATAAATAACTATAGGCCCATCTCAATTTTAAATTCTATAAGTAAAATTTATGAAAAAATTATTGCTATGAGAATTAACAACTTTATAAATAAAACTGTAGGGTTTGACCCAAATCAATTTGGATTTCTAGAAAACAGTTCTACAGAAATAGCAGTTACGGAAACAATGAATTACATTTACGAATCTTTGGACAAAGGACTATATGTTGCCACTGTTTTCAAAGATCTTAAAAAGGCATTCGGTACTGTGGACCATAATAAATTATTAGATATAATGAATGTACTAGGGATAAGGGGTATTGCAAATAAAGTTATAAAAAATTATCTATTCAATCGTGAAATTTACTCAAAAGTAAACGATAAAATAAGTTCTCCTAAAATATTAAAATATGGGGTGCCGCAGGGCTCCATATTAGGTCCACTTTTATATATAATGTATATAAATAATTTACAAAAAGCAGATATTGATTCTAAATATACAATTTATGCAGATGACACTTCATTAACTTTCAAAGCTTAATTGGATGATCTACATAGGAAAATGAATAAAGAACTACAAAATTATTTCAAGTGGGTATGTGGTAATTCGCTAACTCTAAACGCTAAAAAAACCAAATACATTATATTTAAAAAAAAAAGTAAATTTATCGATAATACTGTCTCCTTCAATATGAAAATAAATAATATTTCTATAGAAAAGGTTAAAGCAATAAAATATTTGGGACTAATCATTGATGAAGATCTAAAATGGGAACAACACATAACCGAATTAAAAAAAAACTGTATGCTTTATCAATAGGAATTAAGAGGATGGGTTGGTTAGGCACGAAAACGATAAACCTAGTCTACAACTCTCACATTCTTTCACAAATTAGATACGGAATAACTACTTTGATGCAATGCAACAAAACTTTATTGAATAGCATATGCAGATGTTTGAATAAAACACTAAAAAATATATTTCATATACCGCATAGAACACCTACAACTCTAGTGTACAATATTACAAAAAAATTGAATATCACACAAATAGCTAATTTGGAAATATGCAAACTAATATATAAAATAAAAAACAAACTAATAAAAACTAATTTATTTATTTATATAACAGGGGAGATTCACACCAATACATAACAAGAGGGTAATTTCAATTATTAATTCCGGAAATACATACTTACCTAAGACATAATTCCACTATAGTTAAAGGCATCCGTTTATTTAATGATCTTCCAGCAGAAATTAAGAATGCTGCTAATGTAAAAATCTTCACTATGAAATTGATGAAAGTATACTCCAACCAGACATAAAAATACATAAAAATAAAAATATATAAATGTAAATAAATAACTAATATTAAAGTATATTTATAAAGATTATGAATTAATAACTATATTAAAAATAAAATAAATATTGCGATTTCTACAATAAATACCTGATATACAAATAATAACTACAATATCAATTACAATAAATACAAATACTCATATCACAAATAATTTAGTCATACATATCTTATATAAAACAATAACACTTGATAATTTAATATAAAACAATTATACTTGATAATTTAATATATAAATTTAATTAACACTTGATAATTGAATATATATATTTTTTCCTTATAATTAATCAGGAAAACAAATTAATCACCCCAACACAAATTATAGTAATTTTAAAAATTACTACACATAATTTCTCGGGGACTATAACGTACAATCAATGGCGTATACCGGTAATGTGTGAAAAGATGTCTACATTCCATACTGGGATTTTCCACGTGTTTTTGTTAACTTAGTGAATGAAAAAGGCGTTGTATGTCAAAGCTAACTCAACAAACAACAGTCCACACTAGTAAAAGCACCACTCAACACAGGTTGCCGTTTTGGCGTGAACATATTACTACATATACATGCTTTTCTTTCTCTATTATAATAATTATTCTAAATATGATAATCAATTAAGCGTGTAGGCAATATTTTCAAGATTGTAAATTCAATAATTAGATTTTATATACCCCACCATAATCCAAATTTTCTAATTCCAATTTTCCCAATTATCCTTCCCACATCCCTATCACCAAAACCAAACTGTACATTTGTATTAAAGATTCCATCCTAAAGTTTGGTTTTAAAAGAGGGCTGATTTTGGTTGGTTAGAGTCCAACACTACCCTCAAGAAGCACGTGCAGTTCCTCTTGGTGACTTTCGAGTTTTCCACCAACCCTCGTTAAAAAAAAAGAAAAAAAAAGGCGCGGACGAAACTATTATATCTAATTTTTAACAATCACTTTTTTTCATCCTCTCTGAATGAACAGGACCTTTTGATGTTGGTAATTTTTTAAAGTTTACAGCCTATTTTATGGTATTCTTGATTTTTTTCGTGTGTTTATATAAAAATATATGGTTTGTTTATTTTTTTGTGAACCTCTTCATTTGTTCGAATCTGTTCATTCTGTACAGTATGAATCAATTTTAAACTTTTTAATTTGTATCACTTAGGTTTATACAATATTAATTATCTTGATGCAACGCAGTTTTGTTAAAAAAAAAAACACTTCCAATAATTTTTCTTGCAATTAAATTCTGTTTTATACATGTGCAGAATTTAAGCTTACACTTCCTTTGTTATAATACGCCATAGAAAAATCACTCGTCCTGGTGAGCCCATCTTTCTAATTACTTACATCAATAAAATGCAACATTTACTATATTTGAAATCAAAGATAGTTAATTGTACAAATTTGCAAAAACAGCAAAATGAAATGATTTTGTTGCATATTCCGATTATATAAAATAGAGTGGTTTTTAGTGTTTTAGTATACTCATTTTTTATTAAGAATTAATAATAACGGCTCATATTATAAGACATAATTTTTTCTTAATTAAGGTAATGTAATCCTAGTCCAGGCAAAACTAAAGAAAAATTTCTAGACTGGTTGGGATGTCAAAATAATCGAATCATTATAGCAAAATCCTTTGATAATAGCCTTAAACTATAATCCCATAAATGAAACCGAATAGAACCAATACTTAAGATCAATTCAATAAATATATACAAAATGAAAAACTAAAAATCTCGTAATCTTTTATCAATTCAATATTATAATATGTATAAAAGTTACCATAAGCTTATGGTCACTTCTTTCAAAGTGTGTATACATTGAAATCTACATTAAATTATATTAGATGCTATTACTATTAATGATTAGATCTGTATATTTATGCCAATCTTAAAAAAGAAATTCTCTTGTACAGAAAATTCAGATTTAGCTTAATTTATCTCAATTATTTTTAAATGATGTTTTATTGTTTTTGTTTTTTTTTTGTGAAGGACTTTTATAGACGATTCATTGGACACTGGAATAAAGAAAAAAAATGAGTTCGTATTTTAATACAAGAAATAATTTATAATACAAAAATAATGCATGTTTCAAGAATGCATATACGAAGACTCTTGAATTGAATAGACCCTTAAGACATAATACGAAAAATAAGATAATTCCAGATAAGTCTCTTTCAAGAGCTATCTGATTGAATAATGTGTTTAACAAATGAAAACAGTTTAAATCTTGTAAAAACTATTTAATCTTAATTTTAATGAAATAATTTTCGTACTTTTGAATTAATTAATAAAATTTTTGTTTTCTGCTTTATTTTGGTGTTGAAATAAAGTCAAAATTAAAAAGAAATAAGATCAAAAATCAATCAAACTGTTTGGCTTTATTTCAATACCGCCTCTGAAATAAAACCGAATTCAAAAACTTTTTGTATTCAGCTAATACTGAACTATATTTGGAACTTCTTGTATATAAATATTCTGGAAAAGGGGAATACGCTGATTTTGAATCAAACTCTAAAATCCATCGTAATTCAGAATCTCAAATCTCACGTATAAATACATATAAATATTCTGGAAAAAGCATAACAACCTTATTTTGAATCGGATTCGGATTTGACGTCCGTTACAAAGTTAACCTAATGAGTCAGAAATCGCAGCCTCATAAATCCCTAAGCGACCCACAAATTGCGATATAAGTCCGACAAATTGCGTGGAACTGGGACTTATGACACGTTGCCGCATTTAATATCGAAAAATAATTACTACTGAAAAATAATTAAAACTTTAAATAAATAATAATGAATAGTAAGAGAAAATTGAAATTTATCACCTGTTAAAAATATTTCCGACTTTATTTCGTTTTAATTATGGCTTATTTGTTTTTTTTTTTTAAATGAAATAAAGACGAAAACAAAAACATTATGAATTCGGTTCTATTTCAAAAGTGTTTTGAAATAAAGCCAAAAAAGTAATTTTTAGCTTTATTTCATTCGGCTTTATTTCAGGTAACCATTCTGCTTATTGAACATTTCCACTGATATTACTTTCTATATGTGACACACAGAAAAATATGTGGTTTTGTTTTTAAACACATTTGAACAGCTTTATCTGAAACGTCATAAATACTAATTGACCTTCCCGCCCTTCTTCAAGAATAATTTGTTTGTTTCGACATTTTTTACAGTATGTTAAACTTAGGGAAGAACACTCTGTATATCTGGAAATCTTGCAATCCTTTTAAGAATTAAATTGAAAATCTTAACTGCATGGCTGATTATAGGGCCATATTAAGAGTGTTTTAGTGAGAAATATTAAACGTTATTATTGCATAAAACATTGAATACAACAGGGAGTAGCTACTTAAAATGAATATATCTTAGTTTACTTAAAGTGATATAAAATCTAAGGTAAAGAATTTCTGAAAAGCCATTTCTCCTTTAGACTTATTATGATACCGATAATAAAATTTAACACACGTCTATCAGATGCTTTCATGATAGTTAAATAAGAAAAATCTGAAATTATAATTATTGGTTTAGTATTTAATAGATAAACCGAACTTATGAGCATGGAAAATTTAATATCATTTGCATCAGTGCAAAATCCAAAAAGAAAAATATTCCAATAATCTTAAATAAATGTAGATGGGGCGGAATGTGCTAATAAATCTAAAGGGAAAACTAATAATTCAATGATTTTCAGAGAATTTGAAAAAAAAAAAAAATTTTAAATTAAAAATATAATAGCATTTTGTAACTCAATAATAAATTCATTTTAATTACAAATGAATTTAAACGTTTATACATTATTCGGTAACATAAAAACATGTCAGACCATAACATAAAAAAATTTCATATTTTTGCCAATCAATTTTATTTTTTGAATGGATGAAAAGGAATTAAACGATTTGATCAATTTTATATTGCAATTATTTTTATGAAATAAAAACTATGCCTAGTTCTTCATATCATTTATATAATTGGTATAAAATAAAAATACTTTAAACTAATTAAGTAAATAATATTACAAAGTTTAATATAACATACAAAATTTTACAAAGTTCATATTACAATGTTGAATAAAACATACAGAACGTAATGGAAAAAATATTTTGAAATTAATATATTCTGTAAATTATCTCAAAAAGTATATTATATGAAGATACAAAACACCAGAGAAGAGAATCGAGAAAAAAGAAAATTGCATTACAATGGTAATTACAAATTATTTAAAACGTTTTGTAAAATCAATATGAAATTTTTATTTTGTACATTTGACAGAGTGTATCCTTTCTCCTTTACTTTTGTATTCTATTTTGTAATAAAATTTATAAAATTTTGTTTTTGTTTGTTGTTTTGTTTTAGGTTTATTTTTAACATCTATAGATCTCTTCTATAGATCTTACGAACATCTATAGATCTTACGAATAGAAAATATACAAACTACCATTAAAAAAAAAAACAACAAGTAAAAATTGTTGCTGAATTCTTAAAATAAAAACTAAACGTCAACAACAACAAAAATGCGTCCTATCAAAATTGGCAATTCGAATTCGTAACGAAAGTACGTCGCGTATTTCGGTTATTTCTATATAAAAAAAACAGATATGAAAGAATTTTGACAGACGTTGTATGTACTTTACGTTGCACGTTGCAATTTAGGTTCGGCACTAAATCAATTTAGAAAATAAAAAATTTATAATTTATTTTATTAATTAGTATGCGTCTGAATGTTAATGGAGATGGATTCACGTCAATTATTCTGATGAAGTTTTTTTTTTTAACCATAATTTATGAAAGAGATACATTGTCCTGTATTTTTGTTAATAAAATTCCAAAATTTATTTTTCTAAATAAATGTTTTAATTTTTCTAACCAGAATTATAAAGGGTCTTTCATTTCATTTAATTGAGTTTTCAAAAGTAGGCGCCTGTGTAACACTCTTCAAACATTAAACGCACCCATATTATATGTCATTTTGGTTTGCCATTTATAAAAATGGAGTCGTATACATTACAACAAAGTGTTGAAATTATTGAATTATTTTATGAAAATGGTCGTTCTGTAAGAAATGTATTTCCCAAATTACGCGATGTTTATGGTCGACATAATCGTCCAACTGAGCAACAAATTGGTAATATTGTGCAGAAATTTCAAGAAACTGGTGCAGCACAAGATCGAGAAAGACATCAGTATGGTCGTGCCGGTCGTTCACAAGAAAATATTGATGCTGTGAGTATTAGCGTTACAACTGACCCCACCATGTCAATTTCCCGACTTTCAATTGACACAAGAATTGCTGCCACAAGATCATTCCATAAGTCTGGACTTTGCCAATTGGATACTGGAACAAGACGACGATTTATCAAAAAAAAATCATCTTTTCGGATGAAGCACATTATGAGATCGGTGGCTACGTTAATAAACACAACTGCCGTATTTGGGAAGAAAAGCCTCGCGTGATCCAAGAAAAGCCAATGCATCCAAAAAGAGTCACTGTTTGATGTGCATTGTGGTCTGGTGGTGTGGTTGGTCCGTACTTTTTCGAAAACGATGCTGGAAGAGCCATAACCGTTAACGATACCAGATATCACGACATTATCACAATTTTTTATGGCCAAAACTATAAAATATTGATACTGAGGACATGTGGTTTCAACAAGATGGGACTACGTGTCATACAACCAGAGAAACGCTGCAATTACTACATACAAAGTTTCCAGGCTGGGCTATTTTCAGATTCGGTGACGTGAATTTGCTTTCAAGATCCTCCGATTTGACACCGTTCTCTTTGACTTCTTTCTCTAGGGCTGTCTGAAAGGGCAGGTCTACAAGGATAATCCTCGAAACGTTAAAGCATTGAAAGGAGAAATTGTTCGAGTTATTGGTGAGATAGAGCCGAAACTATGCCAGAATAAAATTTTGATAAAAGAATCAGGTACTGTAAAGGTCACATGGGATATATCATTTTCAGAGTAGAAATGGCAAACATTGTACTTCAAAAATAAATAAATAATTATTCCAGTTTCAATTTAAATTCTATGTCTTTTAATTATTTACTTTTGAAAACTCAATTTGAAAGACCCTATAATTAAACATAGGAGAATGGGGAAAAATACTACGCGAATATCTGATAGAATAATCAGCATTGCTTGAATTATTAAAAATTAATTTGTTTCTCCAATCGATTTCATACCATTACTTCACAAATAAATAATTTATAGAAAAATGCTAGGAAATCTACTGCACTTTTAGCATTTCAACAGGCTGTAAAGATTTTGTAGTCTTACTAATATTTATAACATATGATTTTTGTTTTAAATGAATTATTGGTATTTGTCATATAGAAAATAAATTAAGTCGTAATAGTATATTTACTATATTTATATATGTTTTTAATATTCCTATATTTTTATTTAATTTAAAAGTGTAGATTTAATAAATTATTTATTTATTTTATAAAATGAAACACTCAATTATTTGAACTTTTTAAAAGTTTTTAAGCAAATGAATACATACAATGTACATATTTAATATATACTATATATTTATATTCCATTAATTTTTTATCCGATGAATTATACACAGAAAGAGAAATGATATATTTCCGTATAAATCTATACAACTTTATGGAAAATGAGTTGTGAACAGGTTTTTTTTTTTTTTTTTACTGAAGAAAGTCCTTTTTCACTTTATACTGCATTGGTATTAAGATATTATTTTCCCTATAATTCTGATTATCATAATGTCAAATATGTCATCATGTTATTCTTTATGTTAACAAAAATTAAAAATTTAACAAAAAAAAAAAATTTAATTTTTAAAAATGAAGATAGCAAAATATTATTTTTAAATTTACAATAACTCGGCTCCATTATATCTTGTATAGAATTGTTTAATTTTTCAATTTATTTTTTTCAAGTAAATATGAATTGATTCGTTATATATATATATATATTTGTTATATTATATTCGTTGAATTGATTCGGTTATACGGATACTTTATTGTTGCTTTACAATCAATATCAGTAAATTTTTACTATAATTAAAATTTACACTATAATTTTTTATTTAAAATAAGAAAGATTAAAAAGATGTATAGTTTTTTAAAAATCTTACAATATTAATTGTTGAATAGATTTATAAATTTAATTATTTATTTAAATAACATATTGAAACGGCAAAACATAAGATTGGTAACAAAAAACAATCCAAAAACCAAAAATGTTTTAGCGGATTATAAAGACAAAAGAAGTAGTGTGGAAAATTCGGGAGTTTACGAAGTAAAATGTAATAATTGCAATATGAAATACAATTTTTTAAAAATCGAAAAATTGTTTTGTTGGTGTAATTAACATGTTAGAATATGTTTTTTTTTTTATTTAATTCATACAATATTGTATGGAAGCTAAATTAATAAAAGTTTTTAAAAAAAGAAGAAATAATTATAAAACGTGTGTACGTATATATGTATGTATGTACATTAAAATAGATTTATTTTAAATTAGAATATATAGATTTAGGGTTTTTTATTTAGGTTAGACTTTAGGGGTTTAGGTTAATATTTATTAATTTTTATTTTTAGCACATTTCCAAAAAAATTTTGAAAAAATGTGCTTATTAGTTTCACTCTGTCCGTCCGTCCGTCCGTCCGTCTGTTTACAAAACTTCTACACCGTTAAAGATAGAGAAAAAAAATTTTAACCATAGGTAGGTCTCATAAAAAAAATAATTTTGTGGAACAACTTTTTCATGTAGCCCCCCCCATTACGGAGCTACAGCCCCTCAAACTTTGAAAAAGCCCTATTTTTAAATGCATATATCTTATGTTCTGTTTAAGATTTTTTCAATCTGAAAACGTCATTCGACAAGTATTTCTTTTATATTTGTAAATTAATATCAAAATTATACAATTTTTTTAAATTTAGTATTTAAATTTACCGTTATGTGAAAACCAAATTTTGCATGATTTTTCTACTTTCATAACTCCGGCACGCTTCTAGATAGAAGCTTGAAATTTTGAAGCAAGAAAGAACTTTTAGAATTAGTATAAGTTTGCTCAGAAAATTTTTTCGGACCACCCCATGTTTATGAGCTATTCGGGCTTAAAAATTGACAATTTGCTATTTTTAACTTAGGAACCTGTACACATTTTACTTCTGCAAGATATAAAAATTAAAGCTACAATAATATATTTTTACGTGTGTTAAAGGTTTATTTTAATTGTAAAGGGTTCCAAAGTTGCAGCTCTTCAAAATTGCGAAAAAGCCCCATTTTCAGATGTATATATCTCGGGCTCTGCGTAATCTAAAACCGCCAGAAGATCGAAAATTTTATTATCTATATAAAAAAATATCAAAATTATGTAATATTTTGTAATTTACTATTTAAATTTACCGTTATGTGAAAACCACATTTTGCATGAAATTTCTTTTTTCATAACTCCGGCAGCCCTCCTTTAGATAGGAAACTGAAATTTTGAGACAAAAAAGAACTTTTAGAATTAGTATAAGTTTTTATAAATTTTTTGGTAACACCCCCTCTTTAAGAGTTATTACGCCTCAAAAATTGAAAATTTGCTATTTTTAGACACCTGTAACTTAGGCACCTGTACAAATTTTTCTTCGGCAAGACATGAAAATTAAAGGTTCAGTAATATATTTTTACGTGTGTCAACGGCTTTTCTTAGTTATATAGGATTCCGGACTTACAGCTCCTCAAAATTTCAAAAATGTCCTATTTTCACATTTTTTCGTATTACATGAAATTTTCAAATTTTTGTGTAAGTCACACTTCTAAACAGTTTGTATTGAGTTTTGGAAATGTGCGCTTTTAAAAACCGTTGGTTTACATTCTACCTTGTTTATTTTTATTTTTATTTGTATGTAATATGTGCATATAATTATTAGTAAAGAACATAGTATTTTAGCATATGCGTTTAAAATTTTAATTTTTAATCTAGTTTAAAACCGGTTTATTTTGAAAATGCAAGCTTTGCTTTCGAAAATTGCAATTAAATAAAATAAAAAATTCTAAACGAAAATAATAGTATCTATTTTCTTGGTTAATTAACTCAAAAAATTTTAATAAAATTTTTTTAATTTAAATGTATATATTTTTTTGTGTGCGTCATCGTTGTTCTAGAAAATTTTTTTAATATAAAATTAAAAAGTTTTTTAAAGAGCTAACTATATAAGGATTTAAGATTATTTTTTAATTTTTGTAATGGAAATTTGAAGATTTTATAAAATGATATCTAAACAAGGTAGAATGTAAATCAACGGTTTTTAAAAACACACATTTCCCAAATACAATACAAACTGTTTAGAATTGTGGCTTGCACGAAAATTTTAAAACTTAAAAAATAAAATTTAAGAAATTTCCGGAAGTCCGGAACCCTTTATAAATAAGAAAAACCATTAACACACGTAAAAATATATTACATAAGCTTTAATTTTTATGGCTTGCCGAAGAAAAATAAACGGGGGGTGGCGCAAAAAAAATTTCTAAGAAAACTTATACTAATTTTAAAAGTTCTTTGTGCCCTCAAAATTTCAGATTCCTATCTAAAGGCGTGCCGGAGTTATGAAAAAAGAAATTTCATGCAAAATGTGATTTTCACATAACGGTAAATTTAAATAGTAAATTACAAAATATTGTATAATTTTAATATTGCTTTATGTAGATAATAAAATTTTATTGTAAATTTATATATTATAATATTGCTTTATGTAGATTTTCGGTCTTTTGGCGGTTTTAGATTCCACAACTAGATATATACATTTGAAAATGGGGCTATTTCGCAATTTTGAAGAGCTGTAACTCTGGAACCCTACATAACTAAAATAAACCTTTAACACACGTTAAAATATATTACTGCAGCTTTAATTTTTATATGTTTCCGAAGCAAAATGTGTACAAGTTCCTAAGTTACAGATGTTTAAAAATAGCAAATTTTCAATTTTTGAGCCCTAATAGCTCAACAGGAGGTGGCCCAAAAAAAATTTTCTGAGCAAACTTATACTTATTCTAAAAGTTCTTTCTTGCCTCAAAATTTCAAGCCTCTATCTAAAAGCTGCTGGAGTTATGAAAGTAGAAAAATCATGCAAAATTTGCATTTCACATAACGGTAAATTTAAATACTAAATTTAAAAAAATTGTATAATTTTGATATTAATTTACAAAGTTAAAAAAAATACCTGTCGAATGACTTTTTCAGATTGAAAAAATCTTAAGCAGAACATAAGATATATGCATTTAAAAATAAGGCTTTTTCAAAGTTTGAGGGGCTGTAGCTCCGTAATGGATGGGGCTACATGAAAAAGTTGTTCCACAAAATTAATTTTTTTATGCGACCTACCCATGGTTAAAATTTCTTTTCTCTATCTTTAACGGTGCAGAAATTTTGTAAACACACGTACAGACGGAAGGACGGACAGAGTGAAACTAATAAGCACATTTATTCAAATTTTTTTTTGAAATGTGCAAAAAATAAGTGGTATGTGAAATATCCATTTTTCAAAGGTAAATATTTTCATATTGTTAAAAACTGGGACTATTTGAATATCAATATTTAGCATATTGTCCAAAAAATATTTTTGAAAAATTTGCTTATTTGATTCACTTTTTCCGTCCGTCTGTTTACAAAACTTCTACATTGTTTAAGATAGAGCAATGAAATTTTAATCTATGAAAATATCTCATAAAAAATTAATGGAGTAACCTTTTTAAGTATTCTTACCATCTATTTCGCGACTACAAGTTCTTAAAGATACCAAATGCCCTATTTTCAAATGTTTACACCTCAAGTGCTGTTTAAAAATTTTTCAGCTTAAAAAGTCAAACGACAGGAGGTTTTTCAATATTTATGAATTTTTTGCAATTTAGAATTTAAATTTACCGTTCTGTAAAACATAAGTACCTTATGTTTAAAAGCAATTAAGTGTGCAAAATTGAAATTCACCATTTTGGAACACTTATAACTAGGACACTTTTGTAAATTTATGACAAGTAATAGATAAAAATTAAAGCATGAATATTATACTTTTACATGTGTTATGCTGTTTAAAACGCTGGGACAAAATATTTAGAGCTTTAAAAAAGGTTTTCGTTCTGCAAGACCTTAATTTACTTTCAAATTTATGTTTAATGCTCATCTAAATTAATTAATGGATTTCATTTTCTGAGTTAAAATTATGATTAGCAACTTTTTATTTTCTTGTCTTTTTAATTTATTTACAGTTTTATAATGGTATTTATTTCAATTTAATGTAAATTCCATGTCCAGATGAATGTATCTCTGTTGAGATTTTTTATTAAAATGTTATGCATGAACAAACAAATTTAAGAAGGCATAATTAAAATTTAATACTTTTTTCCTATTTTTTCATAGTTTTAATGCTTATGATTTATTAGCAAGCAGTGCTTTCAATTTCAATTATTCAAAAGAGATTTGAGTTTTAAAAATATTTTTTTTTACGTTCTGAAACTTATCTGAAGTAAAAACGATTGCACTCAATATAAATAATCTCAATGATTTGTCAATATTATTTAAAATCGTATAACGTAACTTTTGTAATGTTCTGAAAACATTCTTTGTCATCAACAGAACTACATTTCTGTAAAAAATTTCTTTTAAATATTTTATACTAAGAAGAACGAACGTGATTTCTGAAAGTAAAAAGAAACTTAGGTGAACACATATCAAAAAAATTGCAATATACTTCTTTAATCAAATTTTCAAATAAAAAAAAAAAACAAAAAAAAACTTGAAATAATCAAAGAACAAAAAATATTCTTGCATGATTACATGACGATTCTCTGTTTTTGTTACCTTATCTTGAAATACAAATGACAAAAAGAAATAACAAGGTAGTAAATAAAAGCAAATAAATATTGGCATAAAGCTGCATGTTATCAAAACGACAGTAAAAAAGTTTTGGACCTAGTTTTTGCATTAAAATTTTTTTAGGATTTTTTCTGTGAAAGATATTAGAAATATACCTATATAGTTAAGAAATGTGGTTAACAAGTATTAAAATATAGTGATTGAGTTTCAATTTTTCAATCTTAACTTACAGAAATTAGTACAAGTCTCCAGGTATCTAAAAATAACCAAATTTTCAATTTTCATCTGCATAATGAAATCTCAGTTCCTGGTTTTTCTGATCATGATCTAATTTATATGACGGTGAACATTTCTGTAGACATTCAGAAAGAAACTATTTGGTACAGAGACTACAAAAACATCAATATAATTGTTTACATTAGTTGTCCTTTTTTACGCCACTTTATCACACCTCGTCTGGGCTCTCATCTCTACTCATTGGTTAATATAAATAGCAAAGTGGATTACTTTAATAACTTCATAGTCATTTTATTTAATGAACAGGTTCCACTCAAATCATTTACTCCAAAAGATGATTTTATTCCTTACTTTAATCGAGCTATAAAAATCTTAATATAAATTAGAATATAAATCAAAAAAAAACAAGGAGTATCCTCATTCAGGTATGTTGATAAATGAAAATAGTAAGCAACCCATTTTTGTAAACGAATGCTTGACAAAATATTTTAGTTACATCTTAAAAAAAGCAAGAGATCTAAAAAAAATTAAAAAAATTTCATTTGCTTGGGTTAACGATGGAAAGATTTTCATCCGAAATGATGATACAAGTAGAATTATACATCTAAAAAACATAAAAACACTTGATGAATACAATCAATAAAAACTGTTTTACTGTTAGCTCAAGTAACAAATATTTGAACACATTTGAGGAAATAAATCTTAATAATAACAATAATACGTTAAAAATTCTATATTTAAATGCACGTAGCATAAAAAACAAAATAGATGAAGTAGAAATTATATTGAAAATACTAAACAACAATATTGATGTAATCTGCGTACCAGAAACCTGGATTAAGGCTGATGAAATTAATTATTTTAATTTTTCTGGTTTTTTCGCGGTATATTCATGTCGACCGGAAAAAAATGGTGGTGGTTGTGGTATATTCATTAATAATAAACTTACATTTTCACTAACTCACTCATATAGCAACAATTATGACAGTTTTCTTAGTATAAATGTAATAAAAAAGAATCAATCACTCAATTGCATTAATGTTATAGATCACCTTCTGACAGTTCATTAATATACACAAGTTTCTTAGAAAATTTGGAAAAATGCATAATGAACACAAATTGCACAAAACCAACATTTACAGATAACAATGAAACAAAAAACGTTTAAGTTTGCTCAGTAAAACGCAAAAATAAGTTTGATCAGAAATTTTTTTTGTATCGCTCCCCGTTTCTCAAAATTGAAAATTTGCTATTTTTAAAGACCTGTAACTTAGGCACCTGCACACATTTTTCTTCGGCAAGATGTAAAACTTAAACCTACAGTAATATATTTTTATGTGTGTTAAAGGTTTCTTTTAGTTATATAGGGTTTTAGAGTTACAGCCACTCAAAATTGTAAAAAAGCCGTATTTTCAGATGTATACCTCAGGCTCTGCGTACTAGTTTTACAATCTAAAAACGCTAAAAATTCGGAAATTTTCTTGCCTCTATAAAACAATACTAAAATGATGCAATATTCTGTAATTTACTATTTAAATGTACGTTTATGTGAAGTCAAAATTTTGCATAATTTTTCTTCCTTCATAACTTCGGCGCGCTTTCAGATAGAGACTTGAAATTTTGAGGAAAGGAATAACTTTTAGAAGTAAGTAGTGTACGTTGCCTCGGAAAGCTTTTTGTACCGCCTTCCATTTCCGGGCTATTAGGGTTCAAAAATTGATAAATGTTTTTCTTTTATATAAAATTCAAAATTTTATATAAATTCAAATAAAACACTGAAATTTTAACCATTAAAGCTCTCTTAAAACAATTAATTTTGTAGAGCAACTTTTTATGCAACTTCATTACGCAACTACAGCATCTTAAAATTTTATCAAATTTCAAATCCTTTTTTTTTTTTAATATCATCTTATTTTTCTTTTTTAAATATCATCTTATCTTAAAGCTTGTACATTGAAATTTTAATTTTATACAATCCATCTTACACAGGCATAAATTTTATTATGGTAGGATTATTAACTTGAACTAGACACTAAATTTAAAAAAAAAATTACCTTACATAAAAATATAATACTAAAAAAATAACAAATATTAATAATAATCGTGTATATTCATTTAAAATTGGAAAAACCTAGTTCATAAAATAATAATTACAAAATATTGAATATAGTGATAAAACATAAGAGGAAAATACATTATCGAAACAGGTAAAGTTTTTACTTTTATATGCAAAATTATTTGACGTAACGACTGTTACGTTACAAAAATATTAATTAGGAAAATTTTAGAATATTTTAATTTGCCTTATCCATTTTCTGCATTATTACCAAAACTGTAACTACCTAAATAGATTATTTATTTACCATCTAAACGCCTACTTAAAAGCAGAATATTTTTTTCAAACAGTTTCCGTAGCATTTTAGCTTAACAAATTGTTTCATTGACTTTTGTCAACTGAAAGTAATAGCACTGTTATTTCTTTCAAGAGATATTAAGAAATTATATGAAATATAATTACAATATAACTAAGTACAAATATTTTTTGTGAAAATTATTTCATTGATTTGTGACAAGTGAAAATATAAATAGCATTGTTATTTCATTTATGAAATAAAATATTTAAAAAATTAATAGTTCTTTGTTGTAAATTGAAAATTATTTAATATAATAATTTATGTGATTTACAATATAAGTTCATAATTTTATTTGTGTGAAAAGTTGTTTAAATCAAAATGGCTTCAAGACGAGAATCAAGTTCCAGTTCTGAAAACCTTTCACGACAAATCTTATATGTAAGAACAAAACGTGAAAGTGCTGTTTTCAGAGAAAGGGAACGTAGAAGGGAGAACGAAAGAAGAAGAATTCTCAGAAATGATGTAAATGTAAGAATTGCTGAACAACAAGGTTAGTACTTTTTTTTTATATTTATATACTTTTTTACAGTTAAATGCAAATAAATCTTCTTCAAATTAAACAATATTTTTCATATTTTGAAATTAAAAAATTTGTATATTTTCGAATTGAACAATTTTATTTTTAAATTATAATATGTAGATATTGAATACTTCATTTAAATTTATTTTGGTTTATGTAGATGTATGACTAAAATGAATGGAATTTAAAATAACAGTTTTCTTATTATTTTTATTTGAAAAATTTTAATATAGGTAATTAAATTTAATAGGTATATAGGTAAAATTTACAAATTAATTATAATTTGTAAATTTTTTAATTTTGATATATTATTTTATTTTAGGGAACACACAACGACGTCGTGCTGTTCGTTCTCAAGCAGCTTCTCGAGTTGCTGAGCAACACGGTAAGCTATTCAATTTTATTTTTTTAAATAAATAAATGTTTTTAATACATTTTGTTCTATATGAACACTATTTACATATAAAATATCTTATTTTTTTATGTTGAACAGGAAACACTCTAAGACGAAATATTGTAAGAAGAAATATTGATGTTCGTCAGGTGGAACAACGGAGAAATACAGAAGAGCATTGAGTAAGACGTGGGTACGTAACTTGGAATCTGGCGGTGAGTCATTTTAAAATTAATATATCAGATGGACCATATCACAGGTGCTATTGTTGCGATAGACTTTTCTTTAAAAAGTCAATCAAAAATTTAAATGTAAATAATTTTCCTAACGAATTTTTAAACTCGGTATTAATTAATGATTATAGCCCTGGTGATTTCGTACCTCTATGGACGACATGTTATTTTTATATACGGAAACGGAAAATGCCACGGTTTTGTGTCAAAAATGGGCTCGAATTTAATGAGGTTGATCCTTCTTTAAAGGATTTGACACTTTTAGAAGAGCGACGTGTGGCTGCCCGTATTCCGTTTATGAGAATATTTAGTCTAGGGGTTGATAGGCAATTAGGGCTACGAGGAAGTGTTGCGAACGTACCAATTGAGGTGGAAACTATGATTTCTGCCTTGCCTCGAAATTACTCTGATACCTATACTTGCCAAATTAGACTTAAAAGACGTATACAGCACCAACACGCGTATCTTTATGAAACCGTTAACCAGCGTAGAATATTTGAAGCCGCGAGATATTTAGTTGGGCAAGAGTTATATAGAGAAAACGACATTTCTCTAGATTTGACATGGATTGATTCGAGAAATGTCGTAGAACAAAATTTTGTGAATAATAATGTAGCTGAAATTAATATTTCTGCCAACGCTCCAGTTAATTTAGAAGATGATAACCCTGGTGGAGAAGAGACTTTGATAGATAATAGTGAGGGTATTGAATTTGCACCAGGTGAGGGAAGACATCCATTATCAATTTTGTTTGATAGGAATGCAGAAGAACTTTCTTTTCCTACGATACATGGAGGTTTTAAGAGAAGAACACCTCCAAATATGTCCTATAATCTAATAGCTAATTCCGAAATTAGAAGATCAGATAGAAGAGCAAAGCGAACAGATCATCTTCTATATGCCTTTAAAAAAAGCCAAATAATTCAAATAACGCGAAGTATTAATATTGCTCTTAGGAAAAAAACCTCATCAAACAATCCGGTAACTGCAGGGGAGGTGAGGGATACAGAAAATTTAAATAGTTTGATTGCCCATAATGAAGGATACAGGGTTTTAAATTCTCTTCGAAATTCTCCAAGCCATTGGGAAAGCGAAAAGAAAAATCTTTGTGCGATGATTAGACAGATTGGTATACCAACACTTTTTATTACTTTATCACAACTGCAGAAGCAAAGTAGGCAGAGCTTCTAAAAATTTTAAAGAGAACGGTTGACAAAGTGGAAGTTACAGATGAAGATATCGAATTAATGATCTACGGAGAAAAAGCTCGCTTAATTCGATCTGACGCGACAACTTGCGCTCTATATTTTAATCACCGTTTCAATGAATTATTAAAAACGTGGAGATCAATTGACGGTCCCTTCGGAAGATATAAATTAAAGGATTTTTATTACCGTATTGAGTTTCAACATAGAGGATCTCCACATGTTCATATGCTCGTTTGGCTTTTAGATGCTCCAATATTTAATTTAGAGAACCCTGAATCTTTTAATAGAGTGCAAGACTCATGTAGCAGTGAAGGAGATTTTATTGATTATCAAGTTCATAATCACATATCCTCTTGTAGAAGACGGGTTAACGGTAAACGGGTTTGTAGATTCAATATTCCCTTCTTCTCTATGAATGAAACAGTAATTTTAAATCCATTGCACGAAGAAAATCCAACTCGAAAAAAGGAGTTGAAAAGAAATTTCGAGATGTTGGAGGAAAAACTGAATACAATACCCGACCATGTTTTGACCTTTTCAGAATTTTTAGAGTACACAGGACTAACTTTAGAGCAATATAAACATTGTATTCAGTTTCAATTAAAACGTCCAAAATTATTCCTTATTCGCTCCCCATCTGAAATTAAAATAAATACCTACTCTCCTAAAATTCTTTCACTCTTTAAAAGTAACATGGACATACAGTTTGTACTCGATCCATATGCATGTGCTGTTTATGTCGTTGATTACATTAATAAAGTTAATAGGGGTATGTCGAAATTGATAAAAGAATGTGTAGAAGAAAATAAAAACGGAAATTTTTCTCTTCGGCAAACGCTTCGGTCTATTTCCAATACGTTTCTTAACTTTTCTGAAGTAAGTGCTCAAGAGGCAGCTTGGATGTTCTTGCATTTACCATTATCCAAATCTAGTGTGGGGAATATTTTTATAGCAACTATGCCACCAGAAAAGCGAGTAAGATTTTTGAAATCTGCTCAAGAATTAGAGATTCTTCCCCATGATAGCTCCGAAATTTTTGTTGAGGGTTTAATAGAACATTATATCCAAAGACACCAGACATATTAGAAAATCTTACCCTTGCGGAATTTGCTGCGTTCTATAATTTTAAAAAAAGATATATAAAGATCCCAAATAGAAAATGATTTAAATGAGAATAGTGCGGATGAGGAAAATGTGAGTGCCGCAGTACGCATGCGTCTTAAAAATAATTCAGGATTTATTTATAAACGCGTTACCCCAAAAATAATTCGATATTGTCAATACAACATTGCCCAAGATCCTGACAATTTTTATCGGGAAATGGTAATGTTGTATTTTCCTTGGAGAGATGAGACTGTTGAACTAAATTATTGCACATTCAAAACTGTCTTTGACCGGAGAAAAGAGGAAATTTTAACAGTAGGCGAGCGGTTTGTCCATCCAAGTATGCAAATTAACATCTTGGATGCAATAGAAGAACAAGAACAAGAAAGAGCAAATGACGAAGCTGCTAATGAGCCAGTTGGTGTTGATGAATTTGCTTTTCTCGACTTTGACGATAAAATACAACATCCAGATGTAGGGATAGACTTAGGGGAGGTGGGTGGTACCACAGTAGTTGAGAGGTTTATTGCTCCAAAGCAAATAGGAGAAAATGAGTTTTTCAAACTATACCAAAGTCTAAATTTAAAGCAAAGGGATTATCTTTTATACCCTCTTAACCGCTTTAAGACGAATCGAACTCCCATTTTAGAATTTATAAGTGGTCCGGCGGGGGTTGGAAAATCAAGATTGATAGAGTGCTTATATCAGTCTTTACTAAGAGCTATTAGAGGAGAACGTGGCTCACATGAGGGTGTAGAAGTTCTTATAGTTGCTCCGACGGAAAAAGCAGCACATAATATTTCGGGGATGACCATCCATTCAGCATTTTCTCTGCCGGTTTCTCAGGGTATGAGCCACGTTAATCGGATATCTTCTGATTTATCCCATTCTTTAGCTTGTAAATTGAGTGGCCTACGGGCAATTATTATCGATGAAATTTCAATGGTAGGGTCGAAAATATTTTACGCTATTCATAGAAGACTATGCCAAATTTTCAAGAGAAACGATTTTTTTGCGGGGATATCTGTTTTTCTTTTTGGAGATTTTAATCAATTAAGACCTGTAGGAGATAGATTTATATTTCAAGTCCCTTCAAACGATCCTATGCTAGAACTTTTAGGCCCATCTTTCTGGTAAAATTTTAAAATGTTTGAATTGACCGAAATTATGAGACAAAGAGAAGATATTGGCTTTGCCACCGCTCTTTGTAACCTAGCGGAGGGAAGAATGTCCGAAATAGAGATACAAATGTTCGAAAGTAGATGTCTGACAAATGAATCTAATTTACCCGTAGAAATAAAACGAGCTCCTCATCTTTTCGTCTCAAATAAAGAGGTTAATGAGTATAATGATTTTATTTTGAGAAATATAAATACATCCACTTTTCTTGCTAACGCCATGGATACAGTTGAGGGAACAGGGACTGCTCAGTCAAAACATCATATAATTGCAGTAGTAAAGAGTAAAACTGTTCAGGAAACATATGGGTTACCACAATCTCTGAGCTTAAAATATGGAATACGTTATATGTTAACTAACAATATTGATATCGAAGACGGTCTTTTCAATGGAGCGACCGGTGTTCTGAGTCTAGTAGAAACCGCGACTCTTACCAACATGCAAGTAGTACCGCGAAGAGTTTGGCTAAAATTTTTTGATGAAAAAACTGGTCAAAAATGTAGACAGTTAAATTCATCAATAATGCGTTTGAAAAATATTAGTTCCGATTTGACCCCAATCAATTTGTTGACTAAAATAAAATAAACATACCAGAAAGACAAGCAACTTGCATGTTTCTCGGAAGCAATTTCCACTTGACAATTCACAAATCGCAAGGCCAAACTGTAACAAATGTTGTCATTGAAATTGGGAAAAACATAACTCGGTCTTCTCTATATGTAGCGTGTTCTAGAGTAACAAGTTTAGAGGGATTGTATCTTATAGGTACTTTTGTTCCTCCTAAAGCGCCTGCTCAAGACAATGTAGTACAAAAAGAGTTAGTTAGGTTAAGACAAAATATAATTGTACCTGATTTTCAATATTTGCATGAGCAACATACAGTTATTCCAGTCCTTGCTCATAATACGCAAAGCCTAATTAAAAATACCAAAAATATAATTTGTGACTCAGTCTTTAAATCAAGTCACATTCTTTGTTTTTCGGAAACATGGACTTTAGATAATAAAAATATAGAGATAGAAAGTTTTACAAACATAACGAGTATAGGAAAACAGAACCTACCCCGAGTTGCTTTCGGAACCTCAATCTATGTCCACAATATGTTCGCAAACTGCATATCCTCTTTGGAAAGTAAATGTGATTATGAAGGCCCAGGGAAACACATCGAAATGAGCAGAATAAAATTCAGAGATGTCAAATCATAGTTTTATACAAATCCCCTAATGCAAAACTTTCAAAAGCTAAAAAGATTATTACAGCCGTTTATGACAGAGAAAAGCAAAACATTGATAGCAGGAGATTTTAATATAGATTTTACAAAGTCGAATACTTTTGAGCAGTTTCTTAATCCATTTTAATTTTTTTTACAAAACCCAAAGATAAAACGAACCACTAATAGCAGGACAGTAATAGATGGGATATTTTCAAATTTTGAACTAGAAAAGGTTGAAGTTTACGAGAGTTTGTACAGTTTTCATAAACCCCTCATAGCCCTAATTAATGTGTAAATTTAAATATAAATTTAATTGTAAAGTTTTGTAAAAACACATACTGCTTAAATTCTTTTTTTATTATTTTCACCTTCATTATTTATTTAACTGAGGAATTAAAACTTAGTCGAGTATGAAGTTTAGAAAGAAGGTGTACGTGATATTAACTTAATGTAAGTAAAATCTAGTTATATTTATGTTATAAATTGTAGTATTGTTGATATTTTGATAATTGTTTTAAATTTTGTTTTTTTCTCGTTTTCATATGATGACATCGAACTGAGATTTGCTTACCAATTAGGAATGGAAGAAATTCCAGAAAAAAATTATAAATTTTGAATGTACAAGTATGTATACATAGAAAAAGAGTTATTGTTATTTGTTATTATAATAAGATAATAAAAATCAAAGAATTAAATTAATTAGATATTTTATAAATTCATTAAATAAAATGTAACATATTAGAATATTAAATATTTGTAGATTACTGCTTTAAATTTTTTTTTTTTGTTTACATATGATTGCATCGATCTGGGATCTAATTTCCAACATGGAATGAATGATAGCTATTTCAAAAAAATTTATAAATTTTGCAAATAAAATTATATTCGTTTTAATGTATATATTTAGAAAAAGAGTTGTTGTTATTTATGATAATAAAATAATACTAACATAAAAAAAAAATAAAATGATTATGTGTTTTATAAATTAATTTATATTCGAAATTTTTCAATAAACTCAATTTTAAAAAAAACTTTAATACTTATGTTTATATTTTGGAAATGTGCGCTCTTTAAAACCTTTGGTTTACATTCGGCTTTGTTTTTTATAGCTTTTGTATTTTTCGACATTTTTAAATTTCAAAATTGATGTAAACTTTTTTTATATTGTAAATTGTTTAATTACATTGGTTTATTTCTATTTAAGTCTTTGCTTAAGGTGGACTAAAAAAAGAAGAACATTTATTTATAAATTTAAATAAATTAAAAAGCAATTATAATTGCTAAAATAAAGAAACATTTTGCGAAAAAGTAAAATATATAAATTTATAAAAAATAAAAAATAATAAAAAGAAGGCTAAATGAAAATGTAAGAAACAGTGAAAGAATAAGAAACACGACAAGTCGTAGGAGAGCACGGCAACAAACTCAGCGCAGACTATCTGAGCGTTTGCAAAATACAAGAAGTAGGGCTGAAGCTAGAGAAAATGAAAATATTAGGCTTCAAGAAAATTTAGAAAATTCTGAAAAACTATTAACTAGCCGTAGAACTGCAGTTGTTTCTTGCCAAATAAGAAGCGGATTCTTCTTTTCGACGAACCCAAAATTATCGGTCAAATACTAATACTCGATTACGTGAATCCCAAAGACAGTCTCAAAGGAATATTGAAAATCGTCGACAAATGGATGCATTTGAGAGGGTTGAATATCTGCAAGGGAAGTGGGAAGATATATAATCGGATTTTAAACGATTATAATGAGCTTATTAAAGAAGGTTCTACAAATGTTTGTTGTTGTTGTGGAGGGCTTTGCTTTTCAAATTCTATATCCACATTATCCAAAACAAATATAATATCTAAGTATTCAGAAGAACTTGCTAAGAAAGTATTTTATGTTAACCAGGAGCTAAAAATTGAGGAATTCAAATTTTGCAGCACTTGTAAGACATACATCTTAAAAGGACAAAATCCAATACCTTGTCTTGGTAATGGGTTAGATTTCTCTCCTATTCCCGAGTCTTTGAAAAATCTCTCTTGTTTGAAAGAACGCCACTTATACCTTTTATGAAAATTTGTAGTTAAGGATATGAGAAACAATGTAGTATAAAAGGGCAAGTAGTAAATATTCCTATATCAGTAAATACAACAACTTAAGTTCTTCCAAGATCCTTTAATGATACATATACCATTCAACTGTAAAACGAAAAATGGCATTTGCTCACAATTACATGTGTGAAACAATTAGACCTTTTAAAGTTCAGAAAGCTATTGAATATTTAGTTATTTATTATTATTATTATTTAGTTACCACTTTACATTAGTGAGGGCGTAGAACTATCTAATAACTGGATAAATAGTTTTCAAGTTGATAATGAAAACACAGAAGTTCCATTTGTAATATCTAGCGATGATGAAGAAGTCATTCAGCAATTGTTTGATAGACATAATAATAATCCACCTGAAAACACTAGTGCTTCTGAAAATGATATTGTAAATCCCAGCGGTCAAGAAACGTTGTTAGATAATATTCCGGTTGAAAATATTACTTTAGCCCCTGGACAAGGTTTACATCCCCTATTTATGTTAACTGATGAAAACTCTGAAGAATTATCTTTTCCCACCATTTATTGTGGAAAACCTAGAGTTATTGATAATTCAGTACGATATTTAAATTATAGCAAAATAGCACGGTCTGAAGTTCGGCGATACGATAGAAGATGTGCTCGCACATACAAACTGTTGTACATGTACAAAAAGTATGAACTTAAAAACATAAATGATGCTATTACAATTTGCTTACGGAAAAAAACCTCTAATACTACTATAACAGATAGAAATAAGTTATCTGAGGATTTTGTAGAGGGACTTATACAACGGGATGAAGGGTATAAAATTTTAAAAAGTATACGATCCTCTCCTGCTCATTGGGGAAAAGAAAAAAATAAAGTTGTGGCAATCATTAGAGAATTTCATTTCCCTACTTTTTTTATCACTTTGTCTGCTGCAGAAACAAAATGGCCTGAGTTGTTAGTAATATTGTCAAAGGTTGTTGATAATAGATAAATAACTGAAACTGAAGCAGAAAATCTAGAATTCAAAGAGAAGGCTAGATTAATACGGACAGTAACTTGCGCTAGTAACTAATCAGTTCATTAAATGAAAAACAACATTTATATTTAACTCATATTATAAACAATATAAGGAGTAAAAATATATTTTATGAATTTGTTGGAGGAGGTGCGGGTGTTGTAAAAAGTAGATTAATTCAATCAATTTATTATTCCTTAATTCGTTACTTTCGGTTTATAGTAGGAGAAGATAATAGTACAAAAGTTTTGCTTTGTGCGCTAACAGGAAAAGCCGCATTTAATATAAAAGGAGTGACTTTACACACAGCGTTTTCTTTACCCTTAAACCAATCTGGCGGTGAATTAAGAACATTAAGTTCTGACACATGCAACTCTCATTTTAATAATTATATAAATTTAAAATTGATTATTATTGACGAAATTTCAATGGTAGGATCAAAAATGTTTTCACATTTAGATATGCGACTAAAGCAAATATTTAAAAGCACTCGCCCATTTGGTGGTGTATCATTATTAGTATTAGGTGATTTTAAGCAATTATCTCCTGTAGGTGATAGATGAATTTTTAACTTTAATAATAGGTAAGCCTTACTCAGTTTTGATAGGAAACCCTTTTTGGGAACTTTTTAAATATTATGAGTTAACTGAAATAATGAGGCAGAGATCAGACTTATGCTTTGTGCAGGCTTTAAAAAATTTAGCAAAAGGAATACTCACTGCAAACGATATGCAACTATTTCTAACCCGTTTCACTAATCCAGCTAATATTCCATCAGAAGCCATTCACCTTTTTGTTTCAAATGCTGAAGTAGATAATTATAACACATTAAAATTAAATAGTATTCAAACACCATTAATTACTTCAAGTGCTGTAGATAAAATAAGAGCTAATATTTCAGAAAACTCCAAAAACAATATTTTGAACCAGGTAAAATTGTTTAAAGCATCTGAGGCAGTGGGTCTTCCTTATACTTTGTTATTGAAAACAACAGCAAAGTACATGCTTACGAATAATATAGACATTGAAGATGCATTAGTAAATGGTGCTACAGGTATATTGAAATACGTAGAAATCAAAACTATTAATAAACAAAAAAAACATATTTAATTTGGATTGATTTTTCAGATAATAGTGTTGGATGTAAAGCTAGATTGGCACAACCTAATAGTAGAAATAATTCTTGGACCCCCATCTCTTTAAGTGCAAAAACTTAAAAAAAATTAACACGTTCAAATAGATAGAAAACAATTTCCTGTGGTACCTGCAGAGGGTATTACAATACATAAGAGCCAAGGTGCTACATACAACTCCGTAGTCTGAATAAGCATTTTCATTTAATAAAATCTGATCCAGTTATTACGTTTTCGGACCTGCTATTATTTGCTGAAACATTCACTAGACTTAATCAGTCATATTTAATACATAATTTCACAGAAATTTCACGATTTGACAACGACGATTCACATAGACTAACGGGAACTGGTAAAGGGTTAATATGCTATTTAAAAAATGGTTTTATTAATGAATTTTTCCATTGCGAAACTTCATATGTTTATCCAGCTCTTCCTTCGAAACAAAAATATTTTATGTTTTCGTTATTTAAATATAAGTCCAACACAGTATTTGTTATTTACAAATCGTCGAAATGCTCTTTAACTGAACTTAAAGTAGGAATGAGTAACATTTTAGAACGTCATGAGGTATTAAGATCTGGGGAAGACGTTATAATTGTAGGGGATTTCAATACTGATCTGAGAAATCAACCTAATAATTTGTTAGTACGTTATTTTCAAGAAAATGGTTTTATTTCAGCTCTACCGGAAAACGTAGGTACAACTAATATAGGCTGCCAAATTGATTGGGTGTTTACAAATAAGAATGGAAATGCATTTCAGAGTGGGGTTTATGAAAGTGTTTTTAGTTTTCATAACCCTTTATTTATAAAATTTTAATATTCTTTTTATTTCTTCATTAATTGAAATATCGTTTTAGATTTTGGCATATTTATTTCATGTTAATTTTATAAAAGAAAGGCTTGGTTGCAGAATCTAGAAAGTGGATAAGTGTACCTGGTATAAACAGAATGAGGGATGATTCAAAACAAGAATTTAACCGATAGTGGTTATTACTGCAACTGAGTGATACTTTAAGAAGAATAATTTTTATAAAAGCATTTAAATAAAATTAAAGAATTAAATTATATTCTACACTAATTTTTTATGCTGACCATATTTTTACTAACCATTGTTGATTTTTATACCCGTATGAACTATGTTCAAGAGTATAATAAATTTGCCATTACGTTTGTGACACCTTAAAGGAGTCGAACTATATATAGTGTCAAAGGTATGGATGGGCTCAGAATCGAATTCTGAGTCGATTAAGCTATGCACGAGCTATCATACAACTCCACAATTTACATAAATATATCTCGGTAGTTATAACGTCGGTACTAGAGTATCTGAAATTGTTTAAAAGATGATCAAGTTATATAGAAACAGGATATATTACGTTCATACGGGTATCCCAGAGTTGACATAGTCTACTCTCCTGCACTCTTCCTCGTTTTATTTAAAAAAAATATATTTTATTTATTTAAACAACGATTTGAGGAAAGAAGAACAACTTCTACAAAATGTTCACTTATAACTAAATTTTAAAAAACTAAAAATATTTGAGATATCAAACAGTTTAACAATTACAAAAATAGATTAACGGCAATTTTAAATATGTTGGTTTTTATGAAGAAACATTAAAATTTAGGGACTTGTAATTTGACACTTGTTTCAAAAGAAAGTATTACAAAGATAGTGACCTTTTTCTAGGTCAATTTATTTATTATAAGAATTTATTAAAAGAAGAAAAACAAAATTACCAACAATAATAATTTTGCTTATCAGTATAATAATTATTGTTCCCACTTGAAAATTTAAATTTTAGTTATTACGAAATTAGGTTGTTTGATTGTACCACCCCCTGTGTAAGAACTATTAAAGCTCATAAATTAAAATTTTTCTATTTTTAGACTCTTGTAACTTAGGCACGTGTACAAATTTGTCTTCGGCAAGACATAAAATTTAAAGCTGCAGTAAAATATTTTTGCGTGTGTTAACGTGATTTCTTAGTTATATGGGGTTCCACCCTTACAACCCGTCAAAATTGCAAAAAAGCTATATGTTTAGATGTATATATCTCAGCGCCTACTAGGTTTACAATCTACAATCTAAAAATTCTAAAAAACCGGACATTTTCTTGCCTCTTTAAAACAATATCAAAATGATGCAATATTTTACAATCTACTATTAAAATTTATCGTTATGTGAAGACAAAATTTTGCATAATTTTTCTTTCTTCATAACTGCGGCACTCTTTCAGATACCGACTTGAAGTTTTGAGGAAAGGAAGAACTTTTAGAATTAGTGTAAGTTGCCTCATTAAGGTTTTTTGTACCGCCTTCCAATTAAGGGCTATTAGCACTCAAAAATTGAAATTTTAACAATTTTTTTAATTTTATATAAAATTCTAAAACAAATTACAAACTTTGTTGCAACAGTGGTAAAATAATGCAATTTTAACCATGAAAGCTCCCTTACAGCAACTAATGTTGTAGAACAACTTTTTTATGGAACTTCGTTACGCAAAGATCTATTGATTTTTTTGTAATGTCAATATTCGAAAATATGGTAAAAGACTTGAATGAAAAAAGTCATAATTTAAAATATATCTTATTTTAAATTTAGAAAAACACGTCTGCCGAATATCCTATATTGAAACAGAGGTTTTAAAAAAAATTTTGGAAAAACGGGAATACTTAATTCAGAATGAATTTGATAAATAAATAGTACATAGTTAATATAAATTTTAACCTGTGTTTTATTTTAGTAATAAAATAAATAAAAAAAATTTTTTAAAAACTTTCTTTTTCAGCATAAACTTAAAGTAAAAAATAAAATATAAATTTTTTCTATCTAAATGGAGTCCAAATAAAGTTCCATTTTACAGCTGAAACATCCTGCCACTTTATAGCTTACACTGATATTCATGAAAAGAAAGTTTACAAATATATACATATTCCGAAAAAGAAGGTAACGCTAATTTTGCAACCAACTATGTTTTTGTTGTTGTGTATTTAACAAAACCCAATATCTAATTCTAAATAATAAAAATTAAACCAGTCTCAATTTGTTATCAATAGAATAAAATTCCTTTAAATGTAAGAACTGCATTTACTATTCATTACATTTTTGAGTTTAAAAGCTAATACTTATTTTTAGACAATTTTTATTAGAAATAAGATAGAATGATTAATTCCAATTTATTTCCATTGTTTTTGCTAATAAAATCGATTCGACTTTATTTCGTTCGACTTCACTTCACACCTCCACTATTTTTTGTAAAAATTATTTAATTGACTTATGCCAAACAAGTGTAATTAATAATAGCATTGCTATTTTGTTAATGAGATAAAATATTTAAAAAAAAAATAAATAGTTCTTTGTAAAGTGAATTGAATATTATTAAATATAATAATTATTTCGGTGATTTAAAATATAAGTACATACTATTTTTTGTGTGAATAAAAAGTTGTTTAAATATAAATGGATTCAAGACGAGAATCAAAGTCCAGTTCCGAAAACTGTTAATGACACACCTTATTTTTAAGAACAAGACGTGAAAGTGCTTTTTTCATATAAAGGGAACGAAGAATGGAGAACGAAAGAAGAAGAATCCTCAGAAATAACGTAGATGTAAGATCTGCTGAACAACAAAGTTAATACTTTTTTTTAACATAACATATTATATATTTTCCAATGTAATGAAACTCCAGTTTTATTTAATAGTTGGTTGAATTTGTAAATTTGTGACAATAAATGTAAGTATTATGGATTTGTATGTATACAATACAATAATACTTAATTTTATGATATGATAAAATAAAAACATTCCATTCTTTGAATCAACATCTAAATCAAAATAAAGGTTGAAGTTCCAAAACGGCCAACTGTGCGATTGCCTTGTAACTTTTACTACTAAAATTACACAGACGGAATAGAAGAAATATTGATGTTCGTCAGATGGAACAACGGAGAAATACAGAAGAGCATCGAATAAGACGCGGATACGTAACATGAAATCTAGCGGTGAGTCATTTTAATTCATATATCAGATGGATCTTATCACAGGTGCTATTGTTGCGATAGACTTTTCTTTAAAAAGTCAATCAAAAATTTAAATGTAAATAATTTTCCTAACGAATTTTTAAACTCGGTGTTAATTAATGATTATAGCCCTAATGATTTGGTACCTCTATGCACGACATGTTATGTTTATATACGGAAAAGGAAAATGCCACAGTTTTGTGTCAAAAATAGGCTCGAATTTAATGAGGTTCATCCTTCTTTAAAGAATTTGACACTTTTGGAAGAGTGATGTCTGGCTGCCCGCACTCCGTTTATGAGAATATTTAGTCTAGTGGTCAATAGGCAATTAGGGCTACGAGGAAGTGTTGTGAACGTATCAATTGAGGTGGAAACTATGATTTCCGCCTCACCTCAAAATTACTCTGATACCTATATTTGCCAAATTAGACTGAAAAGACATATACAGGACCAACACGCATATCTTTACAAAACCGTTAACCCGCGTAGAATATTTGAAGCACGAGATATGTTGGGCATGAGTAATATTGAGAAAACAACATATCTCTAGATTTCACATGGATTGATTCGAGAAATGTTAATTTTGTAAATAATAATGTAGTTGAAATTAATATTTCTACCAACGATGCAGTTAATTTAGAGGTGGATAGCCCTGATGAAGAAGAAACTTTGATAGAGAATAGTGAGGGTATTGAAATTGCACCAGGTGAGGAATGCAGAAGTACTTTCTATTCCTACGGTATATGGAGGTTTTAAGAGAAGAACGCCTCCAAATATGTCCTATAATCTATACCAAATTCCGAAATTAGAAGATCAGATAGAAAAGGAACGCGAACGGATCATCTTCTATATGTCTTTAAAAAAAGCAAAATAATTCAAATAATGCAAAATATTAATATTGCTCTTAGGAAAAAAATCTCATCAAATAATCCGATAACTGCAGGGGAGGTGAGAGATACAAAATTTAAATAGTTTGATTTAAACCTACACACCTACACACCTCCTCTTGTAGGTGACGGGTTAAGCGAAAACAAGTTTGCAGATTCAACATTCCCTTCTTCCCTATGAATGAAACAGTAATTTTAAATCCATTGCACGAAGAAAATCCAACTCGAAAAAGAGAGCTGAAAAGAAATTTCGAGATATTGGAGGAAAAGCTGAAGCCATGTTTTGACCTTTTTAGAATTTTTATAGTACACAGGACTAACTTTAGAGCAATATAAACATTGTATTCAGTTTCAATTAAAACGTTCAAAATTATTTCTTATTCGCTCCCCATCTGAAATTAAAATAAATGCTTCCTCTCCTAAAATTATTTTCCTTTTCAAAGGTAATATGCACATACAGTTTGTGCTCGATCCATATGCATGTGCTGTTTATGTTATTGATTATATTAATAAAGCTAAATGAGTATGTCGAAATTGATAAAAGAATATCTAGAAGAAAGTAAAAACGGAAACTTTTCTCTTCGGCAAACGCTTCGGTCTATTTCTAATACGTTTTTAAACTTTTCTAAAGTAAATGCCCAAGAGGCAGCTTGGGTGCTCTTGCATTATCCAAATCTAGTGTAGGAATTATTTTTATAGCAACTATGCCATCAGAAAAACGAGTAAGAATTTTGAAATCAAAAATTAGAGATCCTTCCCCATGATACCTCCGAAATTTTTGTTGAGGGATTAATAGAACACTATATCCAAACACCAGACGTATTAGAAAATCTTACCCTTGCGGAATTTGCTGCGTTCTATAATTTAAAAAAAGATTTGCCTCCCTATTAGAAAATGATTTAAATGAGAATAGTGAAGATGAGGAAAATGTGAGTTCTGCAGTATGCATGCGTGTTAAAAATAATTCAGGGTTTATTTTTAAACGCGTTACCCCAAAAATAATTCGGTATTGTCAATACAACATTGCTCAAGATCCGGACAATTTTTATCGGGAAATGGTAATGTTGTATTTTCCTTGGAGGGATGAGGCTGCTGAGCTGAATTAGTCCACATGCAAACCAGTCTTTGACCGCAAAAAAGAGCAAACCTTAACAGTACGCGAGCGGTTTGTTCTTCAAAGTATGCAAATTAACATCTTGGTTGCAATAGAAGAACAAGAAAAAGCAAATGACTAAGCTGTTAATGAGCCAGTTGGTGTTGATGGATTAGCTTTTCTCGACCTTGATGACATAATACAACCTCGAGATGTAGGGATAGACTTAAGTGAGCTGGGTGGTAACGCAGTACTTGAAATGTTTATTGCTCCAAAGCAAATAGGAGATGAGTTCTTCAAATTATATCAAAATCTTAACTTAAAGCAAAGGGATTATCTTTTATACGCAATTAACCGCTTTAAGACGAATCGAACATCCATTTTAGGATTTAGAAATGGTCCGGCGAAGGTTGGAAAGTCAAGATTAATCGAGTGCTTATATGAGTCTTTGTTAAGAGGTATTAGAGCGGAACGTGGTTCACACGAGGGGATAGAGATTCTTATAGTTGTCCCGACTGGAAAAGCAGCTCATAATATTTCGTAGACGACCATCCATTCAACATTTTCTTTACCGGTTTCCCAGAGTATGAGCCACGTTAAACGTTTATCTTTTGATTTATCCCATTCTTTAGCTTGGAAATTGGATGGTCAACAGGGAATTATTATCGATGAAATTTCAATAGTGGCGTCGAAAGTATTTTCCGCTATTCATAGAAGACTATGCCAAATTTTCAAAAGAAACGATTTTTTTTGCGGTGAAAATATTATAAAAAAATTTTTTATTACCTATATTTAAGATAATGCAAAAAAAAAATAATAATAAAAAAGTAGGTATGCAATTTTCAATTCGATTTTTATCAAATTTATAATAAATTTTTGGAAAACCCTAATAAAGTAATTTGTCATACTGCTTTGGAATTTCCTACTCTAAGTAAAATTTGATTTAATTATTTTTTCATATACATATAATGTATGTAGACCTGTATTTATAACACGTATGTACCTATATGCATATACCTGAAAGAAGATCAATTTTTAGTTTTTACAATGAACGAGTTAAATTATACATTTTAATGATTATTGTCTTACATTATTATTATTTTATCTAAAATAAAAAAGTTAAACGGCCTGTTAAGGTTTTTGTTTTTATAGCTTTTGTATTTTTCGACATTTTTAAATTACAAAATTGATGTAAGCTTTTTTTATATTGTAAATTGTTTAATTACATTGGTTTATTTCTATTTAAGGTTTACATTGGTTTATTTCTATTTTTATCTTTGCTTAAAGTGGACTAAAAAAAGAAGAACATTTATTTATAAATTTAAATAAATTAAAAAGCAATTATAATTGCTAAAATAAAGAAACATTTTGCGAAAAAGTAAAATATATAAATTTATAATAATAACAAAAAAGTGATATCAAAGTGTTATAAAAAATGATATAAAGTGATATAAATAACTTAAAAGTGATATAAAATACAAAAATAACAAAAAAAGTGATATAAATTTATAAAAATAAAAAATAAGTGATATTAAAAAAAAATTTGAATGAAATAATACATTTGGAATTGTTTTTTTTTTTCTGAAATTTTTTCTAAAAGTTTTTTTTTATTTTGTGGTGTGCTGTGTTTTCAATTTAATTTATTTTTATTTCCATCAATATACTACATATGGTGCTCTTAAATATAGTTAAGCTAGTTAGCTAGAAATTATTATTCTTTACAGCTGAAACATTCTATTTTAATAAAGTTAAGAAATTATCTGTTTGTAATAAAATTATTTTTCCGTCATTTTCAAATTTGAAAATTTAAATTAAATTTTATTGTAAAGTGTACTAATTATAAATTAACTTCTATTGATTTAGTAGGATTAATTTAAGTGCTTAAATTTAAATTGAAAAGTTAAAATAAATAAATTGCTAAAATAAATAATAATTTGTTAAAATAAAATAAAAGTTTCGTGACAAAAGTGAATCAAAACTGTTGAATTTTGGTAAGTTTTTTAAATTTAAATCTACTTTACACTACATTTAATCTTATTATTAATTAATTAAAATCTATGTTTACATTGAAATATTTTCATTGAACATTATTTAAATTACTATCTAATTTATTAACAAGTATTTGCCCAATATTGATTAAATTAGCTTATCTAAGAAAAAACATTAAATAGAAATCAAATAAATTTAGGGAACTTAAAATTAAGCACATTTATTAAAATGCTCGTCTGCTACGCAACGTCGTTTAAAAAATTCTTTAGAACATAGGTTACGGCGTCAAAATAAAAGTTATTAACGAACAAAACCGAAACACTGTTGATCATAGGGAACGAGGACTAGACAATAATTTTAGACAAACTGAACAAGACAAAAATACACAAGAACATAGGGAAAGAAGACTAGACAATAATTTTAGACAAACTGAATAAGACAGAAATACACAAGAACATAGGGAAAGAAGACTAGACAATAATTTTAGACAAACTGAACAAGACAGAAATACACAAGAACATAGGGAACGAAGACTAGACAATAATTTTAGACAAACTGAACAAGCCAGAAATACACAAGAACAATAATTTGAGACAAACTGAACTAGAAAGAAATACACAAAAACATGGGGAAAGAAGGCTAAATGAAAATGTAAGAAACAGTGAAAGAATAAGAAACACGACTAGTCGTAGGAGAGCACGGCAACAAACTCAGCGCAGATTATCTGAGCGTTTGCAAAATACAAGAAGTAGGGCTGAAGCTAGAGAAAATGAAAATATTAGGCTTCAAGAAAATTTAGAAAATTCTGAAAAACTATTAAATAGCCGTAGAACTGCAGTTGTTTCTTGCCAAATAAGAAGAATCCGAACTTTTCGACGAACCCAAAATTATCGGTCAAATACTAATACTCGATTACGTGAATCCCAAAGACAGTCTCAAAGGAATATTGAAAATCGTCGACAAATGGATGCATTTGAGAGGGTTGGAAGGGTGGGAGATATATAATCGGATTTTAAACGATTATAATGAGCTTATTAAAGAAGGTTCTACAAATGTTTGTTGTTGTTGTGGAGGGCTTTGCTTTTCAAATTCTATATCCACATTATCCAAAACAAATATAATATCTAAGTATTCAGAAGAACTTGCTAAGAAAGTATTTTATGTTAACCAAGAGCTAGAAGTTGAGGAATTCAAATTTTGCAGCACTTGTAAGACATACATCTTAAAAGGACAAAATCCAATACTTTGTCTTGGTAATGGGTTAGATTTCTCTCCTATTCCCGAATCTTTGAAAAATCTCTCTTGTTTGAAAGAACGCCTGGTAGCTCCACGTATACCTTTTATGATAATTTGTAGTTAAGGATATGAAAAACAATGTAGTATAAAAGGGCAAGTAGTAAATATTCCTATATCATTAAATACAACAACTCAAGTTCTTTCAAGAGCCTTTAATGATACATATACCATTCAACTGTAAAACGAAAAATGGCATTTGCTCACAATTACATGTGTGAAACAATTAGACCTTTTAAAGTTCAGAAACCTATTGAATATTTAGTTACTTATTATTATTATTATTATTTAGTTACCATTTTATATTAGTGAGGGCGTAGAGCTATCTAATAACTGGATAAATAGTTTTCAAGTTCATAATGAAAGCACAGAAATTCCATTTGTAATATCTAGCGATGATGATGTCAAGTCATTCAGCAATTGTTTGATAGACATAACAATAATCCACCTGAAAACACTAGTGCTTCTGAAAATGATATTGTAACTCCCAGCGGTCAAGAAATGTTGTTAGATAATATTCCGGTTGAAAATATTACTTTAGCCCCTGGAGAAGGTGTACATCCCCTATTTATGTTAACTGATGAAAACTCTGAAGAATTATCTTTTCCCACCATTTATTGTGGAAAACCTAGAGTTATTCATAATTCAGTACGATATTTAAATTATAGAAAAATAGCACGGTCTGAAGTTCGGCGATACGATAGAAGATGTGCTCGCACAGACAATTTGTTGTACATGTACAAAAAGTATGAACTTAAAAACATAAACGATGCTATTTAAACCTGCTTACGGAAGAAAACCTCTAATACTACTATAACAGCTAGAAAGATGTTATCTGAGGATTTTGTAGAGGGACTTATACAACGGGATGAAGGGTATAAAATTTTAAAAAATATACGATCCTCTCCTGCTCATTGGGAAAAAGAAAAAAATAAAGTTGTGGCAATCATTAGACAATTTCATTTCCCTACTTTTTTTATCACTTTGTCTGCTGCAGAAACAAAATGGCCTGAGTTGTTAGTAATATTGTCAAAGGTAGTTGATAATAGAGAAATAACTGAAACTGAAGCAGAAAATCTAGAATTCAGAGAGAATAGAGTTTCAGAGAATTACTTAATACGGACAGTAACTTGCGCTACATATTTCGACTACAGATTTAGAACGATGTTAAAATTATTAAGAAGCCCTTCAGGTATTTTTGGTGAGCATTTTGTGACCAAATATTATTATCGTGTTGAATTTCAATAACGTGGTTCACCACATGTTCACGGTATGTACTGGTTACAAGATGCTCCAACTTTAGACTCCACTAATAGAGAGAGCTGTGTAGGTGTTTGTAGATTTATTGATAAATTTGTTTCATGTGACAGCTCTATCTATCTTTCATGTGACAAACATCTATCTATGTTTCATGTGACAGCACTTATAGTCTTACCTTCAATATCAAAAACACTCCCATAGTCGAAAGTGTCTTCGCGAATATCAGAACCACCCATATTGTAGCTATAACATACCCTTTCCACCTATGGAAAATACTGTAATATTAAATCCATTAGAGAAAGAGGCAATCACTGCAAATGTGAAAAATTATTATAAAAAAATTCCTTAACTCTAACATTTTAAACAATTCTCTCAGTTTCGAAGAATTTTGAAATCTTCCAGAAATAAATTTATCTTCCGTAGCTTATTTACAGCAATTTGTTCTAGCATAAAAAAATCAACCATATTTTTGAAATGATCCCTTAAGGATATATTTATCAATCCAATTAATCCACTTATGTTAAGTCTACATAGAGCCAACATGGATATTCAATATATTCTCGACCCATATGCATGTGTAGGTCACATAGTGAAATATATTAATTAGTCGGATAGAAGAATGTCTAACATATTAAAAGACGCTATAGAAGAAATTAATGCAGAAAATTTTACAATTAAGGAGAAATTAAGATTCATAGGAAATAAATTTATAAATGCATCTGAGATATCAGCCCAGGAGGCTGCTTATAATATATTAAGAAAACATATATCTGAGTGTAGCAATTCGGATATTTATATAAAACCAGATCCCCCTCAAGACAGAACACGCTTATTAAAATCTAGGACAGAGCTTCAAGAAATATCTGCAAACGACCCAAATTCTACAGAAATATTTGTTCCTACATTATTAGATCATTACGTAGAAAGACCTGACAGTTTAGAAAGTTTATGCTTAGCAGAATTTTCAGCCATGTACACTTTTAGAAAAATTCGTGGTAGTTCATCAAATTCTGATGACGAGCTACAGCTAAAAGATTTAAGTGGATATCTTAAAAAACGTTCCCGACCTAACATAATTCGTTTTAGACGGTACAGTCTTCATGTCGACCCACAAAATTTTTACAGAGAGCAAGTAATGTTGTATTTTTCATGGCGAAATGAGGATAGTGATATTTTTCAAAAATATATTCAGGAAATTTATGAAAATAATCTCCCCACGATTCTTACAAATCAAAATAAGTTTAATGCTTTTCAATCCAATCAAGAGCTAGACAATGCTCTTCATGAAGTTCAAGAAAGTTCTGAGGTTCAGGCAGAGATTCTACATGAAACTGAAGATGAATTCTGAATATTTGGAATTCCAGAGCCTGACGGTAATATTCCATTCAATTACGAAACAAATAATACTAGCAATGTACATGGAGGTACTCTTGCACCAAACGAACCTGCAGAAAATGTTTACTTCGAACTAATCAGTTCATTAAATGAAAAACAACATTTATATTTAACTCATATTATAAATAATACAAGGAGTAAAAATATATTTTATGAATTTGTTGGAGGAGGTGCGGGAGTTGTAAAAAGCAGATTAATTCAATCAATTTATTATTCCTTAATTCGTTACTTTCGGTCTATAGTAGGAGAAGATGCGCCAACAGAAAAAGCCGCATTTAATATAAAAGGAGTGACTTTACACAAAGCGTTTTCTTTACCCTTAAACCAGTCTGGCGGTGAATTAAGAACATTAAGTTCTGACACATGCAACTCTCATTTTAGTAATTATATAAATTTAAAATTGATTATTATTGACGAAATTTCAATGGTAGGATCAAAAATGTTTTCACATTTAGATATGCGACTAAAGCAAATATTTAAAAGCACTCGCTCATTTGGTGGTGTATCATTATTAGTATTAGGTGATTTTAGGCAATTATCTCCTGTAGGTGATGGATGAATTTTTAATCTTAATAATAGTAATCCTTACTCAGTTTTGATAGGAAACTCTCTTTGGGAACTTTTTAAATATTATGAGTTAACTGAAATAATGAGGCAGAGATCAGACATATACTTTGTGCAGGCCTTAAAAAATTTAGCAAAAGGAATACTCACTGCAAACGATATGCAACTATTTCAAACCCGTGTCACTAATCCAGCTAATATTCCATCAGAAGCCATTCACCTTTTTGTTTCAAATGCTGAAGTAGATAATTATAACACATTAAAATTAAATAGTATTCAAACACCATTCATTACTTCAAGTGCTGTAGATAAAATAAGAGCTAATATTTCAGAAAACTCAATAAACAACAATATTTTGAACAAAACAAAAAAAACAATATTTTGAACCAGGTAAAATTGTTTAAAGCATCTGAGGCAGTGGGTCTTCCTTATACTCTGTTATTGAAAACAACAGCAAAGTACATGCTTACGAATAATATAGACATTGAAGATGCATTAGTAAATGGTGCTACAGGTATATTGAAATACGTAGAAATCAAAACTATTAATAAACAAAAAAAACCATATTTAATTTGGATTGATTTTTCAGATAATAGTGTTGGATGTAAAGCTAGATTGGCACAACCTAATAGTAGAAATAATTCTTCGACCTCCATCTCTTTAAGTGCAAAAACTTTTCAATTTAAAAAAATTAACACGTTCAAATAGATAGAAAACAATTTCCTGTGGTACCTGCAGAGGGTATTACAATACATAAGAGCCAAGGTGCTACATACAACTCCGTAGCAGTTCATTTGAAAAAGGGAATGACTCGAGTTTAATTGTATGTTGCTTGTAGTAGGACTACCTCTGCAAGCAATTTATATTTGATTGGAATTTTTTCTTCACCGCATCGTCCACAACAAAACGATGCAGTTGAAATGCAACTCTTAAATCTTCAAAATGTAAAATATTTCAGCCCCAAATTTTGCAATCTTTTTCAATTTCTCAATGGAAATAATACCAATCAAATACTGTATCACAACGTTCAAAGTCTGAATAAGCATTTTCATTTAATAAAATCTGATCCAGTTATTACGTTTTCGGACCTGGTATTATTTGTTGAAACATTCATTAGACTTAATCAATCATATTTAATACATAATTTCACAGAAATTTCACGATTTGACAACGACGATTCACATAGACTAACGGGAACTGGTAAAGGGTTAGTATGCTATTTAAAAAATGGTTTTATTAATGAATTTTTCCATTGCGAAACTTCATATGTTTATCCAGCTCTTTCTTCGAAACAAAAATATTTTATGTTTTCGTTATTTAAATATAAGTCCAATATAGTATTTGTTATTTACAAATCGTCGAAATGTTCTTTAACTAAACTTAAAGTAGGAATGAGTAACATTTTAGAACGTCATGAGGTATTAAGATCTGGGGAAGACGTTATAATTGTAGGGGATTTCAATACTGATCTGAGAAATCAATCTAATAATTTGTTAGTACGTTATTTTCAAGAAAATAGTTTTATTTCAGCTCTACCGGAAAACGTAGGTACAACTAATATAGGCTGCCAAATTGATTGGGTGTTTACAAATAAGAATGGAAATGCATTTCAGAGTGGGGTTTATGAAAGTGTTTTTAGTTTTCATAACCCTTTATTTATAAAATTTTAATATTCTTTTTATTTCTTCATTAATTGAAATTTCGTTTTAGATTTTAGCATATTTATTTCAGGTTAATTTTATAAAAGAAAGGCTTGGTTGCAGAATCTAGAAAAGTGGATAAGTGTACCTGGTATAAACAGAATGAGGGATGATTCAAAAACAAGAATTTAACCGATAGTGGTTATTACTGCAACTGAGTGATACTTTAAGAAGAATAATTTTTATAAAAGCATTTAAATAAAATTAAAGAATTAAATTATATTCTACACTAATTTTTTATGCTGACCATATTTTTACTAACCATTGTTGATTTTTATACCCGTATGAACTATGTTCAAGAGTATAATAAATTTGCCATTACGTTTGTGACACCTTAAAGAAGTCGAACTATATATAGTGTCAAAGGTATGGATGGGCTCAGAATCGAATTCTGAGTCGATTAAGCTATGCACGAGCTATCATACAACTCCACAATTTGAAATTGTTTAAAAGATGATCAAGTTATATAGAAACAGGATATATTACGTTCATACGGGTATCCCAGAGTTGACATAGTCTACTCTACTGCACTCTTCCTCGTTTTATTTAAAAAACAATATTTTATTTATTTAAACAACGATTTGAGGAAAGAAGAACAACTTCTACAAAATGGTCACTTATAACTAAATTTAAAAAAACTAAAAATATTTGAGAAATCAAACAGTTTAACAATTACAAAAATAGATTATCGGCAATTTTAAATATGTTGGTTTTTATGAAGAAAAATTAAAATTTAGGGACTTGTAATTTGACACTTGTTTCAACAAAAGAAAGTATTACAAAGATAGTGACCTTTTTCTAGGTCAATTTATTTATTATAAGAATTTATTAAAAGAAGAAAAACAAAATTACCAACAATAATAATTTTGCTTATCAGTATAATAATTATTTTTCCCACTTGAAAATTTAAATTTTAGTTATTACGAAATTAGGTTGTTTGATTGTACCACCCCCTGTGTAAGAACTATTAAAGCTCATAAATTAAAATTTTTCTATTTTTAGACTCTTGTAACTTAGGCACGTGTACAAATTTGTCTTCGGCAAGACATAAAATTTAAAGCTTCAGTAAAATATTTTTGCGTGTGTTAACGAGATTTCTTGGTTATATAGGGTTCCACACTTACAACCCGTCAAAATTGCAAAAAAGCTATATGTTCAGATGTATATATCTCAGCGCGTACTAGGTTTACAATCTACAATCTAAAAATTCTAAAAAACCGGACATTATCTTGCCTCTTTAAAACAATATCAAAATGATGCAATATTTTACAATCTACTATTAAAATTTATCGTTATGTGAACACAAAATTTTGCATAATTTTTTTTCTTCATAACTGCGGCACTCTTTCAGATAGTGACTTGAAATTTTGAGAAAAGAAAGAACTTTTAGAATTAGTGTAAGTTGCCTCATTAAGGTTTTTTGTACCGCCTTCCAATTAAGGGCTATTAGCACTCAAAAATTGAAATTTTAACAATTTTTTTAATTTTATATAAAATTCTAAAACAAATTACAAACTTTGTTGCAACAGTGGTAAAATAATGCAATTTTAACCATGAAAGCTCTCTTAAAGCAACTAATGTTGTAGAACAACTTTTTTATGGAACTTCGTTACGCAAAGATCTATTGATTTTTTTGTAATGCCAATATTCGAAAATATGGTAAAAGACTTGAATGAAAGTCATAATCTAATAAATAAGGAAGAAATTCTGTTTGTTTGTTTGTTTGTTTGTTTGTTTGTTTGTGCCCTTTTCACGTAAAAACCACCAGTCCGATTGCAACCAAATTTTGCAGGAACGTTCTTACGACCTCGGAAAGTGTTATAGGCTATATCGCGTTTCGGTTCATTAACCCATTGCGGCCCGAGAGCCATTTAAAGTCGTTTCGTTTTTTCTATGTCCTGCCTAAACGGTTTGATCGATTGAGTTGAAAATTTGTACAAATGTTCTTCCCAGTATTGGACGGGTGCCGAAGAAATTTGGATTTAATATGTTACCCGGATTCGACCCGGCGGGCTTCCAAAAAATTTTTTGTTTTTAATTTATGTCCAATTTTGTATGGTGGTTTTATAGTTCGAAAAAAAGCCTGTGACAAATTTTTATGAAGATTCGGTAACCCGTTTGGGCACGAGAGCCGAACGAAGTTCATTAAAGTTTTCCGTTGTCCTGCTTAAACGATTTGACCAATTGAGTTGAAAATTTACAATAGTGTAGCTCTTTACCACAGGAGCTCACTGAGTTGATTTGGTTACGATCCATTAACCCGTTTTGGCACCAGGGGTCAGTGAAGTTTTGTAATTTAGTTAGTTGTCGCACTTAAACTGTTTGACCAATTGAGTTAAAAATTTATCAAAGTGTAGCTCTTTGCAACAGGAGCTTACTGAGTTGATTTGGTTACGATCCCGTTTCGGCACCACCGAACCCGTTTCGGCACCAGGACTCAATGAAATTTTTCAATTTCTTTGTCGTCGCGCTTAAACGGTTTTGCCAATTGAATTGAAAATTTACAAAAGTGTAGCTCTTTACCACAGGAGCTCACTGAGATGATTTGGTTACGATCCATTAACCCGTTCCGGCACCAGGGCTCAATTAAATTTTTAATTTCTTTGTTGTCGCACTTGAACGGTTTTACCAATTGAGTTGAAAATTTACAAAAGTGTAGGTCTTTATAACAAAAGCTTTCTGAGTTGATTTGGTTGCGATACATTAACTCATCAGGCTTCAGGCCATGAAATTCTCATTTTTTATTGTTGTGTTTAAACGATTTGACCAATTGAAAATTTGCACAAGTATTGCACTTTGGCAGACAAACTCATTCAATAAATTTTGTTGTGGTACATTAACACACTTCGACACGATAGACTGTCAAAAAATAAATTTTGTTTCTAATTTCTGTCTAATTTGGCAGGATGAATTTATGGTTCTAAATTAAGCCTGTGATAAAATGTTTGTTAACGTTTGTTAACCCATTTCCGCACGAGCACTTAATAATAATATTTTGCCTAATTTTGTGTATTGTTATTATTAATAAAAATATATTTCCAACACTCTTTACTTTTATCTATACTGTTTCTAATATGCCATAAAAACCTTTCAATGCAAATTTCTAATATAGAACAGTAATTAAAGTAACCTTATTAAGTATCTTAAGAATACTGTGTCTAAGTCTTAACAACATAACATTTTCGGCCGTTGTTAAAAAACAGAAACAATCTCCTCCATTAGACAATCATCATGTCATCATTCAGAAATGCATTACTTATATGTGGTCTTTACATGGGGTTAACCTATATGAGATGCATGTGTATAACATGTTTCCCATAAAATATCATTGAAATATGTACATATAGTATGTATAATATCCGTATATTTAAAAATACTATAAACTTAATCAATTAAATTAGAAAACATATTCACATTTCTGTACAGCATTTAATCAAAAATGAGTACATACATATTTAAAGAACAGAAAACCTTACATTCTTATCCATATACAATTTTTACACATATTTTTAGCCAATCAATTTGGAAGCATAATTAGAAAAATTAAAGGTAAAAAAATTCTGGTTTATTTATAAAGGTAGAAAACAATCATGTATTTTTTATATTGAAGATATGTTAAACAGAACCTGAAATGTACGCATTTAAAAAGAAGTTTTTTCAAAATTTGCAGAGCTGTCGGTGCTGTAGGATCTCCAACGATGAGGGTACATAAAAAAGTTGTTCTATAACATTAATCTTTTAAGAGACCTATGCATAGTTAATATTTCATTGCTCTTTATTAAACAGTATATAAGTTTTGTAAAAAGACGCAGGGAAAGAGCGAACCTAATAGCAAATTTTTCAAAATGTGCTTAAAAGGATAATTCACAAAAATATGAAGTGACATTACTTAGGAAAAACAATTTATTACATTATGGTCTTTTATAATTTAAATATGATTTTATGTTTCGGTATTAACGAATAGTAACGAATATATAAGTTTTGTAAACAGACGGAGGGATAGAGCGAACCTAATAGTAAATTTTTCAAAATGTGCTTAAAAGGATAATTCACAAAAGCATGAAGTGACATTATTTACGAAAAAAAATGTATTACATTATGGTCTTTTATAATTGAAATGAAATTTTATGTTTCGGTATTAACGAATATATTGTGGAGATTCACTTCGCCGTAATTGTGTACTCAATAGATTATTGATTCCTTTAAAAAATTTTTGTAGAAGAATTGTCTTTAATTCTTGACTCTGTTTATTCAATTTAACTAAATCTAATACAAAATATAATATAAACTACCAGCATCTGTAAATGCATGGTAATAAGTTAACTATATTAATTAAATTAAATTATATTAACGCAGAAACAAAAGTTAATAATTTTTATTTCATAAAGCCAATAAAATACTCCGGGCAACGCCGGGTACTCTGCTAGTTTAAAATATATCTTATTTTAAATTTAGAAAAACACGTCTGCCGAATATCTTATATTGAAACAGAGGTTTTAAATAAAAATTTTGGAAAAAGGGGAATACTTAATTCAGAATGAATTTAATAAATAAATAGTACATAGTTAATATAAATTTTAACCTGTGTTTTATTTTAGTAATAAAATAAATAAAAAATTTTTTTTAAAAACTTTCTTTTTCAGCATGAACTAAAAGTAAAAAATAAAACATAAATTTTTTCTATCTAAATGGAGTTTAGAATGGAGTTTTTAATGGAGTACATAGTTAATATAAATTTTAACCTGTGTTTTATTTTAGTAATAAAATAAATAAAAAAATTTTTTTAAAAACTTTCTTTTTCAGCATGAACTAAAAGTAAAAAGTAAAACATAAATTATTTCTATCTAAATGGAGTCCAAATAAAGTTCCATTTTACAGCTGAAACATCCTGCCAGTTTATAGCTTAGACTGATATTCATGAAAAGAAAGTTTACAAATAGATACATATTCCGGAAAAGAAGGCAACCCTAATTTTGCAACCAACTATGTTTTTGTTGTTGTGTATTTAACAAAACCCAATATCTAATTCTAAATAATAAAAATTAAACCAGTCTCAATTTGTAATCAATAGAATAAAATTCCTTTAAATGTAAGAACTGCATTTACTATTCATTACATTTTTGAGTTTAAAAGCTAATAGTTATTTTTAGACAAGTTTTATTAGAAATAAGAATGACTAATTCCACTTTATTTCCATTGTTTTTGCTAATAAAATCGATTCGACTTTATTTCGTTCGACTTCACTTCACACCTCCACTATTTTTTGTAAAAATTATTTAATTGACTTATGCCAAACAAGTGTAATTAATAATAGCATTGCTATTTTGTTAATGAGATAAAATATTTAAAAAAAAAATAAATAGTTCTTTGTAAAGTGAATTGAAAATTATTAAATATAATAATTATTTCGGTAATTTAAAATATAAGTACATACTATTTTTTGTGTGAATAAAAAGTTGTTTAAATATAAATGGATTCAAGACGAGAATCAAAGTCCAGTTCCGAAAACCGTTAATGACACACCTTATTTTTAAGAACAAGACGTGAAAGTGCTTTTTTCATATAAAGGGAACGAAGAATGGAGAACGAAAGAAGAAGAATTCTCAGAAATAACGTAGATGTAAGATCTGCTGAACAACAAAGTTAATACTTTTTTTTAACATAACATATTATATATTTTCCAATGTAATGAAACTCCAGTTTTATTTAATAGTTGGTTGAATTTGTAAATTTGTGACAATAAATGTATGTATAATGGATTTGTATGTATACAATACAATAATACTTAATTTTACGATATGATAAAATAAAAACATTCCATTCTTTGAATCAACATCTAAATCAAAATAAAGGTTGAAGTTCCAAAACGGTCAACTGTGCGATTGCCTTGTAACTTTTACTGCTAAAATTACACAGACGGAATAGAAGAAATATTGATGTTCATCAGATGGAACAACGGAGAAATACAGAAGAGCATCAAATAAGACGCGGATATGCAACATGAAATCTAGCGGTGAGTCATTTTAAAATTAATATATCAGATGGACCTTATCACAGGTGCTATTGTTGCGATAGACTTTTCTTTAAAAAGTCAATCAAAAATTTAAATGTAAATAATTTTCCTAGCGAATTTTTAAACTCGGTGTTAATTAATGATTATAGCCCTGGTGATTTGGTACCTCTATGCACGACATGTTATGTTTATATACGAAAAAGTAAAATGCCACAGTTTTGTGTCAAAAATAGGCTCGAATTTAATGAGGTTCATCCTTCTTTAAAGGATTTGACACTTTTGGAAGAGTGATATGTGGCTGCCCGCACTTCGTTTATGAGAATATTTAGTCTAGTGGTCAATAGGCAATTAAGGCTACGAGGAAGTGTTATGAATGTATCAATTGAGGTGGAAAACTATGATTGCCTCAAAATTACTCTGATACCTATATTTGCCAAATTAGATTGCAAAGACATAGATTGCATAGACACAGGACCAACACGCGTATCTTTACGAAACCGTTAACCCGCGTAGAATATTTGAAGCACGAGATATGTTGGGCATGAGTAATATTGAGAAAACAACATATCTCTAGATTTGACATGGATTGATTCCAGAAATGTTAATTTTGTAAATAATAATGTAGCTGAAATTAATATTTCTACCAACGATGCAGTTAATTTAGAGGTGGATAACCCTGATGAAGAAGAAACTTTGATAGACAATAAGTGAGGGTATTGAAATTGCACCAGGTGAGGAATGCAGAATACTTTCTATTCCTACGATATATGGAGGTTTTAAGAGAAGAACGACTCCAAATATGTCCTATAATCTATAGCTAATTCCGAAATTAGAAGATCAGATAGAAACGGATCATCAAACGGAACGCGAACGGATCATCTTCTATATGTCTTTAAAAAAAGCAAAATAATTCAAATAACGCAAAATATCAATATTGCTCTTAGAAAAAAAACCTCATCAAATAATCCGATAACTGCAGGGGAGGTGAGAGATACAGAAAATTTAAATAGTTTGATTGCCCACAATGAAGGATACAAGGTTTTAAAATCACTTCGAAATTCTTCCCTGAAAAATCTTTGTGCGATGATTAGACAGATTGGTATATCCACACTTTTTATTACTTTGTCAGCTGCAGAACTGCACAGTCAGTGGGCAGAGCTTCTAAAAATTTTAAAAAGAACGGTTGACAAAGTGGAAGTTGCGGATGGAGATATCGAATTAATGACCTAAGCAGAAAAATCTCGCTAAATTCGATCTGAAGAGACAACCTGCGCTCTATAATTGAATCACCGTTTCAATTAATTATTAAAAACGTGGAGATCAATTGACGGTCTATCAAATCAAATAATTTCTATCACCGTATTGAGTTTCAACATAGAGGATACTCACATGTTCATATGCTCGTTTGGCTTTCACATGCCCTAATATTTAATTCAAAGAATCCTGAATCTTCTAAGAGAGTCCAAGACATAAACAAAGTTTTGCACTCTATTGGAAGATTCAGGATTCTCTGAATTAAATATCTGAATTATTAATTAGTTTCATGTAGCAGTGAAGTAGATTTTATTGATTATCAAGTTCATAATCACACCTCCTCTTGTAGGTGACGGGTTAAGCGTAAACAAGTTTGCAGATTCAACATTCCCTTCTTCCCTATGAATGAAACAGTAATTTTAAATCCATTGCACGAAGAAAATCCAACTCGCAAAAGAGAGCTGAAAAGAAATTTCGAGATATTGGAGGAAAAGCTGAAGCCATGTTTTGACATTTTTAGAATTTTTATAGTACACAGAACTAAATTTAGAGCAATATAAACATTGTATTCAGTTTCAATTAAAACGTCCAAAATTATTACTTATTCGCTCCCCATCTGAAATTAAAATAAATGCTTCCTCTCCTAAAATTATTTTCCTCTTCAAAGATAATATGAACATACAGTTTGTGCTCGATCGATATTAATAAAGCTAAAGGAGTATATCGAAATTGATAAAAGAATATCTAGAAGAAAGTAAAAACGGAAACTTTTCTCTTCGGCAAACGCTTCGGTCTATTTCTAATACGTTTTTAAACTTTTCTAAAGTAAATGCCCAAGAGGCAGCTTGGGTGCTCTTGCATTATCCAAATCTAGTGTGGGGAATATTATTATAGCAACTATTACATCAGAAAAGCGAGTAAGATTTTTGAAATCTGCTCAAGAATTAGAGATCCTTCCCCATGATAGCTCCGAAATTTTTGTTGAGGGATTAATAGAACACTATATCCAAACACCAGACGTATTAGAAAATCTTACCCTTGCGGAAGTTGCTGCGTTCTATAATTTAAAAAAAAAATATGCCTCCCTATTAGAAAATGATTTAAATGAGAATAGTGAAGATGAGGAAAATGCGAGGTCCGCAGTATACATGCGTGTTAAAAATAATTCAGGATTTATTTTTAAACGCGTTACCACAAAAATAATTCGGTATTGTCAATACAACATTGCCCAAGATCCGAACAATTTTTATCGGGAAATGGTAATGTTGTATTTTCCTTGGAGGGATGAGGCTGCTGAGCTGAATTATTCCACATGCAAACCAGTCTTTGACCACAAAAAATAACAAATCTTACATATGCGAGCGTAAAGAGCAATACGCGAGCGGTTTGTCCTTCAAAGTATGCAAATTAACATCTTGGTTGCAATAGAAGAACAAGAAAAAGCAAATGACGAAGCTGTTAATGAGCCAGTTGGTGTTGATGGATTAGCTTTACTTGAAAGGTTTATTGCTCCAAACCAAATAGGAGCAGATGAGTTCTTCAAACTATTCAGTAAACCTTTCAGTACTTGAAAGGTTTATTGCTCCAAAGCAAATAGGAGAAGATGAGTTTTTCAAACTATATCAAAATCTTAATTTTAAAGCAAAGGGATTATCTTTTATACGCTATTAACCGCTTTAAGACGAATCGAACATCCATTTTAGGATTTAGAAATGGTTCGGCGGGGGTTGGAAAGTCAAGATTAATCGAGTCCTTATATCTGTCTTTGTTAAGAGGTATTAGAGGTGAACGTGGTTCACACGAGGGTATAGAGATTCTTATAGTTGCCCCGACGGGAAAAGCAGCTCATAATATTTCGTAGACGACCGTCCATTCAGCATTTTCTTTACCGGTTTCTCAGAGTATGAGCCGCGTTAAACGTTTATCTTTTGATTTATCCTATTCTTTAGCTTGCAAATTGGATGGTCAACAGGGAATTATTATCGATGAAATTTCAATGGTGGCGTCGAAAGTATTTTCCACTATTCATAGAAGACTATGCCAAATTTTCAAAAGAAACGATTTTTTTTGCGGCGATATTTGTTTTTTTTTTTTTGGAGATTTTAATAAATTAAAACCTGTAGGAGATATATTTGTATTTCCAGTCCCTTCAAACGATCCTATGATAGAGCTTTTAGGCCCATTTTTGAGAAAATTTTAAAATGTTTGAATTGACCGACATTATGAGACAATAATAGGATATTGGCTTTGCCAACGCTCTTTGTAACCTATCGGATATATATAGCGGATGATATAGCGGAAGAATGTGATAAATAGAGATGCAAATGTTCCAAAATAGATGTTTGGCAAATGAATCAAGTTTAATCGTAGAACTACAACGACCTCCTCATCTTTTCGTCTCAAATAAAGAGTTAAATGAGTATAACGATTTTATTTTGAGAAATACAAATACACTCAATTTTCTTGCTAACGCAATCTTGCTAACAAATGGATAACATCATATAATTGAAGTAGTAAGGAGAAGACTTTATATGGGTGTGAAACATATGGGTTACCACAATCTCTCACCTTAAAATATGGAATACGTTATATGTTAACTGACATCGAACACAGTCTTTTTAATGGAGCGACCGGTGTTCTGAGTTTAGTAGAAAGTGCGAGTCTAGTAGAAAGTGCGAAAATATGACTGTACCTGATTTCCAATATTCAAGTCCTTACTCATAATGCCCAAAGCCTAATTAAAAATACTGAAAATATAATTTGTGACTCAATCTTCAAATCAAACCACATTCTTTCTTTTTCAGAAACATGGACTTTAGACAATGGAAATATAGAGAGAGGCAATTTAAAAACATAACGAGTGTAGCAAAACAGAATCTATCCCGAGTTGCTTTTGGAACCTCAATTTATGTCTGCAATATTTTCGTAAACTACATATCCTCTTTCGAAAGTAAATATGATTATGAAGGTTCAGGAAAACACATCTAAATGAGCAGAATAAAATGCAAAGATATTCAAATAATAATTTTATACAAATCCTCTAATGCAAAACTCTCAAAGCTAAAAAAATTATTACAGCCGTTTATGGCAGAGAAAAGCAAAATATTTTTAAAAACTTTCTTTTTCAGCATGAACTAAAAAGTAAAAAATAAAACATAAATTTTTTCTATCTAAATGGAGTCCAAATAGTGTTCCATTTTACAGCTGAAACATCCTGCCAGTTTATATCTGATATTCATGAAAAAAAAGTTTACACATACATATTCCGGAAAAGAAGGCAACCCTAATTTTGCAACCACCAACTATGTTTTTGTTGTTGTGTATTTAAAAAAACCCAATATCTAATTCTAAATAATAAAAATTAAACCAGTCTCAATTTGTTATCAATAGAATAAAATTCCTTTAAATGTGACAACTGCATTTAATATTCATTACATTTTTGAGTTTATAAGCTAATAGTTGTTTTTAGAATGAAAAAAGCACGTCCTTTTTTAATAAAACTTTTAATATTTAATAATAAGAGTTTTGAGTCCACTTTATTTTTTTTTTGCATTCGACTTTATTTTTAGACAATTTTTATTGGAAATAAAATATAATGGTTAATTCGACTTTATTTCCATTGTTTTTGCTAATAAAGTCGATTTGACTTTATTTCGTTCGACTTCATTTCACACCTCCAATATTTTTTGTGAAAATTATTTAATTTAATTATTTAATTGACTTAATTAATAGCGTTGCTATTTTGTTTATGATATAAAATATTTAAAAAAAAAAAAATAGTTCTTTGTAAAGTGAATTGAAAATTATTAAATGTAATAATTATTTCGGTGATTTAAAATATAAATATGTTTAAATATAAATGGATTCAAGATGAGAATCAAGTTCCAGTTCTGAAAATTTTTAACGACAAACCTTATATTTAAGAACTCCTTTCAAAGAAAGGGAACATAGAATGGAGAACGAAAGACGAAGAATTCTCAGAAATGACGCAGATCTAAGTACCTCTGCTGAACAACAAGGTTAATACTTCTTTTAACACAACATAATATATATTTTCCAATGTAATGAAACTTCAGTTTTATTTAATAGTTGTTGAAATTGTATATTTATGACAATAAATGTAAGTATTATGGATTTGTATGTATACAATACAATAGTACTTAAATTTATATTAAAATAAAAATATTCCATTCTTTTAATCATCATCTAAATCAAAATAAAGGTTGAAGTTTCAACGGTCAACTGCGCGATTGCCTTGTAACTTTTACTGCTAAAATTACACAAACGAAATAGAAGAAATATTGATGTTCGTCAGATGGGACAATTTTTAAACTCGGTGTTAATTATTGATTATAGCCCTTTTGATTTGGTACCTCTATGCAAGACATGTTATTTTTATATACGGAAAAGGAATAAGCCACAGTTTTGTGTCAAAAATAAGCTCGTATTTAATGAAGTTCATCCTTCCTTAAAGGATTTGACACTTTTGGAAGAGTGATGTGTGGCTGCCCGCACTCCGTTTATGAGAATATTTATTCTAGTGGTCGATAGGTAATTAGGGCTACGAGGAAGTGTTGTGAATGTATCAATTGAGGTGGAAACTATGATTGCCTCAAAATTACTCTGATACCTATATTTGCCGAATTAGACTGAAAAGACATATACAGAACCAACACGCGTATCTTTATGAAACCGTTAACACGCGTAGAATATTTGAAGCACGAGATATGTTGGGCATGTGTAATATTGAGAAAACAACATATCTCTAGATTTGACATGGATTGATTCGAGAAATGTTAATTTTATAAATAATAATGTAGCTGAAGTTAATATTTCTAGCAACGATGAAGAGGATAAACCTGGTGAAGAGGAAACTTTGATAGACAATAGTGAGGTTATTGAAATTGCACCAGGTGAGGAATGCAGAAGTACTTTCCATTCCTACGATATATGGAAATTTTAAGAAAAGAACGCCTCCAAATATGGCCTATAATCTATAGCTAATTCCGAAATTAGAAGATCAGATAGAAAAGGAACGCGAACGGATTATTATTACGCATTATTGATGAATTTAACTGTCTACATTTCTGACCATATTCGTAAGAGTCGCATTTTCTACTAGACTCAGAACACCGGTCGCTCCATTAAAAAGACTGTGTTCGATGTCAGTTAACATATAACGTATTCCATATTTTAAGTTGAGAGATTGTGGTAACCCATATGTTTCCCACCCATATGTTTTACTCTTTACTACTTCAATTATATGATGTTTCGACTGAGTAGTCCCTGTTCCCTCAACTATATTAATGGCGTTAGCAAAAAAATAGGGTGAATTTGCATTCCTCAAAATAAAATCGTTATACTCATTGAACTCTTTATTTGAGACGAAAAGATGAGCAGGTCGTTGTAGTTCTACGGGTAAACTTGATTCATTTGTCAAACATGTACTTTGAAACATTTGCATTTCTATTTCTGACATGTTAGGTTACAAAGAGCGGTGGCAAAGCCAATATCCTATTGTTGTCTCATAATGTCGGTCAATTCAAACATTTAAAAATTTTCTCCAAAAATGGACCTAAAAGCTCTAGCATAGGATCGTTTGAAGGGACTTGAAATACAAATATATCTCCTACAGGTTTTAATTTATTAAAATCTCCAACAAAAATAACAGATACCACCGCAAAAAAATTGTTTCTTTCGAAAATTTGGCATACTCTTCTATGAATATCGTAAAATACTTTCGACGACACCAATGAAATTTCATCGATAATAATTCCCCGTGACCACCTAATTTACAAGCTAAAGAATGGGATAAATCAAAAGATAAACGTTTAACGTGACTCATACTCTGAGAAACCAGTAAAGAAAATTCTGAATGGATGGTCCTCCCCGAAATATTATAAACTGCTTTTCCCGTCGAAGCAACTATAAGAATCTCTATCCCCTCGTGTGAACCACGTTCCCCTCTAATACCTCTTAACTTTGCTCTTTTCTGCGGTCAAAAACTGTTTTGCATGTGGAATAATTCAGCTCAGCGGCCTCATTTCTCCAAGGAAAATACAACATTACAATTTCCCGATAAAAATTGTCCGGATCTTGGGCAATGTTGTGTTGACAATACCGAATTATTTTTGGGGTAACGCGTTTAAAAATAAACCCTGAATTAGTTTTAACACGCATGCATACTGCGGAACTCGCATTTTCCTCATCTTCACTATTCTCATTTAAATCATTTTCTAATAGGGAGGCAAATCTTTTTTTTAAATTATAGAACGCAGCAAATTCTGCAAGGGTAAGATTTTCTAATACGTCTGGTGTTTGGATATAGTGTTTTATTAATCCCTCAACAAAAATTTCTCTATTCTTGAGCAGAACTATATCACTAAAGCAAAGGGAAGACGAATCGAACATCCATTTTAGAATTTATAAATGGTCCGGCGGGGGTTGGAAAGTCAAGATTAATCGAGTGCTTATATCAGTCTTTGTTAAGAGGTATTAGAAGAGAACGTGGTTCACACGAGGGGATAGAGATTCTTATAGTTGCTACGACTGGAAAAGCAGCTCATAATATTTCGTAGAGGATTATCCAATCAGCATTTTCTTTACGGTTTCTCAGAGTATGAGCCACGTTAAACGTTTATCTTTTGATTTATCCCATTCTTTAGCTTGTAAATTGGATGGTCAACAGGGAATTATTATCGATGAAATTTCAATGGTGGCGTCGAAAGTATTTTCCGCTATTCATAGAAGACTATACCAAATTTTCAAAAGAAACGATTTTTTGCGGTGATATCTGTTTTTTTTTTTTTTTGAGATTTTAATTAATTAAAACCTGTAGGAGATATATTTGTCTTTCAAGTCTCTTCAAGCGATCCTATGCTAGAGCTTTTAGGCCCATTTTTGAGAAAATTTAAAAATGTTTGAACTGACCGAAATTATGAGACAAAAATAGGAGTTTGGCTTTGCCACCGCTCTTTGTAACCTAGCGGAGAGAAGAATGTCAGAAATAGAAATGCAAATGTTCCAAAGTAGATGTTTGACAAATGAATCTAGTTTACACGTAGAATTAGAACGACCTCCTCATCTTTTCGTCTCAAATAAAGAGTTCAATGAGTATAACGATTTTATTTTGAGAAATACAAATACATCCAATTTTCTTGCTAACGCCATTGATATAGTTCAGGGAACAGGGACTGTTCAGTCGAAACATCATATAATTGAAGTAGTAAAGAGTAAAACATATGGGTGGGAAACATATGGGTTACCACAATCTCTCAACTTAAAATATGGAATACGCTTTATGTTAACTAATATCATTGATATCGAACATGGTCTTTTTAATAGAGCGACCGGTGTTCTGAAACTCTTAAAACATCTCCAGAAATGTAGGCAGTTAAATTTATCAACAATGCGTTCCAAAAATATTAGTTCCAATTTGACCCCTATCAATAAAAAAAATATTTTTTAAAATATGCTTTTATCAAAATCAAACTCGCCTCCTAAAAAGTAGAAAATAAAATAAAAGTGATTATAGATCTAAAGCATCTTGGCCTGTTATAATACAAAAGTAAATTGCTGGAATAAGATTAACAGAAATTTGGGGTTCGTGGTTCTTTTTTATTCCAGCAATTTACTTTTATATTATAACAGGCCAAGATGCTTTAGATCTATAATCACTTCTATTTTATTTTATTTTCTACTTTTTAGGGGGCGAGTTCGATTTTGATAAAAGTATATTTTAAAAAATATTTTTTTTACATATTATTTTATTTTATACTTTTTAGTTTTAAATTAAACGCATAATTTGAATTTAAAAATATGGAATATTTTTTTTATTCATACATTCATTATTGCTCTCATATGTAAAAGAAAGCGAGCGAGCGATTTTTCTGCGAGCGATTTTTCAGCGAGCGATTTTTTTTCGAGCAAGTGGTCATAGAAAATTGCGAGTTTTGAACGACAAAAAAAGTTTGATATAATTTCTCGTTTAGTTTTAGTTGAGTCGTTAAATTGTGCTAACGATTAAATTATGTCAGTAATCCAAAAATTTTTAAAATATGAAAATAATTCATATTTTAGATATATATTTTATAAAAATATTCGGAAATATGGTATTCATCCTATTAATCAAGAAAGATTTCGTTTTGGTGAATTTCATCATTTGTACAGACAAATTAGAGAAGACCCTGAAAAATTTTTGATTATTTAAGAATGTCCATGAGCTCTTTCGACTTTCTTAAAAGCAAAGTTAAAGAAAAGTTAGTTCCAAAAAGAATAAATTCTAGGACAATAACCGTTGATGAGAGATTGGTAATTACTTTAAGGTAAATATTAGGTTTACTATCGATTAGTTTTAAATTTATTTTTTTTTTTTAATTTTATTAACTTGATAATAACTATATAACATAGTAAATTCATTTTATTATTTATTATAAAAGTTCTAAAAGAATTTGAATTAATATACATGTTGAATATTTATTATGATTTTAAGTTACATATATACAAGTTTTAATAATTTGAAAAATCTATGTTCAATTCCGCGAAATTATTTTTATTATGATTAAGTAATTCTTTTTTTTTCTTTGCTTTTAAAATAACTTGTATTATTTCAGACTTCAATTCCAACTTCTCTGTTTGATTAAAGTCTTTGAAATGAGGCAATAAACTTTTAAAGTAAAGCAAATCAGAATCATGGTTTTCTTTTGCTTCACGATTTAATTCATCCCGCATATATTTTAGCTTTTCTTGCTCTATTAATAAAAATTCAGCTTGCATGTTATTCATTCGATTTCTTTTGCCGAGTGTACTTGAGCTCCTAGATGAAGTGGGCGATTTTTCAATCGAAAAAGATGAAGACGGGATTGGTTCTGGAGAATTATTCTGATTTCTTTGTACATTTGTTACTTCTTCAGTATGTATTACTTCTATATTATCATTGTCTGTTGCAATAGATAAATTTCCTTCCATTGGTGATGGAATTAAATAATCCTTCAGGAATGAAAGTTGCTCAAAGTGTATCCATTTTGATCGTTTAGGTTCTAACGCCGAACCCGATTTCTTTCGAGGTTCTTTTTGAAGCTCTCTTCTGTAGTGGTCCTTCAAATTTTTCCATTTAACTTTCGCATCAGCCGCTAAAAATATAAATTTTTTAAATAATTTTTTTTCTAGGTACTTAGCAACTGGTTTATCGTTTCGGTCTCTAGCTTTCTCATTTAGAATGGAAAAAACTACAATAAGTAAAATAGTGACGGATACATCGAAAATTATTTGGCAGGAGTTAGTTCAGGAATTTATGCCCCCACCAAAAGCAGAAACGTTCCACCGAAACGCTGAAAAACTTTACAATCGATGCAAATTTCCAAATTGTTGGGGAGCAATTGACGGAAAACACTGCCAAATCAAATGTCCAAGTTATTCTGGATCGAGATATTTCAATTATTTGAATTATTTTTCAATTGTACTTCAAGCTGACAAAAAATTTATAGCCATTGAAGTGGGAGGACGAGGAAAGCAAAGCGATGGTGGTACTTTTATTGGTTTTACTCTTTTTGAGTTATTGGAAGATAAACAATCAAGTAATTCTTTACCATCGCAAATGTTACCAAATTCTACAATTGAATGTCCAATTTTTTTGATTGGTGACGAAGCTTATTTTCTAAAAACATATTTAATGAGGCCATATCCAAAAAAATATTTAAATGCAAGAACAGAAAATTTTAACAATCGACTTTCTATAGCTAGAAAATGTATTGAATGTGCTTTTGGTACTATGAGTAGTAAATGGCGATTTTTAAATAAAGATATTGAATTGCAACCGGAAAAAGCATGTCAACTAATTAAAACAGCATGTGTTCTTCATAATTTAATTAGAGAAAAAGATGGGGCAAGTGATTTTCATTACTGCCAAGAGATGCAAAGGATGCATAATATTAATGAAACAAATGAAAATCAGAATGTGGGAAGATCTAGCAACAGATCAAATGTGAACGCTATTCAAATCAAAGAAAACTTATGTGAATACCTATTCGAATTTCAATTATAATTGAAGTTTTGAAATTATACTTCGAATTTCAATTATTTCAAGAACAAAGATCATATTTTTTGAAAGAAAAAATTTAATTATTTCAGTAAAAAACAAAATCAGCTTTTGCATTAATAAAAAATGTTTTCAAAAATAATAAGTATATAAGTTTTTTCTTTACTTACCATTTGTTTCACAGATCAAAGCAATTTCTTCCCAAGCCTTATCTGTGATTTTTTATTTTTATAATTTGGATTATCATCTTGCCAGATTACACGTCTGCTCTGAACTTCAGAAATTAAGAGTTCTTTATTTATTTGATTCGACATTATTTTTTTTGTTTAACACTTGAAATTCAAAAACCTACTAATATAATATGTATAATGCAACTTTTAATATTGAATATTAAAATTTAAATATATACAGCTGCATTTTATTATTTTTGAAAATTATTGTTTGAAATGAAATAATAAAATAACGGAACAATACAAACAAATAATAACAAAAATATCAATAAACAGGAAACAAATATTATAATCAGCCCAATGACTAGAATAAATATTTTATATTATGTATGTAATAAATAAAGATAAGATCTTTTATTTCAATATAGAAATCAATGTCCAATATATAAACATATATAATATAATAATATAATTTTATATATAATTAAATGAATAATATTATATATTTTAATAATAATATATAAAATTTTATATATATCTTTAATATATACATATGTATGTAAATGCTTAATTTTATACTTTATAGAAATGTTAGGAACATAAATTTTAATATAGAAATCAAAATGTAATAACAATTTATCGCACTTTTGTCGCTCAAAATTCAAACTAATTTGAAATATAAAAAATCGCTCGCTATCCGCTCTTCTATATGGCCACTTATATGAAAACCAATATGATTGAAATTTTTCTGAAAAATCGCTCGCAGAAAAATCGCTCGCTCGCTTTCTGCGTGGCCGAGGCCTAATGCGACAAATTTTTGTCCAGGGTCAAAATATTTTGGTCCTAAATTAACTACTGCTGATTCAATTGTACAACCTTGAAGCTTATGCACTGTCACTGCATAACATGGTACAAATGGAAGCATATGTCTTTCAATAGGTCCATATCCAAATTTAGCGTCAAAACATAATTCGATTGGTCTAATAATGTGCTTTCCAACTTTATTGTCGAACTCTATTTCTATACTCGGAATATCTTCATCATAAATTTGACCACGTCTCATACCAGGCCATATAATACTAATTACTTTGCCCATACTACCATTTACTAATCCACGTGATATATCATAATTTCGTCTTAGCATTACTCGTAATCCTATATATAGTGTAATTTCTTTCGGAACTGCACCGGTTTTATTTATTTGTTGTGGTATAATGTCTTGAAGGGGCGCTTAATATTTCGTGCATCCTGCTCTAACAATCGATCTTGTGCTACTACGACATATTTTTTAATAGCTGGATTAACTAACTAGTATTTATAACTGATTCATTAAATTTTTTTACTAAAGCATTTGTTGGTAAAATTGGTAAAGATCGTCCATATACCAGTTCATTTTCTTGTTTATATGTGGACTGTTTTGCAACTAATACCCTATATTGTTCTACAGTAAGACGTCCTTCACGTAGATTGTTTAATAAATCTACAAATTCTCTATCGCCTCGTTGTCGAACAATTTCAGTTAGTTCACAAAAACTAAATTGTTTGAACAAATGAAGAGAACCTTCAAGATCTTTAGGCTGTTGTAAACTTGGACAACCAACTACAGGTGGAAGTTGCATAAGATCACCAAACAATAAAACATTGAGACCCCCAAATAATAGTTCATTATTTTTTATTTCTTGCAGACGATAATTAATATGGACCAACATTTCATAAGGAATCATAGATATTTCATCAATAATCATAAAGCGAACATTTACCCATTGCCGTCGTAATGTTTCAAGATATATACCTGTAAGTTTATGATAATTGGGCATTGAATGGGTTTTTTGTATTGGAAGTTTTAATAAAGATTGTAAAGTTAAACCATTGACAAGTAATGCAGCGACACCAGTGGGAGCAGCGGTTTTGACGAAAATTCCATTACTATTAACTATTCTATAGCTACGTTGAATTTGTTCAGTTATTAATTTTAAAGTAAAAGTTTTTCCAGTACCAGCACTTCCTGTAACGAAAAGAAGTAATGGCTGTGGATTTTCATTATTAATGTCACGTAAAATTTGTCGTTTAATATAGTCAATAAGCGTATGTTGTTGTATATTAAGTCGTTGTATATTCATTTCATAAACCTGATCAGTCATTTGTACTGGAGTATTATTTTCTGGAAGTTCCGCAATCAAATCTTGATCAATTGCATTTATATTTTCGTCACTAATTGTTTGCATATGCTCTAAAGCAGCATCTAATTCGTCAGAAAAGTTTCGGAAAGATCTTAAAGATTCAAGACGTGCTTCTAATTCTGTTTTTCCAGCGTCAAATGCAGATCTAACAGATTCATAATTTGAAATAAGATTTGATTCCTGTCTAAAAGGTATATGACATACTAATTGGTGATATAAATGAGAATTAAGATTTGTACGTACAGAACATTTGGGAGTTTTTATTATAGCTGCTCTATTACGTTTACGCATCCTACTTCTACGTTGGTCTTTTAGAATGATAATATTTGAACGAGTTTGTTGTTCGTCATTATTTAATTCATATGCGTCACCATCTCCCTCATCGTGATCATCAGTTCGAATATTTCGGGCATACATAGGTTCATACCACATTGCAAATTCAAACAAAGTCATGTTCTCTAAATCGTCAGGTCGGTTTTGATATCTGTCAAAAATCGTCTGGCAATATTATTATCAATATTGTTAGAAAATTGAATTACATTATATCGTTTTTCTGGTACACGAGTATTGAGAAAAACACTTTTACGGGAACTTTGTTTAAATTTAAGGTGACATAAACGTAATGCGCATTCACATGCCGAAACTTGTCGCCTATTTAACATTTCCATACAAATTTTGAAAATTTTTCGTAACGGGTCTGACTGTTCTTTTCGAATAGATGATATAACGTTACGAAGAGTTTTGTCAAGTGCTAAAGGCTCCCCTTTTGAAACATATTTTGCAATGTAATATGCAATGGATAAAGTTTCCCCGCAAGGTTGGATATCCATATTCCCATTCCAAAGACGAAGCAAGACTGGATGATAGTTATTAATCCATTCTTCACCTCGTCGTCTTTCTAATAAACATATTCTACCACCATTATTCATTAATTCATTTGAGTTAGGGTCAATCATTTTTGTTCTATCTGTCAATCTTCGGGGAAAACCAAATCTACAGTACTCGGTATTCTTATAGCATGAATGAGTATGTCGATGTGTTTGGCAATCTTTGACTATTTTATGAAAAGCCTCATCTGCATTTGAATCAGGCAATTTACAAGAAATAATGGAATCTAGTAATGCTACAGTTTCAAGATTTGATAATGATAGAAAATTTTCCACCCAAATAATCATATGAAGATGTGGAGAGCCTCTATTTTGAAATTCTATGCGCCACCAGAAATCATGAACCTTACCACCAAATAATGTATCATCGCTGAGAATAACTTGCATTAAAGCTTGAACTCTATTTTCAAAGTGGCGCATTACAACTACAGGGTATTTTTCAATCATTACTTGTGTATCGTCCTTCGAAAGAGTTTCAGGTAATATATTTGGTCGACCATCCGCTAAAAGTAAAGCTTTCCTCAAATCATGCCATTTTAAATCGTTAGGACTGAACGTTAAACCTAAGTCGGGGAACCTAACTGTTTAATCATAGCAATAATTTCCTTACCACAGTCTGTAAAGTATGCTCCTGATCCTCGAAGATTTTTAACATACAAATGTAAATCTTCAACAACATGTCCGTTTTGCCGTACCTTTTTCCCACAAACGTTAATATTAGATTTGGTTCTACAATATTCATACGTAGCTAAAGAATACATTAAATATTCGGGAGTTTGGAAACGTGTGTCACTACCCATAATTCTTGTTTGAAAATAGTCAAGAGGGGTTATATCCACTTGACGATGTTCTTGAAAACCATTAATTCCGTATGGAAAAAGGTGAAACCACGCAAGTTCTTCTGACTTTAATTCATAACAAATATTAACAATTGAATCTGTTTTACGTCTAATTTGATTTAAATTTATTTCATGCTGGTTATTTGGGACTTCTACAATATCTGACACACTTGGTTTATTGTAATCTTCATGAAGCATTATACTATGATTAAATGGTATATATGTGCCTTGAGATGATGGTGCATGATGATTTTCATGAAGATTTGAATTACCAACAACAATTTCATTGAAATCATGAAAAGTGTCGTATATTATTTCTATATTTATTGCATCAATAGTAAATTGTGCATTTCTATTTCTACCACCAATACTTAATTTTAATAATCGAACTAATACTGTTTGAGATTCTGTTTCAACGACGCAAGCTTTTCCTGTATGAAAATTTTTATGAGTTGAAGTACCGCCTGGACCACACGAATGTGAATCAAATAAATAATATTTCGTTATATTGTCAGTCAAAATTTTTCCAATCAACCGTGAATAGTTATTACAAATTATAATACCAAAGTCTTGTTCAACAAAAAAAGTCAAAGCTACAGTTTCGAGAGACAAGCTATTTGAGTTACCACAAACAGTACCAAAAAATTCAGGATCATGTGAAAATTGAAAATTTACTCGTGTATTAAATATTTCTGTACTACGAGGTAGTTCTTTCACATATAAATGGCGAGGATTTTCGTGTACAATTTGTTCATACAAATTATTACCATCAAGAAGTATCTAGTCAACAGTAGTCGAAGTCCAGTCATTAATTGGCAATAATTTAAATTTAACAAGAGCGGAAGCAGTCATAGCAGTACATTGTTGCCCTGCATTTAAACCAAAAATTTGATTAGTTTGATGAAAATTAGCGCGGAGAACGTGCGTTTGATTACCTTTTACTTTCCATTCACTTCGAACAGCAAAAAGGGGAAAGATTTGTGGTACACGACAAATATTTTCAATGTTGATTTCATCAAGCATTTGAATAGTTACGTCTTTGTAAAGTGGGTTATTTGTAATAAGCCAGCGAAGGCCAGTTTCAAGTCTAGAAAAATCGAATCACCAAATTAATATTATTGTCGAATAGTATTAATATTTTCCAAAATTTCGGTTATTACGACTAATCCACATTCGCCAATAGGTCGAGGTAATAATTGTTGAGGTATTTCTTGAACGTCTTGAGCAAAATGAATAGCTTGTCCTTTGAGTGCTTTTTGTCCAAATCGTCCATCAAGTTTTATAACTTTAAGATATAAATTTATTCGAGATATTAATCGCCGTTCAATGGAAGTAAGTTGAGCAATTTCGTCAGGTATCGACCCGGGGTCTAGTGCATTCCAGTAAGCTCGAGAAGGATGAGAATCTTTATTGTTATTGGTCAAGTGAATTTTGCAACGATTGCATAATTTTAAAGAAATGTTTTGTAATTCAGGTGGCAAATAATTCAGTGCAGAACGACTTAAATTATTTTCTAATAATGTAACAACCTGACGTGAATATAAAAGTTTTTTACATACCATACATGGAAAATCAGCAAAACTATTTATCCGTTTACGAAATGTATTAACCAAACGATTATGTTTTTGAATACTAATTTCACTTTGTCGTCTTTGTGTTTGTGCAATGCGATCAGCTTCTTGTCTGTTCTTACGATTTTCCTCAGATTCATTCAAAAGCCTTTGATGTTTCAAGATTCTAACAGCTTCTAATCGATTTGAACGTTATTATTCAGTTTCATTTAAAAGCTTTTGTTGTTGTGTAAGTCTACAAGCTTCTAATCGATTTTCCCGTTGTTCTTCTGATTCATTTAAACACTTTTGTTGTTGTGTAATTCTAGTAGCTTCTAAACGATTTGAACGTTGTTCTTCTGTTTCATTTAAAAGCTTTTGTTGTTGTGTCATTCTAGCAGCTTCTAATCGATTTGAACGTTGTTCTTCTGTTTCATTTAAAAGCTTTTGTTGTTGTATAATTCTAACAGCTTCTAATCGATTTGACCGTTGTTCTTCTGTTTCATTTAAAAGCTTTTGTTGTTGTATAATTCTAACAGCTTCTAATCGATTTGACTGTTGTTCTTCTGTTTCATTTAAAAGCTTTTGTTTTTGTGTAATTCTAGCAGCTTCTAATCGATTTGAACGTTGTTCTTCTGTTTCATTTAAAAGCTTTTGTTGTTGTATAATTCTAACAGCTTCTAATCGATTTGACCGTTGTTCTTCTGTTTCATTTAAAAGCTTTTGTTGTTGTATAATTCTAACAGCTTCTAATCGATTTGACCTTTGTTCTTCTGTTTCATTTAAAAGCTTTTGTTGTTGTGTCATTCTAGCAGCTTCTAATCGATTTGAACGTTATTCTTCTGTTTCATTTAAAAGCTTTTGTTGTTGTATAATTCTAACAGCTTCTAATCGATTTGACCGTTGTTCTTCTGTTTCATTTAAAAGCTTTTGTTGTTGTGTCATTCTAGTAGCTTCTAATCGATTTGACCGTTATTCTTCTGTTTGTGAAATTCGAACAGCATCTAGTCGTGTTTCTTTTTTTCTAGAACTTCCATTCTTCGTTTTTTTCGTTGAACTAGTTTATTACATTCTTGTCGAATTTTTTTTTCTATTACAGATTCTTTTGCATGACTAGCAGCATTTCGTTGACGATCTTTTGCTAATCGATCTTCACGTTGTAAAATAGTTTTCGCACCCCGTTTACGTTGTTGCCTTTCACTACTCTTTTCTCGATTGCTTTTAATTATGTCAGAACTGTTTTTACTACTACCTTCCATTTTCAAGACAAATTAACACTCAAATTAATTTACACTAAAATCAACTTTATACACAGTTTAATTTCTCTTTAATTTTTTATCAAATGTTATTGTTTTTAATTTTAAATTCTATTTAAACACTTGATAAAACACGTCTTTTTATTTTATTTTACTTATTTAAATCCAAAAAATTCTCCAATTTTAAAAACACTTTTATTCACTGTTCCAATTTCAAAATCTTTTTTTTAATTTTATAAATTGACACTTGATAAAACTTTTCTTGAAAGATTTTAAAATTTTTTTTAATTATTATTTACGTGATATGTCTAAAAATCTTATTTATTATAGTCAAGTTATAAGACCTAAACTAACTTTCAACAACCGTTTCCCAGATGTATTTAGTCTGTAATGTTTTATTTGTCTTATTATATATATGTATACATAATGTATAAGGTTTTGTAATTAATACGCATTTAATTTTGAGATTTTTTTACCCGTTTAACTATTGCGTGAATTTACTACATGCTTTATTATAGCTGACCAATTTTTGCCTTTAGTAATCTAAATTTTATTATACATAATATTAGAATTTTTTTTTATTTATTTCAAAATGTAATTTAAATAATTAATATACATACATAGGTATTACCTGTTATTACATACATATATGTACATATATTTATAATGATTACAATTCAGATCTTAACCAAAGCAGTTGGGTCGTAAGATATTACCTGATTAAATATTGCAATTATTATCACATAACAATTTTCAAAATATGTACATTAATATGTAGGTATGTAAGCAATATTTCAAAAAGTAATAAATTTGCATTACTTCATCTAACAAATTAGTACAAACAAAAAAATAATGTACATACATACATACATACATACATACATATATGTATAAACATTTTTCGGTTTCTTCTTCTTTTAAATAATAATTAGGTCACTATCTTTTTTTAAATAAATGTTTTGAATTTCCTAAGTACATACATATGTATGTATGTATATAACGGCATATTTGTTTTTCTAATTCTGACAGCTGGTCATAAATTTAAGGGTCATTTATTTTTTATATTATCTACATATTATATAGTATTATTATTTTAGCTTTACGTAATATTAATTTTATTTAGATATCCTGTTATATCAGATTTTGACTTCATATGCATTTTTTTAAAAGTGAATTAATATAATGTATCTGTTTTCATCATTCGTTTTGTAAATACATATACGTAACATTTGTAATACGTATGATATTTTATTGTATTCCTACAGTTTGTACAATATTAATAGTATATATGCATATACAAACAAACATACCTAATCTTAAACCTACTTTACCTAGTAATCGCTTAATAAGGTCATACAGCTAAAAATATTGACAAATATTTTGATTTAAACTATAAATAATGGTAGCGGAACAGAATAATTTGACAAATTTGTTAAACATTTACATGCATTTACTTTTTATATTCTCTGCCAAATATGTACAAAGTAGTTTCAATTTGGCAATTGGAATTATTTTTTTTCTGAATAAAATTTTATGTTAATAAATTATACATACTTATTATGCACATAATAAATGTTCCTAAATAAAACACAAAAAAGCTTAATTTTTATTTCCCTATGTTGACAACAAATATTTTGACTTAAAAACTAAACAAAAGTTGTAAAACAAAATAATTTAGCAGTATAAAAATATTGTACCTACATAAATATATTTTGTGTTTTGCTAATTAGTATTGTAAAACAGAATATGTGCAATAGACATCAATATTGGTCTAAAGTAATATTGGAGGAACGATCAAATAATATGTGTGTATTGTATGCATGGATAAGAATACAAATTCTGTTTTAAATCCATTATACAAAAAATTTTATTGAACATGAGTTAAAAAAAAAAGATACATCTGAATTGGATTCGAACCGAATCACCCTCATTTTCAAAACCTACACACTTTCCTATGCATGATATATGTCTTACACATGGGTGAACACAATACGAATATAAAATCTTAATTTTTAAGACCATGCATATTCAATATGATTATCATATGAATATGCATGATCTTAAAAATTCTAAGACCATGCATGCATATTAATTTTATTCTAAAATATGATTATCATTCTTAAATATGTTGACAACAAATATTTTGATTTATTCTAAACAATTATAATATTATGTACGTACGTACATACTTACATACATATTTAGGAAATTTTAATTTTTTGTGTTGACAAAATTTTGTTTGTAAATCATAATTCGTAATGCGCAAAAGCATAATTTTGTAATGATCTTTACTTTTTACATTCTTTACTATGTACAAAAATAATATTATATATGTATGTAGTTTGAATTTGGCAATTGGAATTATTTTGAATAAAGTTTTATATGTGTATCTATATATACACAATATACATAATAATGTTGCTAAATAAAACACATAAAACCTTAATTTTTAACGCCATGCATATTCAATATGCAATAAACAATGTTGACAACAAATATTCTTATTTAAATCCTAAACAAATGTTTTAAATCAAAATAATTTAGCAACATAAAAATATTATATGTACTTATATATGTATATTGTGTTTTGCTAAACCCTAATACAAAACCCATGTGCACATCAAGATTGATTGAACTAAATTATTATAGCAGGAAAGATCAAATACATGTGTATTGTATGCATGAATTATGAATAAGAAGAAAAATAAAGTTTTGAATCTATTATACATAAAATTTTATTTAAAAAATATTGATGAATAGAGTTATAAAAAAAAAAAAATTATACATATACGAATTGGATTCGAACCACAGTCCACACATTAACACTCACTTTCAAGACCTGTACGCTTTCCTCTGCACCATATATGCATTAATTCAATATGCATTAAAGAATGTTGACAGCAAATATTTTGATTTAAATACTAAACAAATGTTGTAAACAAAAAAACTTAGCAACATACATAAAAATATTGTATGTATGGATTGTGTTTTGCTAATTATGCTAATACAAAACACCAAGAAAGATCAAAAATATAATGTGTATGTTTGTATGCATGAATAAGAGATAAAAATGTAAGTTTTAAATTGATATATACAAAAATGTATACATATTTTATTCAAAAAATGTTGATGAATAGATAGTTAAAAAAAAAAAATGTTGCATGTGAACTGGATTCGAACAACATGATTCCCCACTTTTGAAACCTGTACACTATCCTCTGCACCATACTACACTTACAAATGTTGCTAACAGATTACGAAGATAATAAAAACCGTGACGGAATGACAAATAAATAAATAAATAAATAAACCGACAGGGACGAGTTAATATAAAAGCATATGAAATTAAAAATTAAAAAATTAAAATGTTTTGTTTAAAAGGGATTTTACAATCTATTAGGGGAATTTTTTTATTATCAGAGGAATTATTTCATAAATATAATGATTAGTATTATATATGTGTACTTACAAATTTAATCAGGACGTTATAGAAAATCTATTTAGTATAGTTCTTTTAAAAAAAAAAGAATCCTACTGCATGCGAATTCGGTTCTATTCTTGGTAAAATAATATTACTGCAAATAGCCTATGCCTCAAAATTTGGAAATTGTAAAGAAGATTCTGAAAATATGTGAGATGTTGATTGGGAAAATATTTTACATTTAGATGATGAAAACAAAAACGAGAGACGAGGAAAACGTGTACTAAGAAAATAATAATGAATGTTTTACTGATGATTTCGACTTCTATTTTGAAAACAAAAATCTGAAAATAGCATAGGAAAATTTTTATCTGAAAATGCCATAAGATATTTTTTCGGGTATGTTATACTGCAAATGTTAAAAAAAAAAGAGATAATGATTGCACTCAAAAAAATGAGATAATGATTGTCCTGATTGCACGAACTTACTCAATACATAAATAGCTTCAATGTTCAATAATAACGAATACTTACTATTCTTTAAAAATTTTAAAACTCAAACTGATTTTGAATCACTCCGGGCTCCTTGAGATGAGTATTATGAAATATGTAAAAAAGTAGTTAATATTTCTAATACAGTTATGAAAAATGAAAGTCACGAAGAAGGGCTGTTATTCAATATTAAATCTAAGTGTATTATTCATAAACACATGCTTCGATCAAAGGAATATTTGTTACAGTCATAAAATTGACTGTACTCTTGGAATATTTCCTTTTAATTTTGATAAGAAAAAATTGCTCGTGGAATTTTGAGAAAATGCAAATTAAAAATGATTAAACTCCAAATCTTAAAACAATACAAACTATTTGATGGTTATACTGAACGATTGCATGTTTAATTTATATAATATAATATGAAATATCTCCACATATTTACCACGTATTACATTCTAAAAATATTAACTTTAAGTTTCTATTATCCAATACATAACGATCATTGCTGCATATGTATATATATGCAATATATACATCTAGTGCGTTTATTTATGTGGTGCGTATATTTATTTATGTGGTGGATCTTCCTTTGCCGCGATACTCGTGGCACCAAAACATGGAACAACAAAACAAAGATACAAAAGTCAATGGGAGGGCAGAAGAGGAGAGAGGAGGATTGGGCATGCATCCATTCACAAGGAGCGGGAAGAACACAAGGTCGCCGGTGATGAAACCGGGAATTCAGACGCCCAGATGGCCGCTGGTGGAGGTTTACTCTGATCCAGGAGAGACGACTACGGTGAACTCAGATATCAATAAAAACATCTCCAACAAAATAAAATTGGAAATACCTGAGCTTGAGGAGCGGCTGCACATTATCGCGCATTGCAGATCAAGCTGGAAGAAGGTGGAGACCGAAGTTGCTGAAGCCAAGACAACAGCCAAAGTACTGGCCAACTCGGCAAATACGAAGCGCCCTGCTTTTAGTCCAGTGGAGCAGGCGGCCGATAAGCGGCAGAGGGCTGACGGGCAGACCCCGGCCGAAATCCAGGACAAAGGCGGGGACCGAAAGCAGGCCCACCGAAAAAAGGCGAAAAACTGCAGTCGGCGTAGGCCAAGACTGCAATCAGCGCCAAGAGCAGCAGGGGACACCGAAATCGTGACCCGTGCCAAGGCTGTGGAGGATATTAAAGCGGCGGAGCAGACAAGAGTTCGGAATAGGGGGCCAAAGATCAAGCCCGAGGCAGTGCTGGTTAGGCGCAGCGACGGTCGTTCCGCAATTTTGAGCCTAGATGCTCCCTGGAGATTCGTGGGCTTCACTGCCTTGCTACAGAGGCGGAGGTGGAAGCAGCGATAAGGCGGGACGTCTCGGAGACACATTACTTCCGGGTAGCGCTGATTAAACAGAATGACAGGAGGCAGAAATACGCCATTATAGATATCGACGAACGAGTGGCGCGTAAGCTTATTGGTCTGGGTAAGATCAAAATCGGCTGGGTTAGCTGCACACTCCGGAGAAGAGTTGACCTGGAGCGTTTTTTCAGGTGTCTTGCCTTTGGCCATATAGCGCGGACGTGCAAGGGTCCAGACAAGAGACGCCTCTGTCGGAGGTGTGGCGGAGAGGGTCATCTGGCAAAGGACTGCAGCGAAAAGAAGCACTGTGTGCTCTGTATCGATGCGGTTGTAAGAGTGAAGAGTTGACCCTCACAGCTAGAACGGTGCGATGCAAGGTCTACAGGACGGCATTGCAAAAGGGGAGCAACTCAAGATGATTAAAATCCTGCAGCACAATCTGAATAGGAAAAGGGTTGCTAATGATCTTCTTGGTCAGATGACCAGAGAGAAGGGTATTGATCTATTGCTCATTAGTGAGCAGTATAGTCATAACCACCCTTCTCTATGGTACTCAGATGACCTGGGGACAGCAGCGATATGCATCTCGGACCCGGGGAAACTTCCGGCGAAGCAGCACGAACGTGAGCGCGGATTCGGCTGGGTTAGGTGTAGGGAGGCAACATTCGTTAGCATGTACCTCACCCCCAAGGAATCCATTGGCGAAATCATGGAGAAAGTGGGTGATCTTGTAGACATGATCCTTGGTGCTTCTGGGGGCTTGGTGGTGGGCGGCAATTTTAATGCTAAGGCTTTGGAATGGGAATGGAGTATCCGCACGCTACAGGTGACTACTGGGACGGGTTGGAAATGTCGGCTAGAACGGGTTTACTCGTTTTAAACACCGGCCGCGTGTCAACCAAACGGCCAGGATATTCGGAAACCATCCCAGATGTCTCCTTTGCGTCTATATCGTATTCGAGTTGTGCGAAGGCCAGCAGCGGCAAGTGGTGCCTGCTGGTCGCTCCCCCTGGGCTATGAGTAGGGTTGACGAGGCTAAGTTCGCCCGCTTATTTTCATGGGAGGAAGTGGCACCCATGGTAGCTGTCCGAGGGAACCGGAGCCGGTGCGAGGAGAACGTAAACTCCACCATGAGGACGGTAGTGGAGGCGTGCGAGGTTTCCATACCCCGCAAATGGCCTCTTCGCGGGAAAAACCGGTATACTGGTGGACTCATGAAATCGTAGAGTTAAGGCGCGAATGTTTAAGACTTCGGCGTAACTCGTAACGCGCTAGAGGCCGGGGTGAGACATCCCGTTGGTCTGGCGGCCACAAGGCCAAGAAGAAAAAGCGTCGCGAGGCCATCAGCGGTAGTAAGGTTCGGTGTCTAAGGAAGCTCAGGGAGGAGTTGAGACAGATACATGGGGTTTGGGCTACAAAATTGTACTTTTCATGGTGCCGCACTAATGGATGCTGCTTCCACGGAGAGAATAGTCCACAGACTGTTCCCTGCGCACCCGGCGCGGATGAGAAGGATTGCGGACTCCCGAGGTGAGACTGTCTATTTCTCCATGGAGGAGCTTGAAACCGCCGTCTGCTCTCTCAAGCCGAGAGCACCCGGGCCGGATGGACTATGTACTCTTGCTGAATATGTACAATGCGTATCTTTCAGCGGGAGTCTTTCCTGCCGCTGGAAGAAAGCGCGCCTTGTGCTGATCGGCAAGGGAAAGGATGATCCAGAGCTTCCACCCTTCTACCGGCCGCTGTGCATGCTGGATACGGCGAGGAAAATTTTGGAGAAGCTGCTGAGGGCGAGGCTGCATTCAGTTATGGAGAACGCAGGTGGGCTTTCTCCGCAGTAGTACGGTTTAAGGTCCGGTAGGTCAACGGTGGATGCCATTTCCGAGGTGATGCATGCCGTAAAGCGAGCGGAGAGTTACAACAATTTCTCACGATTGGTCCTCCTTGTGACGCTCGATGTAAGAAATGCTTTTAACTCTCTCAGATGGGTGGACGTCATCAGAGCACTGGAGGATGACTTCCGGATTCCGGAATACCTCCTCCAGATGATGAATAGACTCTGATATACGATACTTCGCAAGGGGCTAGAAGAATGACGGTTACTGCAGGAGGGGGAAGGGTCCGTCCTCGTACCAGATCTTTGGAACGCTCCCTATGACGACTGGCTGCGTTTGGATATGCCCGACGAGACAATTCTAGTCGGGTATGCCGACGACGTGGCACTGCTTGTTGAGCAAAGGAGCGTCGAGCTGGCGCAGCTCAAACTCAACAAAGCCATACGGCGCAACGGTGCATGGATGTCAGAGCTAGGGCTGTCTCTGGCTCTAAGCAAAACGGAGATCGTGGTCCTCACTAGGAGGAAGATAACCACTGTCCTCCCGCTGCAGGATGGGGAAGTGACAGTCATGTAGAAGCCGGGGGTAAAATACCTCGAAGTGCTAGTGCACTGTAGCCTCAGGTTCTGTAGAAAGATCACGCACGTTGGCAAGATGGCAGGCTCAGTGGGAGCAGGAGGCGGGTGGACGAGGACGTTGATAGCAGCGATCGGACCATGGGCGGGGCGGCGACACGGGAGAGTGGACTATTACCTCACGCAGTTCCTTTCCGGACACGGCTACTTCAGATCCTACTTGAACAGAATGGGAAGAGTGGGCTCTGCGGAGTGTCTGTACTGAAAAATTTCCGGTACGGTCTATAAAAGATTCCAACCTTCGTAGAAAAAAAAAAAAATTATTATTATTATTTATTATTTTATAATTCATAGTTTATAGTTTATAATTTATAATTAATTATTTATTATTTATGATTCATTATTTATTATTATTATTATTCTCCCCGCGGGAAAGGCGTATAGAATATTCCCGCGGTAAGGTATACTTGTCGTAAAAGGCGACTAAAATCCAACCCCCTAATCCAGTGGCGTCATGCGACCCGTGTCCAAGGGAGTTGTTGGTAGCAAGGGTGTATAATACTTAGCTATCGCAAACGGAGCGTTCCTGATACCAGTTCACCTGAGAAAGTATTTTGACCTTACCACAGTATCGGGCCTCTGCTATGGTGAACCTTCCTTTGTCGCGATACTCGGGGACCAAAAAATGGAACAAAAAAACGAAAATACAGAAGTCAGTGTGAGGAGAGAAGAGGAGAGAGGAGGATTGGGCATGCACCAATTCTCAAGGAGTGGGAAAACGTCAAGGTCGACGGTGATGAAACCGGCAATGCAGACGCCAAGACGGGCATCGATGAAGATTTACTATGATCCAGGAGAGACGACTACGGTGAAGTCAGATGTGGAGAACAGAACCGCCTTAGAAAGTTCTCCTCGGCGGACTTTCATGAATAAAATTATGGCGGACAAAGAAAGTTCGGTACAGCAGTGTATAGAGATAATTCAGGCGATGAAAGATATGTGCGTTGGATATCCAAAAAAACATCTCCAACGAAATAAAATTAGGAATACCAGAGCTTGAGGAGCGCCTGCACGTCATCACGCATTGCAGATTAAGCTGAAAAAAGTTGGAGGCCGAAGTTGCTGAAGCCGAGGCAACGCCCAAAGTGCTGATCAGCTCGGCGAAACTGAAGCGCCCGGATTTTAGTCCAGTGGAGCGGGAAGGGGGTGACGGGCAGACCCCGACCGAAATACAGGACAAAGGCGGGGACTGGAAGCAGGCCCAAGGCAAAAAGGAGCAAAAAGACTGCAGTTGTCGAAGGCCAAGACTGCAGTTAGCGCCAAAGCGGCAGGGGCACCGAAATCGTGACCCGTGGCAAGGCTGTGGAGGGTAAAAGGGCGGCGGGGCAGATAAGAGTTTGGAATCGGGGGCCAAAGATCAAGCCGAGGCAGTGCTGGTTAGGCCCAGCGATTGTCACTCATATGCCGATGTCCTGGCGGATATACAGGCCACAGTGAAGCCAGAGGATTCGAGGACAAACGTCAGGGCAATACGGCACACGTAGACTGGAGGGGTTTTCAGAGAGCTTAGTCCTGGGACCAAGGATAGGGAAGCCTTCCGGAAAGCAGTTCAGCGAGTCTTGGGTGATAAAACTGGGGTGCGCAGTCTTGACCCTAGTTGCTCCCTAGAGGTTCGTGGGCTGGACTGCCTTACTACAGAGCGGAGGTGGAAGCAGCAATAAGGCAGGACGTCTCGGAGGCACATGACTTCCGGGTAGGGCTGACTAAGCAGAATGGTAGGAGTCAGAAATACGCCATTATAGATATTGGCGAACGAGTGGCCCGCAAGCTGATTGGTCTGAGTAAGATCCAAATCGGCTGGTTTAGCAGAGTCCGGAGAATAGTCGACCCGGAGTGTTCTTTCAGGTGTCTTGCTTTTGGCCACAAAGCGCGGACGTGCAAGGGTCCAGACAGGAGCCGCCTCTGTCGGAGATGTGGCGGAGAGTCATCTGGCAAAGGACTGCAGCGAAAATGTGCTTTTGCTCTGTGGGCTGTAAGGCTGAAGAGTTGACCCACACAGCAGGAGCGGGGTCATTCAAGGTCTTCAGGACGGCATTGTAGAAGGGGAGCAAATGAAGATGATTAAAATCCTGCAGACCAACCTGAATAGGAGTAGGGTTGCTAATGATATTATCCGCCAGATGGCCAGAAAGAAGGGTATTATAGTCATAACCAAACTTCTCCATGGTACTCAGATGACCTGGGGAGAGCAGCGATATGGATCTCGGACCCGGGAAAACTTCCGGTGAAGCAGCACGGACGTGGGCGCGGATTCGTCTGCGTTAGGTTTAGGGAGGCAACATTCGTTAGCGTGTACCTCACCCCCAAGGAATCCATGGTCGAATTCATGGAGAAAGTGGGCGATCTTGAAGACATGATCCTTGGCACTTTTGGGGGCTTGGTGGTGGGCGACGATTTCAATGCTAAGGTTTTGGAATGGGAGATGAAGTATCCGGACACTAGTGGTGGCCACGTTTTGGAAATGGAAAGGCTCGGTGTCTAAGGAAGCTGAGGGAGGATATCGAGACAGATCTATGGGGTTTCGGTTACAAAATTGTAACTCAAAAGCTTGGTATTAGAACTGGTGCCGCCACCATGGATGCTGCTTCCACGGAGAGAATAGTCCACGGACTGTTTCCTGTTCACCCTACGCGGATGAGGAGGAGTACAGACTCCCGAGGCGAGACGGTCTCGTTCTCCATGAAGGAGCTTGAAACCGCCGTTTGCTCAATGGATTACTGAAGGAAATATGGAAGCTAATGTTACGAGCTGGACCTGAGCTCTTGCTGAATATGTACAATGCGTGTCTTTCAGCGGTAGTCTTCCCTGCCCGCTGGAAGACAGCGCGCCTTGTGCTGATTTGCAAGAGAAAGGGTGAACCAGAGCTTCCATCTTTCTACCGGCTGCTGTGCATGCTGCTGAGGGCGAGGTTTTAAGAGAGAAGCTGCTGAGGGCGAGGCTGCATTCCGTTATGGAGGACGCAGGTGGGCTTTCTCCGCAGTAGTACGGTGTAAGGTCCGGTAGGTCAACGGTGGATGCCATTTCCGAGGTGATGAATGCCGTAAAGCGAGCGGAGAGTTACAACAATTTCTCACGATTGGTCTTCCTGGTGACGCTCGATGTAAGAAATGCTTTTAACTCTCTCAGATGAGTGGACGTCATCAGAGCACTGGAGGATGACTTCCGGATTCCGGAATACCTCCTCCAGATTATGGATGATTACCTGGCCGAGCGGACTCTGATGTACGATATTTCGCAGGGGGCAAGGAGCATCGCGGTTACTGCAGGGACAGCGCAGGGGTCTGTCCTCGGACCAGATCTCTGGAACGCTGGCTATGACGGCATGCTGCGTTTGGATATGTCCGACGACGTGGTACTGCTTGTTGAGGCAAGGAGCGTGGAGTTGGCACATCTCAAGCTCAACCAAGCCATGCGGCTCATCAGTGCATGGACGGCAAAGTGAGGGCTGTCTCTGGCTCTAAGCAAAACGGAGATCGTGGTCCTCACTAGGAGGAGGATAGCCACTGTCCTTCCGCTCCAGGTTGGGGAGGTGACAGTCATTTCGAAGGCGGCGGTAAAATACCTGGAGTGTAGCCTCAGGTTCTTCATAAGGCGGCAGCGGGCGTAACATCGCTGAGCCGGCTGATAGCCAACGTGGGAGGACCAAGGCCCTGAAGAAAAGGCTCCTTTGATCCAGTCAGTCTTGCTGTACGGATCCGAGGTGTGGGCACATGCTCTAGCCAAGGAAATATACAAAAAAGGCTGGGCCAGGTACAAAGAAGGGCAGTCCTGAGGGCGGTGGTGAGGGGAGACTGACTTTTCTATTCTAATCTGATCCGTAAACTTGAGTCTATATCTAGGATACTGATATCGTGTTACAAACGGGGGAGCAATTTTATTATACCTGATACCATCGTTCATTCGTACGAGTATAAAAGTAGCCTACTAGCTTTGGTTTTCTTATTCACATATAAAAGTAGCCTACTAGCTTACTTTTTCATATTCACATTTTTCATAGAAATATTTTAAAAGCGCCAAATAGTTTAAAGTTAGAGCAATGAAATTTTAATTATGGATTGACATCACAAAACAATTAGTTTTATGGAACAACTTTTTTCTGCAACCTCACCTGTTACGCAGGCTATAGCCACCCAAAAAGCTCTATATTTAAATCGTTATAATACAAGTTCTATAAGGTACATCTCCAATTTGAAACGCCAAAGGATAGATGCTTTCATTAGCTTTACAAATAGGTATATAATAAAGATATACTTTTGCCATATGGTAATTTAATTTACTGTTATGGGAAACACAATTTTTACATAATTCTTGATCCCTTCTATCCCAAACGATTTAAGTTAGAAACCTTAAGTTTTGAGATTTTGTTGTGTTTGTTTTGTTTTTGTTGAAACCTTGAGTATTGTTGTGTCGCCCCGTTTACCAGCTAAGCTATAACGGATCAAAACTGAAAATTCCCTATATTTAAACACCTGTCCAACTTTTATTGAAATAAAATACAAAACTTAAAGCTCCAACATTATATTTTTATTTCTGTTAACAACTTTTCCTTTTTTTAATAATATAGGGTTACCTTAAAATTGATTGAATTTTTCCCAAATTTCTAACAAATTTTTAAATTTTTTTTTTCTTTTTTGAAAGAACCGATAATTAAAATTGTTGATGATGATGCGTAATAAAAATTTAAATTTAAATTTTAGTTTAAAAAATTTAAATAAATAAAAAATATATAATAAATATATATGTATGAATTTGCCGCTTAGTATTAAATGATACTATAGCATATTTGGAAAAGTTTTGGATTGATAATCGTTAGGTGATAGATTAAAATCTGCGTTGGAAGAATCTTATATAAACCATAGTTCCAGCAATTATAAAACTCAGCTAAATTATTTTAAAATAATGAAAAATTAAAAAAATAATATTATTAGTAGAATGGATTATAACCATGATAAAATATAATTTTTATTTAACACAATAAATAGTTCGTTAGGTTATTTAAGAGTTGAAGGGCAACTGTATGGTAACTGTATTCTTCCTCGCTTTTAATACAACTTTTTTTATTTAACAAAAAAACTGTACATTTTTTCTGAAACTTCGCTTTTTAGCACATTTACAAAAAAATTTTGAAAAAATGTGCCTGTTAGTTTCACTTTATGCATCCGTCCGTCTGTCTGTTTACAAAACTTCTACACCGTTAAAGATAGAGAAAAAACTTTAACCATGGGTAGGTCTCATAAAAAAATAATTTTGTGGAACAACTTTTTCATGTAGCGCCATCTATTACGAAGTTATAGCCACTCAAACTTTGAAAAAGCCTTATTTTTAAATGCTTATATCTCGTGTTCTGCTTAGCATTTTTTCTATCTGAACGCCCTTCGACGGTAATTTTTTTTATCTTTTTTTTTTATTTTTTTTTTTATTATTTTACAAATTCAACAAGATTTGTTTCTGCGCCGACTCGGCATTATAGGAACTTAACAAATCTGGCAATCCTTAAAACTAAGTTAATACTATGTATAATTATATAACAATTAAATTATAAAACGTTAATACTTTAATAACCTTAAATTCTTATTACTCAATCAAACATGCATACATAAATATTTATACCCGTACGATAAGTATCGGGTATAATAAAATTACTCCTCCGTTTGTAACACCTCGAAATAAGCGAGCTAGATATACCTTCAAAGGATATGGATCGGATCAGGAAAAAATTCTAAGTCGATTGAGCCATGTCGGTCAGTCCGTCAGAACGCTAACTCAAAAACTAAGAAAGCTAGAATCTTGAAATTTATAACAAAATATTCTAGGAGCAATTTGTAGGTTCCCTATTTTTCTTGGTTGAGTTCCGACCAAAACTTCGGGTAGCTCTCGAACACCTAACTTTTAGATCCCCACATTTTTTTTGAAGTAGAGCTATGATATTTTAACTGCTGATAGATCTCATAAAAATATTAACTTTATTTTTAATAACTTTTTTTTGTAGCCCCACCCGTTTCGCAGCTACAGCTCCTCAAAGGTTCAAAAAAGCTCTATATTTAAATTGTTATAGCACAAGTTATATCAGGTATATCTTCATTTTGAAAACACCAAACGATTACTGCTTTTATTAGCTTTTAAAATATATATACAATAAATATATACTTGTAGCATACGATGTCTTAATTTACCGTTATGCGAAACTGAATTATTGCAAAATCCTTTAACCCTTCTATCTTCTAAACGGTTTAAGTTAGAAACTTGAAATTTTGACAGAAGTTAGATCTTTGAAAATAAGTATGAGTCATTTCAGTATTATCATTAAGTATGAGTCATAAGTATTTGTATGTCATTAAGTATGTCATTAAGTATGAGTCATAAGTATTTGTCATTTTTTTCGTATCACTCCCCGTTTAGGAGGTGTAAGGGGTCAAAAACTGAAAATTTCCTATTTTTAAACACCTGTAACTTGAACACCTGTTAAAATTTTTTCGAAGTAATACATAAAAATTAAAGCTTCAACATTACTTTTTTTTCTGTTAACAACTTTTTTTAATAATATAGGGTTATTTTATAATTGACCAAAGTGTTACTTGATTTTTTCAAATTTTCTAACAAATTTCTTTAACGAATTTTTTGGATTTTGTTTTACTCGATAATTTGAAATTGTTGAGGATATAATGCGTAGTACAAAAAAATGTAAATAAATAAACAACATAACGGTTGCATGAAGAATTTTTATTATTATTATTATTTATATGATATTGATATGCATACATACTTATATAATATCATGTTTATTTACATATCGTATATGTCACTGGATAATGAATGGATGATAAGAGTATAGATGTATATTATATAGCGCCGTATTTACATACATATATATGTATTTTATTGTACTTATAAGAAATTATTCTATGAATGGAAATATTTTTAAAGAAATATTGCAATGTATGGCGATATACTTATAACAATATAAATATACTACGTGCGCATTAATATAATATAATATTTTAAAAATTATATTTACTATTTTGTACTAAGTAAATTTAATATACATTTACCGCTTAGTATTAAATGGTACTATAGAATATTTGAAAAAGTTTTGGATTGATAATCGTTAGGTGATAGGTTAAAATCTGCGTAGGAAGAATCATACATATATGTATAAACCATAGTTCCATAGAAAATCAAATTATTTTAAAATAATTAAAAATTAAAAACATAATTTTATAAGCAGAGTGATAGACTATTTTCTATATTACTTTATCGTATTTCTTTTATTATTAATAACCTAGGTGGTAACTTACATACATACATGCAAACTTAATTGCAATCAAATTCCAGGCAATGAAAAAAAAAAATACTATAACTTAACTGAATTTTATTACTGCAAACCAATTTTTATTTAAAATTTTTTATTCCGTTTTTTGGTTTTTTTTTTTTGTATTAATTTTAAAACAAATTTTTATTGCCATTTAATGATAAAAATTTGGTAAAAGATCAAATTTTTATTTTTGACAGGTAGATAAAAAAATGATTTCTTTTCAAAGAAGAAATTGGTCAATGAATTAATTATTGGTTTTCCCAGTAGTAATTGGTAATAGAATTAAAAAAAAAAACAAAATAATTAAGAATATATTTTTAAATAAAAAAGTAAAGAGTTTTGTTTTTGTAAATCGGTTTAACTGAAAAACATGTACCAAATAATTTTGTACGAGTATTCATTTATTATGCTACTTTTATTACTAATATAATAGTAATAATATAATACTAATATATAATAGCTATATAATAACTAATATAATAGCTATATAGTAATTTACGTAACTGAAAAATTTAAATGAAATCAGGAAGGAAATTTCAAAATTACATTAAAGTAATAAAAATTTGGTTTGAAATAAATTGTAAGAAGGATAAAAAAACTGTTAAATAAAAATAATAAAATGGGAACAATAAAATTCAGTTAAAGTACAGAAATTTTTAAGCGTTTTCTGGCACTTTACAAAAAAAGGTTTAAGTGACTAGTTGAGTTTTACTAAATTGTGAAAATTTTAAATAATTTTTTAAAAAAAAAAAAAAGAATTTTAAATTCTACAAAAAAAAAAACATTATTAAAAAATTGATACTAAATATTAAACAATTATTAAAAAGAATACGTATTTAAACATTATTTATATAATATAAATATATTATTTTATTTTATAGTGTTATATTTATGAAAAATGGTTCAATGTGCAAAATTTTATAATTTTATTTTATGTGAAATTAAGTAAAAAGATATTAAAATAATTAAAAGTTACTTTTTGTTTGTATAATATAAAGTTACTATCTAAATATAATAAAATACAAGTTGCTGCTGCTGCTGAGTAGCGTGCCCTACTGTTATGTTAAATGTTAATTTAACAAATGTTATACTATGAAAAGAAAGAAACGTACATCTGATATTTACCCACATAACAGATAGAAAACAATAAATATTATAATGTTATGCTATCAAATGAAAGAAAAAACAAGGCAGTGTATAAATGAAAGTTTTTAAAGGGTCGCATTTTTAATTAGAACATTATAAAATTGCAATAATATTTTTATTTAAATTTTGCTAAGCAACATTTTCTTAATTTTTTAAAAATTTTGCCATAATATAATATAGTACAATTTAACAATCAGAAGTTTAGCCCATAATATAGATATATGAATAAAAATATGGGTATACATATATTAGATTTATTATAGATTTATTATTTTTTATATAGGCAACAGTTATTTATATGAATGAATGGACGGTAAACATAAACGAACAAAAAAAATTTCAGAATGTTCTATAGGTTATAATTTATATTTTTTAAATAGACTGTAGGTGCTACTGTAAATATTTAAAATTAAAAAAAAATAAAAGAAGTACTAAATTTTCAAAATTTTTTTTACATAATACGTATTTGAATAAATTTACTAAAATTAAATTGTTCATAAAACTGAGGAAACTTTCACAAAAGCTATATTTTTCTACTTATACCCGTCGTATGACGGACTTTTTTACTAGTTATATTATATATTTTATTAAATGTGCTAAATTTTACTTCCTATGTAGAAATTTATGTGAAAGAAAAAAAACATTTATTTTTATTTTTAAAAATTTAATAATTTTTTTTTAAATTTTAGTTAAATAACTAAATTTAAAATAACTGATTGTGCTTGTGAAATTTTAATATTTTTGTTTTAGAGTTTTAATAATCCCACTTTGTTTTAATTAATATTGTCATAAAGTGTTAAATTTTTGGATATTTAATATTTTTATTTGATAATATATGTTTTTAAACGTAATTAAAAAACTTAATTTTTTTTAGATTTCTGAATTACAATTTACATGTTTTTCTTTCGAACGTTAATCAACGATTGAAATAAAAAATTCTAAAACAATCTAGCATTAAACTTATCTTTACAACTTGTTTAAAATATAACTGTTCGAGGTCAATGACTTTTGTTTAAAACTTAAATCATTTCAAAGTACATAATACAAAGTACATAAGAAAAAAAATATAATTAATAGCATCTGTTTTAACAGTTTACATTTTTATATACAATTATTTAAAGTTTCACATTCCAGTTGAAGTTTACAGAAATAATTAACATTATAAGTTTTAAGTGTACAGAAATAATTAACATTATGTTCTATTATAATATTCTATGATTATGGATCAGAGCCATCTATTAGATTTAATGTAAATATAATTTAATAATTTATTTCTGTAATTCAATTTTAATATTTAACTAAGTGAAACAATAGAAATGAAATATTATTGAATAAAAAGTAATTATTGTGAATTAATATGTGACATAACAATATTTGTCACATACATTTAAGGTAAGTAAACAATAAACACATAATAATATGTAAGTAATAAATAAAATACTAAATTATATTATTATATTACAGAATACTATTAATACATTATACATTATTGTTGGTGAGAGATGACGTGGTGACTCGGTGACATGGTGACGATTCAACTCCCATATTTAAGATAAGTATAAATTTAAATATTTTGTTGATGTGTTTCTTTGTGTTTTCTTACTTTCAATTGTAGGTGAATCCATGTAATGCGCCGACGGAACAATATATGTGTTCAATTTAATATATCTACTGGCAGATGTCAATGTAAGTAATTTTTAATATTATTTTTAATTGATAAATTGATACAAATTTTGAATTTTTCCAATTTGTTTTTTAAATCAAATGATCTTAATTTAGTAATTAGCTTAAAAAATTAAAATTCTATTTTTAGCTTTATTTAATATAATTACATTTTTATATTATATAATTAATATAAAAAATTAATATAATTACAAAATTTTATATTTAATATTATATAATATAATAACATATAAATGACATATAAATTTATTATTTTTGTTTTTATTATTATTGTCTAAAAATAACACGTCAACTTTAAAATAGTAGTACATACATAGCTATAATTTGCTTTGCTTTTTTAAATCAATTTTATTGCGTAATAATAATTTCTTATAATATAACTTTATTTTTAAACTCATCTTTTGTTCGATCTTGATTCTCTAATTAAATAGTAAATCGTGTTGAAGGCTAATTTTGATTGATTTTAAAATTAAGAATTTTTAAGTGAAAGTTTTAAGTAAAGTTTGCCGTTTAAAATGCCTAGAATAAAAAAACAGTCGTATAACCAACGTCGTTTACGAAATATTTTACAACAGCGCTTGCGTCGGGAAAGTGAACAAGTTTTGGAAAGTCATCGTGTTCAGAATAGAGAGCAGCATATAGCAAGGCGACAAGATGCACTAGTAAGAGCAAGGCAGCAACAGATAAATACACAAAATCATAGAGCAAGAGAAAATAATGTCTTAAGAAGCATTGAGCAAGAAACAAATAATCAAGAGCATAGAACCAGACGGGAAGATCTGCTCAAAATGAAAGAACGCGAAACACTTTAGCTCATCGTCTTAGAGGAGAAGATCATGATATCAGAAGAAACGAGCAAATCAGTAACACTATAGCTCGTAGTGTTAGAAGAGCAAATCGTGATATCAGAAGAAACGAGCAAATCAGAAACACTGTAGCTCGTCGTGTTAGAAGAGAAAATTATGTTATCAGAAGAAACGAGCAAATCAGTAACACTATAGCTCGTAGTATTAGAAGAGTAAATCGTGATGTCAGAAGAAGGGAACAAAATAGAAGCACTTTAGCTCGTAGTCTTCAAAGAGAAGCTGCAAATAGCAGAAATAAAGAACAAAGCATAAATACTCTGAGTCGCATTCAACAGTATCGTTCGAGCGAAGAAAATAGATTAGCCGAAAATCAACGGCAATCACAGCGAAATGTTGACAGTCGGTCGCAAAGAGATGTGGACGATACAAATGAGTATAGAAGGGCGGAGAGAAATAGATATTATAATAAGATTAAAGCTAACTATAACAAAATTGTTAAAAACGATCCGACAAATATATGCTGTTGCTGTGGTGGACTCTGGTTTTCTGATTCCATTCATACTTTAAGTAAACAAATTATTATAGAAAAATTCAATGTTAATTTTGCAAATAAAGTTTTATATTAACCAAACTGAATTCCAATTTTGTTTTACTTGTAAAACGTCTATTTCGAACGGGAAAATTCCAACGCTTTGTCTTTGTAATGTTTTAGATTTTTGAGTTTGGAATCGGGGGCCAAAGATCAAGCCCGCGGCAGTGCTGGTTAGGCCCAGCGACGGTCACTCATATGCCGATGTCCTGGCGGATATACGGGCCACTGTGAAGCCAGAGGATTCGAGGACAAACGTCAAGGCAACGTAGACTGGAACGGTTTTCAGAGAGCTTAGTCCTGGGACCAAGGATAGAGAAGCCTTCCGGAAAGCAGTTCAGCGAGTCTTGGGTGATAAAACTGGGGTGCGCAGTCTTAACCCTACTTGCTCCCTAGAGGTTCGTGGGCTGGATTGCCTTGCTACAGAGACGGAGGTGGAAGCAGCAATAAGGCAGGACGTCTCGGAGGCACATGACTTCCGGGTAGGGCTGACTAAGCAGAATGGTAGGAGTCAGAAATACGCCATTATAGATATTGGCGAACGAGTGGCCCGCAAGCTGATTGGTCTGAGTAAGATCCAAATCGGCTGGTTTAGCAGCGTCCGGAGAATAGTCGACCCGGAGTGTTCTTTCAGGTGTCTTGCTTTTGGCCACAAAGCGCGGACGTGCAAGTGTCCAGACAGGAGTCGCCTCTGTCGGAGATGTGGCGGAGAGTCATCTGGCAAAGGACTGCAGCGAAAATAGCACTCTGTGCTCTTTTTCAATGCGGGCTGTAAGGCTGAAGAGTTGACCCACACAGCAGGAACGGGGCCATTCAAGGTCTTCAGGACGGCATTGTAGAAGGGGAGCGAATGAAGATGATTAAAATCCTGCAGACCAACCTGAATAGGAGTAGGGTTGCTAATGATATTATCCGCCAGATGGCCAGAGAGAAGGGTATTATAGTCATAACCAAACTTCTCCATGGTACTCAGATGACCTGGGGACAGCAGCGATATGCATCTCGGACCCGGGGAAACTTCCGATGAAGCAGCACGGACGTGGGCGCGGATTCGTCTGCGTTAGGTTTACGGAGACAACATTCGTTAGCGTGTACCTCACCCCCAAGGAATCCATGGGCGAATTCATGGAGAAAGTGGGCAATCTAGAAGACATGATCCTTGGCACTTTTGGGGGCTTGGTGGTGGGCGACGATTTCAATGCTAAGGTTTTGTAATGGGAGATAGAGTATCCGGACACTAGAGGTGGCCACGTTTTGGAAATGGAAAGGCTCGGTGTCTAAGGAAGCTGAGGGAGGATATCGAGACAGATCTATGGGGTTTCGGTTACAAAATTGTAACTCAAAAGCTTGGTATTAGAACTGGTGCCGCCCCCATTGATGCTGCTTCCATAGAGAGAATAGTCCACGGACTGTTTCCTGTGCATCCTACGCGAATGAGGAGGAGTACAGACTCCCGAGGCGAGACGGTCTCCTTCTCCATGAAGGAGCTTGAAACCGCCGTTTGCTCAATGGATTACTGAAGGAAATATGGAAGCTAGTGTTACGGGCTGGACCTGAGCTCTTGCTGAATATGTACAATGCGTGTCATTCAGCGGTAGTCTTCCCTGACCGCTGGAAGACAGCGCGCCTTGTGCTGATTTGCAAGAGAAAGGGTGACCCAGAGCTTCCATCTTTCTACCGGCCGCTGGGCATGCTGGATACGGCGGGCAAGATCTTAGAGAAGCTGCTGAGGGCGAGGCTGCATTCCGTTATGGAGGACGCAGGTGGGCTTTCTCCGCAGTAGTACGGTTTAAGGTCCGGTAGGTCAACGGTGGATGCCATTTCCGAGGTGATGAATGCCGTAAAGCGAGCGGAGAGCTACAACAATTTCTCACGATTGGTCTTCCTGGTGACGCTCGATGTAAGAAATGCTTTTAACCCTCTCAGATGGGTGGACGTCATCAGAGCACTGGAGGGTGACTTCCGGATTCCGGAATACCTCCTCCAGATTATGGATGATTACCTGGCCGAGCGGACTCTGATGTACGATATTTCGCAGGGGGCAAGGAGCATCGCGGTTACTGCAGGGACAGCGCAGGGGTCTGTCCTCGGACCAGATCTCTGGAACGCTGGCTATGACGGCATGCTGCGTTTGGATATGTCCGACGACGTGGTACTGCTTGTTGAGGCAAGGAGCGTGGAGTTGGCACATCTCGAGCCCAACCAAGCCATGCGGCTCATCAGTGCATGGACGGCAAAGCGAGGGCTGTCTCTGGCTTTAAGCAAAACGGAGATCGCGGTCCTCACTAGCAGGAGGATAGCCACTGTCCTTCCGCTCCAGGTTGGGGAGGTGACAGTCATTTCGTAGGCGACGGTAAAATACCTGGAGTATAGCCTCAGGTTTTTCATAAGGCGGCAGCGGGCGTAACATCGCTGAGCCGGCTGATGGCCAACGTGGGAGGACCAAGGCCCTGAAGAAAAGGCTCCTTTAATCCAGTCAGTCTTGCTGTACGGATCCGAGGTGTGGGCACATGCTCTAGCCAAGGAAATATACAAAAAAGGCTGGGCCAGGTACAAAGGAGGGCAGTCCTGAGGGCGGTGGTGAGGGTAGACTGACTTTTCTATTCTAATCTGATCCATAAACTTGAGTCTATATCTAGCATACTCATATCGTGTTACAAACGGGGGAGCAATTTTATTATACCTGATACCATCGTTCATTCGTACGAGTATAAAAGTAGCCTACTAGCTTTGGTTTTCTTATTCACATATAAAAGTAGCCTACTAGCTTACTTTTTCATATACACATTTTTCAAAAATATTTTTTAAAAGCGCCAAATAGTTTAAAGTTAGAGCAATGAAATTATAACTATGGATTGACATCACAAAACAATTAGTTTTATGGAACAACTTTTTTCTGCAACCTCACCTGTTACGCAGGCTATAACCACCCAAATAGCTCTATATTTTAATCGTTATAATACAAGGTCTATAAGGTACATCTCCAATTTGAAACGCCAAAGGATAGATGCTTTCTTTAACTTTACAAATAGGTATATAATAAAGATATACTTTTGCCATATGGTAATTTAATTTACTGTTATGGGAAACACAATTTTTACAAAATTCTTGATCCCTTCTATCCCAAACGATTTAAGTTAGAAACCTTAAGTTTTAAGATTTTGTTGTGTTTGTTTTGTTTTTGTTGAAACCTTGAGTATTGTTGTGTCGCCCCGTTTACCAGCTAAGCTATAACGGATCAAAACTGAAAATTCCCTATATTTAAACACCTGTCCAAATTTTATTGAAATAAAATACAAAACTTAAAGCTCCAACATTATATTTTTATTTCTGTTAACAACTTTTCCTTTTTTTAATAATATAGGGTTACCTTAAAATTGATTGAATTTTTCCCAAATTTCTAACAAATTTTTAAATTTTTTTTTTCTCTTTTGAAAGAACCGATAATTAAAATTGTTGATGATGATGCGTAATAAAAATTTAAATTTAAATTTTAGTTTAAAAAATTTAAATAAATAAAAAATATAAAATAATAAATATATATGTATGAATTTGCCGCTTAGAATTAAATGATACTATAGCATATTTGGAAAAGTTTTGGATTGATAATCGTTAGGTGATAGATTAAAATCTGCGTTGGAAGAATCTTATATAAACCATAGTTCCAGCAATTATAAAACTCAGCTAAATTATTTTAAAATAATGAAAAATTAAAAAAATAATATTATTAGTAGAATGGATTATAACCATGATAAAATATAATTTTTATTTAACACAATAAATAGTTCGTTAGGTTATTTAAGAGTTGAAGGGCAACTGTATGGTAACTGTATTCTTCCTCGCTTTTTATACAACTTTTTTTATTTAACAAAAAAACTGTACATTTTTTCTGAAACTTCGCTTTTTAGCACATTTCCAAAAAAATTTTGAAAAAATGTGCCTGTTAGTTTCACTTTATGCATCCGTCCGTCTGTCTGTTTACAAAACTTCTACACCGTTAAAGATAGAGAAAAACTTTAACCATGGGTAGGTCTCATAAAAAAATAATTTTGTGGAACAACTTTTTCATGTAGCCCCATCTATTACGAAGTTATAGCCACTCAAACTTTGAAAAAGCCTTATTTTTAAATGCTTATATCTCGTGTTCTGCTTAGCATTTTTTCTATCTGAACGCCCTTCGACGGTAATTTTTTTTATCTTTTTTTTTAATTTTTTTTTATTATTTTACAAATTCAACAAGATTTGTTTCTGCGCCGACTCGGCATTATAGGAACTTAACAAATCTGGCAATCCTTAAAACTAAGTTAATACTATGTATAATTATATAACAATTAAATTATAAAACGTTAATACTTTAATAACCTTAAATTCTTATTACTTAATCAAACATGCATACATAAATATTTATACCCGTACGATAAGTATCGGGTATAATAAATTTACTCCTCCGTTTGTAACACCTCGAAATAAGCGAGCTAGATATACCTTCAAAGGATATGGATCGGATCAGGAAAAAATTCTAAGTCGATTGAGCCATGTCGGTCAGTCCGTCAGAACGCTAACTCAAAAACTAAGAAAGCTAGAATCTTGAAATTTATAGCAAAATATTCTAGGAGCAATTTGTAGGTTCCCTATTTTTCTTGGTTGAGTTCCGACCAAAACTTCGGGTAGCTCTCGAACACCTAACTTTTAGATCCCCACATTTTTTTTTGAAGTAGAGCTATGATATTTTAACTGCTGATAGATCTCATAAAAATATTAATTTTATTTTTAATAACTTTTTTTTGTCGCCCCACCCGTTTCGCAGCTACAGCTCCTCAAAGGTTCAAAAAAGCTCCAAGGTTCAAAAAAGCGAAAACACCAAACGATTACTGCTTTTATTAGCTTTTAAAATATATATACAATAAATATATACTTGTAGCATACGATGTCTTAATTTACCGTTATGCGAAACTGAATTATTGCAAAATCCTTTAACCCTTCTATCTTCTAAACGGTTTAAGTTAGAAACTTGAAATTCTGACAGAAGTTAGATCTTTGAAAATAAGTATGAGTCATTTCAGTATTATCATTAAGTATGAGTCATAAGTATTTGTATGTCATTAAGTATGTCATTAAGTATGAGTCATAAGTATTTGTCATTTTTTTCGTATCACTCCCCGTTTACGAGGTGAAAGGGGTCAAAAACTGAAAATTTCCTATTTTTAAACACCTGTAACTTGAACACCTGTTAAAATTTTTTCGAAGTAATACATAAAAATTAAAGCTTCAACATTATTACTTTTTTTTCTGTTAACAACTTTTTTTTAATAATATAGGGTTATTTTATAATTGACCAAAGTGTTACTTGATTTTTTCAAATTTTCTAACAAATTTCTTTAACGAATTTTTTGCATTTTGTTTTACTCGATAATTTGAAATTGTTGAGGATATAATGCGTAGTACAAAAAAATGTAAATAAATAAACAACATAACGGTTGCATGAAGAATTTTTATTATTATTATTATTTATATGATATTGATATGCATACATACTTATATAATATCATGTTTATTTACATATCGTATATGTCACTGGATAATGAATGAATGATAAGAGTATAGATGTATATTATATAGCGCCGTATTTACATACATATATATGTATTTTATTGTACTTATAAGAAATTATTCTATGAATGGAAATATTTTTAAAGAAATATTGCAATGTATGGCGATATACTTATAACAATATAAATATACTACGTGCGCATTAATATAATATAATATTTTAAAAATTATATTTACTATTTTGTACTAAGTAAATTTAATATACATTTACCGCTTAGTATTAAATGGTACTATAGAATATTTGAAAAAGTTTTGGATTAATAATCGTTAGGTGATAGGTTAAAATCTGCGTAGGAAGAATCATACATATATGTATAAACCATAGTTCCATAGAAAATCAAATTATTTTAAAATAATTAAAAATTAAAAACATAATTTTATAAGCAGAGTGATAGACTATTTTCTATATTACTTTATCGTATTTCTTTTATTATTAATAACCTAGATGGTAACTTACATACATACATACAAACTTAATTGCAATCAAATTCCAGACAATGAAAAAAAAAAATACTGTAACTTAACTGAATTTTATTACTGCAAACCAATTTTTTATTTAAAATTTTTTATTCCGTTTTTTGGTTTTTTTTTCTCGTATTAATTTTAAAACAAATTTTTATTGCCATTTAATGATAAAAATTTGGTAAAAGATCAAATTTTTATTTTTGACAGGTAGATAAAAAAATGATTTGTTTTCAAAGAAGAAATTGGTCAATGAATTAATTATTGGTTTTTCCAGCAGTAATTGGTAATAGAATTAAAAAAAAAAAAACAAAATAATTAAGAATATATTTTTAAATAAAAAAGTAAAGAGTTTTGTTTTTGTAAATCGGTTTAACTGAAAAACATGTACCAAATAATTTTGTACGAGTATTCATTTATTATGCTACTTTTATTACTAATATAATAGTAATAATATAATACTAATATATAATAGCTATATAATAACTAATATAATAGCTATATAGTAATTTACGTAACTGAAAAATTTAAATGAAATCAGGAAGGAAATTTCAAAATTACATTAAAGTAATAAAAATTTGGTTTGAAATAAATTGTAAGAAGGATAAAAAAACTGTTAAATAAAAATAATAAAATGGGAACAATAAAATTCAGTTAAAGTACAGAAATTTTTAAGCGTTTTCTGGCACTTTACAAAAAAAGGTTTAAGTGACTAGTTGAGTTTTACTAAATTGTGAAAATTTTAAATAATTTTTTAAAAAAAAAAAAAAGAATTTTAAATTCTACAAAAAAAAAAACATTATTAAAAAATTGATACTAAATATTAAACAATTATTAAAAAGAATACGTATTTAAACATTATTTATATAATATAAATATATTATTTTATTTTATAGTGTTATATTTATGAAAAATGGTTCAATGTGCAAAATTTTATAATTTTATTTTATGTGAAATTAAGTAAAAAGATATTAAAATAATTAAAAGTTACTTTTTGTTTGTATAATATAAAGTTACTATCTAAATATAATAAAATACAAGTTGCTGCTGCTGCTGAGTAGCGTGCCCTACTGTTATGTTAAATGTTAATTTAACAAATGTTATACTATGAAAAGAAAGAAACGTACATCTGATATTTACCCACATAACAGATAGAAAACAATAAATATTATAATGTTATGCTATCAAATGAAAGAAAAAACAAGGCAGTGTATAAATGAAAGTTTTTAAAGGGTCGCATTTTTAATTAGAACATTATAAAATTGCAATAATATTTTTATTTAAATTTTGCTAAGCAACATTTTCTTAATTTTTTAAAAATTTTGCCATAATATAATATAGTACAATTTAACAATCAGAAGTTTAGCCCATAATATAGATATATGAATAAAAATATGGGTATACATATATTAGATTTATTATAGATTTATTATTTTTTATATAGGCAACAGTTATTTATATGAATGAATGGACGGTAAACATAAACGAACAAAAAAAATTTCAGAATGTTCTATAGGTTATAATTTATATTTTTTAAATAGACTGTAGGTGCTACTGTAAATATTTAAAATTAAAAAAAAATAAAAGAAGTACTAAATTTTCAAAATTTTTTTTACATAATACGTATTTGAATAAATTTACTAAAATTAAATTGTTCATAAAACTGAGGAAACTTTCACAAAAGCTATATTTTTCTACTTATACCCGTCGTATGACGGACTTTTTTACTAGTTATATTATATATTTTATTAAATGTGCTAAATTTTACTTCCTATGTAGAAATTTATGTGAAAGAAAAAAAACATTTATTTTTATTTTTAAAAATTTAATAATTTTTTTTTAAATTTTAGTTAAATAACTAAATTTAAAATAACTGATTGTGCTTGTGAAATTTTAATATTTTTGTTTTAGAGTTTTAATAATCCCACTTTGTTTTAATTAATATTGTCATAAAGTGTTAAATTTTTGGATATTTAATATTTTTATTTGATAATATATGTTTTTAAACGTAATTAAAAAACTTAATTTTTTTTAGATTTCTGAATTACAATTTACATGTTTTTCTTTCGAACGTTAATCAACGATTGAAATAAAAAATTCTAAAACAATCTAGCATTAAACTTATCTTTACAACTTGTTTAAAATATAACTGTTCGAGGTCAATGACTTTTGTTTAAAACTTAAATCATTTCAAAGTACATAATACAAAGTACATAAGAAAAAAAATATAATTAATAGCATCTGTTTTAACAGTTTACATTTTTATATACAATTATTTAAAGTTTCACATTCCAGTTGAAGTTTACAGAAATAATTAACATTATAAGTTTTAAGTGTACAGAAATAATTAACATTATGTTCTATTATAATATTCTATGATTATGGATCAGAGCCATCTATTAGATTTAATGTAAATATAATTTAATAATTTATTTCTGTAATTCAATTTTAATATTTAACTAAGTGAAACAATAGAAATGAAATATTATTGAATAAAAAGTAATTATTGTGAATTAATATGTGACATAACAATATTTGTCACATACATTTAAGGTAAGTAAACAATAAACACATAATAATATGTAAGTAATAAATAAAATACTAAATTATATTATTATATTACAGAATACTATTAATACATTATACATTATTGTTGGTGAGAGATGACGTGGTGACTCGGTGACATGGTGACGATTCAACTCCCATATTTAAGATAAGTATAAATTTAAATATTTTGTTGATGTGTTTCTTTGTGTTTTCTTACTTTCAATTGTAGGTGAATCCATGTAATGCGCCGACGGAACAATATATGTGTTCAATTTAATATATCTACTGGCAGATGTCAATGTAAGTAATTTTTAATATTATTTTTAATTGATAAATTGTTATAAATTTTGAATTTTTCCAATTTGTTTTTTAAATCAAATGATCTTAAATTAGTAATTAGCTTAAAAAATTAAAATTCTATTTTTAGCTTTATTTAATATAATTACATTTTTATATTATATAATTAATATAAAAAATTAATATAATTACAAAATTTGATATTTAATATTATATAATATAATAACATATAAATTACATATAAATTTATTATTTTTGTTTTTATTATTATTGTCTAAAAATAACACGTCAACTTTAAAATAGTAGTACATACATAGCTATAATTTGCTTTGCTTTTTTAAATCAATTTTATTGGGTAATAATAATTTCTTATAATATAACTTTATTTTTAAACTCATCTTTTGTTCGATCTTGATTCTCTAATTAAATAGTAAATCCTGTTGAAGGCTAATTTTGATTGATTTTAAAATTAAGAATTTTTAAGTGAAAGTTTTAAGTAAAGTTTGCCGTTTAAAATGCCTAGAATAAAAAAACAGTCGTATAACCAACGTCGTTTACGAAATATTTTACAACAGCGCTTGCGTCGGGAAAGTGAACAAGATTTGAAAAGATTTGAAAGTGAACAAGAAAAAGTGATCGTGTTCAGAATAGAGAGCAGCATATAGCAAGGCGACAAGATGCACTAATAAGAGCAAGGCAGCAACAGATAAATACACAAAATCATAGAGCAAGAAGAGAAAATAATGTCTTAAGAAGCATTGAGCAAGAAAGAAATACTCAAGAGCATAGAACCAGACGGGAAGATCAGCTTTACAGTTAAAATGAAAGAACGCGAAACACTTTAGCTCATAGTTCTAGAAGAGAAGATCATGATATCAGAAGAAACGAGCAAATCAGTAACACTATAGCTCGTAGTGTTAAAAGAGCAAATCGTGATATCAGAAGAAACGAGCAAATCAGAAACACTGTAGCTCGTCGTGTTAAAAGAGAACATTATGATATGAGAAGAAACGAGCAAATCAAGAACACTATAGTTCGTAGTGTTAGAAGAGCAATTCGTTATATCAGAAGAAGCGAGCAAATCAGAAACACTGTAGCTCGTCGTGTTAGAAGAGAAAATTATGATATCAGAAGAAACGAGCAAATCAGTAACACTATAGCTCGTAGTGTTAGAAGAGCAAATCGTGATATCAGAAGAAATGAGCAAATCAGAAACACTGTAGCTCATCGTCTTAGAAGAGAACATTATGATATCGGAAGAAATGAGCAAATCAGTAACACTATAGCTCGTAGTGTTAGAAGAGCAAATCGTGATATCAGAAGAAACGAGCAAATCAGAAACACTGTAGCTCGTCGTGTTAGAAGAGAAAATTATGTTATCAGAAGAAACGAGCAAATCAGTAACACTATAGCTCGTAGTGTTAGAAGAGCAAATCGTGATATCAGAAGAAGGGAACAAAATAGAAGCACTTTAGCTCGTAGTGTTCAAAGAGAAGCTGCAAATAGCAGAAATAAAGAACAAAGCATAAATACTCTGAGTCGCATTCAACAGTATCGTTCGAGCGAAGAAAATAGATTAGCCGAAAATCAACGGCAATCACAGCGAAATGTTGACAGTCGGTCGCAAAGAGATGTGGACGATACAAATGAGTATAGAAGGGCGGAGAGAAATAGATATTATAATAAGATTAAAGCTAACTATAACAAAATTGTTAAAAACGGTCCGACAAATATATGCTGTTGCTGTGGTGGACTCTGGTTTTCTGATTCCATCCATACTTTAAGTAAACAAATTATTATAGAAAAATTCAATGTTAATTTTGCAAATAAAGTTTTATATTAACCAAACTGAATTCCAATTTTGTTTTACTTGTAAAACGTCTGTTTCGAACGGGAAAATTCCAACGCTTTGTCTTTGTAATGTTTTAGATTTCCCCAAAATTCCTGATTCTTTAAAAGATCTTTGCCGTTTAGGAGAAAGATTAATAGCTTCTCGAATACCCTTCATGAGAATTTGCAGTTTAGGACACTAAAAACAGTGTCGTATTAAGGGGCAAGTTGTTAATTGTCCTATTTCGGTTGATACTACTGTAGGTGTTCTACCAAGAGCATTCAATGAATCTCACACCATCCAACTTCATTTAAAAAGAAAAATGGCATTTAACCATAATTATATGTGCGAAACAATTAGGCCTCTTCGAGTTCAGAATGCTATTCAGCATTTAATAACAAAACCGCTTTATCTTTCTGAAGGAATCAAAATTTCTGGTGATTGGATAAGAAATTTTGAAGTTACTGATCAGGATTCGGAAGTTCCATTTGTTGCTATGGAGTTGCTCCAAGAAGATGTGGAGGCTGCACAATTATTATTTGAAAGACGCGAACAAAATCCTGATGATAATGTTAATGCTTCAGAAAGAGAAGATATTAATCCAGGAGGACAAGAAACGTTATTAGAAAATATTCCTCTGGAAAATATAGCGCTTACTCCAGGTGAGGGTCAACGTCCTTTATCTCTTTTATTTGATCAAAACGTGGAAGAACTGTCTTTTCCGACCATATACTGTGGGTATCCTAGAGAAATTGATTCTTCGGTTAGATTATTAGGTTATAGTAAAATTGCACGCTCAGAAATTAGAAGATATGATCGAAGGTGCGCAAGAATCGATAAACCATTATATACATATAAAAAATACGAATTAACTAATATCAATAATGCCATAAATACTTGTTTAAGAAAGAAAACCACTCTGAATCCTATTAATGTAACAAATGTTGTAAATGACGATTGCATTAATGGGCTTGTGCAACGTGATGATAGGTATAGAATTTTAAAACATTTGAGATCCTCTCCTGTACATTGGGAAAAGGAAAATAATAAAGTAATTGCTATGATCCACCAATTTCACATTCCTACTTTTTTAATAACTTTATCGGCCGCAGAAACAAATGGCCAGAATTACTGGTAATTTTGTCAAAAGTTGTTGATGAAAAAATTATAACGGAAACGGAGGCTGAAACATTAGAATATAGGGAAAAGGCAAGGTTAATAAGAACTGATCCAGTAACTTGTGCGAGGTATTTCGATCATCGATTTAAGACTCTTCTAAAACTCTTTAAAAATTCAGCTGGAGTTTTTGGACATCATTATGTCACAAAGTATTACTATCGTATTGAACTTCAGCAAAGCGGTTCACCTCATGTGCACGGTATGTATTGGTTAAATAATGCACCAACAATCGTAATAACTCTGAAAGTTTTCAAAACGTTGCTCATTTTATTGACAAGTTCGTTTCGTGTAATGCTTCTATTAACGACATCTTACCATACATTGACTATCAGAAACACACGCATGGCCGTAATTGCTATTGCGAGTTTAGAGGCCAATCTTATTGCTGGTATAATATGCCCTTTCCCCCAATGGATGTGACAGTAATTTTAGACCCATTGGAGCCGGAAAGTGTGACCGAAACCGTAAAAAGAAATTATTTAAATATTAAAAATGTTCTCAATTCAAATAAAATAGCTAATATTCTAACTTTTAGTGATTTTTTAAACCATCCAGAAATTCTCATGACCAAAGAAAACTATTTATTAGCAATTCGGTCAAGTATTGCTAAAACAACAGTTTTTCTAAAACATTTGCCCAGAGAAAGTTTTATTAACCTATTTAATCCCCTTATGCTGCAATTACATAAGGCTAATATGGAAATTCAGTATATTTTAGATCCATATGCGTGCATCAGTTATATTGTTAAATATATTAACAAATCGGATACGGGAATGTCAAGACTCATGAGGGACGCTATTGAAGAAATTCAAGGAGGTAACCTCTCTGTTAAAGAAAAATTAAGAGCAATTGGCAAAACATTTATGAACGCGTCGGAAATTTCAGCTCAAGAAGCTGCTTATAATATTTTAGGTATGCATATGTCTGAATGCAGTAACTCTGAAGTATAATACAGCAAGACAGAACGCGATTATTAAAATCAAAGGCAGAACTGCAAGTTTTAGGTGTCAACGAACCTGAATCTACCAATATATTTTCGCTTTCATTATTAGATTATTAGATGTCCAACGACCTGATGAATTAGATAATTCGTGTCTCGCTGATTTCGCCGCATATTTCAGTTATCATATAAGACGGCAAAATTCAAATGAAAATTCTGAAAATGAGTTTCAACTTAGAGACCTATCCGGTTTTGTAAGAAAACGAACAAAACCCAATATAATTCATTTTAGAAGGTATAACATTAACATTGATTCTACAAATTACTACAGAGAACAGGTTATGTTGTATTTATCTTGACACGATGAAGATACGGATATCTTGCAAAAAATAATGAGCAAACCTATAGATCTAATTCAAATGTTATTGCTGAAAATAGAAAAAATATAATGCATTTGAAACAGATGAAGAGTTAAACAATGCTCTTCGTGAAGTAGTGGAACATCCCGATAATAGTACAGAAGAAGACCCTCTTGAAATAGATGAAGAATTTAGGGTATTTGGGATTCAAGAGTCGATAGATGATATTCTATTAAATGTAGATTCTATCATTGATAATGTTCATGGTGCTATTAAATTACCCGATGAGTTTCCAGAAACTAATTTTTTGGAACTAATTAGTACATTAAACGAAAAGCCTTTATTTAACTTACATTTTGAATAATATAAGAGAAAAACAGAAATTTTTCGAATTTGTTAGCGGTGGCGCAGGAGTAGGTAAAAGTAGACTAATTCTGTCAATTTACAAATCTTTAATTAAATATTTTAGATCAGTACCAGGAGAAAATGAAACAATTAAAGTTTTATTATGCGCACCAACGGGCAAGGCGGCTTTTAATATTAAGGGTATAACATTACACTCTGCTTTTTCGTTACCGCTAAATCAATCTGGCAGAGAACTAACTCCACTTAGTAATAATACCTGCAACTCTCTATTTAGTGCCTATATGGAACTTAAATTAATTATTATAGATGAAATATCAATGGTAGGATCTAAAATGTTCACTATTTTAGAAGCGCGTTTAAAACAAATTTTTGAAAGTAATCTTCTATTCGGAGGCTTATCAGTTTTAGTGTTAGGAGACTTGCGACAATTATCTCCAGTTGGGGATAGATGGATTTTTGCCGAAAATACTTCAAATCCTTATTCTTCTTTAATAGGTAATACCCTTTGGGATAGCTTCCAATATTTTGAATTGACTGAAATAATGAGACAGCGATCTGATCTTTTTTTCACGCAGGCTTTAAATAACTTAGCAACCGGGAAATTAACAGATGACGATATTTCACTTTTTAAATCTCTTACAAATCGTGAACCGAGTAGTATACCCATAGAAGTTATTCATCTTTTTATGTCTAATGCAGCTGTTGATAATTACAACACTATGAAATTAAATAGTATCACAACAGAGCAAATTATTTCTAAAGCTGTAGACAAAATAAGAGCAAATCTGCCTGAAAGATCAAAAAATAATATTCTGAATCAGGTTAAATCTTTTAAAACTTCAGAAACAGCCGGCCTTCCTTTAATTTATTATTGAAAACAACTGCTAAATATATGGTTACAGTCAATATAGATACAGAAAATCGGTTAGTAAATGGAGCTACTGGAGTTTTAAAACATGTTAGTATGAGCATTTTAAATAATGAGCAAAAACCGATTTTTCTTTGGATTCATTTTTGTGATAGTTCCGAAGGTCGTACAGCAAGATCTATTCAAACTTGTACTATTGATGCTTCATGGACACCGATTTCAATATGTACTAAGTCATTTCAATACCGCAAAAATGAACAAGTTCAAATAGATCGAAAACAATTTCCTGTGGTTCCTGCTGAAGGAATTACAATACGTAAAAACCAAGGAGCAACATATAGTTCTGTTGCTATTCATTTAACAAAAGGAATGACTCGAGCGTCCATGTATGTAGCTTGTAATAGAGCAACATCTGCAAATGCTTTACATTTAGTAGGTAATTTCGTGAAGCCTAAGCCACCTCCTCCAAATGACCCTGTTCAATTAGAGATAACAAATCTTAGACAAAACAAATTTTTTGTTTCAATTTTCACCCACCTCTCACGTTTATTAAATAATTCTAGTAATAAAAAAATAATCAAATCATTTACCATAATGTGCAAAGTTTAGCTAAACATTTCCCCATAATAAAATCCGATTTAGTTTTTACTTCTTCACATTTATTATTATTTGTTAAAACATTCTCTAGGGAAAACCAAAGTTATGATCAAACTAATTTTAGTCAAATATCACGGTTAGATAACGACGACGGAGAAAGAGTTACAGGAGCGGGAAAAGGACTGATTTGTTATGTAAGAAACTGCTTTCTTCATGAAGTTCTCCATATGGAAACCAATTACATTTACCGTGTATTAAATTCTAAAACTATTTACTTTATGTTTTCATTATTCCAATATAGAACGATCGTTGTTCTGGTTCTATATAAATCGAGTGCGTTCTCTATGACAAGATTAAAAGAAGGAATCGCAAAAATTTTAGAACGTAACAGAGTATTATCTGGTCGAAATGTTATTATTCTTGGAGATTTTAACATTGATTTAAGATGTGAACCCAATAATTTAGCAGCTAGGTACCTAAGAGATAATGGGTTATATTCGGTTTTAACTGTAGATCAAGGTACAACAAATGTAGGATTTCAAATAGATTGATTATTTACGAACAAAAATGTTGATCAGATCATGGCAGGTGTTTATGAAAGTGTTTTTAGCTTTCATAATCTCTTATATATTAAGTTTAGTTAAATTAATTTCAAGTAATTGTTTTTCTTCCTGTTGAAATTTTCAGAAAATTATAGTTGTTTTGAGATGATATTTATGTTAGAACCTGGTTAGAACATAAATTAAAAAATTAAATTGCGAAATTCACCTATGTTAAATATTTGTTTAGAATTGTAATTAATTAATAGGTATAAATGTAATATTAAAAAATAGGAAAATTATTCATTTTTAGTATTAAATTGTATTCGGCCTGATGATGGCAGTGATGCCGAAATATATATAGGCTTTATAATAAATAAATATAATATTTTAAGACTTATAGAAATAAAATATTAATAAAATTATTTGGTGGACAAAAAGTATAAATAAAAAACAATTTTTTACTCAATAAATCTAATTAAGATGTTCCACAAACTTACGGTTGAAAAAATTCAAGGATCAGAAAATAATATTATAAACTTGGCAGAGTGATATTGCAAATTGAATTTTAAACATTATAACGGGTTCGTACGGGTATTTTAGAGTTGACAAGGTCAACTGTATTCTTCCTCGTTTAATTTAGATTTAAATTAAATAACTTGGTCCAAATAATGTAGTGATAGTAAAAATTGATTAACTTTGTTTTTGAAACTATCTAAGTTAGGTATGATTTTATGTTTTGTGGTAACTGGTGGTATCTTTGTAAATCAATATCAAAATTATACAATATTTTTATAAACTTACCGTTATGTGAAAACAAAATTTTGTATGATTTTTCTACCTTCGTAACTCCTGCACACTTTTAGATAGAGACTTGGAATTTTGAGGAAAGAAAGAACTTTTAGAATTAGTATAAGTTTTCTCAGAAAATTTTTTTTGGACCACCTCATGTTTATGAGCTATTAGGGCTCAAACATTGAAAACTTGCTATTTTTAAACACCTGTACAAATTTGGCAAGACATAACTTAGGCATCTGTACAATTTTGGCTAGACATAAAATTACAGCTTCAGTAATATATTTTTAGGTGGGTTAACGATCTTTCTTAGTTATATAGGATCATGGAATTACAGTCCCTCAAAATTTCAAATAAAAGGTCTATTTTCACATTTTTTCTTATATGAAATTTTCAAATTTTGGTGAGAGTCATAATTCTGAACAGTTTGTATTATCCTTTGGAAATGTGCGCTTTTAAAAACTGTTGGTTTACATTCTGCCTTGATTAAAATAGCAATTAATTGTTGAATTTATTTGAGCGGTATTTTAAGTGGCAAGAAAAGTGGGATTTTAAAGGCGAGATTTTAAAAAAGCGAAATTAAAAGTATTGAGATTTCTTTCTCGATCTGTTCAAGCACTACTGTCAATATATAACAAGTGCAGTTTAATATTTTTAATATGGAATTCGTCTTATGTTCTTTGCATTTAAATCTACTTCATATTTCATGATTTTTAACAGATCCATTTGTAAATACTATCTATATATTTAAGATAGTGGTATAAGTATTGATTTAATTTTTTCTATATCTTAGTATGTAAACTTCAAAACTTAACACTTAAATATTAGAATTGTTGCTGGGTCTGTTAAAAATTTTTATAGAAGATAATATTATAAAACTACGAAATAGTAGAGTCGGAAAGGACGTAATTAAAAACATATTTTAAATTTTTATACATTTATTTTTTTCTTATTATTCTTTTTCTTTTTATATCCTACATGTTTTGAATTATTTAAGTTTTTTCAGGATCATTTTTATTAATTTTATTTGTTTTCAATGATACATAAAAGTGAGAGATATGAAAAGAATTTAAATAAGAACTGAAAAGCCTAGAAAACTAAAATAAAAGCAAAATAAAAAATTTCACACCTTTTTAATGACTTGATAATGGAATTAGGTATCTAAGCACGTATATGAAGTAAAATTTTATTTTGTAATTGTTCTTCTTTAAAAAAAAATATCTTTAATTATAAAGTCATTAAGTAATTTTATAGTTTTGTTTTGTAAATTAAAAGAAGATTGTACAAAATTAAATTCTTTTTGTAAACAGAAGTAACTTTAGATTTTTCTCTGTTGTAAATAAGATTTTTTGTGTTTTAATAAAAGATTAAACCATTTACAAAATCTATTTGGAAATTATTTCAGTAAAAAGGTATGTGCTTGAAAGTGTTTTTTTTTTTGATGTGAGTAAATTAAAGAACTATTAATTTTTTTTTTTTTTAATTTTCTGTGTTTTGTTTGTATAGCATTTCCAATTAAAGTTGATGACTTTTTGAAATAACAAAAATATAATGATTTAATGAATTGTATAAAGTATCTTTTAAAATAAATCAGTACTTAAGCAAGGATCAGTGCTTGAGGTAAGTGTTGAGAATACTGAATCTATCCACGTATCAAATTCAATATTAAGAAAAACTTCCTTCAATTAACCAAAAAGAAGTGGCTGCAAGTACAACCTACGGTATAAACAGAGTGATTTAACTGGATTTGATTACAGATCCGAATATATATATATATATATATATATATATATATATTGCTCTGACTAATTGCTCTGTATATACATATATATATATATATATATATATATATATATATTGCTCTGACTAATTGCTCTGTATATACATATATATATATATATATATATATATAATGCTCATATATATATATAATCTTTCTCCCTAAACTTGACATAAGTCAACTGTAGATTTTACACAGGAATTGTAGCTATAGAAAAACTTTTTCTGTAACTGTCCACTCTGTTGAAAAAAATTCCTCGTTGATTTCGTTTTAAGATTTAGGTGAACTCTTAGACATGGAAATTTTGAAAACTTCTTCCGTCAGAGCAATATCATCGTGGGGTAAATCTAAAGAAACTTATCATCAATTCTTTTTCAATAGCATCTCCCCCCGCCTTTAAAGATTCTATTCTCATCTAGAGTTTGGTGATTACTGCCTCAGCCTTCATCAATAAAAAAACTAAAATCCTTTAAAAAAATTAACCGATCGTGTTGGTAGATCTAAAAACAACTTCAAGAACAACCGTATTAGCATAATCAAAAATCCCTAAATAAGATATAACAACAAAGGAAACATCTGGCCAATGATCGTAATCGGTGGAAAGAATTTGTAAAAGCGCTATACCTTAATAGGATTTAAAAAAATTACAAAAAGGTAGAAGAACTCTCAAAATAGTTAATATCAAATTTTTCTTTTCATTTTTAAAAAAAATAATAAACTATATGGCTGCTTTATATGTCTGGGGTGATTTGAAAAATACATTTTTTATACATACAGAGTGTAGATAAAATTATTTTGTTTATCGTCAAGATCATTTAATTATAGACTATTCCAATTAATGCGTTTTACTGCATTTAAAAGTGAAAAACTTTTCGAGAAAAATATTTAATATTAAGTATGTATGTAATTTGTTAGTTATAGTTTTTTTTTTTTATTACAATAAATTATATTTTGATTTAAAGAAGAAAATTACATATTAATATATATATACATATTTATTTATTTATTTTTTTTTTTTTATTCAATATAAATTACAACTATTATTTCCATATTGATTCATTTTTGAATTTTCAGGACATGAAAATACTTTTGAAAAATTTTCTAAATTTCTAAAAGGACGTATAATTTTATGTTGAAAATTTTCTGGATCATCATAACAAACAAATTGTCCTAACATTAAATAAATTAATTTTTCTGATTGAATTAAATCATTTGACCATTTCATTTCATTAATAAGTAAATTTTTTGAATCTTTTGTATTCATTACATATTTAAGTGCAGCAATCGAACTTAAAAATATTGAATCCTTAAAACGACTATTTGTATTTTCATTAATTTTTTTTAAACATTCATATTTTTCATTATCAATTATATTAAAATTATAAAATTCATATGATAATTCAAAATTAATAACATTATAAAAATATAAATATGGTTTATTTTTAATATTTAATTCAATTGCATTATTATATATTCCATTTAAAAAATTTAATAATATTATAATACTATTATTATAATGTTTTTCATTTAAATTTAAATTTATAAAATGTATTGTAAAATTACTATAAAATTCTATTAAACTTTTATATATTTGATTTATATTAACATTATTAAAAGTATTATCATTAATTAATTCCTTATAATAATAAAATATTTGACGTTTTTTTAATATATTTTTATTTACTAATTTAATATCATTTATATATGAATTATTTTCAAAATCATTTAAAAAATTATTATATCTTTCAATAATTTTTACAGATAAATTATTTTTCCATATATTTTTTATTAAAACTGATGTACCAAGTATTTTTAATATATCACATTTTGCACGAGTTTCTAATGTATGAACAAAATTTAAAATTTCATAATTAATTAATGTTTCGATATCGGTTGAATCGATAAGTTTTAATAAATTTTTAAAGAAATCAATTTCTCTAATATAAATTTTAAAATTATTATTTTTTAAATTCCAATATTTATTAATAACGATATTATTAAATGTTGACCAATTAAAATTTTTTGATGGTAATAAATTATTTAATTCTTCAATTGAATTAATTTCATTTATACTTTCTCTTCTTGATATTGTATGTAATGGTAAATCATTTAAATCATTAATAAAATTAATAACTTTATCATATGGAATTTTTGTTTTAAATGTCAATGAATTTTCATTTATATATTTAAAAATATATTCAGGATAATAAATATTACCACGTGGTCTTAATATAATTTGATTATTTTGTATACGTAATATTGTTAATAAATTTGAATAACCCAATGTATTTATATAACCTTCAATTTCAGCTAAATTATTTTCATTAAAATTATCATTTTTTATTAAAGGAAAAAAATTTATATATTTTTTAAGAAAATATGTTTGTTCAAGAATATTTTTAATTGAAGAATACATTTCCTGTTCTTTATTATAATTTTTACAATTTAAATAAATTTCAATTAAAAATTTCTCAATATTATTATTCGATTTATTTAATTTAACAAATTCTTCTATTGATTTTAAAATATCTTGCATTCGTATTGGTGAATTATTAGTGTTTTTTAAATTACCACAAGCATATTTTAAAAAATCTTCACAAGGATTTACTGTAAAATCAGAATTTTCTTTAATTTCATTTATGAAATTTATTACATCTTGACGATGCAATTCATTTATTATTATAGAATTACATAAATTTTTATTTAAATTCACAAATATTAAATAAATTGTAATAAATAATATAAAATTTTGATTTTTAAACATATTTCTTAAATACTTTAATTTCAGATACAGGATTTTAAACTTGAAATTTTTAAAAAGAACTAAATACAATTTTATTTTAAAGTTTTTTTTTTTGTCTATTATTTTTAATTATTAAAGAATAAATATTTAGAAGTCGGACTATAAATAAATATTTAAAACATAAAATATAACAATGTTAATCATAATAAAATTTATTCTTTTAAATAGATCAGTTCAGGAAGTTCAAAAAATATGATAGTTCGCTTTTAAAATTAACCCTTTAGCTGCTCGATTACAATATAATGAATATGCACCTATATAATACTTGTTGAAATTTTTTTTTAATATTTCGAAAATATTAATCTCTAATTTAATGGTACTAATACTAATCTAATGGAGAAATTAATTTTTTTTATTTTAAAAAATTAAAATAAAAATTTAACTAAGTTAACCTAACTAAGTTTAACCTAAGATTAACTAACTTTATCTCAAAAAATAGATATATAGGAAAATACCTAAGTTGTATCTTTTTAGACTTACAAAAGGCTTTTGATTGTGTTGATTATGATATTTTACTATACAAGCTTTCAAAACTTAGTTTTTCAAACTAAAGTATTCAGTTGGAATACTTTAAACCATATCTGCGAAACCGAAAGCAGGTGGTTCGCATAGGTGACATTTGTAGCTCGGAAAAATTAATTGTCAAAGGCGTTCCCCAAGGCTCTATATTGAGTCCAGACCTTTTCAAAATTTACATAGATGATATGACTGGTTTAAAACTCAATAGTAGTCTCCAATTTTTTGCGGACGATGCGGTCCTCAAATATGCTGAATCTACTGAAATTAATTTAAATAATGCAATGCAAAATTACCTTGATATAATCCAAGAATGGTTAACTAAGCATTGTTTTAGTTTAAACATTAAAAAAACTAAAATAACGTTCTTCGAACACAGATCGTCTAATACCAGACCAAATTTTCTACACAGAAATGTAATGATTGAAGTTGAAGATAGCTTCAATTATTTAGGATTGATACTTAATAACAAATTCAACTGGAATATAGAACATATAACAAAAAACATAGCACCTTATATCTTCATTTTGCATAGACTGAGAAAAACTATCGTTTGAAGTTTTATACACAATTTATTCGTCTTATATCAAATCGCATATCTGCTACCTTAATCCCATTTGGAATACAGCTCCCCAAGTCTATATGATCAAGGTAGAGATATTACACAAAAAGTGTATTAAAATTATTCGGCATCCAACGAGCATGTTATATACTAGTCATTATCTTAGTCTGAAAAATGTAGGTAAACTTGAACTCTACCTTCTTGCTTTTAAAATAATAAATACTCAAGTAAAACATAATTTCATTCTGAATAGAAGAATCGAATTACATAATTACAATACACGTAACAAACCAAACTTTTATTTATCACTTTTTAGAACCAATAATCAAATTAATAATTGCTTATGTCATTGCTTAAAGGCGTATAATGAACTCTAGAAATTTATAAGACAATTGATAATGTTTTGAAATTTAAATATAAGTTTAAAAGCATGTTGCTAGCAGTCAATTAAAAAAAAAATTTTTTTTTGTTTTGAAGGTTAAATTATGTCAATCGATAATAAAATTAAATGAAATTAAGCAAAGCATAATGAAATTAAATTAATGTAAGTGAAAACTAACTATTTAAATAAATCAAAATAAGGAATTAAATTAGTAAAATGAAGTCAAAATAAATATAATTAATTACTATATAAGTTTAATTACAAATTTAAGTCAATTAATAATGAAAGTAATAAAATAAAGTAAAGTAAAATGAAATTAATTAAATGTAAGTCATAATAAATAATTAAATAGATGTAAGTGAATCAATATTGAAATTAAGTAAAAGAAAAGTTGTTAAAAGAATTATTATATTGACTATTATTTTGTTTATTGTTTATTATTTCTCGCAATATGTGAGTTATAAGTATAAAATAAAAAAAAAAATTTTTAAGTATAAATGATAATAAATTACCCAATATTAATTGTTAATATGAAAAAAAAAAACAAAAAATAACATTTAGCAGGTTAATTATACAATACATATGTTATTTTTTGTATAATTTTTTTTTTTTATTCAATACTAATATTAATAATTTTGACACTATCAAAAAAGATTATACGAAAGCAATTGAATTAAAATTCAAATTATTGACCGTGACTTATCAATTTAGCTTTTATTAAAAGAACTTTTACTTGTATGTATTTCATAAGCTATTTTAAAAATAATCTAATAAAAATATTTTTATTTCAAATTTAATTTAAAAAAATTTTAAAGCTTTCAAATTGTCTATTAAATATAAAATCTAGTAAAGTATGTTTATCAAACTTAGTATATTTATATTTTCATGTCTACTCATTCCTCTTAGTCATATATAGTTTTCGAATTTTCTTAAGGGATATTGAAAATTCTTCTTTGGTTTTTTGCTCTTTTAAGTCTCTTGCAATTCTCAATTTTACCTATCATATATCAGTTATTTTTTAGTAATTTAGCTTCCAATTAAAAAATTTACTACAAGTCCAGGATTCGAGCCGGCGCTCGCTCGAATATTACACTATGTATTTAACTAATAAAGGTTGGTCCATCGCGCCGCTAATAACTTTATAAAAATACTACCCTAAACACAAGCACAATGTGTTGCATACTTTTAGAAAATATAAATCCATATTTGATTTCTTTACCTTTATTTAAGCTATAAAAAAAATGTATTCCCATTACTACAGGCTTAGATCAAATAAAAGGGGTAACATTTTAAAGGTTTTTTTTTTTCAAAAGATCTTTCTTTCTTGAAGAAGAAATTTCATATAATTGTAATTTTCGATGAAAATGATATTAAACTAACTGTTGGCCAAAGATTATGTTAAATGTCTAAAAAAGTTCATAGCTTTACACAGCTAGATATAAAAGGATGAAGTACCTTAATTATTTTTGAGTAATTAAGAAAATCTTCAATGTCATTGTTTTCAGCTATAAGCTTTGAGCTTTCTAAACATTCTTTGATTTTATTTGAATATAAGCTGTATTATATTTGGTTTGAATATAAGCTGCAAAAGTATACAAAACAATTTGAAGGCAGTTGTGTTTTATAATATTTTTAAAAACTACTTATTTTTTATTTCACTAAAACCTAAGCAATAATTATCTAATAATTTATAACTTATTGATTTTATAATATTTCAGCATTTTCAAAGTATGCACAGCTGTAATTTTATAAATTTTATTCTTTAATATAATAATAATTAATTAAGGACGTTCCTTTTCATTTCTGAATTAATTTATAAAAAAATGGTTAATTCTTAAAAATGTTTTTTCTTAATCGTTCTGTTTTACCCGAGTCTAACCCAAACATTTTCACTTCTTCCAAGACATTTCTCAAATGTATTGTATTTAATAAAAAGAATCAGTATGATGTATACATATCTGGTTAATTGCCAAAAAAAAATAAAAAAACTTTTGTTATCTCATTCCTTAAATCGGAATGAATTTAAGAAGGGACAATATATTTAACTTCATTTCTTTTTAGTTGTGTTGACTTAATTAACTTTAACTGCGATAACAACAGCGATTAAAAATAAAAAATGTTTCAAAAGTTTCAGTATGAGAAATTAACAAATTAATTTGTTGCCTTAAACACTCTTAGTAAATATTGTAGAAATTCTCTTTTAACAAATTTGATTCGAAGGCGGGGTAAATAAAAAAATAAAAATAAGGCAGTATGCAATAGCTAAGGTTTTTAAAAGACCGCATTTTCAAAAATTAAAAATTGTTTAATATTGTAACTACTTTGACACCAACATTTTTATTTTTTCTTAACATTTTTTATATAAGAAAATATTGTGAAAAATTCAGAGAACTTTCTTCGCTATATAATTAAGAAAATTCGTTAACAGATGTCAAACTATAATATAAGAACCTTAATTTTAGTTACTACAAATACTTACTACAAATTTACACAGGTGTCCAAGTTACATGTGTCTAAAAATAGCGAATATTTAACTTTTGCTTCTAATAGCTTTTAAAAGGGCAATGAAACAAAAATTTTTTCTAACGTAATTTATATCTAATAGCTATGCTAATACTTCGAAACATCTTCCTCCTCTTAAAATTTTAGGGTTCTCGAGTAAAAGCATTCCGAACATAGGGAGGGATCAAAATTTTGCCAAATTATCCTTTTAAATAACGGTAAATTTATAAAGCTTAAAAATTTTTCTGTCGTTAGACTTTTTTAGGTTGTGTATAAAAAAATATTAAGCAGAATTTGAGATGTAAATATTTGAAAATATGGCTTTTTCCAACTCCATAAGGAGTGGTGTTATATTAAACAATTGTTCTGCAAAATTAATTTTCTATAGTGTAAAATTTTCGTAAACAGACGAAAGGACAGAGTGAATCTAATAAGTAAATTTCAAAAATTTTTTAGAAAGTAACTTGATTAAAATGATCATAATTGTGTTGATGACAGTGATAATAATTAAGTATTATAATAATTATAAGTATTTATAATGTAGAGAAGTAAGTATTATAAGGGATTTGAATGGAATTGTTTTTTATAAAGAAAGAGAAGTTTATTTGTAATTAATTTTATGATTTAAAAATAAAATAAAAATTTCCTTATTATAAACATAAGATACTTTAAACTAAAGATTTAAAAATTTTGATTTAATTAAAACAATTAAAATATTTTTTTTTAGTTACAAGACATCAACATCTCTTAAAAAAATGTATGATTGATTACATATTTTTATTTGACTCAATTTAATAATTCATATTCAACACAACTCTAATACCATCACAAAATAATGATGACATCAAGTTAAGATTTTCCTTCAAATTCCTTTCAATTTTGAAAACCTCAATATTATAAATGGATTTAATTTATTAAACTACCCTCATTAAGTTTATTATTGTGTCCACTAATATAGACATTTAACATTTTTTTTTTTATAACAAATGCTCATAGAAAATTTCATATCATGTTTTATAATATTACTCTAGACTTTTAAATTAGCTTAATAGAATAAATTAAAAATAATAATATGTGTCGAGGATAATAATTTATTTTTCCTTCTTTTACGAACTAAACACTTTCAACATATAAATAAATAAAAACAAAAGGGCAAAAATTAATTTTGGACATATGCCCTTGATGTCCTTTTTCTTTATTATAAAATAAATTATTGTTGTTCTTTATTTTTACTTTTGTTGAAAACTCAAGGACATTCGCAGTTATGCTTTATGAATTTAAAAATTAATTCCAACCCGAAAAACTTACGGTAACTAACAATAGTTTTCCTAAATTTCTACTGAGGTCTGATTTTTTTTCAGTTCAGAAATTTTCTGCGTAGTTCTTCAGCGGTTAATCTATTAAAAGAAATTAATTACGTCGTATTTCGAGACCTTTAATAAATTGCAATACATTGTTAGAGTTAGCACAATTATTTCTGCCGACATTATAATTATTTCTTCACATTTATTTTTGAGGAGAATTATGAATTCACAGTTATATGAATTGTTATATATAATATACTTATTATGACAAGCGACACAAGTATTTATGAGAAACGTTTTACTCTTCATTTAATACCCTTTTTCCCTAAACTAAAAAATTAGTTTAGACGAAAGAGGATATGAGATGTGGCTTGACGTATTGGTATATCATTTTTCCTATGAAGTTACACTATTATACTATTTTGTATCATTATTTGAATACGAATAGTTCAGACATATTAAATAAGAGAACTCTTTTTTTTCTCCTTTTTAGCACATTTTTGAAAATGGTTTTTGAAAAATTTCCTAATTAGATTCACTCTGTTCGTCTGGCCGTCTGTCTGTACATCTGTTTCCAAAACTTCTCTACTGTATTCTAAAGATAGAGCATTAAAATTTTGACGATGATTAGGTCTCATAAAAAAATTAATGATGTAGAACAACTTATTGATACCAATCTTAAAAAATGTTTGCGAGATTTTTTTAAGACCATCTCCTATTAGCTCTTAATAGGAGTAAAAAAATTTAATATTTCCTATTTTTAGACACCTGTAACTTAGATATCTGTATAAATTTTTTCAAAGTAAAAATAAATAGAAAGAAACTCCAACATTATGGTTTTACATGTATTAACAGCTTTTCATATTTATAAAGAGTTTACTTAAAACTGAAATATTTTTTGATTTTTCACAATTTATCATTCATATAAACTTTGGTACAAATTACAATATTCTCAACTGTTTTTCATGTCTTTTGAAAAATGTGCGGCTTTAAAAACTTGTCGTTTGCATTCTGCCTTGTTTATTTTTATTCTTCATAGTAAAAAAAAAGGCATTTTAAAAAGGCTAAATTTTGTAAGGTTTTCTCTTACACTTTTGTTTTCTTTGTCTTTAAAATTTCTACAAATAATTTTAAGAAAACCCAAGTGTAATTTAATTTAATGTACCACCATATTGAAGGAAAACAACGATACCATAAAATAACAAATATTGTGTTTAAATGTATAATTATCCTTTTGACAGAAGTATGTACATAATTAATTTTATGTTTTTTTTTTAGTATTTAAACGTGTTTATGCACAAATTTTAAAGATTTTATTTGATTAAAAAAAAGAAATAAATTTATTTTTAAATTATAAAATTAAAAATTGAAATAAAATTTAATAACGAAAAACAACAAAGTACTGTATTTTTTATTATAGTTTCGTAGACTTTCGTATAATATTTCTGTATTAGTACTTTTTTTTTTAGTGCATTTCTCTGCCACATAAATATGAACAGAAAATTACACAGCCTTTTCTTTTCATTTCTTTATTGATCTAACAGTTGCCAACAGACTATCAGATTGACAAGATTTAAAATTAATCGCTTATCCTCGTGTATCTTAATTACAGCGAATGTGTTTAGTCTTCATCGTACTGAATTTGTCTTTTGTATATTGAACGATAGCGACCATGTTGGCACCACAGAAATTCTGCAATGACGAACAGCGCCATTTTTTTTCCTAGTGTAAAAAAATTTGAAATTTAAATTTTACTTGATTGAAGATTGTTCAACCGTACAATATAGCTTTAGTCAATTATAAGCAACCCTAGTATTCTTTTACTCTTATACTTCGGCTTCTTGTACAGGGGCTTTCTAAACTATGCTATTACATATCATAGGTTATTTCTGAAAATGCCTGTATTCATATAAATATAAATACAAACAAATTTTCGCAATATCTCGCATTCTTTTAAGGCGCCATTTTGACGATTAGTGTCATTAATCTTACATAACTTAACCTTTAAAGTTCGTTCGTTCGTTCATGGCGAATATAAAATTTTGTTAAATACATAAATACATTATAATATTACGTATTAATTCATAGCAATAAATATAATATAATCATATTAAGCGCTACAATTATATATTAACTAAAACTAGTAGAGCATAAGAAAACTAATAATAACAAGATTTACCAATAGCGGGTAAGCAAGGATATTACAATATACATGCAATAATAAATTAAGATAACTATGAAAGGTTACACGAATTTGTACAGTCACGCCTTCCATACATATTAAATTCTACTGTAAATCGATAAGAAAACTACAAATTATATTGCGCCAATACCGCATACAAATTGCGAATTGGATAATCACAAACCAATACATATTACAGAACATATAATGCATGATATTGCATTTCTAAGTTCAACTACAAGCAGTACAAATACATAACAAAAAGTACCTTGTAAACTGAACACATATATATAAGATAAATGTTGCATATTAAATACTAATATATGCCATATTAAGAAGATCACTAGAAGATTGTGTGAGAGATACATACATATTATATCACAAATATATTACAAGAACAAGCTGCGATTTATACATTGATAATAGTTGTATGTGAGAAAGTAGCATGTGAGAAATTTGTATGTGAGAAAACTCAATATATATTAACACAATAGCTGAGAGAACAATAAATAAAAAAAATCAAGAATACAAAAAAGCGTTTGTGTAAAAAATGTAGGAACGCTCCCTTAAATGAAAACAACACATTACTGTCTTATGGGTATTGTAAGAACTGAATGCATACAAAATGTGCGGAAATTACGGATGCCAAATACGAAAACATAAAAAAAGTAGTAAGCAAGGTCCCCTGGATGTGTAAAGATTGCGCAAAAATCTTTAAGAAAGCAATCAAAAACAACATCAATGATAATGAAGAATAAATTTAAAGAGATAAATGAGCACCTAAAAAAAATAAACGAAAAGCTTAACAGGATAATAACAAGCGATAACAGCACTCATACCAATAATTTGATCAAAGCGGCCGCCACAATGACTGAACTACTGAAATCATCAGGCATAGATTCCAAATTCCCGAAGCAACAATTTACACAATTTAAAAGATGATTTCACCAGCGAATCTAAAAATACCGATAAGCATGCTCAAAAACATAAAAAAGAAGAAATAATGAAACGAGCACTGAAAAATTTGAAGTGAAGTTAGCCTCACGAGACAACTAAACCCAAGGATCAAAATTGCGGCAATCAGAAAGAGCTACACAACTGAGGAATTTAAAAAAGAACTAACTAGCCTAAACCATCAATTTACTGAGGATAATAAACTAAGAATATTACGTACAAAGTAGGATAGGAAAAAAAATACGTGGACCCATTATAATGATCAATAAGCACAGTAACATCGACTGGGAATCTTACTATGCGAAACAAAATATAAACGGAATGCACGAAAGTATTGAGTTGTGCAAAATGTGCGTATGAACATGAAACTAAGGAGTCTACCATCCAAGCAGTAATATGTATAAACTGTTGTCATTTAACAAATACCAACAAAAAGAAAATACTTAGTGCATAAATCACAAAGCTTTCAGTATATATTGCCCGTTAATACGTAGGCATATTGAGACAAAAAGATCCCAAAATTTTATGGGATCTTATGTTTTAATAATTAATAATAAAATTTTATTTCGTTTTATTATTATTTTATTTCAATAAGAAAAATCAACTTAACTTTTACAACAAAATTACTAATTTTAATATTTAATTCTTTACAACCAATGAAGATAACTCTACAGCAACAGCACGTGCAAATATCTATAACAAATAAACAACAACATCTAAAAATTAAAATAATTAATAATATAATATTAAAAACAATATTATCTACATAAAAAATTTAAAGATGTGAATCATCAACATTGAAAACTTTAAAAATGTAAATCAACAGAATCAACATAATTCTTCTTACACACATATAGGAACTTATCGTACATTCTGCCGTGTTATTTTATATTTATGAATTTGTGGCAAAAAGGTGCTATTTCTGTAAAAAAAAAGGTTTCCTTTTATTTTTTGTCCTTTATTTAATATGAAAGTAATTCACAATTAATTTCGTTTCCAAAACCAATCCTTTTTAGATGAATTTTCCGGAATAACAATTAAATAAATAAAAACAATAATAAATTATATGAAAATAGTTTTTTTTTTTTATTATTTTTAGGGTTGAACACCTTTATTGTGTTTAGAATGAGACTTGAATAAAATATTGGTTTCGAAAGTATAAAAAGATTTAAAAATAAATTAAAATTTTATTTAGAAATGATAATCTAGAATTAAATTTTTAATTTTTAAGAACTTTTCGAATGGCATTTTTGAAAATTTTTGAAAACATATTATTTCATGACAAATTGATGCAAACTCCGAGATATAATTAAAACAAAACATTATATGGGACATTCTGAACAAAATTTAAAACTTCAAATTATAAAATAAAATTTATTTGAATTTATTTTTGTCATGAGAAGGGAAACATAATGTTTAAAAATTTGAAACTTAACACTGTGGCGCCAGTTTTTATGCAGTAACAAAATTTATGTACGTTATTGTTATTTATATTACGAACATATGCCATTAACAAAAAAGTATAAAGTTATTGGCTATATTTTCATTTAGTTCTCAATAAAAAAAAAACTATTTTGTCTAAAAACGATATGTTAGTTTAAAAGTTTTATAATTGACGACTTTGAAATAGAAAGTAAATTAATTTATAGGAGGTATTATAGGTATATATAGGTATTAAATTCCTTTTTTTCTTTTTATCGACCGCATAAATGTATGTGTAAGGTAGGTATTGTTTTCATATTAAAAATGCATACCCGAGATTTTTGTAAATATGCATTACTCCTGTGCGTAGAAACCTGAAAAAAGTACGTATTTTAGTGTGATGTATGTGTGTGTGTGAATTTCAAAAAATATAGGGTGTTCAAAATTAAGGTATCATTTTGATTTTGCCGCCATTTTTTTTCTACCTGGAACTTTTATACGAGGTTTATACTTTAGGTATATTCTAAATACATTCCGGTTAGTTAATATGGAACGTTACACGAAGGAATAACGTGTTTTTGTTATTACAACATTTTTTGAAAATGGTAAAAGTTTTCAAGATGTAATTAGGAAATTTCGAACAAAATTTGGTAGCAAAATGCTCCAACAAATCGTGCCATCAAGCTGATGGTTGATAAATTTCTAGAAACTGGATCTGTTCTTGATAACAGAGGCAACATTTATCAACGTAGTGGATAAATCCGTTCAACCGAGAATGTAACAGCTGTGAGCAGAAGTGTTGAAGAAGATCCAAAAACTTCCATTCGTCATCGTTCGCAGCAATTAAACATCAAACCATCTACATTATTCAACATTTTGCACCGTGATCTCCATTTAAAGGCTTATAAGATCCAGCTGACGCAAGAATTAAAACCAACTGACCATGCATTACGTCGGCAATTCGTTTCTTGGGCAATCGAAAAACAAGAAGAAAATGAGAATTTTTTTAACAAAATAATCTTCACCGACGAAGTTCATTTCCAGCTCAATGGCTACGTCAATAAACAGAATTGCCGCAATTGGGGTGAAGAGAATCCAAGGGTTATCTTAGAGCAACCAGTACATCCACAAAAAATTACGGTTTGGTGTGGTTTGTGGTGAGGAGGAATCATCGGACCATATTTTTTTGAAAACGCAAATGGAAATGCGATTACAGTCAATGGAAATCGCTACAGGGAGATGATCCGAAGCTTTTTGTGGCGGGAAATTGATGATTTGGACGTAGAGAATACGTGGTTTCAACAGGACGGTGCCACTTGCCACACGGCAAGAGAAACAATTGATCTTTTGAAGGAAAAGTTCGAAGATCGCATTATTTCTCGTAGAGGAGGAGTGATGTGGCCACCAAGATCGTGCGATTTGACACCGTTGGATTTTTTTTTGTGGAGTTTTGTGAAATCGAAAGTGTACAGCAATAATCCCACAACAATTCAAGAGCTTAAAAACAACATTATCGAGCAGATTTCAACCATTGAGAACAGTTTATTGAACAACGTGATTCAGAATTTTGGTAAAAAATTGGAAGCCTGCCGAAGTAATAGAGGGGGTCACTTGGCCGACATAATTTTTCATTATTAACCGGAACCTATTTGTAATAAATTAAAATAAAAATATATTTAATATTTCAAAAAAAAAGTCTTTTTTTATTAAAATTAAAATGATACCTCAATTTTGAACACCCATGACACCTCATAACACCATATGAAATAATATGAAATTTCAAAATATTACGCTCTGTCGCTAGACACATGTCTACAGACACACACACACATCCATACAGGGAGCAAGATGTATCCCAAATACTTTCATAAAAAGGTACTTGAAGGTTAAAAAGATACGAGCAAACCTGTAACTATAAATAGTGGCCTTCCACAAGGATCGGTGCTACAACCAACTCTATATATACTTTACTTACAGAATATGATAAAAGGGAAACTCTATGGAAAATACATTATATTTGCACACGACACCTGCCTGATATATAAAGTTAAAAATAAGCAGGAAATAGAAGATAATACTAATTACGACCTAGAAAAATATAACGCATTTAGAATAGGAAACAAACTTTACTATTAAATTTTTTAACTATTAAATTTTTTTCATACTTATAGAAAATTTAGTTTTTGAAAGCATATGAAAATCATTACTTACTTTAAACTTATAATAATATTTTTTTTTTCTCAGAGATCGAAAATATAATATTATATATTTAGAATATATAGTATTATAAATTTATAAGCATATATACAATTTAAATAAAAAATGAGACTAAGCCGAAAACAGAAAGTGTTAAAAAAAGCCTCTTCTTCTTTTCAAAAATTTTGAAAAAAATAATTAAAGAATCGAACTAATTATATTTGAAAGCTAATATAAACATATGTAGTTACGTAACTACATTTTCATAGCTTTTCAAGATTATTCTCCTTTATACAGATCAGATATAAATTATTATACTTATTATATTATTCAGTTGAACTTGGGTTGATGCAATATTTTAATTTTAATTTTACAAAAAAGTTAAGGGAACGATACCTCGCAGTTTATTTTTCTTAGATTTTCAAATTAGTAAAATAATATCCCTTTTTGAATTATTCTTATTAAATTTAAAATTATTTTTATTTTCTTTACTTTATTATATTGTCCTTATTTCTTTGACAGTATTCAATAACGAAAATATCATTTCCTTTGGTGGTTTGTTATTAAAATATTGATTTTATACTACATACATGCCCTGTAATTGTTGTAAGAGAAAATGCGAGTATAATAAGAGAATATCAGATCTTTTAAATTTTTGTAATGAATATTTTTATTTTTTTAAATAAAATCAGTAGAATTTCAAAAAAAGGCAAAAAAAAAATTGAAAAATTGGATATTATAAAACAATGTAATTTTCAATAGTAATTTTCAAGTAAAATAAATAATATTTAATTTTGTGCTGAAATTTTACATTAAATATTCTGCAATTGTTTTAAATAATAAAACTGCAATTCCAAAAATAAAGAACGAAAGATTTTCCAGGGAAATATTTACAAAAGTAATTATGATCCTTTTATTTTTTAATCCTTTTGTTTTTGTCAGAAAATCATTAAAAATGAAAATGAACCCAGCATCACCAAAATTATTTATTTCAATTTCTTTTTCTAAAACCACAATAAAAACAACTATAAATGTTTTAACTAACCTTATATAAACTTATACAGCAAAAGTATCTCGTCACATCTTTGATAAGGTCTTTATTTTATATTGGAAATTTCGTGAATGTTAGTCACTGTTCACTTCGTTTAGTAGGTATACGAATAGAGCTGTATTAAAATCTTTAGTAAATCGTTTACTTTTTTCCTAAGCATCGGTTTTATGACAGCATATCTAATTTTTGTACTACATTATTGTATAGCGTACTATATTGCATGCAATGTTTAAAAAGGACAGAATTTAATTTTAAATGTCATTGCTAGAAATTGACACATAACTATCTAATTGATATTTTATGTTCCATCAATGGTTGTGTTATGGTAACATCAATGTTTTATTGTATTGTCTTTGTCTTTTGTGATATAAAACCATTATAAAAGTTTGATCTTTTGTATATTTATAATTCTTGTGAAAATTTTCAATGAAATTTAAATATCTTAAGTTTTAATTCTGACTTTGACTACTGTTCCGGTAAATTTCTGCTACAGATCCTAAACTACATTGTATCTACTAAATATTTGGACACATAAGAAATTATATATAGGTGTAACAATTAGCAAAGAATTACATATCAAATATTCTGGATTAGCAGAATCAGCAACAAAACTTTATAGAGCTCCAAAAAGTCAATCACGACAAACTCTTAAGCAACCTTCTAAACCAACTGGGAATAATAGTCACAGAAAACAACCTTATTGCTAATTTTTCCTGTTATTGTGTAGTTAAAACTAAAGTTAGACAATTGAGACTTCATTAAATCGGCAGAATTATTCATTAATCATTAGCTAAGGTATACCGCAAAGGTGGCTTCCTTCTGAGGCAATTTTGAGGCAACCTTCTACCTTTTGTATATTAAAAACATGTTATAGGACATTTGTCTTTTATATACAGTAATCAATGCAATTGAATTATAAAAGCATGCAACACTGAACTTTTAAAATACTATGAACGGTAAAATAAAATAACTCTTAACAAAGCTAAAACCAAATAGATGCTGTATAAAAGTAAAAACAATATACAGTACTTTGATTTATTAAACTGGAATCACCACACTAATGATATCTCCAAGAAACTTTTGTGGGAGCAATAAGAAGAACTGACTTAGCCTTCTATATAATGTAGTTTGCTTATTTCATTGTCCATTATATTATGTTATCTACAAAATCAACCACATTATAAATAAAAACATTAAGGGGTTCCTAGAGTTTGACGGCGGATTCTCGCCTGTCGAACTTGTCTACTCTACAACTGGTTTATTCGGTATTATGATGTAAATTATCCTGGAGAAGCCAAAACTCATCTTCAAACTCAAATACAAATTAACAAAGTTGAAATAAATATTTCTAGAGCTTGATAGGTCCCTCATATCAGCTATTGCTACCTAGGCTTCAGCCATTAATTCTAAAACTGATTTCAATTTCAACAAATTTCATATTATTAATATGGATATTCTTTTCATCTTATAAAAAAATAAATAAAACAAAAAACTAATAAATATTTACCAATTAAATATTTTAATACTAAAAAGAAAACAAGGTAGAATGTAAACCAACGGTTTTTAAAAGCGCACATTTCCAAAACTCAATACAAACTGTTTAGAAGTGTGACTTACACAAAAATTTGAAAATTTCATGTAATATGAAAAAATTTCAAAATAGGACATTTTTGAAATTTTGAGGGGCCGTAAGTCCGGAATCCTATATAACTAAGAAAAGCCGTTAACACACGTAAAAATATATTATTGCACCTTTAATTTTCATGTCTAGCCGAAGAAAAATTTGTACAGGTGCCTAAGTTACAGGTGTCTAAAAATAGCAAATTTTCAATTTTTGAGGCGTAATAACTCTTAAAGAGGGGGTTTTACCAAAAAATTTTCTGAGGAAACTTATACTAATTCTAAAAGCTCTTTCTTGTCTCCAAATTTCAGGTTCCTATCTAAAGGGGTGCCGGAGTTATGAAAAAAGAAATTTCATGCAAAATGTGGTTTTCAGATAACGGTAAATTTAAATAGTAAATTACAAAATATTACATAATTTTGATACTGTTTTATATAGATAATAAAATTTGCGATCTTCTGGCGGTTTTAGATTGCAAAATTATTACTCAGAACCCGAGATATATACATCTGAAAATGGGGCTTTTTCGCAATTTTGAAGAGCTGCAACTTTTACAATTAAAATAAACCTTTCACACACGTAAAAATATAGTACTGTAGCTTTGATTTTTATATCTTGCAGAAGTAAAATTTGTACAGGTTCCTAAGTTACAGGTGTTTAAAAATAGCAAATTTTCAATTTTTAAGCCCTAATAACTCATAAACACGGGGTGGTCCGAAAAAATTTTCTGAGCAAACTTATACTAATTCTAAAAGTTTTTTCTTGCCTCAAAATTTCAAGCTTCTATCTAGAAGCGTGCCGGAGTTATGAAAGTAGAAAAATCATGCAAAATTTGGTTTTCACATAACGGTAAATTTAAATACTAAATTTAACAAAATTGTATAATTTTGATATTAATTTACAAAGATAAAAGAAATACCTGTCGAATGATGTTTTCAGATTGAAAAAATCTTAAGTAGAACATAAGATATATGCATTTAAAAATAGGGCTTTTTCAAAGTTTGAGGGGCTGTAGCTCCGTAATGGAGGGGGCTACATGAAAAAGTTGTTCCACAAAATTATTTTTTTTATGAGACCTATCTATGGTTAAAATTTTTTTTCTCTATCTTTAACGGTGTAGAAGTTTTGTAAACAGACGGACGGACGGACAGAGTGAAACTAATAAGCACATTTTTTCAAAATTTTTTTGGTAATGTGCTAAAAATCGACTATAACATAATTATTATCTTCAGATATATTTGTTTTTCCTGTTTGTTATATTAATAAAAATGTTAAATTCTATGAAGAAGAAGGACATAAAAAAAAAGGAAAAAAACAAGAACTTTATGCAAAATAAAATTTTATGTAAAATATTTCGCCCAATTGAATAAAGTAACAAAAAAAAAAAAATTAACTTTTATTTTTCTTTAGGTTTCGTGGTTTCCTTAACATTTTTAAGAATTTATTTTTAGAACTTATATTTACGGTTGAAATAATAAATAAGTAAATTTACTATACGGATTATCTTACAACGTATTTAAATTCCTCGAATTTTTTGTTTCACAAAAATTTTACGATAGGCTTTTGACCTAAATTATGTACATATATTGTCTTAAAAACACCTTAAAGGTAAATAAAATTGATACATATCAAACATCATCGTACATATTTAGATAAAAAAAAATATTTCCCCCCTTTTAAAACAAAAAAAAAGGTTTATTTTAAATTGGTTTAAAAATAATTTTTCACATATATTTCAATTATTTAGGATGGATATAACATGCAAATTATAAGGAAATATAATTTGATACAAGGCAATTTACAGTATTATACACTTACAATACAACACATATACCTATACTTTTTTTATAGGATTTCCAAAAGAAAAAACTGGTTTAAATGCAGGAAAAAATATATTTTGTAAATTATCGTTCATGATATAATTGCAAAAATACAAAAATATCCTTTGTATTTTATACATAAATCTTTTTTGACGTAAAAAAGAGTTCTTTAACTTTGAACACGAGAAAATGCGATGTTAATTATTTATAAAAAAAGCAATTGCATAAATGTAAGAAATAAAAATAAGGATCAGAAAAACTTATTTATTTATTTAGACAGAACAATTTACAAAATTACAAAACTGAATAAATAAAATTATAATATGTATAAGATTACATAAAAATTTTTAAAAAAAATTTGATCTACGGTTATTGGATGAATAACATTGTAAATATTTTCTTAATATTATAAGTTATTCGATAAGCTACGAATACTCATAATACAAAAGATAATACCTTTCAGCGAAATGGAATTCCTATTTGGAATTTTTTTTTTTTAAGTTCATTCCCCTGACACAGAAATGTGACAAGGTAATTATACAGCCTTCCCTTCCCTTAAGGGGGAATTATTTTTACGAGGTCTGTGGGATTCGTATTCACACTCCCATATCAAATTTCAAGTTTCTATATTTATTAATTTCGAAGATATGCTTGTTCGGTCTTGGGAGTTGTGTGGGAGATACCCGAACAACTATTCCAAATCATCTGAAATTTTAGGCAAATCAGGGATTCAAGAAACAACACCCTCGTATCAAATTTGCAGTTTCTATCTTTATTAATTTCGCAGATATACTTGTTCGGTTTTGGGAGTTGTATAGGAGGTACCCGAACAACCACTCCAATTCATCTAAAATTTTAGGCAAATCAGGGATTCAGGAAACAACACCCTCGTATCAAATTTGAAGTTTCTATCTTTATTAATTTCGAAGATATGCTTGTTCGATTTTGGTAGTTGTGTGGGAGGTGCCCAAACAACTCCTCCAATTCATCTCAAATTTTGGAAAAATCATGGATTCAGGAAACAACACTCTAGTACCAAATTTTAAGATTCTATCTTTATTAATTTCAAATATATGCTTGTTCGGTTTTGGGAGTTGTGTGGGAGGTACCCGAACAACCACTCCAATTCATCTCAGATTTTAGGGTTATCAAGGATTCAGGAATACACACACTCGCACAAAATTTTAAGTTTTTATCTTTATTAATTTCGAAGATATGCGTATTCGGTTTTGGGAGTTGTATGGGAGGTGTTTTGGGAGGTACCCGAACCCATGGACCGATTTTGTCCAGATTCGAACTTAGCCTTCCTTTCGTAATTAGTAACCTCCTATGTAAATTTCATCAAGATAGCTTCACTAGGTTTTGAGTTATCGTGCGAACGGACGGACATCGCTAAATCGACTCAGGAGGTGCTCCCGATTCAGAATATATATACATGTCCATATCTAACTCGCTTCCTTTTGGTGATTACAAACACCATACCATTATACTTTAAGTGTAGGGTATAACAACTATATATTTGAATTTTAAAGAGACTCTGCCCGCTGGTATACATAAGTACATACATACTTAGATACATATTGATTATTAATATCAGATCAATATCATTCAACATTATTTAAAATTTCAATACATATTGTGATAAATGATGATTTTAATTAATTTTTAAATTTTATTCATTATACATGCATAAGTTAAAGTACATTACATACATATAGCCAAAGAATAGTTGTATGTAAGTCGACTTGAGCCGATGAGGTCGAGTCGAGTCGAGACTCGTGAGGAAAAAAAATACACAATTTTAAAGAGAGTAAGTAAAAGTGTCTCTTATAATTTTGTGTTTTTTTTTTGTTATTCCGTTCTGTTGTGTTTTGTGTACGTTTTGTTACTATTACACTACCGACTATCGTAGGTACCATACTACTGTAATCTAAATATGAAATGTGTTGTTTATGTTATATTATTGTGTAGGTTTTATAAGATAGTAGAAAAGTCGTAAAAAATATGTAGTTACTGATGTTCAAAGCTTGAAACGGAATTCATAATACGTAGTGTGTGGCTGAAAACTACTAAATTATAATTATAGATGTTCAGGTAAATCGATATGGAATAAAATTATATTTAAATAAACAAAAAAAATTTGTATTTTATTTATGTTCCGTTTCCGCAACGTCCCTTATCGCGGAATCCTCTCGAAGTAGCCTAATGAAATATTATTTTTATTATCATTTTATCATTTTTAGCACATTTCCAAAAAAAGTTTGAAAAAATGTGCTTATTAGTTTCACTCTGTCCGTCCGTCCGTCCGTCCGTCTGTTTACAAAACTTCTACACCGTTAAAGATAGAGAAAAAAATTTTTAACCATAGGTAGGTCTCATAAAAAAAATAATTTTGTGGAACAACTTTTTCATGTAGCCCCCATTACGGAGCTACAGGCCCTCAAACTTTGAAAAAGCCCTATTTTTAAATGCATATATCTTATGTTCTGCTTAAGATTTTTTCAATCTGAAAACGTCATTCGACAGATATTTCTTTTATCTTTGTAAATTAATATCAAAATTATACATTTTTTTTAAATTTAGTATTTAAATTTACCGTTATGTGAAAACCAAATTTTGCATGATTTTTCTACTTTCATAACTCCGGCACGCTTCTAGATAGAAGCTTGAAATTTTGAGGCAAGAAAGAACTTTTAGAATTAGTATAAGTTTGTTCAGAAAATTTTTTCGGACCACCCCCTGTTTATGAGCTATTAGGGCTTAAAAATGGAAAATTTGCTATTTTTAAACATCTGTAACTTAGGAACCTGTACACATTTTACTTCTGCAAGATATAAAAATTAAAGCTACAATAATATATTTTTACGTGTGTTAAAGGTTTATTTTAATTGTAAAGGGTTCCAAAGTTGCAGCTCTTCAAAATTGCGAAAAAGCCCCATTTTTAGATATATATATCTCGGGCTCTGCGTAATAATTTTGCAATCTAAAACCGCCAGAAGATCGAAAATTTTATTATCTATAGAAAACAATATCAAAATTATGTAATATTTTGTAATTTACTATTTAAATTTACCGTTATGTGAAAACCACATTTTGCACGAAATTTCTTTTTTCATAACTCCGGCATCCCTTTAGATAGGAACCTGAAATTTTGAGACAAGAAAGAACTTTTAGAATTAGTATAAGTTTTCTCAGAAAATTTTTTGGTAACACCCCCTCTTTAAGAGTTATTACGCCTCAAAAATTGAAAATTTGCTATTTTTAGACACCTGTAACTTAGGCATCTGTACAAATTTTTCTTCGGCAAGACATGAAAATTAAAGGTTTAATAATATATTTTTACGTGTGTTAACGGCTTTTCTTAGTTATATAGGATTCCGGACTTACGGCCCCTCAAAATTTCAAAAATGTCCTATTTTCACATTTTTTCTTATTACATGAAATTTTCAAATTTTTGTGTAAGCCACACTTCTAAACAGTTTGTATTGAGTTTTGGAAATGTGCGCTTTTAAAAACCGTTGGTTTACATTCTACCTTGTTTATTTTAGTTTCAAATAATTTTTTTGTTAATTTTATTATAATCTGATGGATAAACAGTATAGAAATTAATAACAATGGTTGGCATTAAAGGTCAAAATAGGATGACATACGTTTATCTTCATTATTTTTATGTTATAACAATTAAATTAATTATGACATCTTAGATATTATTATTTCTTATGTTGCTTCCAAATTTTTTCGCTTAATTTTACTCAGAATTTGGTATTTAAATGTGAGCAATACATTTCGGCATTTGAATTTAGGAACTATGTACATATATGTATGTAGATTTCGTTAAAACTGCTAAGAAAACGAATAACGGTTACTTACGAAAATCATAATATATAAAAGTTAATAACAAAACTCCATTTTCGGACAAACACAAATTTTTTAAGTAATACATATTATACTCAAACTAACATCCGTATCTCATATAATTTTAAGCAAAGCCTATATAACTAAGAAAAATTGTTAAAAGATATATAATATGAGACCTGTAATTTTTATGTCTTTTTGAAAATAGAGCTTTCTCCAACTTAAAAGGGACCAAGAGCTTCCTCCATGGGAATTCATCTTGACCATCTTGATATAATTAGCGGTCCTACATAAATCATCTATGTATGGGTACGGCTACACAAAATTTTTTTTTTTATCAGACAAAAAATAATGGTTTTCAAAATTTTAATAGCTCTATCTTAAACGGGTTAGAAGTTTTATCAACAAACCGACAGACAGACAGAGTAAAACTAATAAAAAAAATTTTAAATTATACTAAAAAGTACAAAAATTTTGTAATGTAATATTATTTCCTTAAGTTAAAAAAATATTTAAATTGATATTCTTACAAAGTAAAGAAACATTAAAATTGAGGGTCGTGGGATAGAAACTCTGCGGTAATTAAGGATACTTTTACTAAGTCCTTCACGAAATAAACTTTTTTGTTTTTTTTTTTATATTTCTAATTGCTTGTTTATGAGAATGAACCTTTTGCTTAATGTTTCAATTTTAATTAATTTGAAAAAAAAACATTTTCTTTTCTAGTATTTTTCTCTTTACCAATTTGTTTTTTTTTTTTTTTTTTTAAGATTTAAGGATAATTAAACAAATAATTAATTTACTATTTAAAAAAACAAAAATGTCCAAAATGAATACAATTATCTTTCTTGTCATCGTGGTTTTTTGTTTAAATCCTGTTAATTTCGTAAAATTGAATGTTAAAGCTTTGAATTCCAAATAATTAAAAAAAATTGGAGAAAAAATATATTAGGTGACATTAGGCCTAAGACCAAAAATATTTTCACGGTTTTATTTCCTCGTTTTGTTGTGTTTCTTTGATTCAATTCCATTCCATAAATTTTATACTCTGTTTATTTAATTTTTTACTTTTTTCCCTAAGTTTTCTCTCATTAAATTTTTTTATGAATTTGTTTATTTTTAACGGTTTAACTTTAACAAAAGAGTTCCGGAAATTATTAATTTACTTATTTATGCACAAATTTAAATAAAAAAGTTTATGACTTACAACAATTTACAAGGGACAGGTTTTACTGTCTGAGAAATCTGTAGTTAATTTTTTTTGTAATGGGACTTAAAAATGAATGATTTTGTTTTTTCCTTGAATGAAAAGATTTAGCTTTATTATCTCAAGATAAACAATTGCAATAAGATTAAATATTTCAGTTCCGTTCAGTTCAGATTATTATAATCAACCAATTTAAAAGAAGATTCAATTATATATTAAAATATCTAGGTTAGGTGTAAAGATTATCTAAATTTAAGAAAAATTATTAGATGTAAAATTTCAGACGATCGAGTACAGAGTACAACCTTTTCTTAAAAATTGCTCTGAAAGGAAACTTTTAAGGAAAAATAATTTATTTTTATAGTTTGAACATTGAATCATGAAAAAACATTATGCAGGAAACCACCATTTATATGAGGAAGAAAATTTAAATTAACTAATTTTCATCTATTTTTTGATAACTAATAGGTTAAATTAGTTTTGGGTCTGATACATATTCTGTTTAGGCAAAAATATGTATAGAGTTAAGGGATGAAAATTGTTTTTAGATAATATGGAATGTGATAAAAAGGATTTATAATCCTTTTTCAAATCTTGCACCATCACTAATTTTCTAAATAACACCTATAAGCTGTAAACCTACCTGTTTTTATACCCGTACGATAGGATCGGGTATAATAAAATTACTCCTCCGTTTGTAACACCTCGAAATAAGCGAGCTAGATATACCTTCAAAGGTATGGATCGGATCAGAAAAAAATTCTAAGACTTTTGAGCCATGTCCGTCCGTCCGTCCGTCAGCACGCTAACTCAAAAACTAAGAAAGCTAGAATCTTGAAATTTACACAAAATATTCTTGGAGTAATTTGTAGGTTCCCTATTTTTTTTGGTTGAGTTTGGACCAAAACTTAGGGTAGCTCTCGAACACCTAACTTTTAGATCCCGACATTTTTTTTTGAAATAGAGCTATGAAATTTTAACTGCTGATAGATCTCACAAAAATATTAATTTTATTTTTAATAACTTTTTTTGTAGCTCCACCCGTTACGGAGCTACAGCTCCCCAAAGGTTCAAAAAAGCTCTATATTTAAATTGTTATAGCATAAGTTGTATAAGGTATATCTTCATTTTGAAAACGCCAAACGATTACTACTTTCATCAGCTTTAAAAGTATATATACAATAAATATATATTTGTGGCATACGGTGTCTTAATTTACCGTTATGCGAAACTCAAATTTTGCAAAATCCTTTAACCCTTCTATCTTCTAAACGGTTAGAGTTGGAAACTTGACTTGGAATTTTGACAGAAGTTAGATCTTTGAAAATAAGTATGAGTCATTTCAGAAATTTTTTTTGTATCACTCCCCGTTTAGGAGCTGTAAGGGGTCAAAAACTGAAAATTTCCTATTTTTAAACAGCTATAACTTGAACACCTGCTAAAATTTTTTTAAAGTAATACACAAAAATTAAAGCTTCAATATTATACTCTTATTTCTGTTAACAACTTTATTTAATAATATATGGTTACTTCATAATTGACGAAAGAGTTACTTGATTTTTTCAAATTTTCTAACAAATTTTTTGCATTTTGCTTTACTCGATAATTTGAAATTGTTGGGGATATAATGCATAGTACAAAAAAAATGTAAATAAATAAACAACATAACGGTTGCTTGAAGAATTTTTATTTATATGATATTGATATATATACATACTTATATAATATCATGTTTATTTACATATCGTATATGTCACTAGTGAATGAATGATAAGAGTATAGATGTATATTATATAGCGCCGTATTTACATACATATATGTATTTTATTGTACTTATAAGAAATTATTCTGTCAATGGAATATTTAAATATAATATAATATAATATTTAAAATTATATTTACTATGTTGTACTGAGTAAATTTAATATACATTTACCGCTTAGTATAAATGGTATTATTTGAAAAAGTTTTGGATTGATAATCGTTATTTGGAAGGTTAAAATCTGCTTTTAAAGAATGTATAAACATATAGTTTGAATATATGTACAACCCATAATTCTAGAAATTATAAAATTCACCCAAATTATTTTAAAATACTAAAATATTAAAAAAATAATATTGTAAGCAAAGTGACAGGCTGTGAACATACTAACGGTTCGTACGGGTATCTAAGAGTTGACAAAGGCAACTGTATTCTTCCTCGTTTTTTATAAAAACTTTAAAATGATCTTTAAAAAATTTTTAACATCAGCATTTTTTTGTTAAGGCAAGTGCAAATTCCTACGAAATATTTAAAACACCCAAATTTGACATTGGACATTGATGATTGAGGAAAGACAGCGTAATTATGATGTTCGAATAGTTTGTTTTACGAATTGTAATGCTGATTAAGCAAAACTTTCTATAATTACGACAGACTAAATCATGAAATTATTAAAACATTTTATTAATGTAGTCAATTACATCTATTAAAATGAAGATGTAACGAAAGACCGAGATTTATAAAAAGTAAAAAATTTTTTAAACAAATTACAAAAAAAAAAAAAAATTTCATTACACAAAACACTATTTGTAGATTTTCTTATTTAAATTTTAATTTGTTTTCCATTTTTTGTTCGTTTTTATGTTTTGGACAAAAATAACTTTTTTATAGACTTGTAAAAAAAATATGTAATTAAAGAAAAATAGTTTTTATGGAGAAATAAGCTCAAAAAAAGACTAATTTTATAAGAGATTAAAGTTGTTACAGAAACTTAAGTTTTCCATAAAATGGAAAAGTTAAAAAAAAAAAATAGTTTTAAAAAAAAAAAAAACCTAATTTTTAAAGATTTGCTTAAAGTCTTCTATAAAATAACAAAGGAATGCATTATAATAGAAAATTCTACTTTTCCTTAACTTTAAAAGTACTTTTTAGTACTTATTTTAATGAAAAAAAAACTGTACATTTAAATCTCTACATTTTCTTTAATGTATAAAACTTTTACCGTCTTTTTTTTAAGAAGCTCTTAAACACTATTTTACCAATTTAGTAGCAACAAATTTAACAGTAAACCAACCAATTTTTATTAATCCTTTTGCAATTTATGTTTATAAGAAAAACAAACAGTTGATTTTATCATAAATAAAAAATGCATATCTTTATTACTTAATCAAACAAAAATTAAATGAAACATGAAAAATGTTATTTAAGTATTAGTGCTTTATGATCCTTTTTCAAGGATATCCCAAGAAACATAAAGGTAAATCAAAAAAACAACTAAACTGATGACTGATGAGACAGGGTTCAATGTTAAAACAATCTATTCAGAACAATTTAATGTTTCTATATATACATCATCTATTTTGAGATCAATCAAGATAAAATAACTATTTCTGCCGCATTAAGATATTAACAACATATCTGTCATTCATTAGTTATAAAAGTTTGCAATAGAGATACGATACAGGGAACTAATTAGAGTTAAATTAAAATAACTTAGCTGACCTCAATAACGAACTTATCGACCAATAAACCATTGATATTATAGTAACTGAAAAGAAAATGCTACCACACATTTGTTCCTTAAAGTTATCTTTACAAAATTATATTAAAACTAAATACAACAGTTTCCTTTTCTTTATTAAAAAACCAAAAACAACATCAATTCCTAAGGTTATGTACATACTAAATTTTCAAATAATTTCATCTTTTATTATATTGTTTTCAAAAAACAGAATAACAAGTCCTTTAAAAAATAAACAAATGTAATAAAACTACAAAAACAAAACAAAAAATTGATGTAAACTTTTTAATGCAGCTCTAGAGTCATGACACTATAAGATATTTTTTTCTTGCTGAAGTTTTGTTTGTTTTTATTGAGTAATGGGATGGTCAGAACTAAAAAAATGGTGATGAAATGATGGGTTGGATTGTAAAATTAAAAAAAAAATTGTAGTAAGTATAAATTTTACTTGATATTTTTTTATTGTTTGTTTTTTTCTAAGAATTTTATTAAGGAAAATAAACATAAAAAGATAAACACAATTTTATTTATGTTCATTGTTGTAAAAAGTTTTTTATGGATGACTTTATTTTGTTAATGATTTCGTTATGAATTTAAAATAATTTTGACTTTTGACTTTAAATGTGTTGTTAACAAGTAAAGAAAAAATATATTAAGTTGTAAAGTTCACATTATACAAAAATAATTTTTAGATTTAGAATTATAAATATAATTTTAAATATGGCCCACATCCGAAACATCCGAGAGGAAAAAGGCCAAAACTTTTGTTTGTTTAATATTTATATTTATTATTAATAAAAAAAACTTCCTAAATCTAAATCTATGATTTGAAAGTGAGATTTTGTGATTTTCTTTTCTTTTTCTGCTAAGTTTATTTATAATATTAAAGGTTTTTCTTTATAGGTCAGTTGAAAAAGAATAACACTATCTAACTACATGAATGATTATCATTTCCAACAACAGTCAACACAAATTTTTTTTAAATATTCAATTATTTTAAATACCTACCCAAATTTTTTAAATCAATTAAGTAATAAATAATACTGACAACATTCTTTATATGTTTCCTAAAATTGATAATGTATCCTTTTGAATAAAGGATATAAAACCACTATAGAACAAATTTTTCAATTCATATTTAACTTGTAGTGTATACTATTTATTAAAAAAGGTGTCCGCGAAGAATCCATCTTAGGACCATTATCGTCTGAATCTTAAAGATTTTATTAATAAAATATCACCAATACATTTTTTATTACGTAGATTTTATTTTTGTAGATTTCTTAACTTCTCCTTCATATTCCTTTTAATCTATCTGCAACAGAGTTTATAAATTCTTCTTAAAAATTAACTACGTCATGTCACTAAGCGTACGAAATACTTAAAATAAAAAATTAGTTGCATTATTTGTTTTAAAATTAAGAGAGAAATTTGATTTTGTAAATTTATATTTCGTATTCTGTCATAAGTATTTCTTTTGCATTATATTCCTTTTCTCTGCCTGTTAATAATTGTATATCCTCTTTAAATTGTATGGAAAAAATTTCAAAAAAATTTTATATAAGAAAAGCAAAAAATATATATATATAAAAACCTTTTTTTGGTAGCGTAATAGACAACTATCCTTACATCTAGGTCTTGCGACACCTTTTTCAAAAAAAAAATTAATTTATTTAAAACATATGGAAAACACATGCTTTTCATATGCCGGTGTTTTATACTCTGATGATATCAGTTTAAATTTTTAGGTTTTTTTTAAACTATATTTAAAATAAATGTGTATTATGTTCTCTTTACTTTTAAGTCATACTCTTTAATTTTGCTAATAATAAAAAATAAATTTAATATATGAAAAGAGAAAGTGTATAAGATAAAATATATCAATACATGTGCTTTATTTTGCAGAGACAGTTTTCTCAACTAGTCTTATTAACCTATAAAGATTAAAGGTTGTTAAAAATTCTCTCTATTTACTTTCTCAATGCACAGAAGATTTTTTAGAATATTAATTTGTACTCACAGAGTCATAATTCATATACATAGATGATAGAATATGTGTAATGTGAGTAGCTTTCCATTTTTTCCAAAATTTTATTCTGCAATCTCTCTTTTTGTTTTTGTTACAATATTTTACAAAATTTTAATACACTGAAATTTTAAATTTTCATTGATGAGAATAATAAAAGTATATCTGAAAATTTCAGTTGCTTAGAAACTTTATTTTGATTGAGTTCATAATAAACAATTAGATAGTAAAGTTTATTTGAAAAACGACTACTTAGGTACCAAATTATAAATAACATGTTTTTCTTTTTAATTCTAACCCTATAGTCTACACAGAAATAGGAATGCAAATATACACAGACACGTCATATTCTTTGCATATTTTTTTTATTAAAAAAAAAAAAGGATAAAACAGATATGTTATAAATGCGTACTCTGATAAGAACTTTAACTAAATGAGAATTGTAAACGCTTCAAAAAAACACTTTGTAAATGAAAAAAATGAAGCAGCGGAATTATTAATAAATGGCAAATATTTTCAAGTGGAAAAATAACACCTAAAATATTATCGGTTTTTTTTTTAATTAAAAAACCTATCATCAAATCAAGTACTTGTTATTAATACTGTAAATTGATTTTAATTAAAGGAATAAAAAATCAAAAGTTAACAAATTATTAGGTAGGTACCTTTTTACCTAACTAACAAAAAAATTGTTTTAGTTGATGGTAAAATCAAAAGATTTTTTATGAGTATGTGTATACATTTTATATTTTTAAAAAACCAATTATTGTATATTTGTCCCATACAAAAAATATGAAGTTTTTGAATTTTAATCCATAGCAGAATTTAACATACTTTCAAGTTTTACTGATTTAGAGTGCACATATCGACGAGATCGTTCTCAAATTACAGAGACAACTAAAACTTTAATAAATCGTACGATTTGTATTATTGGAAAAATAGGAATTCAATTATATATACTTTAAATTTTTTATTATTTATTCGAGGTGTTTTACTAAATTATAATTTTGATTATTTTATTAAAAAATTTTCAAAATTTTAACGGTTTAAGTGTATGATCTCTATATATAACAGTAATAAAATTTTGCGGTTATAATGCACAAATATTACAATTCTTCTATGTAAAATGTTCGTGTGTATTATATACTGTCGTCATCATGGCGTTTTATTCTGATGTATTGTGTTCAATATATTAAACTGTCGTTCAGTTTTTATTAGTAAAGCGGACTTTTGTTGAAGTGTCATTTAACGGAAATCTATAGCGTTGCTGCAATTCTTTAGTTTATCGGAGGCATCTGTTCCAGTAAATCATTTTGAAGTATTGTGCACATTTTTTCATGTATTTCAACCAAGAATCAAATAAATATACAATATTCAATATTATACAACTTACAGAAAGAATGTATGGTATTAAAAAGAAAAACAAATAAGCAAAACTGTTTTAAATCTGTTATATAAAGCAGGTTTTTATTCGTTTATTTTCTAAACATTGACTACACTGTTCATTCCATTGAGTTACTTTATCATAGGCCATATTTATAATATTAATCAGCTTTTATACTTTGTTCTTGATAAAAACACTTCCAAAGAACTGTTTGCATATATTGACTTCTCTGGTTTTTATATGGAGTATGGACTTAAGTCATTTCGGGCCAACACATTTTTTGTTTTCCGTTCTGTCGGCTGTACTATTCAACCGATTCCAACTTTGTACGTGGTGTGCTTTTAGCAAAAGAAGTTTCCTCTCGGATCAAAGCTGATAAATCTATTAATCAGATGTAACACAAAATTTTTTCAAAGTCTTTCGGTCAACTTCAAGCTTTGTATGTGTATTACTCCTTGATAGTGAATTAGTAAACCTTTTAGTAAACCTCTGTAAAGTCAGGTTTACTTTTGCTAGTATAAGTACAAAAAATTAAAAGTATTTCCATAAAAAAGAAAATAAAAAAAATTAAGATTTCGAAACAATACCAGACGTACTTTAATATGTTAAGTTGTAATTGTAGTGGTCTTTTTTTAAGTGGTGGAAAATAGAATCACCAATTAAACTATATTTTTTTTTCTTTGACTGGAATTTTTTAAGTAAATACTATATAAAAATTTAATCAAAAAAAAAACAAAGTTATGTAAAATTTCTGTTTTAAACATAATTTGTAAATAAGATCCACTTAAGGATAAGAGCTATTTTAGTATTCTTTGTTTTTATTTTTCATCCTATATGTAAACAAGAAAAACTTTAGTTTTAACTTATTATATATATATGTATTATAATGTATATATATTATATTCAAGTTCTTTGTATAAAAAATTATATATATATATGTATTTTAACATTTTAGTTATTTAAGAAAATGCAGACAATAAAAAGTGAAATATTAAAAAAAAAAAATTTTTTTTGGCTTTTGTTTTGCCATCACGACCAGAAAACTTTTAAACTAATTTATATTCTGTTCATGGATACTGTTTCCTAATGACTTAATGCATATTCAACACTGTCGTAAAATCTTTTACAACAAAGAAATTGAAAAATAACTAAAATTTAAGTATTATTTTCTACAAAATGATAGAACATTTTTCTTTACTAAAAACAACTCCTTTAAATATGCAACAATTTTTTAGCTAAAGTATAAGTAAGATGGCAAATTTTTCTTAGGAACCTCGGTGATCGAGTGGTGAAGCACATGGCGTACTAACTATAGAAAAGTGTAGATTGAAATTCTATACAAATCGAAAGCATTTTTATTTAGAAGGAAAATAATTGGAAAAGTAATTTTTCTCAACAAATCCTCACTTGCGACTAAAAATATCTAATATATAACAATTAAAGGGTCTTTCAAATTTAGTTTTCAAAAGTAGGCGCCTGTGTAACACAATTCAAACATTGAACGCACCCATATTATATGTCATTTTCTCAGTTGAAGGTTTGCCATTTATAAAAATGGAGTCGTATACATTACAACAACGTGTTGAAATTATTGAATTATTTTATGAAAATGGTAGTTCTGTAAGAAATGAATTTCGCAAATTCCGCGATGTTTATGGTCGACATAATCGTCCAACTGAGCAACAAATTGGTAATATTGTGCGGCAATTACAAGAAACTGGTGCAGTACAAGATTGAAAAAGACATTAGTATCGTACCGGTCGTTCACAAGCAAATATTGGTGCTGTGAGTGATAATGCTACAGCTGGCCCCACCATGTCAATTTTCCGACGTTCACAACAATTGGGACTTTCTGAGAACTGTATGGCGTATTATGCACAAAGACTTAGCGTTGAAGGCCTACAAAGTTCAATTGACACAAGAATTGCTGCACAAGACCATTCCATGCGTCGGGACTTTGCCTATTGGATACTGGAACAAAACGACGATTTCTCAAAAAAATATCATTTTTTCGGACGAAGCACATTTCGAGATTGGTGGCTACGTTAATAAACAAAACTCTCCTTATTTGGCGAGAGGAAAACCCTCGCGTGATCCAAGAGAAGCCAACGCATCCACAAAGAGTCACTGTTTGGTGTGAATTGTGGTCTGGTGGTGTGATTGGTCCGTACTTTTTCGAAAATGATGCTGGAAGAGCCATAACCGTTAACGGTACCAGATATCGTGACATGATCCTAACTTTTTTATGATCAAAATTGGAAAATATTGATACTGAGGAAATGTGGTTTCAACAAGATGGGGCTACGTGTCATACAGCCAGAGAAACACTGTAATTACTGCATACAAAGTTTCCAGACCGTGTTATTTCCAGATTCGGTGACGTGAACTGGTCTTCAAGATCCTGCGATTTGACACCGTTAAACTTCTTTCTCTGGGGCTATGTGAAAGGACAGGTCTGCAAGGATAATCTACGAAACGTTGAAGCATTGAAAGCAGAAATTATTCGAGTTATTTGAGAGATAGAGTCGCAACTATGCCAGAATGTGACCGAAAATTTTGATAAAAGAATGAGGTACTGTAGAGACGCAAGAGGTGGTCACATGGGACATATCATTTTCAAAGTATAAATGGCAAACAAACTACTTTTGTACTTCAAAAATTAATAAAAACTTTTCCAGTTTCAATTCAAATTCTATGTCTTTTAATTATTTACTTTTGAAAACCCAATTTGAAAGACCCTTTATATAATATAAACAAATAGTAATAACCTTAGTTACGCGATGGTTTTAATAGCATTGCATTATCCTATGTGATATTAAAATAAACAAACATGTTTTTAATAAAAACGTTAGATAGAGAAAAAATCAAATAAGTTTTTACATCCTTTAGTCCGAAAATGGCCTTTTTTAGGCTGAATGGTGTTAAATGTACGTCTCATAGTTATGAATATAGATTATAACATAACAACTCCAAAATGTTAAAAATTAATATCGAAAACATAATAACAATAACTTAAAAACACTTTGACTTTAGATTTTGATGATTATAATATTTATTTTGTATAACATTCTTTATTTGCACAAATCGAGTTTAACTGGAAATATGGAATCCGGAAGTAAAAGCTTCAATATAAAATAAAAATGATATAAAACGTAATAAGTGAAAGGCACTATATAACTTATTTTAATGAATACATAACAGTTTTCGAAAAGTTAGTGATTATTTTCGATACAATCTAAATATTTTCAAGTGATTCATATTTTTATGGGCATGTCAATATATCAATTATTTACTATTTAATTTGCTTCCCTTTATGTATAAATGAAAAAGTTCAGAGCGGAACGCTTCCGGTTTATTTTAAACTTTATGACATAACAATAAATTTAATTTTTTTGACATAAAAAAAATTAATAAAATATTCAAAAAGTTACAAATATCAAAAAGAAGACAAAATAATATTATAAATTATAATACAAAAAACAAACAAATAAAGAAGGATTTAAAAAAGATACATATTTACTGTTACATATTTATTTTAAGGATTTAATATGTGTAAAAAAAAAGAGAAAACTGAATCCTTTATGTTTTGTGTCTTTTCTATAAAAAACAACATTTTATCACTAAAATTCTGAATGATGGCATTATCAATAGTGAAATAATCACGTAGTTGCAAAAAAAAAAAAAAAAATTTTTTGGAAATAAAAAATGGTGAAAAAAAATATTAATGTCAAAATATTTTATAGAAGATTATTATTCATAATATTCATATAAACATAAAAATAAATCTTTTAGAGGAAAATCATTCACTATTGCTGTCAAATTTATTTATCCGTTTTATTGAAACAATATATTAAAAAATAAAATTATTAAAAGAACTTTAAGCTGAACAAGGCTTCTTTGGCCAAATTCGAACTTATAATAAAATTAAACTTCTTTAATGAGATAAAAATAAGAAATCGAAACAATAATTTTTGATCCCTATTCTTTTTTTGAACAAAAATAAAGTTTTTGTTTTGCTTTGATTGAATAGATATACTAAAGTTTTATGCACATTTGGGAGATATAAGTTTGATCTACTACTTTTCATGCTGTTCATTTCTTATAGTTTATATTTTTTGCATATTACAATATTGTAGATTTGAAAAACTGCTAATATCCATCTTATTTGTTTTTAATTAAAAATGGCGACAAATGGAAAACAATATGCATTTCAAATAAATTTTTTGCGGTTGTTTTGTTTTTAATTTGATATTTTCTTTGTGTCTATTTTAAAGTTAAATTTTTTGAAAATATAAAATAAACTTGAAAATAAATGAAATGAAATGTCTTGATTGCAAAAATGCCACATACATCACACAGGCAGTAATTTGACATTTCGTATTACACATCCGCAAGATAAGTATAGTAATACTGTCTCGTCTGGCTGCCGGGTAATAAGGTGCTATTAGATTTGCCAACTGAAAACTAAATTTTTTACTGAATATAAATCAAGTACATATTATAAAAAAATATAGCATGATAGATCATTTTTTAAGAATGAAAATTTATTCAAATTGACTAGAATTGATTAGAAGCCTAAATAAAAATATTTTTTAGTATTAATAAAATTTTTCTTTTTTTTTACAATTTTATTAAATTGCTTTTACGATGAACTTTGGTTCAATAAAACAAACGAAAGTCCTCTTCTGTTACGAAACCGTTTTGAAGTTGTTAACATTCCTTTAATTTTAATTTTGATTCTTCCTCTCCTTCCAGTGCCCTTTTCAGCGCAAAGTGACATATTACTCATTTTGATAATATACTCACGGAATATTTAATTAGATGGTTTTCTGCATCAGGCATCCTATATCGTTGGCCAGATCAGGGTAGTTTCATCCACTTTTGGATGCGATTTCGAGTTCCCGGGACAAGAAATCGGAACCAAACTCTGTGACGGGTAGTTGTCTATTGGGATTTTCCTTTCCTTGAGCTGAAAACGATAATGACATTTCCTAACCTCTCCAGCACTTCAGAAAACCCAGAAACCAGAGTTTAATTTTGACTACCTACAACAAATTTCACATTTAGATAATTTGGGAATATAATGCCATTTAAGTTTTTGACGTTTTTATTTTACATACGAATTAAATTTTATTCTTTGTGATAATTTTTACCAATGAAATGGTTGCAATTATATTTATGTAAGTATATTTAATTTTTCGTAATACTGTTATCATTGCTTTGTTTTTCAAATTTAGTAGACGAGTTGTTTTAATATGTTACAAATAAACATGTACATATATGTATATGTATTTGGTAAAAACTAATTTACTTGAAACTCTGTTGAAAATTGATTTTACCACTTTCTTATAAGGTACAATTTTTTTGTTTCACTTTCAGTTTCTATTTTTCTAGCATTCCCAACCGAATACATTGTACATAACCATAAATTCATGTTTTATTACTGTTAAAATATACCGTTATCCCTTTTCCGATTTAATACTAAACTTAATATAAAGGTTTGTTTGTTATTTGTTTCCTTTAATTCCTAGTAAAATAAATTGGACTGTTCTAAATCACAAGAAATAAAAAAAAAAAAACAATAAATAAATTTATTTGTTTGTATTTTATGTGGTTATTTAGTAAATAAAAATATTTATTTCAATTTAGTACCAGAACAGAAGAAAAAATATTTTACAATCAAAATAAAAGGAATATTTTCGATTTTAGTAATGTTCAGAATTTTATAAAACAATTTGTTATTTTTTTTTTTTCAATTTATAAATTGGAAATAATATTTTTTTTTTTTTTTCATAAAATAACTTATATAGAATTAAATATATAGGATATTATGTAATTAGAACATTTGGAAAAAAAATTTCAATGCAATAAAATATGGTTTATATATTATGAATTTTTTAATTTATTTTATTTTTTTTTCTTTTTTGCAATAGGTGCAAATTTTATTTTTACTGTTATAATTTGTAAAGTGTATTAAGAACTAAAAAAGGACCAATAAAATATGTATTTTTGTTTTTTTTTTGTGGAATTTATAGATTTTTTTCTTTTAAATTCAATAATATAATCATGTTATATCTGATTATAGTTATAACATAAGAGTTATTGGGCGATCCATGTTTATATCTGGTATATTTACCAACCTTATGAAATAATACAAATAGAAAACTATTTATGTATAAAGATATTATGTAAATCTCAGTACTTCACAATGAAAGTGCTAGCGAAACAATTCTGTTCACAATAGTGCAAGATGCCATCATAAAAAAGATTTCCAAAAGAGGCAATAAATGAAATATTTTTAGGCAACCAGAAAATCTGAAATATTTCGAAGACATTTACCGTCTATAGCATATATAAAAGAAAATACAAGCTAAACTAAAAAATTTTATTAAATTGGCACAAAATGTGGACTTTCAATTAAAAATTGAGAAGGCAAAAGTATTAACATTAATATCTTATGTCTTTTACATATAAATAGTACTCTGATTGAACTCGTAGAAAACTGCCGCTATTCGTTATAACTGCCAAAAATAAATAACAATATGCTAATAGCAGACCTTAAGCTTACAACAAATATAAAATAATTCATAGATGTTAAATCTGATTAGTTACAAACACATCACACAGAAATTACAGCTATTCATTAATACTTGGCATTAAAGGAATATGTATAAGTACTAGCCAAAAATAAATGGGATTGGACTGAAAAAATGGGATTTGGACTGAGCACACACTTTGAAAGTCACAAAGCAGCATAACAAAAGAAAAACTAAATTGGTATCCACAATGAAGCCAAAATGACTTCAATTAATATAAAATGAAAGGAACCATTGACAATTTCAAATAGAGTTAGATGGATATGTTTAGTAGAAATCCTATGCTCCGAAGAGTAGTAATGGAATCGGATATCAATATTAAAATTTTAATTTTATTAATATAAACAACGGTAAAAAAAAAAAACAGTGCAAAAAATATTTGCATAATAACGTAATATTAAAATATAATTTAAATATCAAAGTTTATATTACGCAACAAAATGAAAATTTTTGCATATGGATTTCATTTTTGATACAATATTATGTCCATTCTATAATGTTAATATAGTCTAAAAAAAAACATAAAAATCAGAAGATGTATCAGACATATAAAGTAATTTGCGAGGTAAGCATCATTAGTTAAAAATGCATCGATAGTTTAAAGATGAAATATTATAGAATAGACGAATGCATCGATAGTTTAAAGTTAAACTTCACTAATTGCATTTTAGTAGAAAACTTTTTTTTTTTTGTCTTAATGAACATTGGCTAGCATTGATTTTTCGACCGAAACCATTACAATCGACCACAAGGTGTTTTGCAAATAACATCTACAGATACATCAGCGATGTATTGTAGAAACATAAATGTTTACTATCTTACTTTTATGAAGGGGAGAATCATCAAAATGGGTTGTACTTCTGAAATAAGCTGCACGAAAAGTATGACAGCTCTGAAATTCTTAAAATTTTTAAAAGCACATAACATCATTGTCTGAATCCATTACTAAGTAGTCCATATATTCGAAAACCTGTGGAGAGCGAAATCACAAACAACACGTTGCTGTAATTTTACTTTACGCTAACACAAATTTAAATTTAACAAGCATAGAACAGATATTTATATGGTCTGGTCATTCATACATGGAATGTAATTGAGCCCTCAACTTTAGAACTCTTGAACCTTCAACTTTATGAATAATCAAATAAAATGAATTAGTATTTACAATAGAAGATAGGAAAGATTTCGTAGAAGCAATTTCAATAAGAGAGAAAAACAAAAATAAAGAAAGTGCAAATTTGGGGATTTAACCAAATAACTTGTCCGTACTACATATTTTATAGATCCACCCATCAAGTTATAGAAATATTGATAATAATGAACAAAAAAAAAAGATTTGAAACCGAAATGTAGAAGTGAAATGTAGAATTTAATGAACGAACGAAAGAAAAATTATCTGATGATGCTTTAAAGTTTAACGTTTATCAAACTAGTGAGAGTCCTGAAAAGATCTACATCATTTCTATTCTAATCTGCCTTCGAGAAAATACGTTTATTATATGAATAAATTAATAAAACATTAAATTAAAAAAATTATATAAAACATATTAACTAATTAGTATCAATCGACTTGAAGAAGTAGCACCAACAATCGAGTGAAAGCAAGTTATATCGATTAACTTTAAAACATTTGTTGTTGAAAAAAATTTAAAATTGAATGAAATTTATTTGAATGATTAAATAATACAATCTATTCCGTTACTTATATAAAACAATATATTTCATTATTAATTCAATTAATTAATTCTTGTCTACCATTTTAGTATTAGAACGCTCTTATTGAAAATACATGATGTACCTGTCTTATTCTTGTTTCCTCATTCATAATGTTATGATAACATCAATGATAAATCAGTTTTCTTTTTGTTTTGTTCAAAATTTTTAAATGATTTAGTTGAAGTAAAAGAATACTATAAAAGATATTTGGTTTCAGTTTTATTTTTAGCACATTTCAAAAAAAATTTGATGTGAAAAATGTGCCTATTAGCTTCACTCTGTCCGTCCATCCATCTGTTTACAAAACTTCTACACCGTTAAAGATAGAGAAAAAAAAATTTAAGCATTGGTAGATCTCATAAAAAAATTAATTTTGTGGAACAACTTTTTCATATAGCGATATCCATCAGGGAACTACAGCCCCTCAAACTTTGAAAAATCCCTATTTTTAAACGCGTATATTTCATGTTCCGCTTAACATATTTTGAATCTGAAAACGACATTCGACAGAAATTTTCTGTACCTTTATAAATCAATATTAAAATTATATATACTTTTTACATTTAGTATTTAAATTTGCCGTTATGTGAAAACCAAATTTTGCATTAATTTTCTACCTTCATAACTCCGGCACGCTTTTAGATAGGGACTAGAAATTTTGAGACAAAAAGATTTTTTTTTGGATCAGCCCCTGTTTATTATCGATTAGAGCTCAAAAATAGAAAATTTCCTATTTTTGAACACCTGTAACATAGGCACCTGTACACATTTTCGTTCGGCAAAACAAAAAAATTAAAGCTCCAGTAATATATTTTTAAGCGTGGAAATGGTTTCTTTTAATTGTAAAGGGTTCCAGAATTACAACATCCCAAAATTGCAAAAAAGCTCTATTTTCAAATGTATATATCTCAGGCTCTGTGCAGTAGTTTTACAATCTAACAACACTAGAAGACCGGAAATTTTCTTATCTTTATAAAACAATATCAAAATTATGCAATATTATGTGATTTAAATTTACCGTTATGTGAAAACCAAATTTTGCATGATATTTCTTTTTTCATAACTCCGGCACGCTTTGAGATAGGAACTTGAGACAAGAAAGAACTTTTAGAATTAATATAAGTTTCCTTAGAAAATTTTTTCGTACCAGCCCCTACTTAAGAGCTATTAGCGCTCAAAAATTGAAAATTTGCTATTTTTAGGCACCTGTACAAATTTTTCTTCGGCAAGACTTAAAAATTAAAGCTGCAGTATTATATTTTTACGTGTGTTAACGATTTTTCTTAATTATATAGGGTTCCGGACTTACAGCCCCTCAAAATTCCAGAATAATCCTATTTTCACGTTTTTCTTATTACATGAAATTTTCAAATTTTTGTGGAAGTCACACTTCTAAACAGTTTGTATTGCCGTTTGAAAATGTGCGCTTTTAAAAACTGTTTGATTTAAATTCTACTTTGTTTAACTAGTCTTTTGATGTGTTTTTTTTTGCCAATTTATTCACTTCATTAATATGCAATTTCTCATTTTTTTCTATTAAATTTCTAAAATTTTAATTTTTTTCCTTTAATTCTTTAATATTTTGAATCATGGCAACGCTTAAGGATAATATAAACGATGTGGTTGAAAAAAATCTTCAATTCTAATTATTTAAGGCTATACACATATGTATATAATATGTATATGTATATCAGATTAAAAAGAACAGTATAAAAATTTAATTTTATTTAATGATTTATAAATCATGGTAAATTATTTTCATATACCTACCATTTAAAAATTTTTAAATAATGAAATTTTATAATTTAGTGTACCTACTTTTAATTTTTTTTCATTAGAATCAACTTAATATCATATCCACGTAATCGATTCTTCTTCTCTTGAATGTATATAATCAAATACATAGGTACATATATTATACATATTAAGTATTTGATTAAATTAAATTTGTTGATTGTGAAATAAATTCAATAAACGTACATATATATATATAAATATATATATATATATATATACATATAAATACATAAGAGTAGCTCTGCCATTTCAATTTATTTATGTTTTTATATATTTTACTTAAATTATCTCAATAATGAATTTAAAATTGAATCTCAACTCATAGAAAATCAAATATTTTATTGTCATTCAGAATAAAATTTAATCAATTATTTAAAAATTTTTATTAGAATTAGTATTTAAATAATAGAAGATTTTCATTAAACAATACTGTAGAATCTAATTGAAAATTTTTTTACCAATATAAATTATATAAATTTTAAAATAATGGAAAATATTATTTATATAAGCACCATATAATAATCCTTTTTTTTCAAATTTTATGATGATTTTATACAATGTTTAATATTCACGGAAAAAGGAAAAATAAATCTGTAATAAAAAAAATTATATTGAGTGACATAATATTGGTACATTGGTACATTGAGGTTTGAGAAATTGAAGACTGACTTCCAATATAGAGACTAACTTCCAAAATTATCAAAATACTAAAAACAAAATTGATAAATTAAACTGAATAGATTGTATAAGAAATCATATGAATATTGAATTGATTAAGTGGGCTGTATATCGGATTATGAACAATGAGGATCTGGCAAACCCCAAAAACCACCAGAAAATACTTTTGAAATATTTTTCAAAAACCTAACTTGGTTTTTGATCAGGCAGACATCTGTAGAAATCTCTAACTTAAATGAATGAAAAGTAGGGGCTGCAAATGCACATTTATGACAAATTAGACCTATTTTCATATGCTAGGATCAGTATTATTCTTAATTAAACCATTTAGAGGTTCTTAAAAATCGCTGTAGATTTATTAAATCCACCTCCGTAGATCAAAAATGTTATTTAAAAAGAAAATGGATGAAATCAGTTTCCCACAATTTTTTTTTTTTTTGATTGATGTACAACAGATGTAAAATTTCCTTTTCAAATAAAAATTTACAATTTATAAATTTAAAAAAAAAAATTTTTAATTGAAACAGGTCCGGACGAAATTATTTAAATGTAAGACCTTGATAAACTCAATTCAAAAAATAGAAAATGTATTATTTTTAATAATTATTAGAAATTCTTATTCCAAATTTCAGAACAAATAATTATATTTTCATAACAATTTTTAATTTTGGATTTTAGTGCGTTATTCTCTGAAGTCAAAAGAAACCATTTTATGTTTTTGTAATTATTTTGAAAATATTGTCAAAATCTATAATTATATCTATAAAATTTATCCCAGCTTTATCAATTATTTAACTTTATACAAAATTTTGAAAATAAATAAAAATTAAATAAATAATAACAGATAAATTATACCAAGAAAAATTTAGTTTTTTAGTCCATAAACATGGTCATCGCTGCATTTATTAGCAAATAGTTGATTTTTTTCATTAGACAAAAAGGAAAAAAATCTGTTTCGTTTTGTATACAAATTAGTTTATTCTAAATAAACTGGATTAATAACAAATATAAAGGATTATATTGGATATGTCAAGGGACACAAAGAATATTTAAATCTTTCAGATATTTTCAAAGTTTTTTCACATCAACACTTTATCTATCTATATAATACGAATTATATCTTTACATATTTTTTATTCATTTAATAGTTTTCGAAAATGTTTAAATAATCACATAATATCCTGGTAATATATGATAAAAAATTATTCTTTAAATTTATTTATTTATAAAATCTTAATAAAATATTCATATTTACTATTCGTACTTTAAATTTATCATTTTATTTATGTTAAATATATACAAAACCTGATGAAGTTTACTAATAAAAGAATCAAAAAGATAAACAACTAAGGTTAAAATACAGTTAGTTACAGTTAGGCGCAAAAAAAAAAAACAGTCTAGACAGAATCATAACCTAGAGACAGCAATTCTTGAGGCCTTCTAAATACAATTACTGACCTAAACTAGTAAATTAAGTAAACAAACGTAGAAAATGTGAATTAAAACTTTTATCATAATTTCTTTTTACAATATTTAAAAAAAAAAATTTTAATTTTATTTAAATTGCTACAAATAAATTTATTTTACTGCATAAATTTTTCTTAGAACAGAGACAACAGAGAACATTTTTTTCTTAAGATCATATCAATTTAAAAACAAAACAAGGTAGTATGTAAAAGGAAAAGTTTTTAACGATGCACATTTTTAAAAGGACAAATTTAAAAAATCATTCTAAATATTTTAGATACTTTTTCATCAAAATTTCAAATTTTTTTGTTTTTTAGAATGTTTTCTTTGACTTAAATTTTTTTTGCTCACATGTCCACATTCTAGGTATGCCTTTAATAAGTAAATTTTTAATATTTGACCTTTTATAGCTCAAAAACCTAATGTTGATTTAATTGAATCATGATTCAAAGATCTTAACCGCTTCAAAATTTCAAGTTTCTAACTGTAAGTGTTCAGAAGATGCAGTGGGTGAAAAATTTTACCAAAATATCTAATACAAATAACGATAAATTTTTAAATATCGAAATTATCTTATTTTAATTGATAAATTTAATTTTATTTTAATTGATAAATTCTTGCGTTAAAGAGACCAGACTTAATAGACGGATAAAGTTAAACAAAATAGAAAATTTTTCAAAAACTTGTGTTGAAAAAAGAACGCAATCAATAAAATTTTTGTATAAAATTTACAAATTTCAAAAGGATATAATTTTTCTATTATTTGTTAGTAATGAAAATATAAAACGGTTAAAAAAAATTTTTTGTTACTGCATAGTAACTGGTGCCATAATGACTATGTATATGGTTTCTGAATTCTTTCTGCTAACAAAAAAAAAATTTTAAATTTTATTTCTCTATAGTTTTTACTCTTGAATTTTCCAGAAAACTTTTATATCCTGTGTTTTAGTTTTTTTCTTGTTTTTTTTTTTTTTTTTTCAAAATTTATTTTGTCTACCCAATTTTTTCATGTAATGTATTGCGTATAGTTCAGTGTCAAGATTATTTTTGTCTGCATATAAATAATATTTAAAGGATTAAATTGTTTTATAACTATAATAATTTTAATTGTATTTTTTGAGGAAAAAGTTCATAGACATCTAGTTTTGTCTGAAATTTAATTCTTTTGCTCTTTGAAATTTGTTGTTGTTGATAGTTAGAATAATAACTTTATTTTTGTAGGATTTTTTAAATTTTCATTTTTTTTTTTAAGTTTAAATTAAATTTTTATGAAAAATATCTCTAAAAACATGAGAAATTTTTTTGTTAGGTTCTATTAATGAATAAGTACTTGTTTAAAACATATTTTCTTTCCGAAAGGAAAAAAAAATTTATTTTGTTTTCAATTATTTAAATTATTGATCCTTTTGCAGTTTTACAAAATATTCTGCTATACTCTAAATTTTGTCTATTCATAAATATATTTTTGCTGGAATATTATATTATGTAATAAGATAATTGAAATTATATTATGGGATGGGTGTATAAATTTTTGAATTAATGACAAAAAATATCAATGTTCGAACAAATATTAACTAAATTACATATCAATTAGCTAATTCTCAACCTCAATTTAAAACACCTTTAAAACACCTTAATTTTTATCACTAAAAGATCTCATTATTAATCAATCTTCCATTAATGGTGTTTAGTTTTAATCGGGAAATTGCGTGTTTTTAAATCGTTATAATTCTAGTTCTAATGAATATGTTTTCATTTTTATTGTATTATTGTATTATTCTAATGAATATTTTATTTTTATTGTATTATTATTTAATATTATATTAAATATTAAAATATTATATGTTTTAAAGCCCAAAATGCAAAAAAAATAATTATTAGAATTTGCCCAAATTTTCCGAAATTTTGTACCCCTGTTTCTCTTAATCACTTAAAATTAGAAACTTATTTTGGAAAAAATATAAATAGTCAAAAGATATTTTAAAGCGCTAAAAGATTATCCTTAGCTTTACCATTTTTAGGTCGGTTAAACTAATTTCTAATTTTTACACTGTTAAAAGTTTGCAGATTGCAATTTAATACTGATTTTAATTAAAATTATTTATTTGTTATTTTTTTTTGATATAGTTTATAGAAATCCAATTTATAATTAGAAATATCTTTTATTCAATTTATAATTAAACCTGTCAGTTTTTCCAAATATTTTAAATATTTAAAAAAGCTTTTGGACAGTTTTTTATTTAAATATTTAATATAGACACTTTGATCATATTTTTCCATTCTATTTTAGTTCATACCACTGTTTTTAATTGTTAATCTACAAAAAAGAAGGTAGAATGTAAACCAACGGTTTTTAAAAGCGCACATTTCCAAAACACAATACAAACTGTTTAAATTTTCTGAGCAAACTTATTAACTTATATACTAATTCTAAAAGTTCATTCTTGTCTCAAAATTCCGGGTTCCTATATAAAAGCGTGCCGGAGTTATGAAAAAAAAATTTCATGCAAAATGTGGTTTTCACATAAAGGTAAATTTAAATAGTTAATTACAAAATATTGCATAATTTTGATATTGTTTTATGTAGATAATAAAATTTTCGGTCTTCTGGCGGTTTTAGATTGCAAAACTATTACGCAGAGCCTGAGATATATGCATTTGAAAATGAGGCTTTTTCGCAATTTTGAAGAGCTGTAACTCTGGAACCCTAATATAACTAAAATAAACCTTTAACACACGTAAAAATATATTACTGTAGCTTTAATTTTTGTAGCTTGCCGAAGTAAAATGTGTACAGGTGACTAAGTTACAGGTGTTTAAAAATAGCAAATTTTCAATTTTTGAGCCCTAATAGCTCTTAAACAGGGGGTGGTCCAAATAAAATTTCTGAGCAAACTTATACTAATTCTAAAAGTTCTTTCTGCTCTCAATATTTCAAGTCCCTATTTAAAAGCGTTCCAGAGTTATGAAAGTAGAAAAATCATGCAAAATTTGGTTTTCACATAACGGTAAATTTAAATACTAAATTTAAAAAAAATTGTATAATTTTGATATTAATTTACAAAGTTAAAAAATAAATACCTGTCGAATGACGTTTGAAAATTGAAAAAATTCAGATTGAAAAAATTCTAAGCATAACATGAGATATCTGCATTTAAAAATAGGGCGTTTTCAAAATTTGAGGGGCTGTAGCTCCGTAATGGATGGGGCTACATGAAATTGTTGTTCCACAAAATTAATTTTTTTAAGAGACCTACCCATGGTTAAAATTTTTTTTCTCTATCTTTAACTGTGTAGAAGTTTCGTAAACAGACCGACGGATGGACAGAGTGAAACTAATAAGCACATTTTTTCAAAATTTTTTTGGAAATGTGCTAAAAATTATAAAAAGTATGCAGAGTTGACTATGTCTACTGTAAGATACTAATACAAACGTATTGAATACTAATTAAAATGCAATCATATTTTACAAAATTTCAAATATCTGACTTATGTATGTATTGAGATGCACTTGTGTAAGTTTACCAGCTGTATGTGAGCTACTCGAATTGGTTGCCAAACCAACCATATTATGCAGTTTTGGCATAAAGCTGAATTTCTTTTAATAAAATATTAATTACGCGGCTTAAATAAACTAACGTAAACTTTTTAGGTATAGTTATACTCTTATAAAAAAGAAGTTGTATGACAGCTATTCGAACTTGCCCATCAAGTTGAATAGTTGTTTATACTTCTTTTTTTTTAATGCATTTCTCTGACACATAAATGTGGACAGGAAATTATACAGCCTTTCCTGTACAGGCGTGACTGTAAATGTCGTAAGGGGAATTAACTCTTACGACATGTGTGGGATTCGAACCCACACTCCGTCTGTATTTACAGCGTATTTTATACGCTGTTACCCACTTTGCCACCGAGGCCCCGATTATTTCATTATTTTTTGAGTTACTGCGCGAACGGATTGTTTATCTAAAGGACAGTTGACCAGATATACGTAAATCGACTCAAAATTGAATGGTGATTAAGAATATATATAATTTTTCGCATCTACGTCGTTTTCTTTACAGCATCACGAATGTAATAGAAAATTTATTATACTCTTAGAACTTTATTAGTACGGGTAAGGAAGAAACTCAAGTAAATACACACATCCATTAATCATAACAAACATTTTTATTGCATATTATACTAATATTTAATAAATCATAAATAATTCATTATCAATTTTCAAAATCATTTTATTTATATTTAACCATTTATATACTATTATATTTAATTCAAATAATCAAAGAATAATGAATTTGATATATATATGTAATGAACTCCTTTATAAGTTGACAAAAATATTTTAAATATGTAAATAGGCAAAAAAAAAAAAATTATTCTGGTATATAGAAGTAAAATTGAATTAAATTAGGTACCTGTCAATACCTAAATTTATTATTTTGTCAACTTAGAATTTTATTTTTTTAATTTTTTATTTTTTTATTTTTTAACCCTTAAAGGAACTGTCCAGAGCGCCTTTAAATGCCAACAATATGAATTCCGTAAGTTCCAAATGTCAATTACAATAGTTTTATAAAAATGTTTATTATGTTAACTAAAGTATCTTAAGGATTTTTTTTTATTTAGCCTAACAATATCAATTTTAATGCCCATTTATAGAACCTGTCAGAAAATAAATATAAGAATTTACATTTGCAATGTGAGAGCGCTACGAATGCTAGTTTCAAATAATCTTTTCTTTCTTTATCAAAATGAATTTTTTAGCCCATTTTTCAAAAAGGTTTTGAAAATTTGTTTTTAGTTTCACTCTTTCCGTCTGCTTGAGTACAAAACTTGTACAGATTTTAAGATAGAATAATGAACTTATAATTATAAATAGATTTCTTAAAAAAATTAATGTTGTAGAAAAAATTTTTTATGTAACACCACTAATTATGATCCTTAAGTTTTGCTTAATATTTTTTTAATTTAGAGACGTCAAACAACAGGCCATATTTTTTAGATTTATAAATCAATCATCATAATTTTAGTATTTAATAAGTTTACCGATATTCCAAAGCGGTGTAAGCATAATATTAAATTTCATTTTAGCATTTAATAAGTTTACCGATATTCCAAAATCCAAAACGGTGTAAGCATACTATTAAACTTAAGCTCATTTTATAATGCGTTTAATTTGAATTTTATAATGGCGTTAGCCTGAAATTGCCATTGAAAAAATATTCAACATGCTAAAATTAAATGTAAAAGTCTAATTTTCAATCGCTGGATTTGAACATTGTTCAAAGCTTAACTATGAACGCTAAAACATATGAGGTTGAGAATATTTTGAAAATTTAGTTTTCATTTTGACACCTGGATGATATTTCGTTTTGAAATTTTAAAATAATTACACTGTCGTGGAAATTTATTTTCGTTTATAAACAATCCCAACCTAATAGTATTTATATGAAGTGCCCTATAAAACTAGTTTGAATGTTAAAATGTAATTTTATATGCGACCCGTCTGTTATAGTGAAAAAATGCAAGGATATTCTTCTGATTGTGGATGTATAAAACATTTTCTTCCCTTTAATACTTTTCATTTATGCAACCTTGTAACTAAACCTTCTCATAGATCTGAATATATCTATATATGTATGTATGTTATAAAAGGTTAGATTTTTCTTTTACTTTAGGAAATATTTTGATATAAGTGAACTTACATTTTAAATTTCCGAAGTGACATTAGTATGCCTTAATGACGTTTGCCTCAAACTAAACCTGAAGACCTAGACAGAAATTCATCAAATGAGTCATAGTATCTGTCTGTAAAGTTAGAAAAACATTGTACACAGGACCTAATCTAAGGTTAATATACCCAAAGTTTGTTTTTTTCTGTTTACCGTTAGTGAATGTGTTAAAATACTAACATTTTTGAAAATATTATACATATACATATATAATTTTAAAATTTATGTAAATTTATGTAAAATAAATTTAGATACTAATAAAATTAAATTTTAGAAACTTTAAATTTAACTAAATTATTTACAATAAAACAAAAAAATTTTTTTATCACATGGATTTACCTTTTTTGTGGTTTTTAAAATTTTGTTTGGTTAAATGGAAAAATAAATGCTATTTACAAAAAAAAATTTTTTTTTTTTATAAAATTTAATTATTTGTAATTTATAAAATGAAAATTAAAAACTATAACTATAATTTACAAAATAAAAATTATATTCCTTTTCTACCGTAGTATAAACTAAAAAACTTTAAATGATTCATACTGAGAATAAATTAAAATTAAATTTAGAATTTCCCACATTTTTTTTTTTTTTTGAAAAATTAAAATTTATATTTTTTTCAAAATGTAGAAAAGGAAATAGGTAAAAATCTATTTTATTTTTATAAATTTAATTTATTTATTCATATTAATCACATAGGATGATGCAGTATTACTAAACCATCATTTGTTCAGACCATTATAGGTTGAATACTATTATTTTATACAGCAAAAATATTTATTTTCTTTATATTATATATTAGTTATATATACTTGCATATATTTAGGAGAAAAGGAAATTTGTTTTCATTTTCCTTCCAATAAAAAAAAATCGATACCTAGCAAGATTTGAACCCGCATTCCCTAGCTTAGTAAACCACGTGCTTAACCACTTTGAGGTTCTTAAAAAATTTTTGCACTTCAAATATCGAATAAAGTACATCCCAAAAGAAATTTTGTTACAAGAGCAAAATTTAGATTTTAATTTTCGAAAAAGTATTAAAAGGTTAAAATTTCCAATAAAAAATGTAGATAAAAAAATTAAATGATTTTTAAATTGAAAATAAAACAAGGTATAGTATCTAAAATCAAAGGAGCGGACATTTTCAAAAAGACAGTACAAGCTCTACTACTTTTGCTATACTACTTCTACATCAATATACGAGTATCTATTTTTTTTTTGTTAGAATTTTAAAAAAACATTGTGAAAAATCAAGACACCCTTAGTTTTAAGACAACACCGTATAAAAAAGAAAAATCGTAACACATTTAAAAATATAATTGCAGTTGTAAATTGTATGCTCTACTTCCGCCAAATTTGAACGGATGTCTAAATTATAGATGTCTCAAAATTGCGAATTTTCAATTTTTGATCCCTAATAGCTTTTAAACTTAATCTCTAATATTTTTTAAATGTAGGAAAATAATTTCAAAGGCAACTAACGCTAATTCTCTTCCTCTCAAAATTTTTTTTTCTTTCTCAAGGTTCTAGCTGGAAGGGTTTTGAAGATACAAAGAGTAGCGAAAATTTAACAAAATTACGGTTTAACATAATTATTAAATTGCAAAAAAATACATATTGATTTATAAATTTTTTCTGTCATTTGACATTTTTAGATTAAAAAAAATATTCAACACAATTTGAGATTTGAAAACATTGTTCTACAACACTAATATTTTTAAAAGACCTAACCATGGGTAAAATTTCATTGCTCTATCTTAAACTGTGTAAAAGTTTTGTAAACATACCGACGGAAAACCAAATTTATTGTATTGTTATCTAAAATTTTTGTGTCGTTTAGTCAAATCGATCTTCAAATATACGGGTGCTATGTAATGGTTAAAATATTGAGTTAAGTACACGTTCATTTGTTTCAAATAGAAAAATTATAAAAGAGAAGTCGTTTTTAAAACACAAGGCATTATTTGCAAATAGTTTCAAATACTACAACTTTTCGAATTGTATTGAATGCAATTTAAGCAATGCCTATATATGATAGGAGAAAGTCTTGTGCCTGATGTATTAAATAATTATGAATTCATTATGATTCTTTCTCCAAATAGTAGGACTATATTTCCAATATAATACTATTTCCTTTATACATTCCTCTGCTTTCAACATTATGTACCAATGACGCCTGCCAGCGTAACAGTTGAACAATTGGCAAGAAAATAAAATTTAAAATTAATGAGTAAATATGAAACATTTCAAATATTTTGAATATTATGAAAATATTTTGGATAAACATATTTTTTATTTCTTTTTAAATCTGTAAAATATAATTTAATCGTTTTTCATTTATGGCCTAGTTAAATTTAATGCTTTCTTTTTTTTTTTTTTTTTGTAATTTGCTCGTAAATTAAATACAAAGAAAAAGCAAATTAATGTTTTAAATTTTTTCGTTATTTTTTATTCAGAAAAATTTTTCAACTCATCATCTTCTGTTAAAAAAAAAAAAATTGCAAACTAACGCTATTTTCATTATATTTATTCAGTGATTTCAGTAATTTTTTGCAATAGGGATTTTTAACCACATTTTAGTTTATTTTTTGTTTTAAATTTATTTTTTTTTATTTCAGAGACTTTAAAATGTTTATAAATTTTTTTTTTGCAATACATTTAAATAAATTAAAGTAAAAAATGTTAGGCATTTAATTTTTGTTCTTAGCTTAATTTTAAATACAGATTTTATACGTATACAAAATCTTATATTTTGATAACCAAAATTTTATTTTAAATCGTTTTAGGAATTAGGACTTTTCTATATAAAGTTCCTAATACAAAATTAGAAAAAACTTTTTTTTTTGAAGAAATTAAAATTTAGTAAAACAAGTAAAAAGATGCATACTGTCGTAGATTAGTCGATTTAACTACCTATGTGAGTTTCGCCGCCTCTCCGTCTATTAATAATGGCGCTATAAACCCTTCCTAATTTTTTAAAGAATTAGGTTTAAATACCTTTTTTCAGAAAAATCCTCAGAACAACAAATTAAACCCCATATTTTAAAATCAGAGATTGCAGTAACCTATATGTTACCGTATCATTTTACCTTTTACTATCTCAATTATATGAAATTTTGACTGAGCAGTCTCTATTCTTCAAACAGTATCCATGACGTTAGTAATAAAAATAGGATGCATTTGTACTTCTCAAAATAAAATCGTTATTTCCACCAAATTCCTTACTTGAGACGAAAAGACGAGGAGCTCGTTTAATTTTTACTAGTAAACTTGATTTATATGGAAAGCATTTGCTTTGGAATATTTCTTTCCACTTCCATTTATAAATTATAAAATGAATGTCCGAATGGTCTTAAAGCGATTAATTACGTGTAAAAAATAATGTCTTTGTTTTAAATTTTGGACTTTGATACAGATTAAAGAGCTCAACTTTATCTATTTTCTTTGGAGGAACAAACCTCTTAACTGTATTACCTTCCACGTCACTTAAGTCTATCGCCACATCTAATAAGCACAAGAGAATTCATAGTACTTCTTGAGCACTTAATTCTTATCAGAATAACAGAACGAAATGTTTGCCGAAGAGAAGAGTTTCCATTTTTACTTCCTTTAGATATTCATTTACTAACTTCGACATAATTCTATTGGTCTTATTAATCTAGTAAATTAAAAAAACAGTATATGCACATGGATCAAGTACGAACTATATGTACACGTTATTTTTAAATAACGATAATTTTAAAGAGTAAATATTCATTTTAATTCCAGATGGAGCAAGCTACTTTATTTTTAAACAAAAATGATGATACAAATTAAATTTATTGCCTTACTATGGAAACTATTTAGAATAATCTACGGTAAAAAAAATAACATTTTTTAAATTGGCATATTTAGTCAAAAATTTACTTTAAAGAATTTGATTACATTTCGTAAAGTTTTATTTTTTAGTAAACAAGTGTTAAAAAACAGTTAAAAACTATCTTAAAAAAATACTTTAAAGGTAAGACTTCAGATATTATTTAAAATTCTACTCATAGTTGTAAAAATTCTGAAGTCCTGCAACTACTGCCTATTGTTTAATCGTACTGTTGCGTTAACGCAATGTTGAAGTTTTGTACTATTTTTAATTTCACATTATATATTACAATGCAGAGGAACATAACTCAAAGGATTGCAAGAGCAACAGCTGTAAATGTGACAACTGTTTAATACACAATAAATATCAGAACGAAAATGCACTAGACACCAACCACAAAGCAACTAGCATACACTGCTCGCTAATAAAAAACAAATAGCGCCAAAAAGAGATAAAACTGATTACAAATCAATAAAACTAATAACTCATGGCTGATGGCTGATACAATAAAATGAATAACAATGCTAGAAGCGGCAACAAGTACAAACTCGCGCAATAAAAACCGTGCAATATATGATACAGCAATGGAACGGACATAATAATCATAAATGAAACCTGGACATTCAAGTACGAGACTATGTATTATAATCTCCCAGAACGAAACAATACAAAACATAATACAAAACGACATACAACTGCCGAGATACAAATAGAAAAGGAGGAAGGACAATTTAGAAACATAGAAACAAATAACAAATATAATACGATTGTTAGCAATAACAAGAGAAATTAAGAATTCTTACTTCATACGCCAATGAAAATGCGGATTTTATTTGCTATATCGAAGTACTTTTCAACAAACATCACAACACTATAATGATAACAGATACCCACATCGATTCATTAAGCCAAACACAAGCATCAAAACACTATCAATCGACTAACGTAAAAGAAAAGATAACTGAAAGAACTAAACACACATTTTGCTACAATAAGATCTAATCTTCGAATATTTCAAACAATTATTCCTTGTTCCTACAACCAACCAACGAAACAGAAGTATCAAATATTATGAACAAGCTAAAGAACATCAACTCAGCAGTTCCAGATGGCATTATTACGAGTCAGCTAAACTGATAGTTCGGCTTATATCTTCAGCACTAGCTAGAATATTAAACAACCAAATGGAAAGAGCCTTTTTCCTGAAATATGTAAAGGAATCAATCACAATACCACTGTATAACTGGGAAATCAGAGAAGAACTAGAAAACTACAGGCCCATAACATTAATAAATAATATATAGAGTTCTATGAATAAATCATTAATGCAAGAATTCAGAACTTCATCAACAAAACGATCAGAAGAAGGTGGAAGCAAATGGAAGAAAATCTCTCCAAAGCAGCAGTTTTCATAAATCTACAAAAAACCCTTGACATGGTACACCATATCACATTATTGGAAAAAGTAGAAGAACTTGGAATTAGAGGAATATTGAAGCAGTTATCAAACAGTTGGATGATAACGAAAATCAGGATCAAAATAAGCAAACCACACTTAATAAAATTTGGTGTACCTTAAGCATCTGTTTTAAAACCAACACTTTGCCTGTTATAAATTCAGAACAAGCAGGAGGCAGGATTAGCAGGTAAGTACGTCATATTCGCGGACGATACTTGCCTGTTCTACAGAACTGGTACTGCTCCTTAAGGCAAGTCCGAACTTTAAGTACTTTATTCATATACTTTTCATTTGCTCTTTCGAAATAACAACTTTGGATTTACTATGTTTCTTAATAGATTCTTTTCACAATTGATAATTTTTTATCAAAATTTTTGTTATTTTGAATTTAAATGTTTTTGAGCGCTTTTCTTACACTTTCAAATTTTAATTTTAAAATTTATCAAATAATTTCAATAATGGACGAGCTGAATACAATAATGTACGAGCTGAACTAGCTTTAAAAACTTTAAAAACTAGCTTCATCAACTTTAAATTAAAATAAAAACTGTTCTTTTCAAAAAATAAAATTAAATGACAAAAAAATTTCTTTTTTTTTTGTTAAAAGACGAATTTATGATTTAAAGAATTAAAGAGTTTTGAAATTTGAAAAAAATCCTTGGCAAAAAAAATTATACTTTAACCTAAGCATATGGTATTAAAAATGAAAATGAATACAGAATAAATCAGAAAAAACTATTTGTGAATAAATTAGTTTTGTATAAGTTATAACAATCTGTTATTTTAAATTTTACTAAACAATCTTTAAAGATTTTTGATTTCATTATAAAGCTGAATCTAAAATTAATTTGTTGTATTTTACAAAAACACAAACAAAAATTTTCCTAATGCCAAAAAAATAATACACTCGTTTCAAATTAAAAAACGTCCATGGGCTTTATATCCTTTTCAAAAAAGAATTAATGCCCATGGATCTTAATGCCACTAGATCGTGGACTTTAAGTCCATTTCAAAAAAGTATTAAGAGATACACTATTTAAAATCAGAATTGTAAGTTATTATTAGAATAAACTTTTTCATTCCGCACCAAAATTTGTTCAATTTATGAAAATGTTCTTCACTAAGATGATATGTTGAAGAAGTGCTTATGGATTCTGAGGCAAAATAATGTCAATTATTAAATGAACATAATACGAAACCTAGTTGTTAATTCTGTACTTCAGAAATTCACATGTAATTTAAACTGAGCAAAGTGATTTTTTCCGCTTTGACATTAATAAAATATGGAACTTATCATTAGGTATCATATTTTATGGAAGTTCAAAATAAGAATCTGTTCTTCCATACAATTTAAAACTAAAATTTAATAAAAGGTAGATATTGCACAAATCAAATAGTAGAAGAATTATACCTACTAATCAATATCAAATCTTTTAGAACATACATTTTACACTTTAGATTTTTAAGTAGACTACACTTTAGATTTCATACATTTTTAACTTTGTTGAAACTTAGAAGTTACGTAACAATATTTTTCGAATGAAAATGCTGCCAAGTAGTGGTCCATCAATTACCAATTTAACTATTGGTAAAAATAAAAAACAGCAAAAGATTACGATGTCGTGACTGCCATAACCAAACATATTAAAGATGTGGTTAAAATAATATTGTTTTACATTTTAAACTTTTGAAACCAATATTTAATATATAATCAAAACTTAGTTTCTGTTTTATAAAAATTGTCATTTTTTTGATTAAAATGTGATAAAGAACAGAAATAAAACAGTAGTGATAAATGAGTTGAATTTACAAATTAAGAATCTCAAAATTTATCAATAACAACCAGTTGAAATAAAATTTTTACCATAATGATTTGTTTAGCAAAAAAGTAAATTGAATTGCGTTAAATGTATTCAATATAAATCTATTTTTTTTATACGAAACAACATGTCTCTAAATATTTAAATAAAATTTAAAAGTTCTATGTCAATCCATCTTTAATTTTCCATTCTATCGTTATTGATTTTGTCAGCAAGTTTTCTACAAAATATCTTTAAAAAAAATGTGTGTCTTATATATTTTATCAAAATTAGTTATAGTTTGTTTTGTGCCCGTTTTATCCCTATATGAATCGTAGAGTATTCACTAAGTCGCATATTATTCATATTATAAGCTTTAATTTCTTAAATCATTATTTTCACCAAGCGGTTAATTACGTAGCAATAATAAGATTAAGAGATACAAATTTAATTTTTGGGCGCCATCTATTATCTTATACAAGAATTATTTATTTATTGTTTATTATACAGACTACTATAGGATATACTATTAACAACTATAGGATATGATATGACTATCGTTTGAATCAGAGACGTTACGATAAAAGGCCGAAACTTAAACACTAGGTGCAGTAACTGTAAGCAGTAACAGTAAATAAAATCATTTCAGATTATTGAACGTATTATATAAATTCTTTATGAAATAAAACACCTCTCCAAAAAAATTGCTTTTTATAGTTAATCATGACAGGGCCGTCATCATTACAGTCCAATTGATCAATTATGACAGAACTATCTTCATTACCGCCCAATTTAAAGATAAAGAAAAAAGATTAAAGATAAGTGACTAATTCAAAGTTTTGAAACTAGGAAAAACTAAATTTTTTAAAGGAAGAATTTAGTTCTTAAAGAAAAACCTACCCAGTTTATAAGGCCAATCCAATTTGAAAACAATTTTTAATATGGCAGAAAGTGATACCTAATTTAAAATTTGTGAAGAACAAAACTTTTTTTAAAAGAAAAAGAAAACAATCAAAAATAAAATAAAATAAAAAATTTATAAATTTTGTTATGGTAATTGTTTGTTTTTTGTTTTGTCTTCAAAATTTAGAACTTTTAGTTTCTTTTTAATTTTTTTCTCTCTTTTTCGTGTAAATGTTTATAAAAAGTGCAAAAGAAAGTGTAAAATTTCTATGATTCTAAGGTATCATTTTTTTTTTTTTGCTCATTCTCGATTTTCTTTTTTGCGTAAAATTTTGTGTTTTAAAAAAAAAAGTTTTTACTTAATCTCTACTTTTTTCTTTCTCTCTTGAATTCATTTTAAAAATGAACCACATACATTTACAAACATTTACGTATTTATTAATTTCAATGTTTCATTCTGTCAGGCTGTTTACAAGACTTACTTACATTGTCTGAGATAACGGGACAAACTAAAACAATATTAAAATATGAAAAAAAAAACATTGAAAAAATCCTACATTGAAATGGTTATAAACTTAAGAAAAAGGTAATAACATAAAATCCAATATTTGCGTCTTCAACAGTTTTAAATTATGAGGGCGAAAAAAAAAGTATTATTTTTTTCGGTTTCTCTGAAATCGGGTAGAATCGAATCCTTCGAAGACTCAAAGGATTCGAATATTTAATACATATCTTAGATATCCCGTACCTGAACCTGTGTAATTTTTTTAAAAAGTAAGATGTAAACATTTTGATGTAACAGTTAACAGGCAGTTTATAGAAGTCGTTTTTTAAATTTTAGGAAATTGTCACATAGTTTTTATATTTTTCTTGAAAATTAGAATTCTAAAAATATTACAAATTTTGATGGGAAAATAATCGCGATTATGAAAGGGTTTTAATTATCTTTTTAAAAATATATATGTACATTTAAAAAGCCCTGGTTTCCATACTACTTCGATTTTTTTTTATCTTGTAATATAAATTATGACTAATAATTGCTTTGCTCATTTTAATCATTTAAATATATATGCATTAAAAGGCTTGTATTTAACTTTAAAGATCAAATTTTTGTTTAATTAAATGACTTACTGTAATTTAATATTTAATTCATTATTGTTGGAAATTCAACTAAACTGATAGAAGTGGATTTTACAGCTGTTTTACATAAATAACTGCTTACTTAATTTTTTTTTTTTTTAATTCAAAATAACGCTTTGCATTTGTATTTTGTGGTATGTATATTATCTATTTACATAATTATTGGCCCTTGCCAAATTATAATTACGTTTTCATCGTGGAAGTAAAACTACTTAAAAAAGAGACCCCGCCCTTAATAAAAAAAACAAGTGAACACTTTGGCTGACTTCAGAATTGTATATATCTGCTGTATTACTACAGTATTACTATTTTTACTACAATGTAGATATAAACCACAAATGTACAAAGCATTTATTTACGTTGCATATAAAACTTTTTAAAGTGTAAACATCTGCTTAAAATTGTCAAAAACTATTTTATTTACTTTTCTTTTTTTTTAAACATCCAATTTCATAATAACTCCACAAGAATAGACAAAAGATCAAAATACAAAACGATTTGAAATATATACTAAAGCAGCTACAAATTTTTGTATACATAAAATACCCACTTTAATATACACATTATCTGCGTATAACAAACAATATTGAATGCAAAACTTTGTAGATATCTGCGCATATAAACTTTTTGAACGTTATACTTTGTAGTAAGTACTACAGTATATCTACAATTTTGAAGTCAGGGTTTGTATTCTGATATAAACGAAGTGTGCTTTAATTTCATTTACGTAAACCTTGTTAAGTTAATACTCGGTTTCGGTTAGCATTCTAAATTTTACGTCAACTGTACTTTAATATTTTTCGATATTTTTACTTTAATATTTTAGTTTTATATGGGAATTATTAAGAAGGTATTGTAATTGTAAAAAAAATAAACTTGAGATATTAATTTATATCGATGTTTTACAACTCCATGAAAGTTCGTGTTTGGCAAGATGAAAATGCATGCGCTTGAGTGTGAGTCCGTATGTTAATAATAGCTCTCGTGAACATTTTACTTTATATTGAACATAAGACTCAAAATAATTGTTTTATTTTCTATTCAGAACTTCTCCACTAAGTCATGTATTAAACTTTAAAGTTTGCTTTAAAATAGATGTTCTGATCAAATTCCAATCTAAACGTCGCTGCTTTTTTTGTACTTAATATATGTTGCTCACTATTAACTTTTTACGTTTTATATTAAAAAATACGAGAAAGTCAACAGGAAAACGTTCCCGAAATAATTTTTAAAGAGAATTGAATAATTTATACAGTACACAAGTCAAAGTTTTTAAAAATATTTAAGTATTTGTTATTTATTTTTTCTTTTGGTTTACTTTCAATCTCTGATTTTTCTTAATTGTATAATTAAGTAAATTAGTTTAATATAAATTAAAAATATTTTTTCGATTTTATTTAGCCTCAAAGCCCCAAAACAAAACTTAGTCGTATCCCAGGTGAATTATATAAGATTAACATCATCTAAATTATTATTATGAACTTTACTAACAAAATGAAAGCAGCAGATTTTCTTAAATTGTACATTAAATTTTAAAAAAATTTCCAGAATTTTTTTAAATATAAATAAAATTTTTTTAACTGTAATTAAAACTTGATATAAAATTGTATAATATAAAAAATTAACAGATAAAGAAAAAAATTAAAATTGTAATGCTTTGAGATCAAAGAACATAATAAAAAAAATTATAAAAATCGAAAGAAATATAAAAATGAAATGTCAAAGAAAAAAAATGTTGTTGATTCTTAAAGTTTGTCATTAAAAAAAAATCAAAACAACACACTAAGCGCCCTCCCAAGTATTTGAATTGAATCGACTTTTATTGAAAGACAATTCAAATTGATTCTCACGAACGATATTGATATTCCATATGCACTACAAAGGTTTTTAATATGCTTGATAGTAGGTTATGTTTGTTGGAAAGACATTATCACTGGACCTACTGTAACACCTCAAGAGTCACTGGACCTACTGTAACACCTTTGCACATATAATTCTCACAAAAAATAATTTTTGGGTTACTATGGTTGGGATAAGAGTAGCTGATTCCTTTATTTATGAAAACCTTTCTGACCATTTTTACAACACCATTTTCCCATTTTACACTAAAGTCCTTGTAAAACAATAAATTAATAAAGTTTAGTTAGAAATACTGAACCTCAGAATGAAGTCGAACGGTTTTTGCATAGATTTTTGAAAGTGATGATCAAATTTTTGGACATACTACTGCTATAGGCAATGTGTCGTTATCAATTTTAAGGAAAAAATAATACTAACAAAAATTATATTTAATAATATAATTAGATAATATAACTCCGTTCCCTTGAATTGGGTTGTTAAGATTTTTTATACTTTTATAATAAAATCTATCTAACATCAACAAGTTCAGTTTCTTGAATGTACAGATACACATAATATATATATTTTTATATGTTATACTTTTATTTTCTTTAATACATAGATCCACACCATGTTTTTAATTAATTCTTGAAATCAATAAATAAATCGAAAACGGGTGCCATTATCTATTGATGTCATTTTATTTATATAAGCAAAGATGTAATTTAAATAACTTTGCAAGTAGCTGTTGGCAAGTTAACAGTTTCTGCAAAATAAAGCATTTACAGAAGAGCAAAAATATATGAGAAATTAAAATTTCAAAAAACAATCTTACAATGACCAAAAAACAATTAAACAAATTTAGTTGTCATTGGTCACAAGACCTGCTATTTCCAAGTTGACTTAAAAACAGAATATTTGGTAAACGTGCCAACTGTCAGTCAGTGAATGGGGATAATTAATATTGCATAAAACTTTATTTAAAAAAAATTATTATAATGAAAGAACTCCTGAGCTGTTGTAATTGTTTTTACAAGATCATTATACTATAACAAAATAAATTATTATTCTTAATATGGAGTAAATACAAAACAAAATTATCTTTAACAAAATATTGATTTAAGATTAAAATGTGAAAATATTTTTTGATTTCATGTTTATGTGCAGCAATCTGAGTTATTGTTTTGAACAGTTCCATCGAAGATGACTTTTATTTTTACCAGCATTCATATCGAGGTAGATCTAATCTTAAATAATAATAATTTTTAAGATTAGATCTACTAAAAGATCTATAATCTTTTTAATAACATAATCTTAAACTTGTATCCCTAAGAATTTTTTGACGGATTCACTTTTTAATCTATTCAAAGCTTTTTTTTATTAATTAAATACTGGAAAAAAGTTTAACACAAGGTTTCTATGGTATAAAATTAAAGTCAACATTTATTGGTGACTTTGAAGAGTAGGTCAAATTTTAGCTTCATTGACTATTAATTAGCTGTCGTTATTCCATTAAGTTAAGATTTTCCTCAAAAAAAAAGCAGAATAAAGAAAATTCATTCAATAAACTTAGTAAAAGAAGAAATTTTCTATCAATTTCTCAATGCAAAGCTACATAAGTATTCAATGTTTCTTTATTTTAATAATATAAAATAATTTTTAAATAATAATTATGCTATTCGTTTGTTTACCATGTATAAAGTAAAAACATAATAAGTTTATTTAATAAAACAAAGATATTTCTTATTTCCAAGTTCAATCATGTAAAAATTTTTATTGCCAAAATGGCAATAAATGACAAATAAAACTTGGTAAACTTTTCACCCAACATGATTATAAATTTTTATATAGAATCATCCTATAAAAAAAATTAAGCATGTATTATTTACATTTTTTTAATCATATCAGTAAATTTACAGTAAGCGCTCGTTTATATTATTTTACAATGAATGTAATTGTTAATGATTGCTTTAGTACATCACATAATTAGTCTAGTGATTGTGTATGATGGAAGGGTGCAATAACATTTAAGGAAATAATGGCTTATGTACGTAGTAAGCCTTATTTCCTTAGATTTTATTGTATCCCGTTGTTAGCATAATATTAAATAACCATCCATCCATGTACATATTAAATAACCATGTAATAATTTAAAAACAACAGCATTGCATTTTTAAAATAATCTGCATCCAATTTTAGTTCTTTTAAAAGAATTCCTAACAAGGAACCGAACTAGAATTCAAATTTTCTACAAATCATTTAATTCAAATTTTGTTTTTTAACTAAATTTCCAATTTCTATTTAATTTCTATAATATGTACATATATAGTTCAAATTAACGAGCTTTTATTGTAATTAAAATATTTATTCAATCAACTGTTAAAATATTCTGAACCAATACTATTGACGCTTTCTATTGGCATATTAAATACCATATTAATAATCATGAATTCATTATTCTTTTCAACAAAATTATACGAAACACGTAAAAATAAACCAAAAAGGATAAAAAAAACTTATATTGAATGGTTGTTGATCCTTTTCCTTTTATAGATACAAAACACACATAAAAGATACTTATAATAACAATTTTTTTTTTTGTTGTTAAATTAATTAACGAGCTCTTAAAAATAGAAATAAAAATATTATGTATTTAAAAAACCTTGACATTATTTCAATATAAAACTGTATCCGTTTGATTTCCAATTTCCTGTTATGTGATTTAAAAAAAATTTTAGAATTAATATGCCAAACTCAATGAAGCACCAGAAAATCCTTCAGAACTTTAGCAGTATGTCTTTTTACAAATTTAAAAGAATTTATTGGCAGGTTAAAAATAAACTGTACCGATATTTAAACAAAATATATTGCTTTAATTTGAATCTGCAGAAAACTTTCTGTTGACTGTCTGAAAAATAAAATTGGCAAAATACTATGGCAAAACATAGCTCTTTAACTCAATACGTACACATATTATATTTAACTATAAGCCATTGATTACTTCGATTCAAATATTATAGACGAATATAAGGCATCTTTGATCTTATACAAGAATTATTCCAAACTGTCACAAATCATATTTTAAGCAATAGTTTAATTAACCTTCTAACTTACAGATATGTATTGGAATCTAAAGCAATGTTCAAATATGAAAATTTTGAACCAACAATTTTCATTATATTTTTATAATTCAAATATAAAAACTTATAACAAAATAAAAACAAATATAATTGTAATGACTTGAAGTTAAGCAAGTGTATATGTAATAAGGATTAGTATGTACTATATCATTACTATATCAGGATTAGTACTATACCAATAAAGGGTGAGTTTAACAGCTAAAAAACTAGCAAACAAAAAATAAATTATTTGAGACATATGACGCATTTGTTGTAAATAAGTTATGTGGATTATGTGGGTATTATTAAATTTCAAGTACTTCCCCAATTTTCGATTGGATTTGAATTTATAAAAAGGTAGTAATGTATCTTGGATAAAACTTAATGTACGTAAATATGAATGAAACAAAAATTATAAAATTTCAAAAATTTGAAATGTCGGCTATTTATTCTTGTAAAATTTTCAACCCACTTCTTTTTTTATGAAAAGATTTTTACTTAAAATTTTCAGCTACTAAATTTGCAAGGATTACCCAAACATTTAAGAAAATTATCTGAAATAAAAATAATATAATTTATATTTAAAATGTATTCATTTTGTATTAATAAGATCGTTTTTAGCACATTTCCAAAAAAAAATTTGAAAAAAATGTGCCTATTAGTTTTACTCTGTCCGTCAGTAAGTCCGTCTGTTAACAAAACTTCTACACCTTTGAAGATAGAGAAAAAAAATTTTAATCATGCGTAGGTCTCATAAAACAAATAATGTTGTAGAACAACTTTTTCATGTAGCCCCTTCCATTACCGAGTTACAGCCCCTCAAACTTTGAAAAAGCCCCATTTTTAAATTCGTATATCTCATGTTCTACTTAACAATCTGAAAACACAGTTCGACTGGAATTTTTTTTACCTTTGTAAACCAAAATTAAATTGGAGAGTTCTTTTAAATTTAGTATTTAAATTTACCGTTATGTGAAAACTAAATTTTGCATGAATTTTCTACCTTCATAAACCCGGCACGCTTTTAAATAGGAACTTGCAATTTGGGGACAAGAAAGTCGTTTAGAATTAGTATAAGTTTTCCCAGAAAAGTTTTTTGTACCGCCCCCTGTTTAAGAGCTATTACGGCTCACAAATTGAAAATGTGCTATTTTTAGACACCTGTAACTTAGACATCTGTACAAATTTTTCTTTGGCAATAAATCGATTATTTGCTAACATTTTATTTTATATTTTTCTTTTTTATCTATTATGCATCTTAATCCTAGAATAATTTTTTGCTAAATTTATATTAATATTAAGACCCATCAATTAAATTAAATGGGATATCAATTTCATTAAACACAATCCTTTTTTTTGCTGTTGTTTTATATAATAAAGTACTGGTCAGCTTCAATAGCAATTTATACATATATATATATATATATATATATATATATATATATATATATGTATATATGTTGACTGTTCTCATGATACAACATTTAAAAGCAACTTTATTTGACTCTACTTCTGTATGTATAGCCCATATTAAGATTTTTATATTATATTTAACAAAATCATCAAATTAACTTTTTAAACAAAGCAAAAACAAAAATGGCGGGAAATATTTTAAAATCACATCAAATATATACTGCTACACTTGTACTATTTCTAAATTATAGCTTTATTTGATTCTACTTCTTAGCCCAATAGCCCATATTAATATTTTTATATTACATTTAACAAAATTATCGAATTAACTTTTTAAACAAAGCAAAAACAAAAATGGCGGGAAATATTTTAAAATCACATCAAATATATACTGCTACATTATAAACTAAAAATATAGTGAAATACTATCATAGTATATAGCAAAAAATCATTGAACTAAAATAATGCAATTCATACATTTGACTGACTGCATTTATGAATATATTCGAAAAAAAAAAAAATTCTTCAACTGCACTTAAAAAAAAATGATTTCAAATTTCATATTTTTGTTCAGTAAAATGCTATTCTTAACATTGTTATCATATACTATAGTTATGGTTTGCTTAGTAAATACATGAAGTATCGGAGGATTTTTTTTTTTTTATTGAAATATTTATAGGATTTTCAAACTAAATTTAATATTTTTTAAAGAGTTTAAATTTTATAATAAAAAAAATCAACTAATCAATGTAGTTGTTATTATGGATGAGTAGATCATGTCCTGAGCTTGACCTACCTTAATTTTCTTCTAGAGATAATTTGAACCTAGGCGGGTTGATGAAAGAGAGGGAAGTTTATCATTACAAAAAAAAAGACAATTAGAAACCAATAAAAAAAAGTAGGATTCGAAAAAAAAAATTGATTTTATTGCAATGGAGGACTAAAAATTTTAAAAACATATAAATAAGGAAATGGAAAAACTAAAAAGAGGGCACGAAAGAAAATGAATATTAAACTTTAATAAAAAAGAGTCGTCGTCAGCCTATTAATATATAACACCTTGGTTGGCAAACTAAACCTATCAAACTCTCTTTTTAATATTTATCAATGACCTACTTTCAATAACCTCCAATCCATAGTTTCGCAGATGACAGCACCCTTGTAGCTTCCTATGAATTTCATATTCGCTGTAAAATTAATCATCAGATTAATAGAAGTGCAAGAAATTTCACTATCAGCGAGCTAAATAACAACAAACCAAAAAAACGTAATGCTATTTAATCACGCTTAAAATAGCTACTACTACACCCAACCTGATATTTCAGGGTGAAGCTTTGCAGCACTCAACAGATTTAAACATTCTGGACATCGAGTTAAATCAGAAATTGACTTGATCAAATCATATTTTTCCTCTTTGCTGCTAAATGTAGAGTTTCTTGTGCCGCTGTAAAGCTTATTTTTCTCCAGCCGATCTTCTCAACATAAAATGTACATTCGGCCGAAAATGGAGTATAATGCATATATTTCGGCTGGAGCTCACCAAACAGCGCTGGGTTACCTCGACAAAGTGCAAAACAGAACTATGCGCCTTATTGACAACCTCAGCGTTACCTCAACACTCACTCCACTCTGCCATCGCCGTACTGTTGGGTCATTGACCCTGTTTTATAGATACCTTGTAGGGATGAACACCTGTTCGAAAGAAATAAAACAATTGATGCCTCCACTCAAAGTTTTTCAACGTGAAATGAGTAGTGCAACAGATGCCTACCCATACACTGTCGAACTGTCAAGATGGCGTAACACAGCATTCGGAAATTCATTTGTCATGCGCATGTCGCGTTTATGGAAACTTATGCCCGCACATGTCTTCTCAAAAGTTGATAATTCATTTGTGTATGATATAACGAAATTTAAGAAAAAAAATAACATCTTTCTTCAAAAAAACTATCCCAATTTTTCTCTTCATCTTCCATAATCCAAATTATCCTAAATCCAATAATCCTTCCCTCATCCTTTTCCCCAAAACCAAGCTGAACATTACATTATTATGTATTAAAGGACCCATTACAAAATATCATAAGATTATCTCTCTGATGTTATGGCTATGAACAGCCGAATTGTAAATTGAAAAACACCATTTTACCTAATATATTTTTGCAAAAGGGACATTATACAACTTTCCCTTTAGCATAATGAGACCCTTGGTAAAAAAATATTTAACAAAATGTCGCCATTTTATTAAAACTATTTTTATAAAGTGACAATTTACTATAAGTTTTGTCAAATAGCATTATGCAAAATATCTTTTTAAGAAATATATTTAGGCAAAGTGACTAGCATTCATATTTTGTCTTAAGATCATCATTCATTAATATATCTACGGAAATGGTTTTTTAAAAATAGGAAAACAAAATGGTTCCAAAAATCAAAGGTTTACATAATTCTGTGTACAAAATCAATAACTTCAAAGAAATTTATTAACAAATTTATGTTCAGTTCAATTAAATCTAGATTACCACCAATAATATTAACAAGCTAAACTATTTATTTCAAGATTTTTATAATTTTTTGCACTTCATTAACGATTTTATTTTAAATTCATTTAAAAACTTATCAATTATTTTTGCAAAAAAAAATAAAATAAACACTTTCTATTCCAAATATAATTTAACGGTTCCAACTTTTTTTTTTTTTTTGAAAATGATACTCTCATTTAAATAACAATTTAACATCTTATTTTCGAAAAAAAAAAAACAAAAAAATGTAATAATAATCAAAAATAGACCGTTTCTTATTCTTTAAAATGCTATGAGCACTTATTATATTCAGATCATTAAAAATATATTCTTTTGTATTCCTAGTTATTTCTAGTAGAAAAATCCTATTCTAAAAACAAATTTAAATAAGTAATAGAAAATAAGGAAACAAAAAAAAGAAAGTAAAAATCTAATTAAAGTGAAAGTTGTTGAAAACATACATATAAAATAGAAAAACAAAATGTAAGAAGACAAGCTCAAGAAAATTGTATGATACGGTGTATTTCCTTTTTATTAACTACAATTCTAATAAAAGTTAAGAATTTTTTTTTTTTTATAAAATTCCAAACAAGAAAGGACATTGAAGGATACAACCTTTTAAATTTTAAAGTTTTAACGAAATTCAATTTTTTTTTTTTTTTTTTTCGCAGAATGGAAAAACGAAAAATTAAATTTTCATAACTAATTTTATTACTTTTTGTTTCTATTTTTGCTATAGGGATATTTTTGATCCTTAATAAAGGAAATGAATTTTTTAATTTTAATTTTGTTTGTTGATTGAAACGACTCAATATCCTGAAAATGGGATCTACTTAATTAAATTATAAAGTACAAAAATAATTTAATTTAACTTTGATTCAGGGTGATTTTTTTTTTTTTTTTTAATGAATAAATATATAAATAAATTAAAACTTTGGATAGGTTTCCTTGATTTTCACATATTATTTGATAGCGAAAATGTTTCTAAGAGTTAGTGATATTACATATTTTATATTTAATTCATTAAAATTTGATAGAAATCGAACTTCTATGTGATTATTTCCAAATAAATGGCAGCACCGCGAGCGCTTGTAGTTACCGGTCTTATCTGTTTTGATTTCGATTTTTCTAACAGTTGAATTTTTGGCTTTCTCAATTTATCTACAATAACAAACGGAATAGTCATTCTATATTCATTTAATAAATGAACAGTTTGAAAAGAAAATTAGATAAAAAAACAACAAACAACAAAAAACTTCAAACAACATCAATAAGAAGCTCCATGTATTTGCGAATAAGTGCCAAAGAAGAATAAGCGGAATATTTCATCAGCAACAGGGATCTATGGCAGCTCACAGGCGAAAATTCGATAACGAGCCAGATAAAGGGAAGAAAATGGAGATGGATAGGCCACACTCTGAGAAAAGAACAAACAAATATAACCAGAATGGCCCTTGAATGGAATTCCCAAGGAAGTCGAAGGCGAGGCCGACCCAACAACACCTGGCGTCGAACAACTACAGCTAAATTAGCCAGAAATGGGCATACTTGGGAGGAAATCAAAATATGTGCTAACAATAGAGAGCAATGGATGAGGCAAGTGGATGCCCTATGCTCCCACGAGGAGTAACAGGGAAAAAAAAGCATGTCAATTATCTTAAAATGCACCGGTTTGAGAAATTAGATAAGACTTAAAAAAAGAATAAAAATTCGCGTCTTATACATATGTTTATAGATGTTAATTTATTTAAGATTGTCACTAAAAAATTGAAACAGAACATTGTACATAAATAAACAATAACCAACATCATTTTGCAGTTGTTTCAGTTAATGTATAAAAAAAATTTGTTAACAGTTTATAAAATAAATACATCTTATAATCAGATTTTTTTTAGTAAATTTTCTTTTAAAGTACGCGGAAATCTCAAGAGACACTTGAGATTTAATAAGAAACAAATCAACGTCCCTATGGTAACAATACACTTATTTATATTATACTTATGTTTAAGCATTATAAAAATTATTGAAAATATTAAAATGATAAGTTTTAATTCGCGTCTTATATACATATGTTTATAGAGAACTTAAAATTATAAGTTTTAGATATCAAAAATCTTTTAAAAGACCAAATAAGGTACCTAATAAGTTTTACATCCGCTTTATGGACCTAATAAATAAAATAGATGACAGGAACTTTAAAATAGATGACAGGATCTTGACAACTGTAAAGAAAACACTTGGATCTCTATTAAACTCTTTTAGTTGTTAAATTTTAATAAATCTTAAACAGACATTCTCAATATGTTTTGAACTATTTACTATAGGGGTTTTATAATATAAAAATTAATTTATTTATTTATTAAATTGTTTGATTTGTTTTCCTTAAAATATTTGATTGCATATGATAAGGCTCGATTATTGCTTTCTTATTTCGATAGTATTGTCATAAAAGTGAATGTAATATGTATGATACTTAAACTAAATCGTAGAGCAGAGAGTTTGAAGTACATTTTTTTTTTGAATTTTTTTATCTAAATGTGGAAGATTTTTTTTTCCCCTAACCTAAATGGTTCAAATGCTCTGTCTACCTTCTTTTTCTGTATCTAATTGCCTTCTTTCTGACATAAGCCTTACTGCGAAATTTAATTTTCCTTTAAAAAGACTTTAGATGACGAGATGGGAATATGTGATCACAAAAAAAAACCAACAAACGAACATTTGAAAATTTTTCAATGCTTTAAGATGTAGAAATAAAAAATTTCTAGATTAGAATAAATGTAATAAATAAGTCATTATTGTATTAGAATATGAGGTTATCATTAGAGAATTAATAACCTCATATTATAATCCCATAAAATTAAACAAAACCAAAACCATAAAGAAGAGAAAAACTAAACATAAAATTGTTGTTTTGGTTCATACAACAGTATAATATGTTATACTGTTATAGTAATATTTACATTTATATATACATGCATATTATGTACTTTATAACCTCAAACAACAAATTCCCTTCTTAGAGTAAATCGACATTTATCTTAAATCAGCTAAATTCCTATTAAATAATGTTTTATTTTCTATTTTAGTGATTTATGTATCTCGTTCTTTTTTTTATTCAAAATAGGTTTCCGGTTAATTCGTCAAAAATTAAAAAAACAGAATGGCTTTTAACTGAAAACACAGACTTAGAAGAAATATTTTTCATTACTCATTAAATTTACAATAGAACATATAAATAAGAAGTTATAGTTGAAAAAAAATTATATTGTATGACAGCATCAAATTTTATTTCTGGAATCAAGTCTCTCCTTTATATGCTTCTTTTAAGGAGAACCGGAGCTCAATTATATATTGTATATAAAACTTTTAATAAAAACATTAGTTCACAAAATTAATTTTGAAATAAAATTATTGATTGAAAAATCATTGCTTCTGACTAGATATTAAAAGATGTATAATTAATTGGGTAAAAATTTGATAATAAATTGGGAAATTCGGCAAAAGAAGCCGTTTTCTAAACAAATATAAAATAGTTTAAGAAATAATTCTTCAGCCAATATTTAATGAGGAAAGCTAAAATTGAAGTAAGCATTTTACGAAATAAATAAACTATGAAAACATATTTTACTCTCCCTTTTAATAATAGAGTGTTAAAATAACAAAAACATTTTAACAATTTGATTCTTTTGAACTAAAATTAAATAAAACATGAGCCTTACAGATACTTTCGTTTTTCTTTCTTCATTTATTTTCTTTAGTGGCAAAAAATATTGATGTACTTGTACATATATGTGATATGTATCTATAGGTATATATTTTGTATATTAAAACTTAAAAAACTAACAAATATATTATTTTAAACATATTACAATTTTTATATATTTATTATTAGACACATATTTTGAACCCAAAAATATTTTCAACTAATATTCTATCAAGTAGATTTTTAAAAATAGTTCCAAAAGGAAAAGTATTCTGATTGCATATCTGCTCCTAAAGGATATACTCTTCTTTTAATATTAGACACTATTAAAATTATATAGGTATATAGGGTGTAAAGTATATAAGACTTATATAATCATAAATTATAAAATATTTTATAAAAGACCACAATAAATCAGTCTAAGAGCAAAACTTAACTAGATAAAATCTTACAAAATAACTTATAAAATTATATAATAAATAAATAAATAATATTCATATGATGATGTTTATAAAAATCTTGTAAAATTTTCTATTTGGGTATAGATAATAAATGTTTTTTAAAAATGTCTTGGAAAATTCATTTAAAATTTATATACAATTCAAAATTATATAAACTTAAATTTTATTTATTTTTTTTCCTAAGGAAGTTAGGAATCTTTCAAAGTCACCTTGGTATTTTCCCCTTGATAGTGTCAGTTTCTTACTGACTAAACCCACCTCTCCTTTTAGAAAATATAATGGGATAAAACTCCTACCTTCTAACGCAGTATATTCGCTACGAAGTAGGGATAGGAAAGGATTAGAAAAGTATACGAAAACATTGAATTAGAAATGGGACTGTAAGGGAACAATGAATCCGCCTATTATTATTATTACTACTTTGCTAACAGCTAACATTTAACAATAATTAACAATTTTTCTAATCAATCGGAAGCTGTAAATTATATAAACCAAAGCATTAAAAGTTAAATAAGAATTTTAAGAAATCGGTGTTGCCAAAGAATTGAATCACTTTGGAATTGAAAATTATGTTATCGAAATCTTAAATTATACTACCAAAAGGATTATAACCTTGAAAACAAAAAAAAAAAAAATATTATAACCCAAAAAAATTAAATCAGAAATCAATAAAGGAAAGAGAATTTAACTGTAAATTTAAGATTTATTTTATATTTTAATTTTTTGTACCGTTATAATTTTTATCGCTTTAATCCTTTATATCATACCTTTTTTGTTTTTATATAATAAATACTACATAGAAAACCTTCGATATTTTTTTTTTTTGCTTTTTTTTTCCAGAATCTAAAAGAATAATTTCGTTTTTGTATGATTTCATAAATTTTCTAAAATTTATTTTATATTGTTGTTTTTGTTTGCACTTTTTTTTATTTTATATCCTTTATGAAGAACAGAAAAAATCAATACATTAATAGAATATCATAAAATTTACAAACATCCTTTTCCGTTTAAAGTTTTTCTTTCAAAAAAAAAAAAAAAAGAAGGAAAAATTATTTTCTTTTTCAATTTTATTCTTGCATTGTATTATATTATTATTGTATTATATTGTATTGTATGATTGTTTGTTTTCTTTATAAATTTTTTTTTATGTTTAATTTATTATAATGTCCTTTTTATTTAATAATTCAACATTTTTTTTCTTTATATGTTTTTAAATAACTTGATTTTTATATTTTTATCTTTCGTCATTATTATAGGTGTATCTTTCATTTTCGAAGGAGATGTAAAATATATACCCATGATATGCTTCTAGCTTCTAGACCAAAAACCTTATTGGCAAAAACGTACATATAGATAATATTTAAAGAAAGGTGTGGTTGGTAGGGAAAAAAATTTAGTTGTGGAGCACAATATTCAATAGTCCAAATTGGTTATATCGTTGATGGATAAAAGAAAGGTGTGGTTGATAGAGAAAAAATTTAGTTGTGGAGCACAATATTCAATAGGCGGAACTGGTTATATCGTTGATACTTTAAATAATTCATTCCCTTAAAAGTATTCTGTTTCGGTTTGCTACATTATCTTTTACGTCAAGATCGAATGAGACAAAATCTTGCATACAAAATCTTGCTTTCGAAAATCTTTTAATAAACAAAATCATTTCTACTAGGATAAAATCTCGCATGTAATTCAGAATCTCACATATTCTTATATATAAATATTCTGGAAAAAGCGGTAAACCTGCTTTTGAATCCAACTCTAAAATCCCTGCTAAAGCACAATCTGGTATACATTAAGTGTCTAATTTGCGAAGTGTGTAAGTTGTTGTAAAAGTTGTTAAATCCCATATACATATATATATATACATTTTCTGTAAAAGTCGAATAACCATGCTTTTGAATTCAACTCTAAAATCCTCCTTAACTATTTATTTATAATTACTTTAAAAACAAAGTCACAATCTATTCCTTTAAATAAATTTGCAAAATTTTGTCCGTGAAAGATTTTAGAAAGATAGATTTTGTAATGCAAGATTAAAAAAAAAAGCAAGATTTTGTCGCAGGTTGATTTTGGCGTGCAGAATTGTGACCCGCTACCTTCCGTTTTACAGATAACAATAATTAGAGTCCTGGCTTTCTTTAAATAATTTTAGTATAGTAAAATTAAATTCGATAACCTTTATCATTAATTATTGACGATATGCATCTTCTATCGGAAACTTATCAATCTTATACAAAATTTCCTCGCAAATAACACAAAAAAAAAGAACTAATGAATTGCTGTATAAAAACAAAACTGAACTAAAGTGTCTTTTAATACTGTGGGCTAATTGGGATAACCTTACGCCCTAAAAAAACAATCTATAAAAAAAGGCACTCTAATACACAGACTTTTTTGAAGGGTTAAATTGTATTTAAAATTGTACTTAAATTTCATTTTAGAATTTCATTAATATTAAGTTATTTTAAACAGATGAAAATCTAATAAATACAAAATTTTAGACAAATTCATACAACAGAAATGAGACAAACACCAAGTATAATAGAAATCAATGTTTTCCTTATATTCTTTTCAATATTTTCAATATAAATTTTATTTAATAAAATAAAGACCATTCAAAAAAATATTTAAATAAGTTGAATTTTCTTTTATTTTAATTTTTTTCTTTCTTTTTTAATTCAAAAAAAGGGTTAAAATATTCCTTTTTTTTTTATAAGGATACTAATTTGTATTATTTCACCTTTTGATTCCTTATCTATATAATATATTAGAATGATTTTAAAATTTAATTTTATACGGCTTTTAAATTTCAATTTTATTGTTCATTAACCAAAATCAAAGTTAAAACTTTTTAACAAATTTTATAAGTGGAAAAAAGAAATGTTTTTAAAATTGGACATTAAACAGAACAATAATGGACATTATTAAAGCTTAAAAAAAAATTTCTTATTTTTTATTTGATAGAATCTTCAAATTCTTGTACTTAACAGCAACCAATTTTTATACAAAATAACAATAATGTTAGCAATCACTACTTAATAATCTTTTAACATTCAAATTTTTAAATAGAACTTAAGAGATGCAATTAAAGATAAAGAAGAATTGTAGATTTCACATGATCGACATCCCCATAATATATTTCTTAATATTTTTATTCAAGAATATGGTAATAATTGGGAACACAATAACTTTGTCAGGAACTATGGTAATGGTCGAAAAGTATGATAGCAGTTGAAAAGTTTGGTTTCAAAATAGTAATTTCAATAATATTTGAAACTTTAACACTTTAATAAATAATAAAAAAACAAAAAAAACTAACCATCTATTGTTAACCAATATATTAAACATAGACTCACATTCATTCCATATGCTTATGTTTCTTTATTTTATAATAAATCGAAATGAACATGAAAACATCCTTAGAATAAAACATTAAGTTATTCACAATAACCTTGAAATATTCAGATATAAAAATGTTTCCTAAATTATCCATGAAAATGGATATAAATGAAATTTTTATATTTTGTCGATCAATAATAAATAAAATTCATCTTAATAATTTTTTTTAGCTGCCCTCAAACCCCCTCTAAACAAAAAATTTAAATTCTCATTTTGAAACAAACTATTAACAGTTCGTTTTATATTATATCGATTATTCAAAAATACTGAAAGAAATTCAAGAGAAATTTTAAGATTTTGTCCATTCAAGATTACGTTTTTCAAGATAATGTCGTTTTTACCTTAATTACTCATTCAAATTATTAATAAAAAAATTAATGAGTGGGAATTTTATGAGTGTTTAAATCACACATTATATTATATTCAATTTGAAATATATTTATATATATGGAGAAGTGCAATAAGACCAAACAAAATAACACCATAATATTTTACAGTATTTACTTATACTTATTGATTGTACTGGATGGGATTTATTGGTGTTTACTGGTGTTACTGAAAAAAAAAACCTTATGCCCACCAATACTATAATTTTTACTGATCCCTGAAATAATATTGCAGGATCATAAAAACGAGACAGTGTAACAATATATGAATAAAAAGTTATTAAATTTATTTATTTATTTTGTTAAATATATTTATTTTATTATTTATTTATTTTATCGTAACCTAAACTCAAATATAATACATAAAAAAATTTTTCATATTATAAAATAATATTTCATTATTTAATCCAAAAGAACTAAATATATTTTTAAAGTGAAATATTAGTAACTAAAAACCATTTAAGCCATCATTTGCAAAATAACATTTTACTTACAAATATTTTTTGACCTATTAATTTTTTATTGTAATAAAAAAAAAGAAACAAGTAAAAATATAAACAGATAAAATATTCTGGCAGAAAGATACAATTTCCACTTAAATTCATACTATTTACATGTAGCCAACATATAGTGTAAAATCCATCGACTTTATATTTACATTGCTAATGAATAAGGATTTTATTTTTCCTATAATCCTGATTATCACAATATTCAATGTGTCATCATGTAATATATTTATGTTTAGAAGCCTTTTGCAAGGCAATGAGAAAAAATATAAAATTTTAAGCAAGAAAATTATCTTTAAATCCATAAAAAAAGAAAATAAAAATTTATAAATCGCCTGGCTCTTGTCTGTTAAATGACATCAATAGATTTTTTTTTAATTTTTTGGTTTTTTTTTTTCTGTATAGTGAATTAAAATAATCTTTAATAAAATATAGTTTAGCAGTTTTAACACATTTTCGAAAAGGTTTCACTTTGGTCGTTTATCTGCTTACTAAAATTTTATAGTTTTTGACATAAAGTAATGCATTAACATATTTTATTTTCAAAAACATTTTTTCTGTAATATTTTACGCACTCAAACCTTATATTTAATTTCCAACCCATTATTATTATTAATCATTGCTAATTTTTGCGTAAATTTTTGCAATATTCGTGACCTACAGTCCAATTTTCTTTCCGTCAAAGCCCACCTTAATTCAGTAAAAGCAGCAATACTAGAATTATGTGGGACCCAGGTAATTGGCCTAGACGACAACTGTGTCGTCAACAATTACTCGTTTGTCTCTCATTTTGTGGCCCATAGAGAGATCGCTCTTTATATTTGAAATGATGTCGCTTACAACGCTCTCCATAAGTATAAGTGTTCCAACCAAATGTTCCACTACATTTGGGTAAAAAAAATTGTTGCTAAGTAAGTCATTCATTTATGTTATTTATACAGGTTTCCAAACTCTAGTGAACTGGAGTCTATTTCGGAGATTGAAAATCTCAACAACCAGATTAATGAAATTTCGGAATTAAACCCAGGATCTGAAATTGTCGTGGCTGGTGATTCCTATATCCATAATAGAAAATGGCTCCACTACTCCAATGACAATTCACTAAATCAAATTTAATTGGGAAACAAATTGAATTCTTCGCTTCATTATTACATCTACTCAACTTGGTCATCTCCTGGACCTGTTTCTGACTACACACTCTGAGAAATACAAGGTCTCAGTTAGCTCTCCTCTTGGTTGTGCCGACCATTGCTTGATAAATACTAGCTTCGAACACAGCACTCAGAACAGTCAAAGGCCTGTCCCAAAAAAAATAGTATGGCGTTATAACCATGCTAACTGGGAAGGTTTAAATGAATTTTTTAAAGCTTTTGATTTGTCTTTGTACTTTGGCAACAGAAATACTGACTTTGCAACCAATGCGATTAGTGAAATAATTCTTCTAGAGATGAGAGCCTACATACCTTACTCTATTAAACGTATTAAAAGACCACCTAAATCCTGGATTAATCGCATTTGTGCAAATGCAATATCTAAAAAGGAGGAAGCTTTTTAAACCTACAATAGTGATAGGACCGAAGCTAATAGGACGAGCTATATCGTGATCAGAAACTGGTGTAGGAGAGTTATCAACAAGCAAAAGTTCTTGCACAGCAGACGGTTGAGAAGGCATCTTTTGCATCTTCCCAAAAATAGCAAATCCTTTTGCTCCTTAGGTAGAATTTCCTTCAGGTAGAATTTCCAAAATTCATATCCAAGAATTTGGATACAAAAAAGTCAGCCGGTCCAGAAGACATTACTGCCACATTTCTTTAAAATACTCTCTAAAAAAACACTTCCATCCGTACTTTAACTTTCCAAGGGGAACTTTTGCAACATACGGGTGAGCTCAACATCTTGGGCATGGAGATAAACCAAAAATTAAGTTGGTCCAATCATATTTTTAGTATAGCTAAAGATGTAGGTAGGTGTATGGGTTTCCTGTATCGTTGGAAAGCCTTCTTTTCATCTTCTGATGTCCTTAACATCTATAAAACATATATAAGACCTAAGATGGAGTACAGTGCACATATTTGCGCGGGAGCCTCCTAAACGGCATTGGGATTTCTCGATAAAGTGCATAACAGAGCAATTCGTCTGATAAATGATCCCACTGTCACCTCTACGCTCTCTCCACTCGGTTTCGGTTGCCTAACAAGAAAACTTACCCTGTTTTATATATATCTTATAGGGTTAGGTTCTTGCTCTAACGAGATTAAAAGTTTGATGCCTCCTCTCAAAGCAATCCAAAGAGAAACAAGGAGAGCCTCTGCTGCCCATCACTATGTAGTTCAAATTTCCAGATGGCATAATTCGGCTTATGGAAATTCGTTTGTAGTACGAACATCGCGAATGTGGAACTATCTTCCACTTCATGTGTTCCCCAGAATTGGTGATCATTACATTTACAACGTGCAAAGATTCAAGATGAATATTAACAACTTTGTTCACAATATGCCTGCTAATTTGAAATCAATTTTCATTCCATAACTAAACTTCTTCTTACTCCCAGACATTATATGAGTACTAAAAGTCGTATAACCTATTGTTTGTTCAAAAACGGGAGGTGGTGTTTAGTGGGTTAAAGTCCCACACACTCATAGAGGACTCGTGTTCATTTTCACTCCTCTATAGTGTCTTTCGATGATTCCGACCTACCCTAACAAAAAAATAGCTATAATTAAAGTTATATACTTAATGTGTTTTGATCTAAAAATGTTAAACTGCAACATCTACAAAGCTTAAAAATCAAACCTGTGTCTTAATATTTTTATATATTCAAATTCCTTTTATTAATTTATATCGTATTTCCTTAAAATTGAAAAAAAAACATACATATCTTAATTTTTCACAGTTTTTTGACAGAAAATATTCTAATAAAAATTTTAATTGAAAAACGTGAGTTACCATGGGGACTTGTTTATGCTCTTTTGTAGTTGCAAAAATACTTTTATAAATTTATCATTTTAGTCCAATCAATACAAATATGAGGCCTTGGTGGCCTACTGGATAAGAGCGTATAAAATACGTTAAATAGGAGGCATAAACACCGAGGGAGTGTGGGTTCGAATGTCACACACGTCGTAAGAATAATTCCCCCTTATGACATTTACAGCCACGCCTGAAAAAAAAAGGCTGTGTAACTTGCTTGTCACATTTATGTGGCAAGGGACTAAAAAAAAAAATATAAAAAAAAAACACAAGTGAATTACATATGAAAACAAAAAAATACTTCAAAACTATAGGATGTCCATTTTATTGTAAAATACATTATGATTTTCAATTGATAATAGTTATAAGGATGTGCCTAAAGAAACAAACAGAAACATAATCCAAAGCTTTCAAAATAAAGTACTGAGAAATATAGTGGAGCTCCTTGTTTTGATACCTAAAAAATGATTCATATATTATGGGAATCTCAAAATAACCAAACTGATGTCAAAAAATTAATTCATATGCGAGAAAACACATAGTTAAAGCTTCATAAAAATACGGATGTGTTTAAAGGATGTAGGAATATTAACTTGTTTGAAAATATTAAATTACTTAAACAATTTGTAAGCCCCTTGTTGTTTTTGACTAAAATATCGTGTAGTTCTCAAACAATTAATTTTTTTATGTCCAAATTTTCTGTCATGGCTGTCAGAAAAGAATTTTTCTCAGGTTCGGTTAACCCATTCCGGATCAACAGGTTATTATATTTAATGAATTGAGTTTATATTTAGTAGAAACGAATCTCTATTCCGAAGTAATATCTTCAATAAATATGATTTATTTGATTCGTTAAAATATTACAGAGATAGATACAGTAGGTTAATTCAAATTTTGTCGTGACCTTGATTTTCCATACTCCGTTCGGGAGCGTTCATATTTTTCACGATTTTACCTTTTTCAGACTTGGCAGTAGCATTGACTGCTTCCAAAAGATTCGCCTGAAAAATGTATTCTCAAAATTTAATATTACAAATACGATACGCAACGTTTTATTATATAACACGCATACAGTATTAAAATATCAGAAGAACTGACATTGTGTATCATACATGTTTTCAATACAGATTAAATCCATACATAATTTATTTTAAATTCATTTCTAATAAAAGAGACATAATAAAAGAGTATTTAAAAAGTTATTCTTTACGTTAAAGAAACACGTTTCTGTATAAAATAATAATTTATTTTTCGATATTATTACATAAAAAATAAAAAATTGAATGCACCTAGCCGATATCTGTAAAAGATGAAGCAAATTTTTTATTTATTTATAAACAGATTCTAAATATAATTGTTTCATTTCAAATAAAAAAAAGCAAAGCAGCAATTTATACAATACTGTTATGTTAACGGTATCTATAATATAATACACAAGATGTTGGCGAGACCTTGCCAACATGTAAAAAAATATATTTTATATCTATAATAAAACACTCACACTGAATGTAAACTAAACTGGCAATGATGATATTTCTGTATATTTATTTAATAATTTAAAATTTTATTACCAGAGACACAAATCTTTGACTCAAAGTATTATCAAGAGACACACACCGTTCATTAAAAATATAAATAAATTTAGTAAATATTATTACGAGTGACTAAATTTTCCACGTTTCCACTAGAAGTATTACCAGAGACACAAACCGTTTATTAAAAGTGAGTACAGTCAAAAAAAGAAAAGTACATACTTAAAAAACACATTTTCAATAAAAATAAATTCAGCAAATTTTTAATTTTTAAATTTGACCGCCACGTCCATTATGAACTGGTCGCAGCGGTAAATTAAAAATAAATTATTAATCTTCTGCTGGCAGTTTTCAAATGACTCTTTGTTTTGAAAAAAATAAAAATACTCTTAATAAAATTAAAAGACCTAAAAGTGAAAAGAGCAAAGTTTATAGTAAGTCTTATATTTATAAGAAAAAAAATAATAGGCCGATTTTATTCTTGATTTTGTTTTCACTATTATAAAAGCTGGTAAAAGTTTCGCAAAAAGTAGTTTTGTTTATTTATGTTGGAATTTTGATTTTTTAAGCTGAATTTTTGATATAACATAAAATATTCGAATTTTTTTTATTAATATAAAATTCGGCAAACTTAGCTAATTATATTTCATAACAGAAATCAGAAACTTACTAAATATTATAGAAATGGATATTTTTCTTAAAAAAAAAAGAAAAAATAACATAGGAAATATCATTTTAGAAGCCTTCTCTCACAATAGATTCATAATTTTGTACTAATTTATTATTATAAACCATTAAATTAAAAAGCTGTCGAAAACGACCCACACACAAAAAAGGCCCCGAAAATTTATGAAATTACATTATCAGAGACATGAATCTTTTATTAAATATACTAAATACCTCTTCCAAAGTACATTTAAATAAAATAAATTCAGCAAATTTTTTCCAAGCAAAAAAAAAATAAACGCAAAAGACTTGAAAGTAGTTTTGGTAATTAAAGTAATTTCGCGGCGAAAACAACTGTTTTTATCGACATAAAAAATTTTTTTTTAAACTAAAGAAAAATAGAGAGTCTGGTAAAATTTTAACAAATATTAAAATTATTTCGATTATTGGGATTGTTTTAAATGTAACAAAAAAAAAAAAAAATGTCGTAGCGGTTGGTGTTTGTTTCAAACAATTTTTGAGATATCGGCAAGAACTTTTGCCCTGAAGGTGTTTTTAGCTTGGACCATTTTTTCTCAATGATTAAAAAACTGTCAAAAATTACCGCCACGAAAAAACGGCGAGAAAAAATTAATAAACTGTACCTAACATTTTTAATTGTATGTGTTTAGATTTGTTTTATGTTTTTTTCTATTACAAGTAAGTAAGTGATTTCTACATTTTTTTAATGGTGCTGATGTAAAAATGAAATTTTTAGGTAGTTTATTAAGGGAGTCAGTATGATACCGTAAATGTTTTTGAATCTATAGAAATTGTGCAATTGCACAGGGGATTTTCTAGTAATAATTTATTGTCATCGTGTTGTAGTCGAACTTTTCTAGAAAAACTGAAAACCCTCTTACTCAAACGTCAAAAAAAAACTTTTTAACAGAACAAACACAGAAAAAAGCAGAAACAGAAAATTTTAAGCAAAAAATATGCAGAAGAGATTTATTTAATATTTACAAAATAGTGGTTATGTTAAAAAGCTTCAATGTTATTTAAAACTGCTTTTAAAGAATTCTCTTAAAAATTAATACTGAGAATTTAAAATTTTAGATTTATGCAGAAAATACTATATACTTAAACTATTTCTTAATAGATTAAAGCAACTTCTCGAGATTAAAAAAAAATTTAAAATAACTTTTTTTTTTCATGGATATTAAGTGAGTATCAATTATCAAATTAAGGTTAGAAAGGTTCAAAAGTTTTGAGATCTAAATTCATAAAATAAAAATAAAACACTCTAAAATTATTACTTTAATTTTGTCATAATTTTTTTTAAATTGTAATGCAAATTATTTTTTATGAAAAAATACGACTACGTAAACCTTTAATAAAAAATATACCAGTTTACCTAAATTCATTTTTCAAAAAGACATTTCACCAGACAAAGAGTTTCAGCAAAATATGACTTTAACAAAATGCATTTAGCAAAAGGCTTTTAATAAAATAGTAAAAAAACAAGTAAATGTAACACTAAATCGATGCAACCGACTTATTAATACCCTACACCTGAATAATTCGAATTAAATTAAAAATCCATAAGTTTTTTGGCAGCTGCTTGAATTTCTTTCCTTTTCTGTCTTATTCAACTCGAATTTCAGGAACGTAAAAGAGGCATCCTCTTGCAATATGCTGACACCCTTGTAAAAAATTTCAAGTTTCTATCTTTATTAATTTCGAAGATATTCTTGTTAGTCCTTGGGAGGCGTGTGTCAGGTACCCGAATTGCCACTCCAATTCATCAAATCCATCTCATCTGCTCGTCCGGAAGTTTCATCTGCTCGTCCGGAACCCATGGTTCAAATTCTTTCAGATGTCAGTTTCCAATTTTACGGAGAAGGAAACACAACCTTTGTACTAAAAATAAAGGTTCTATCGTTGTTGGTTGTGGAGATATACTCGGGGCTCGTTCGGAAGCTTCCAAGATCCGAACCCATGACCCAAATCCTGTCAAATTTCAGAGACTTAAATCAAACATGAAAGAACATGAACATGAAATTTCAGAGACATAAATCAAACGGGAAGCAACATCACTGTAAAAAATTTAAAGGTTCTATCCTTTGTTGGTTTTGAGAATAATCTCGTTTGCTCCGGAATCATTCGTTAGCTTCCAGAATCCGAACCCATGGACCGATTTTGTCCAGATTCGACCTTAGCATTCCTATCGTAATTAGTAACCTACTATACAAATTTCATCGAGATAGCTTTACTAGTTTTTGAGTTATCGTGCGAACGGACGGACGGACATCGTTAAATCGACTCAGGAGGTGATCCTGATTCAGAATATATATACATGTCCATATCTAACTCGCTTCCTTTTGGTGGTTACAAACACCATACCAAAGTTAATATACCCTATACTTTAGGTGTAGGGTATAACAAAGTTAAAGAACAAAAAATGCTTTCTTGTTAAAATATGTCGGAACAAATTTTGAGCTGGTTACAAAATTTTGCTTTTACCAGAATATAAATATATATAATATTTACAAAGTGTATGTTTGTTAAATTTCTTTTCGTGAAGATATGATGACAAATGCTAAGTTGTAAAATATTCCTTTTGCCAAAAGATATTAGACAAAATGACATTAAATTCTTTACAAGATAGGCTTGACGAAGAATATTTTGGATCAATAGTAAAGACTGCGATACTGAAATGTGTCAATGAGAATGAAATATGTCGTTTTAAAATTGAAGCGAAAAATGCTTTAACTACTGCTATTAAATATTTAGAAAAATGGTTCAATTTTGAAGACAGTGTTTTTAAATTTTTGAAACCTATGAATTTAAAATTAGCAATTCGTAGCTTTAATGAATTGGATAATATTATACAAAAATTTAATATAAATAATATTGATGAAGACAAGTTGTTTGAAGAAAGTATTAAACTTCAAAAATTTTGCCGAAGAAAATAGTTCGAGTAGTGATAAGATTTAGGTCAAATTTTTTCAAGAATTTCCGGATTGCAACAATTTGCTTAAAATTGTTTCTTACATTTTTTCTATTCCACATTAAATTCAACATCCGAAAGAATTTTTAGTTTAATGAATATTTCTTGGCGAAAAGAACGGAAAAGCTTGTTAATCGAAAATCTCGAAGCCTAACTAATGATTAAAGAAAATTTTAAAATGTCGTGTCTCGAATTTCGAAAATTCCTTCAAACAGAAGCAGAAAACTCTATATTACAAAAAGCTAAGTCAAATGCAAAATACCATTAGTAAATAAAACGTTATTTAATTTGTATTCATTTTATTTAAATTGAAGGATAACTAAAAAAAAATATTAATCTAACCTTCACGAATATTTTTTTATTGTATTTTTAATAATAATGGGTAATGTTAACTTAACTACTTTGTTTTAGTAGCTCTGCAATATTTTTTTGTTTTAGTAGTTTTGCAATGTATAATTCAATATTAAAATACGTAAATGAATATTGAAATAAAAGTGAATTTATTCAATAAATAAGTTGATTAAATAACTAAATATAATATTTTACTTCTCATTATGTCTCAGTATATCTTTATTTTATTTTTAATTGTTTTTCCATGCCAAAAAACACATTAAATTTAATCTACATTTTGTTTAACCCTGCTTTTATGGGATAATTACAATTATAATTTAAATAAAATGTCTCTTTTCCGACGACTTCTCCTTTTAGCTGTGGGTGTGCAATATTTTCGCACATATTGTCCCGCCGAACAACTTTTGAAAACTGGAAGCCCTAATTACAGAACTAGAGCGCGTTAAACCTAACAAAAGTCCTATTTACAGAAATTTATATCTCAAGTTATGCTTAATATGTTTTCAATCTAAAAATGCCTTCATATCTCCGAAACGACTTCACGCCTCTTTGGTTCCTCCATATCCCAGAAAGAATCTTGGTCAGAATCTTGAGATTTTTGGTTAATTAAGTCCATAAAAACAAATAAATTCTTACATAAAAATTTTAAAAAAAATTACAAATTTTTATGGATTTTATTATATTATTGTCTTTTTGAAAATGTGCGCTTTTAAAAACCTTTACATACAATCATGTTTTTTCTGTAATGACAAAAATTTTAAATCACTTTTTGAAACATTTAACAACCTAATTCAAAACTCTGTATACAATGTTCAAAAAGCAGTTAAATATATTTCAAGTGGAATTATTTTGAAAATAATTACAATTAAATAATATTTATATACATATCTAAATATTTATTTCAAATTTAATCTATGATAGAAGTTAAGCAATTATATGAATCTGCAGTTATTGTAATTTATAAAATCTTTTTATAGATGCAATTAACATCCTAAAAAGAATGAATTTTCAAAAAAAAATCGAAAAAATGTGGCTATTAGTTTCACTCTGTCCTTCTGTCTCTTTGTCTCTCTGTCCTTCTGAGTGCTTACAAAATTGCTACACCGTTTAAAATAGAGAAATGAAATTTTAACTACGAATAGTCATTAAAAAAATTAATTGTGGATGGAATTTTTGTAACTCCACCCGTTACGAAGCTACAGTCCCCCAAAGTTCGAAAAAGCCCTATATGCATTTAAATTATAACTAATTTTTTTATAAATATATATACATAATTATACACTTTGCCATATACGGTATTTTAATTTACCGTTATGCGAAATTCAATTTTTGCAAAATTTTTGACCCTTTTGAAAGATACGGTTTAAGCGAGAAACTTGAAATTTTTAGAACAGTTAGATTTTTGGAAATAAATATGAGTTATTTCAGAAAATATTTTTATGTCGCTCCCCTCCTTAAGAGCTGTAAGGGGTTTAAAACTGAAATTTCAGTATTTTTAAACCCCTATAACTTAAAGATCTGTTCAAACTTTTCTAAAGAATCTGTTCAAAAATTAAAGCTCGAACATTATATTTTTGTTTCTGTTAACAATTTTTGTTAATAATATATAAGAATAGATTAAAATTGATGAAAGTGTGTCTTGATTTCCTCCCATTTTTCTAATCAAAAAGAAATGTAACACAGATCACAATTTTTTTTTTATTTACATAAATGTAGACATAATGTGTACAATGCTTTTTTAAAGGTGCAGTGCAAAAATATTTTTTTAAGTATGAATTTGGTGTAATATAAGATCATGTAATTTTAAAGCTTGAAATTTTATTTTTCGTTATGTTGTTCTTTTTTTAACAATAAATATCTTATTATGTTTAAATAAACAGAAAATCATGAAGAATGGTATAGGTAGACATATCTTTTTCTAATAAGTAAGCTTTGATTATTACAAAGTCAAATAACATACCTACATGGGCCCGACAACTTGTTTAATTTTGTGCTTTTTTGAAAACCCATAGTCTTTTTTACTACTTGTTTTAATTCAGATTATTTAAAGCAACATAGCAATTTAAATATGTGCATTTCTAGTGATTCTTCTGATTATTAAAGCGGTTATTTATTACATGTGTTGGTGTTAATATTGAATATTTTTTAAAACAATAATTTATGTTTAAAACCTAAAATTTATAATTAAAAATTGTCGCGAAAACAAAAAGTCATATTAAAATTATTGATGCATTTAATGTATTTAATAATTTCTGGCATTAAAAAAAAACAAATGTTTTTCTTACTTAAACTGTGGAAAATTATAAATTAAAAAAAAAAATTATAATTTATTGTATTAAACCAATTGTAATGTAATTAACCAATTTTTAGATAAGATTAACAATTCTTTAATTTTCTTTGAATATCAAAACCTAAATTTCAAATTTAATTATTAATTAATTATACATCATTATCTTTATAAATACCATAAAGAAGTTATATAAAATTTTTTAGTACTTACTTAACAGTTGTTGTCAACATGATTATGATTTCTGTTTTTGAAGAGCTTTTTTCTTCTTGCCACCCCTATAAGAAGCACAGGGCATATACTAAATCATTTATTACTCATATTTGACTAAGTTTCAGTTTCGGTAATCAGTAATTTCACTACGGCGTTGATAACTCGGCTATTGTACAAGACTATGGCACGCTTCTTTTTATTTCTACGCCATCTATCTACCTTATAGAAGGATTATGTTTTATTATTATTTTATTATATATTACAATATGATTTAAATATAAAGACATATATACTTACTTTTAATTTAATTTATACTAATAATATATTATGAGAAAAATTTATATTATTTTTTATTAATTTTTATGACCCAGCTGGGGTTTGAATCCGAGATCTTTCGTATGAAAGGCCGGTATCTTAATCAATACACCATTGTCTGGATAAGAGCATAAAATTTCTATAATTATTTGTTAAAAGTTCGAAAAGAATTATTTAATGCTTATATTTTAATCTTTTCATTAATAAACTGAATCTTAAAATTCTGGATTGTAACCTATGACTTATTAAATTTTCTCTTAATTTCTGTTTAAGTTGGAAGTATGATTGATTTCGTAAATTATTATACATTAAGGCTTAAATTACTGACATTATACTATATATTAATTGAATCTCCAGAGTCAAAATTGAATTGCATTTTTTGGCTAGATTAAAAATTTCTACAAGCTTTTAAGATTCGAAATCTAGATATAACTTATGTTATACATTATATTCATTTTATTCAAAGCTACATTAAAACATCAAAAAATGCGGTAGTCTGGTAAACCAATCTTCAAAAAAACAACATTACTACGCTCGAAATACATCAAATCAATGCCAGAGAAAAATAAAAGTATAATTGAGGGCAGAATAAATAGCATTAATTCGCAACTAAAAGTACATAACAAACAAAGATAGATCTTAATTAACAACAAGCATAAATCGATAAGATCGCAAGCAAATATAAAAAAAACAAACGCTAGCTAAATATTTAAATCCAACAACTAAACTGTTAATAATTAACAGAAAAAAAAATTACCAAAACCAAATTCCGGAACTACAGAAAAAATAAGAAACGGAGGCGCTCAAAAAGGAAATAATGTATTTAAACCAAGACATTAAGGGAAAAAGATGAAATCAAAGTAGAGCACACGAGCAACATCAGAATAATAATAAATGGACAATATTCTTGGAAGCTAATGGTTCCATGTTCCTGAAGAATGCCATAAAGAAGAAACATGCTAAAAATACAACTTTTTATACGTGAAAGCTTTGTTTTTCTTTTCTATATTAGAGGTAGGTATAGCTATTAAGTAGCTATGACGAAAACAGAAAAATAACAACTAAACTGAAAATATACAGAAGCATATCACGTTACATCAATATAAGTGTACCATATGGCTCAGTGCTAGGACTAACACTATACTTATTATATTTATAAAATATGCAGAACTCTAGATTGAGTGCTAAATATGTTAATACACATAAATTGAATTGAAAGAAACCACAAATAAGGATCTAAAAATTTACTACAAATTTACTATAAATTCTTATTAACCATCATTCAATTATCATTGGGTGATGAAAATCCTATTAGTCATCATTGCTAATGCATACATCAATTTAAAATTTATAATAAAGACAAATATAATATTAACAAAATTTTATTTTGTTTATTAAATTTTTAATTCTAATCACGTTTCACAATAATTAAAATAGAACAGACTTCAACATTTGAAATAAATATTTTATTTTTATTCTTTAGCAAAGAATTTTCGAACTACATAATGCTTTTCAATTTTGTACAATCAACTATTAGTCTTTTTGATTTTTACTAATTAATAAAGTAATATTAATTATATATACAATATTCTAAATTAACATATTATTTTTTTCGTTGTTTTCTTACTTTATATTATTAACGTCTTTATTTATATGTAAATATATAGAAAATATAATTGAAGTTATCTTAAAAATATTATGTTTCATTGAAAATTTTATGAAATTCATTGATTTTGAATTTCAATATCATGTTTGGGCTCTATCAAATTCAACAAGAATGTTAAATGAGATTTTCTTCTTAATATTTTTACAATGTAAATGTCTATGAATTTGAAAATAAGAATACTAAGCTTTTTGAATATTTGAATATTGATATAAATATAATACGTACAGCAATTTTTACATGTTCATTTTGTGAGCTTCTTAATATTCCAGATATAAATAATATTTAAAGTATCCTTCTAAATAATATCTATTTTAATAAAATTCTCATGTATATAAAAGAAACAACACTCATTGAATTTGGAGAGGGCATTTTTTTACTTTACGTGATTGGCATATATTTACTATCAAATAAAATATTTATTATTATTATAATATCGTGTTAACTATATAGCTAAAGGAAACCATCAATGTTTCTAATGGTTCCTGAATATTTTAAAAATAAATATAAAAGATCATACTAATATTAAAAGAAATTTTTTTTTTTTTTTTATTGCATATTTTACAGTAAGATTTCGTTAATATAAGCTTTTTGTCATGACAGGACCTATGTGATTAACAAATTGTCTTCATAATTAATAATATAACAGTAGTACATAGTTTATAATTGTGGAAGATAAATTTTTGATTCGAAAAATCAAAAATTAATCGAAAAATTTAGACGTTGTCTCATTAAATTAATTCCAACTACTACAATGGTACTAAATTATAGTTTTTTAACCTAAAAAAGTGAATAATTAAAGAACTGTAGATTGATGTTTGATTGTTTAAAGAATCGCAATCTCATATTGCATCGGTTCCATTTAAAATAATTGCTTAAAAACTTAATTTTTATCTTCAAAGGATAACCGAAAACAAAAACCATTAGAATCGATTATTGAAATAAACGGTTTACTGTATATTTCAAAAGAAGTTTGACAATTTTCAAAATCTTTTAGAATTTTGTTTTTGCATTGTGTTCTTTTATTTAATTAAAATTGACAAAACCGTGATAAATTTCATTAATTTATTTTTATTGCTGTTAAAATTATAATAAATGATCTGTCATAATTTGATTATTGTTAAGATTTTTGTCACCATAGAATAAAAATTCTAGACACAATACAGTCATCATTATATTACCAATGGTAACATTGAGAATATTTCAAAGAAATATTTTTAAGAAAATAAAAATAAAACTATTAACACAAACGCCTTTTGTACTTAAAATTAAGTGTTTTATTTTATTTATTAATTTATTTTTATATTTAACATTTTTTTATTTTTAAATAGACAAAAAACATTCAACAATATTTCAAAAAAATTTAACATATTCACATCTTCTTCCATTTTTGATTTAATTGTAAAATACCAAAATATAGTAAATATATGCTCAAAAAAATGTCAGTTGCCGAAACTGCAGAAATAATTTGTTTCCCTCTAACCAGCTTTTTCAGGTTACGTACTAACTCAATGAGTATTTTCCACTAAAACCAAAGCGTTACTAATATGGTTTTGGTTTAGAATATATAACCACATAGTTAGCAAGGCTAACTCTACTCTAGGCTTCATTATAAGTTTTCTAACCACTATGTCGCGAAGAATCTTTTCATTACCTATGTCAAACCTTACGTCATTTAGTATGGATTAACCCACTTCGTCTTCCTCCTTATGAAGTTCAGATCATAATAGCGATTCAGACCAATTATCAGAAACCGGAAGAAGTTGATGGCTCGCAAGATCTAGTTCTTATAAAACAAGAACATAATACAGAAAGCGATTCAAACTATTTCTATGGGAAAAAACAGAAAGAGTGTAGAGTAGATTGTGTCAACTCTAGGATACCTATATGAGCATAATATATGTTTCGATAAAACTTCATCACCTTTTATAAAATTTTAGATGATATATATGAGATATATTTATGTAAAATTTAGAGTTGTATGACAGCTAAAAACTAACCTGTTACTTTGAACCAACCACATTTAACAGAAATTATTGCCACAAAACTTGATCATCTTTTACAAGATTTCAAATGCATAGCCTAATTAAGTTCCAAGAAATACAAACTACCTAAACCTGCTGCTCAGACATTTTTTTATATTTTTACTGTATAGGTTACATAGACCCTCTTTAAAAAAAAAAATTTCACTATGATTTTTATTATTATTAAACCAATTTTTTTTAGTACTGTTTCAAGTTTTGAACAATATGTTATTGATAAACCATTTTTTCTACACCAAATGTATTTGTTTTTACTTTCCTATTTATTTCTCTATTGTTAGGATTTATTCAAAAAACTTTGTTAATTATTTTTGAGTAGTAGCAAAATGTTGCAGATGAATTGCAGTATAAAATTTCATACCAGAGTTTTTAGGGAAAAAAAATTATCAAAAATAAATTGAAGAAATTGAATTCGGATATTTCTATTCTAATTTACGTGCAATAAATATTACAAGATCTATAGTTTTAAAAAAAAAATTTTAATTTTTTTCGACTTTTGAAATGAAAACAAAACTTGAAACACGTACTTTGTTGTAATTTTTGTTTTTACTTTAAAAGTAAAAAAAAAATAAATAAAAGTTTAAACATACCTTTAAATATATTTAACATATAAAAACAAGGCATGATTCAAGGCACTAAAAATTTTTAATTAAGGCGCACATTTTCAAAGAGGTGATTGCAATCAAAACCGTTCTAAAAATTGTAATTTCGTCTGCATCAAAATATGTAATTGTTTTTTACAATTTTTTAAAAACAAAAGACGAACAAGATAAAAATGTTATAGTGTAAAAAACAATTTGTTCAGTTTATCTAAACTAATTTATACGACTTCTCAAAAATCTTCTTCTCTCAAAATTTCAAAACTTTGGGGCCTCGATGGCCTAGTGGGTAAGGGCGTAAAAAATACGCTGTAAACACCGAGGGAGAGTCCCACACACGTCGTAAGAGTTATTCCCCCTTACGACATTTACAGTCACGCCTGAATAGGAAAGACTGTGTAATTTCCTGTCCACATTTATGTGGCAGAAAAATGCATCAAAAAAAAAAAAAAATTTCAAAATTTCAAAATTTCTCAATAAAAGGGTTTTGAAAATGCGAATAGCAAAATATTGTTTTCTCATAACAGTAAATTTACAAACTAAATTTCAAAATTTCATAATTTTTATTTTGATTTATAAAGGTAAGAAATTTCTACGCTTGAGATTTAGAGAAGAAAACATGAAATATAAACATTTGAAAATAGCGCTTTTTCACTATAACTCCATAAAGTTAGGTAAAGTTAATTTAATAAAGATGTTCTACAACATTAATTTTTTAACAATACCTATCTATACCTACCTATCTATCTATGTAGTTTAGAAGTTTTGTTAACAGACAAACGGACAGAGTGGAACTACTAAACAAATTTTTCAAAAATTTTATGAAGTGTTATGTATGAGTTTGTATATTCATGGACTCGAACTCTACGATTATTCAATGTTGGTATAACAGTTAATTTAATGGTAGATATCATTCAAAAAATATTTATATAACATTTTGTATCCTATTTAGGTACTAGTGAACAGTAATGGGCGCATCAGCAGAACTGTGTGAATTACATTCAAGTCTTGATAAAATGTACATTTTACAGATTTAAAGATTTGAAAAAGTAAAGTATTTTTTCACTTCTACAAATCTTCGGTATTTTGGACATCTTTTGGACAATAATCAAAGATGCGATCATATATTCAAAAAAATGCGATTATTGTACGAGAGTTCGTTATTTATTATCATACACAGCATGAAAAGCATTGAAAAGAATTTTAGTTATGAATATTTTGCACAGTCTCAAATATTATTAGTGTTTTGCAATACTTCAATAAAAATTCATGTAGACAAGTATGAAATGAAATACTAAATCATTTCATACTTGTTTATATGATTTTTTGCAATTACATTCACAAACAGCAAACAGGAGCGTACTATATAATGATATAGCACTACTTTTATTCAAAACTATAATGCTATAGCAAATATTTTATTAAAAATTTGAAATTGAGTAAAGATCGAATGTCTACTCATTCTACTTTTACCATAAGATAAGTAAATATTACCTGACATTAAAATAATTCCCATTTGTTTTTTTATTATGCCTTTTTAACACTTATAAACCTATCGTAAATTTAATACAATAGATGCATACGTATATAATGTATACAACTCATTCAAGATTTTAAGTTCATCTCTTATTATTTATGTTTTTCTAATATTTTAGTAAGAGGTAACAATGGTAATATCGATTTACCGATAAGTACCTACGAGAATACAAATATGTATTTTATATTTAAATAAAGTATGTATACACATTTGCAATCAGTGAGACCATATGGTCATATTTTATGCGTTTTTAGCATATTTTTTTTAAAAAAACATATTTTTTTTTTTTTAATTATGCCGAAAAAAAAGCATAATTTATATATAAAGAAGCATATTTTCAGCATATTTTTTTTGTATCAGTCACATTATTTTAAACAACACCTATTTTCATCTATGATTAATGTACTACCTTATTATTGAATTTCTCTACCTTACCTTAAACTTAAATTCTACATTATGCTTTCTTTTTTCTGAAAATACCCAATTTGTATCAACGCAGCCAAAACAATAAAGTTTGTTTTATGTTGGCTGTTGCGTTGTGTTATATTTGCATTGTGTTTTTAAATTTTTAAATTAGTTGGCGTGAACAATGATGTTTGTCAATGGTCGGTTAAAAAAATATTGTTTATTGAAAATTGTATTCTAATTTATATTTTGTAAATGTTATAATATAAAGTCGAAATAAAATGAATTCAATAAAAACGTAGGTATAAAATTTTAATTTGAAATTAAATATATGCTTATAATATTATATATACAATATACATATACTTTTGTAAACTTAAAGAAAAAGTATCTACTATCTACGTATGTTATTTACATATATAGTTGGCTTGCGGTTGTAACGAAAAATAATAGAATAATTTAAAAAAAAAAGCATAAAATACGCTACTTTAAAAAAAAAAATAGCATAATCTTCTATTTAAGATCTGGCATCACTGTTTCTAATATGAGGATTTACGCTCTAGTTTGTTAAATATCATTCTACATTCTACATAACAAACATAACAAAGACAGAAATCATTTTTGTTTTTTTGTTTGATTCCATTCACGAAAGTCAATCGGATATTTATTGTTCGTTTTTCCCTAAAAGAGTACTTAGAAAAATATAATAGGATAAAAACAAAAAAAAGCAATAAATGCATTTAAAAAAGGTGTTTTGAAAGTGTTTTAATATGTGAACTTGAATTAAAGGATTTTTTTTTTAAAAGTTAAAATTTTAAAATGAATTAAAAAATATTTTTTTACTTAATTGTTTATTTTTTAATTCTCGGAATTAAAACTAAAAATTTTCAAAATTTTAAAAATGTAGCTAAAATCTAGTACATTAATTTTAACCATAAGTTAAAAAACGATGACAACTTTTAACTGTAAATCTATTTACAGTAAAACACGGTTAAGTGCATCACGTTTAAGTGCAAATCATGCTTATGTGCAATTAATTATCAAGCCTCACTTATTAATTAAAGATCTCACAAAAATATTAATTTTATTTTTAACTTTTTTTTGTAGCTCCACCCGTTTAGGAGCTGTAAGGGGTCAAAAACTGAAAATTTCCTATTTTTAAACACCTGTAACTTGAATACACAAAAATTAAAGCTCCAACATTATACTCTTATTTCTGTTAACAACATTTTTTAATAATATAGGGTTACTTTATAATTGACGAAAGCGTTACTTGATTTTTTCAAATTTTCTAACAAATTTCTTTAACGAATTTTTTCCATTTTGTTTTACTCGATAATTTGAAATTGTTGAGGATATAATGCGTAGTACAAAAAAATGTAAATAAATAAACAACATAACGGATGTTTGAAGAATTTTTATTTATATGATATTGTATTATATTCTTATATAATATCATGTTTATTTACATATCGTATATGTGTCACTGATGAATGAATGATAAGAGTATGCATGTATATTATATAGCGCCGTACATATACATATATGTATTTTATTGTACTTATAAGAAATTATTCTGTCAATGGAATATTTAAATATAATATAATATAATATTTAAAATTATATTTACTATTTGTACTTAGTAAATTTAATATACATTTACCGCTCAGTAATAAATGGTACTATAGAATATTTGAAAAAGTTTTGGATTGATAATCGTTATGTGGAAGGTTAAAATCTGCTTTTGAAGAATGTATAAACATATAGTTTGAATATATGTACAACACATAGTTCTAGAAATTATAAAATTCACCCAAATTATTTTAAAATACTAAAATGTTAAAAAAATAATATTGTAAGCAGAGTGACAGGCTGTGAATATACTAACGGTTCGTACGGGTATCTAAGAGTTGACAAAGGCAACTGTATTCTTCCTCGTTTTTTCATATAATATAGTTTGTTTAAGTGCAATTCGGTTAGGTGCACAAACGGTTAAGTACACAAAATTTTACGTATTGAATTAAAGTTTTGTATGTAAATAGCGATGTTTAAGTGCACATGTCAAATTGAATATAAACTAGGTAAATACTTTTTGCAGAATTTTTACTACATTTGCTAAAAGGCAAAAACTTTTTTATTATATTTCAAAATGATATTTAAAAATTTCTTTGACAGTTGACGGCCGGGTTGTAATTTTCAGTTTAGGTTTGTTTGTTTTTGTTTATACATGTTAATATTTTTGATTTAATGTAAGCTTAAATTTTTTTTAAAATTTATAATAAATAAATATGGATTTAAGGATTTCAAATGACAGGCAGAAAATTAATAGCTTTAACTGTGATACAGAAGCCGGAAATTTTAGATAAAATTGAAAAAGGCGCATCAAGAAAAGAAATATCAAATGAAAATGGATGCAATTTGTCGACAATATCTCGGATAATTAAAGATGAAAAACAATTAAAAACATTGAGAAATGAAAATAAAAATATCATTGGTAGGTCATTGGTTATGTTACGTTACCTAAAAAATTAAATACTTGTAGGGAGAAAACGTCAACGTCAGGGAAAGAATAATGAATTGGAAAAAGCACTTTTCATGTGGTTTCAACAGATGCGAATTAAAAACGTAGCCATATCATGTCCAATTTTAAGAGAAAAAGCTAAAAAAATGATAATTGAATTAAACATCGACGATTTCGAGCCTAATCTGGTTGGTTTTCCAGATGGAAATCTCGATTTAATATACAATATAAAAAATTTTTTGGAGAAAAAAGTAGTTCTCATAATATCGGTGCAGATGCTTGGAAAAAAAATGTTTTACCCATTATCACGAAGGATTATGAAGCAAAGAACATTTTCAATGCAGATGAGGCCGGGTTATTTTATAAAGCGTTTCCAAGTGGCACTTTCATTAGTGGGAACGAAGAAAAAAGTGCAATAGGTGGAAAAAATCAAAGACATCAGTTATCATTGCTTCTTTTAGTAAATATGGAAGGAACGGAGAAAGAAATTTTTGTTATTGGCCGGTCCAAACAACCACACCGTTTTAGAAATCAAGACCTTTACCATATTATAATAATACAAAATCTTGGATGACCAGCAAATTATGGTCTAATATTTTACAAAAATTTGACGAAAAAATGATTAAACAAAAACGAAAAGTTGTCCTTTTTGCAGACAACGCTGCTTGTCACAAGCTAGAAGATGGTGTCATTTTGAAAAATGTTAAAATTAGTTTTTTAGCTCCTAATACTACTGCTATAATACAGCCTCTGGATCAGGGTATTATTAGAAGCTTCAAAGCATATTATAGACAACAAACTTTAAGACAACAACTTTTAGCTTTGGAAAACGGTTTTACTATAGACAATTTTTTAAAAGATTTAAGTATTTTAAAAGCTATTAAAATGATAAAACGGGCATGGTGGTTAGTAAAACCCGAAACTTTAAGAAACTGTTTTAAAAAAGGGGGTTTTAAAAAAGGTGATATTTTTCATCAAAAGTTTTATATTTTTTATACATCAGACATATTTTTCTTTTGTAGAAAATTCCTTACAAGAAAATGAAGAAGACGAAGACGTGATTGAAATACCGCTGCAAGAAAAAGTTTTCACTGAATTAATAACTTGCGATAATGACCTACAATGTTACGAAGAATATACAGATATGGAAACTTTAAGTGAAGTATGTTCTTCTCTGCCAATTGAAATAGATGATGAGGAAGAAGATTTAGATGAAGATAATCAAAATCTGCCTAAATTAATTTCAAGAAAAGAAGCTCTTAATGCTTTCTTAATAATGAACTCATATTTAGAACAAAATTGTGACAATTATTTGGAAATAATTGAACCAATTGAAAAACAGATGTTTCAACTAACAAAACCTCTTGCGCAGAAAAAAATGGTACAATATCTACTATCTTAATAAATAAAAAAATTATTAAAATTAATTTGTGATTCGCATCTGTTATTTAATGAGAAAAAATTTGAATTTAAACCATTTTTATTTTTATTTTATTTTTTAATTGAAGTTTGTTAATTTGATTTTGTTATTAATTATATTTATTTTGTTTTTATGGAATATTAAAAAGTTTGATTTTGTTAATTTGTTCTGTTTTATTTTTACTATTTAACTTGTTTTTACATAGATCTCTGTAAAATATCAATTTTTTAAGTAAATACATAATGTATGCATAAGTGCACAACACGTTTTAGTGCACAAAATGTTCATGCCTAAGCGATGTGCACTTAACCGTGTTTTACTGTATTTCCATAACAAAATGATATCTTCCGTTATATCGAAATTGCATAAAAAATGCGTTTGTATACGCTACAAACATACATAAAGCTTTTTAATGCATTGTAAAACCGATGATCAACTTTTTCGCCGGTTAAATAACAATAATAAATATTGAAATAAACAAGGTAGAATGTAAACCAACGGTTTTTAAAAGCGCACATTTCCAAAACTCAATACAAACTGTTTTGAAGTGTGACTTACACAAAAATTTGAAAATTATGGACTAAAATGGTCAATTATTTTATTAATACACCGATAAGAACTTGTAAAGGCGAACGATTTTTAATTCAGGGTGGTGTTCCGAGTGGTTCATGTTGGACTAATTTAGTCGACTCTATAATAAATATTATAATAAGTAGATATTTAGTCTATTCCACCACACGTTCATTTCCATGTGATGAGGTTTTCCTTGGTGATGACGCATTATTAATTATCAATAATGGTTACGTCAATTTAGATATTTTAGCAAGTTTAGCTAAAGAAAAGTTTGGAATGATCCTCAATGTTGAAAAATCACATTGGACTAATAACCCAGATAATATCCAATTTTTAGGTTACTATAATCATGGTGGGACTCCATATTACTCACCCGATCCACTTATAGCATCCTTCATTCATCCTGAATATAGTCGTGACGATATCAATGAAACAATCTCAGCTGCAATGGGCCAAATGTGGTGTTGTGCCGATCCTGGGTTTGCAATGAGATGGTATCGTATCATCATAAATTTATGCTCAATTAATAACCTTTCAATAGAAAAAGCTTTTGATCAATTCGTCGGTGATTTTTATCGTATTAAAGAACTAACACAAATGGGTTTAACACCAGATCAATTAACAATACCCATCCCAGTAAATAATTTAATTTTTGAAGTGATGCCTCCTACTAAATGTAGAGTATTCGTTAAAATAAGGCATTACAATTATAAATCCCTATGGGATCAAACGTATGATTACTATAATCAAGATGATTAGTAGTACGTTTCAGGCGTCAGGCTCCCAACATAAGCCGTGCTGGTTAAGGCAATACTTATATATCACCCATTTTATGGTGATATATAATAATATAATAAGCTGTGAATCAGAAAATCGGCAGATGCCGTACCAAAATATAAAAATGAACGAATTTAAATATAATGTTATAAAAAGATTACAATCTGATAAAGGATTTCCTATGCGATTAATACCCCCACAGAGGGATGAAATAGCGTACAATGCTGCGCTTAATGAATTTGGTTTACCTGCAGTGGAACATATAATGCAACATTATCATAGAAGCACTTTAACCTATGATAGTATGGTTGAAGATTTAATGCGCTATGATGTTAAGCATGCAAAGTCATTAGATGATGACATTTATAAAATGGTTTTACAGTCAGTTAGGAATGATTTGTCTACAAATAAGAAAAAATTTGAATTTAAACCATTTTTATTTTTATTTTATTTTTTAATTGAAGTTTGTTAATTTGATTTTGTTATTAATTATATTTATTTTGTTTTTATGGAATATTATGGAATATTTTTTAATTGAAGTTTGTTAATTTGATTTTGTTATTAATTATATTTATTTTGTTTTTATGGAATATTAAAAAGTTTGATTTTGTTAATTTGTTCTGTTTTATTTTTACTATTTAACTTGTTTTTACATAGATCTCTGTAAAATATCAATTTTTTAAGTAAATACATAATGTATGCATAAGTGCACAACACGTTTTAGTGCACAAAATGTTCATGCCTAAGCGATGTGCACTTAACCGTGTTTTACTGTATTTCCATAACAAAATGATATCTTCCGTTATATCGAAATTGCATAAAAAATGCGTTTGTATACGCTACAAACATACATAAAGCTTTTTAATGCATTGTAAAACCGATGATCAACTTTTTCGCCGGTTAAATAACAATAATAAATATTGAAATAAACAAGGTAGAATGTAAACCAACGGTTTTTAAAAGCGCACATTTCCAAAACTCAATACAAACTGTTTTGAAGTGTGACTTACACAAAAATTTGAAAATTTCATGTAATAAGAAAAAATGTGAAAATAGGACATTTTTGAAATTTTGAGGGGCCGTAAGTCCGGAATCCTATATAACTAAGAAAAGCCGTTAACACGTAAAAATATATTATTGAACCTTTAATTTTCATGTCTTGCCGAAGAAAAATTTGTACAGGTGCCTAAGTTACAGGTGTCTAAAAATAGCAAATTTTCAATTTTTGAGGCGTAATAACTCTTAAAGAGGGGGTGTTACCAAAAAATTTTCTGAGAAAACTTATACTAATTCTAAAAGTTCTTTCTTGTCTTAAAATTTCAGGCTCCTATCTAAAGGCGTGCCGGAGTTATGAAAAAAGAAATTTAATGCAAAATGTGGTTTTTACATAACGGTAAATTTAAATAGTAAATTACAAAATATCACATAATAATTTTGATATTGTTTTATATAGATAATAAAATTTTCGATCTTCTGGCGGTTTTAGATTGTAAAATTAATACGCACAGCCCGAGATATATACATCTGAAAATGGGGCTTTTTCGCAATTTTGAAGAGCTGCAACTTTGGAACCCTTTACAATTAAAATAAACCTTTAACACACGTAAAAATATATTATTGTAGCTTTAATTTTTATATCTTGCAGAAGTAAAATATGTACAGGTTCCTAAGTTACAGGTGTTTAAAAATAGCAAATTTTCAATTTTTAAGCCCTAATAGTTCATAAACAGGGGGTGGTACGAAAAAATTTTCTGAGCAAACTTATACTAGTTCTAAAAGTTCTTTCTTGCCTCAAAATTTCAAGCTTCTATCTAGAAGCGTGCCGGAGTTATGAAAGTAGAAAAATCATGCAAAATTTGGTTTTCACATAACGGTAAATTTAAATACTAAATTTAAAAAAATTGTATAATTTTCATATTAATTTACAAAGATAAAAGAAATACCTGTCGAATGACGTTTTCAGATTGAAAAAATCTTAAGCAGAACTTAAGATATATGCATTTAAAAATAGGGCTTTTTCAAAGTTTGAGGGGCTCTAGCTCCGTAATGGGGGGGGCTACATGAAAAAGTTGTTCCACAAAATTATTTTTTTTATGAGACCTACCTATGGTTAAAATTTTTTTTCTCTATCTTTAACGGTGTAGAAGTTTTGTAAACAGACGGACGGACGGACGGTCGGACAGAGTGAAACTAATAAGCACATTTTTTCAAAATTTTTTTGGAAATGTGCTAAAAACATAAATAAATATAAATAAAAATAATTAATTCACTTAACAACAGAAAAAAATTATATTTAATTTAAATTACTTTAAATATTAATTCATTCAAATTCACAATCAAATTGTCAAAGATAAAATAAAAGTATCTAGAAAATGTTAAATCAATTTCTTTCAAATTTGGAACGCACATTGTAAGCGGTGTACAAAATGTCAGAATGCAATATTTGGGTCATGATACTTTGTAAAAAACCTTTTTTTTTTTTTAATGCATTTCTCTGCCACATAAATGTCGACATGTGGACAGGAAATTACACAGCCTTTGCTGTTCAGGCGTGGCTGTAAATGTCGTAATTCTATGAAACGGCTTATATCCACAAAAATATGTAACAAGTGTGTATTACAAGTTTGTTAATAGGCTAATTTAATTTTTATTTGAAAATTTTAAAGAGTCGTAGTCGCAAAATATTAAATAGAAAATTTATGAAACATTAATGAACTCAGTAAGTACATAATGGGAATGTGGATATCTACCATATTTTGAGTCAATTTTTACTAGTAACTAAAATGGTCTTAAGGTAAAATATGAATGATTATTTTTCCAACAAATTTATAGGGCGCTTAGATTACGAAATGTTACATATATACATACATATATATAGGTGAAGATATAATTTGATTCTAAATGAAATTGCAGTATGAAGTATTGCTTAAAATCCATATATTGTGCAACATATAGAAAGTAACATGTTTGCTAACGTGCTTTTAACAACGAAAAAAAATTTGTTCAATGTTCTTTGGTATGTTCGAAATACCGATATACAACTACAACTCTATTTTCATTTTAGACAAATTTTCAATTCTTTATATTTATAATTTCTTGTGTTTTCCCGTCATTTCTTTCTTATTCGACTATTTATTATAGCAAAAAAAAAATTAAAGTAAATTCATAAATAATGACAAAAATTTGTCATTCAACATTTTATTTTTTATAATTTGACTTTATTATATTTAAGCTTTTTTTTATTTATTTGACAAGGAAATATTTAAAAAAAAAAATTTGTCGTTTTGTTCTGATTCGTATTCATATCTTTAAGATTTCCCATTAGTAAAAAATTAATTTTTTTTTTTTTATAAAAAGAAAAATTTTTGTCATGCACCAATATGATAAAAATGCAAAAACAAAAAAAAATTTCTAAAACAAAGGACAAAAATTTTAAAAATGACATTATGTAAAATGAAAGAAATATTTTAGAATAATAAATAACTTTATTCAAAAGGATATCACTTTTAAAAAAAAAAACAAAGCTTTATGCTTATCGTTTATATTTAACACATTTCAGTCCAAAGTAAAAGAATATATATTATATCTTTTTTTGCGGTTGAGAGATGGTGTTTAGCTAATTTTGATGTAAAGAACTCAAATTTCAAGGTAAAAAACTAAAACCTTATATTAAAAGTTATGTATATATTTTGTGTGTAATGAGTACTGTATTGAGTATACATGTTGGTTTCTCAACACAGTACTCATACAATATATGTTGGTTTCTCTCAATCTTTGATAATAATATTTTTGTTCTTGATGCTGGACTGCATCAGTAATACAGAAAAGCCATGGCAGTAGCAACTTTTTTAGAAAGAATGTATTCGATGTATTATCAAGTAGATCTACTCAACAATTAAAAATAGTTTAATAAAATAATCACTTTACCTCACCATATCTTGTAAAAATCAATTTTTAGTTAAAAATAAAGAAGCGTATAAACTATATACCCCATTAAATACTCTAAAATACTTAAAAAAAAATTTTCTTTGTATAATTAAAACAATGGATCTAAACACATCATTTTTAACACTACCTCTGTCGTCATTATAATACAATTTTAATTAGTCTTTTGTCTTTCAACACATTATATCAGCATGTAATGCTATAACCATTCAGCACATTATATTGTTATAAATTTTAATATGTATTAAGACCTGTGCAAATGATATTATTGCTATAGTACTTAAACTAATCGATTTGCCTACAGGAAGTAAATATTTGCCTACAGGTAAGTAGTAAAGGTAAACGCCTTTATTATTATTTTGTGGGGCGTAAGCAAACTTTCCTAAATTACTTAAAAAGGAAAGACACACTTCTTTAAAACTTCATGTAATTCGAAAACAAACACAGTTTCTCAATAAAAAATTTAAAACTATTAAAAATTATTAACGATTATAAGAAATTAGATGTTTACGAAAGAATAAAAATGTTCAAAGTAAATAAAGATATTATCATGAACGAAGAATATGGTCCTACACAATCCAATCTTTTTGCAATTTTGCAGGGGCTGTAAGTCCGGAACCCTAATAACTAAGAAAAACCGTTTACACACGTAAAAATATATTACTGGAGATTTAATTTTTATGAAAAAATGTGTACAGGTGCCTAAAAATTGCAAATTTTTAATTTTTCAGCACTAATAGCTGTTAAACAGGGGGTGCTGCAAAAAAAATTTCTGACCAAACCTATACTAATTCTAAAAGTTTTTTCTTGTCTCAAAATTTCAGATTCCTATCTAAAGACGTGCCGGAGTTATGAAAAAAAAATTTAATGCAAAATATGGTTTTCACATAACGGTAAATTTAAATAGTAAATTACAAAATATTGCATAATTTTGATATTGTTTTATGTAGATTATAAAATGTTCGGGTCTTCTGGAAGTTTTAGATTGCAAAATTATTACGCATAGCCTAGATATATACATCTGAAAATGGGGCTTTTTTGCAATTTTGAGGAGCTGTAACTCTGGAACCCTATATAACTAAAAGAAACCTTTTACACACGCAAAAATATATTATGGTAGCTTTAATTTTTATAGCTTGCCGAAGTAAAATATGTACAGGTGCCTAAGTTACAGGTGTTCAAAAATAGCAAATTTTCAATTTTTCAGCCCTAATAGCTCTTAAACAGGGCGTGGTCCAAAAAAAATTCTGAGCAAACTTATACTAATTCTAAAAGTTCTTTCTGCTCTCAAAATTTCAAGTCCCAATTTAAAAGCGTTCCGAAGTTATGAAGGTAGAAAAATCATGCAAAATTTGGTTTTCACATAAAGGTAAATTTAAACACTAAATTTAAAAAAATTAAAAATAAAATTATTATCTAATAATAATAATGCTGACCTAACCTTTTGGGTGGTCATAATTTTCAATTGCTAACATCTGTTTGTATTTTACAATAACAAGTGCATTCACTTGTTTAGTAAGAATATTTGAATGAAAATAAATAAAGATGATCGGGTTACAATTTTTGTACTATATTTTAAATAAGTAATCCGATTGCATGAAAATAATGTATTTTCGATAATAATATTTTGATTGATAATTTGTACATATGGTAATTATATTGTAAATGAATTCTAGGTCAAGATGTTGCTTTCTTTTGTCTCAAATAAAATTCTTTGTAACAAAGCAATAAATTATTATAATTTATTGTCTTTGATAAAATTTGTATTGGGTTGGTAAAATCCAAATAGTATATAACGTTTTACTTTTGTTAAATAAATTCAGATATAATGATAACTCAGAACTGGTTCTTTTATTTGAATTATAAGAATTATATATTATATGTAGTAGCATAATATATGCAGGGAATTATAATTCTTATAAAAGATAATTTCAGAACTATCATTATATTTTAGTTTTTTGTCTTGCATATATTGCGAGCAATCGCTAAATTATAATATTTGTTATATCATATATATTTTGGTATGCCGTGCCACTAATACGAAAAATTTGGCAGAATTGTCAGATGTGATGCGATATCCTTTCTCGCAGTTTAAATAATTGAAGGAGCTTTCTGCATCATAAATTTGGTGAGCATCTAAGTATGCTCATATCTTTCTGATCAGAAAGTGTTAGGAAATAAATAAAGCAAATTCAAATAGTAGATCAAAATTTATTATACAATATGTAAAAAATAAGCCGCATCCAGTAGGGTTAAAAAGTTTGTAATGACTATCAGATGTTAATTGGTATAGTACTCGACTTTGAAATATACCAAAGACGATGTAATTGAAAAAATTAAAAGTATGTTAACTTTGATTAGGCTGTTCTTGTATTTGATGGCATTAAATTACAAAAGGCACTTGCATATAATCATACAGAAGATATATTTCTGGACTTTATGATACTGGCGATGGTAGATCCAAAAAAAATAACAAACGAAGCAACAGTATTCATGCTTAGAGGAATTTTCGATTCGTGGAAGCTAGTTTTAGATTATTTTCTTACTGCTAATAGCATGATTGGATGTGATGTAGCAAGTTTAATAAAATATAATATTGAAATTGCTCAATCTATAAATATTGATGTTAGTTTTCGACCAACAACTAAATAATATAAAAGCTTTAAAATTTTTTATAGACTATAACCATAAGGTACACCCAAGTCAACCATTTTTTTATCAGAAATCTAAAAAAATATATTTTATTTTTGATAATCCACACTTATTTAAAAATTTTAGAAATTGTTTAATTACATCTGACATAGAAACACCTAATGGCATTGCAAGTTGGACACCAATTAGAGAATTATATTATTTATTATTTCGAATGTGCTCAAGCTACTAAAATGGCACCAAAATCAACACAAAAACACATAAATTAACAATTTTAATTTAAGTTCTTTCGAATTGGAGAATAGTTTAGGGCGCATAGTATCAACTAAATCAAGTAAACTATACCTTAGCTGCATTGTGCAAAATCCCAATACAAGTAACGCAGAAAGTATTTCAACTGTTGAAAAAGAAAATAATATACAGAATGAAATTGATAGTGATATAAAAAGTGACCAAATTTTGGAAAATTAATTTGAGGCGTTACAATTTTAAAATATTTGTCATTTATCATTAAGTTACACAACAGGTTACATTTTATTTAAAATTTTTATTTAAAAATATCTTAAGAAAAATGTAAAGAAAACTTAACAAAAACAAATTTAGATAAAAATATTATGTTAGAACGAGAAAATTTCATAAAAAATAAAAACTTTTCATCATCGGAGATTCATTTGCTCGTACCGTCAGATAAACTCTTCAAAATATCTAAAGTTCATATTGAAACTTTTAGATTTTTTTTCAACAGCCAACCTCAAAGTTTAAATATAAAAGGAAAAATTATAAAACTTTGTATTCAAAATACAGACAATATTCATCCGTGGTTTGATGACGCAAATTCTTGTTCTGGTCATCACAAGCAAATTTTAGAGTTTTTATTTATTTATTTATTTAGTGTACCAGACAATATTAATATTGCCTGGTATCTTTCAAGTCCTTTGTCTGATCGGCATTTGGACTACTTATGTTACTATGCTTAATCTACTAATTATAATTAAAAAAAAAAAATAACATTCATTCAAAAAAAAATAAAAATATACGATACAAAAGTAAAAAGTAATTCAATTCTCTATTATACAATTAATTTTAATTTGATTTGCTATTGTTTGGTGGTGTTCTTGTTACTGTATTTTGCTTCCGTCTTTGCCTACTAGCTGCTAGGTGCGCTGTTTGTTGCAAAAACACAATAGAAAATCCCTGGATATCCCTGGGTGTTGGTATAGGGTCAATTTACGTAGCCCAGATGAGTGATTAATGAAATGGAAACCCCGGCGTTGTCCTGGTAGTTCCAGTTGAGCCTCCGGAAGAGTCTTTGGTTTTTCGTTTTTGCATTTCTGGTTTGTACCATTGGTGCTTTTTGGTTTAGTTTTTTGTTAGTTTTATTATTTAGTTTTTTGTTGTTTTTTTTTTTTTAATATTAGGTCCACTTGTTTTTTGAAGTTTTATTTTATTAGTTTTTATTATATTGATATTTAGGATTTGTTGCAGGCTCTTGTTATTATTTAAATTTTTATTATTTTTGGTTTTTTTATAAGTTTACTAGTTTTCTTATTCTTATTTTTACTTAGTTTTTATTTTTATTAGACTCTCGTGTTTTGTTAGGTTTTTGTTTATTAATTTCTTATTATTATCTTTTTAGTTTATTTTATTATTAGAAAAAGTTTTTTGGTTTTTATTAGTTCTTATTAGTTTTTTATTTTCATTATTTGGTTTTGTAATTATTATACATTTTTTTATTAATTATTTTTTATTCTATTAGACTCTTGTTTTTATTGGATTTTTATTTATTAGTTTTTTATTATTAAGTTTTGTTATAGTGTTTTGTTATTATTGTTATTGTTATTCTTATTTTATTTATTTTTTTTTAGTTTTTTATTTTTAGAATTACTTGTTTTTTATTATATTTTTGTTTATTATTAGTTTTTTCATTAGTATTTTATTTTTTTTTTATTGTCTTGCACTATTTGAAATAGAGTCTTCCTTCCTGTAAGAGCCTGGGTCGCGTCCCCCACGAGTCCACTTCGTTGAACTCGCTACTACAAGCTCATAAACGAAGTTGTGACCCAGGCTTCACTTTTGCATGTATGTTGTCCTACTTGCTTTTGTTTTAGTTTATTATTATTGCTAGGTTTTCTTGTTTTTATTATATTTATATTTTTTATTTGGTTGTTTTGGTGTTTTTTTACTCTATTTGAAATGGAGTCTTTCTTCCTGAAATAGCCTGGGTCGTGTCCCCCACGACTCCACCTCGTTAAACTCGTTGACACAAGTTCGTTGCCGAAGTAGTGACTCAGACTTCACCTCTGCATTTATGTTTTTATGCTTGTTTTTGTTTTTTCTATCAGTCTATATCTACCTCTCTCTTTTGTTTTTAGAATATTTTTGGCATTTGGGTAGATTTCTATGCTAATGTTAACTTTATTTCTGTTTTTGCGTTTCCTTTATTTGGCTTTAGAATTTTCTAGGAGATGGTTAAAGTCTACTAGTTTCTACAAATGAAATTAGTTCTTCACTGGTGGATTCTTGTGTTTTTTTTTTGGCTCATTTAATTACCTCCTTTTCTATGTTTTTTTTTTGAAAAGAGGGGAAATCAATTAATGCCTTGAATCTACTTTTTTCTTTATCATGTTTTGCTTCTATTTTTGGTTTTCATTTGGTTGTTTTTTGTTAAGTGTTCTATTATTCCTGATGTTTGTTTTGATGTTGATTTACTGTATTTATTTTACTTTTAGTTTTACTATGTCTCTATATGTTGTCCCAAATGCCAAAGTGGGCTATTAGATCTTTAATGTTTGTTAAAGCTGCCGTCCGGAATCGCCTTGTTTCAGTGCATTCAATGAACATGTGTTTTATGCTGAGTAGGACTTGGCAGTATCTCCACTGTTGTGTCTCGCTTTCTCTGTTAAAATAATGGACGTGTGTGGCCAAAGTGCACTCTAGCCTTATTCTTGTTATTTTAACTGCAATGTGCCTGTTCATGTTTAGCAGGTTGGTTTTGTCTGCATCTGGTTGGTGAGTTTTTATGAATGTGGTCGTTCTGTTGTAGAGGTTCTGGCTTCTGTTTTCGACTTTTTGATTGATAATCTTGTGTGTCAGGTTTGTTGAGGTTACGGCAAAGAGTTCCATCGGGCTTCTTGTGGCTAGCTTTGCTTCCTGGTCTGCTTTAATGTTACCCGGGATATGATTTTTGTTTATTAGTCCTTGACATCCATTTATTATTTTAATTTTCCTTAGTGGTCTGTTTTCCTTATTTGTCCACTAGGGTGTTTTGTTTTCTTGTTGATATTTTCTTGCGGAGGTATTGGTTATCTGGATTGTTGTTTTCGAGGTTTGATTTGTTTTTTGGGTGTGGCTATTGTTTTAACATGTTATTATTTTACTTTTAGCTTTGTATTTGTTATGTTGGGCATTACAGATGTCTACAGAATTTGTCTCTAAAGGTGAGTTTTTCTCCCTATCTTATTTTGTGATGATTTTCTTTCATTAATTTTGTTACTATTAAGTTTTAATATGGGTATTATTTTTTTGCTCTTTGGGGGTTTTTTTTTCTGTTTTAGGTGTCACATTCCTGTTTATATCTGTTAATGGCGAGTTAGTTCATGGTGTTTGATGATATTTGGGATACCCTGCCACTGGATAAGGCAGAAATGCTATCACGTAGCTGTTATCCTGCAGGCGTATAGGGTTGTTCCCCCTATGCTGTAGTAGTTGTTCGGAAGTTAAAGTATGAAATTTAATCAAGATTTTAATTACACAGTTTATGCTCGCACGTATGAGCATATAGTTTAGTTTTATTTTCTTCCCTGGATATCCCTGGGTGTTGGTATAGGGTCAATTTACGTAGCCCAGATGAGTGATTAATGAAATGGAAACCCCGGTGTTGTCCTGGTAGTTCCAGTTGAGCCTCCGGAAGAGTCTTTGGTTTTTCGTTTTTGCATTTCTGGTTTGTACCATTGGTGCTTTTTGGTTTAGTTTTTTGTTAGTTTTATTATTTAGTTTTTTGTTGTTTTTTTTTTTTTTAATATTAGGTCCACTTGTTTTTTGAAGTTTTATTTTATTAGTTTTTATTATATTGATATTTAGGATTTGTTGCAGGCTTTTGTTATTATTTAAATTTTTATTATTTTTGGTTTTTTTATAAGTTTACTAGTTTTCTTATTCTTATTTTTACTTAGTTTTTATTTTTATTAGACTCTCGTGTTTTGTTAGGTTTTTGTTTATTAATTTCTTATTATTATCTTTTTAGTTTATTTTATTATTAGAAAAAGTTTTTTGGTTTTTATTAGTTCTTATTAGTTTTTTATTTTCATTATTTGGTTTTGTAATTATTATACATTTTTTTATTAATTATTTTTTATTCTATTAGACTCTTGTTTTTATTGGATTTTTATTTATTAGTTTTTTATTATTAAGTTTTGTTATAGTGTTTTGTTATTATTGTTATTGTTATTCTTATTTTATTTATTTTTTTTTAGTTTTTTATTTTTAGAATTACTTGTTTTTTATTATATTTTTGTTTATTATTAGTTTTTTCATTAGTATTTTATTTTTTTTTTATTGTCTTGCACTATTTGAAATAGAGTCTTCCTTCCTGTAAGAGCCTGGGTCGCGTCCCCCACGAGTCCACTTCGTTGAACTCGCTACTACAAGCTCATAAACGAAGTTGTGACCCAGGCTTCACTTTTGCATGTATGTTGTCCTACTTGCTTTTGTTTTAGTTTATTATTATTGCTAGGTTTTCTTGTTTTTATTATATTTATATTTTTTATTTGGTTGTTTTGGTGTTTTCTTACTCTATTTGAAATGGAGTCTTTCTTCCTGAAATAGCCTGGGTCGTGTCCCCCACGACTCCACCTCGTTAAACTCGTTGCCACAAGTTCGTTGCCGAAGTAGTGACTCAGACTTCACCTCTGCATTTATGTTTTTATGCTTGTTTTTGTTTTTTCTATCAGTCTATATCTACCTCTCTCTTTTGTTTTTAGAATATTTTTGGCATTTGGGTAGATTTCTATGCTAATGTTAACTTTATTTCTGTTTTTGCGTTTCCTTTATTTGGCTTTAGAATTTTCTAGGAGATGGTTAAAGTCTACTAGTTTCTACAAATGAAATTAGTTCTTCACTGGTGGATTCTTGTGTTTTTTTTTTGGCTCATTTAATTACCTCCTTTTCTATGTTTTTTTTTTTGAAAAGAGGGGAAATCAATTAATGCCTTGAATCTACTTTTTTCTTTATCATGTTTTGCTTCTATTTTTGGTTTTCATTTGGTTGTTTTTTGTTAAGTGTTCTATTATTCCTGATGTTTGTTTTGATGTTGATTTACTGTATTTATTTTACTTTTAGTTTTACTATGTCTCTATATGTTGTCCCAAATGCCAAAGTGGGCTATTAGATCTTTAATGTTTGTTAAAGCTGCCGTCCGGAATCGCCTTGTTTCAGTGCATTCAATGAACATGTGTTTTATGCTGAGTAGGACTTGGCAGTATCTCCACTGTTGTGTCTCGCTTTCTCTGTTAAAATAATGGACGTGTGTGGCCAAAGTGCACTCTAGCCTTATTCTTGTTATTTTAACTGCAATGTGCCTGTTCATGTTTAGCAGGTTGGTTTTGTCTGCATCTGGTTGGTGAGTTTTTATGAATGTGGTCGTTCTGTTGTAGAGGTTCTGGCTTCTGTTTTCGAATTTTTGATTGATAATCTTGTGTGTCAGGTTTGTTGAGGTTACGGCAAAGAGTTCCATCGGGCTTCTTGTGGCTAGCTTTGCTTCCTGGTCTGCTTTAATGTTACCCGGGATATGATTTTTGTTTATTAGTCCTTGACATCCATTTATTATTTTAATTTTCCTTAGTGGTCTGTTTTCCTTATTTGTCCACTAGGGTGTTTTGTTTTCCTGTTGATATTTTCTTGCGGAGGTATTGGTTATCTGGATTGTTGTTTTCGAGGTTTGATTTGTTCTTTGGGTGTGGCTATTGTTTTAACATGTTATTATTTTACTTTTAGCTTTGTATTTGTTATGTTGGGCATTACAGATGTCTACAGAATTTGTCTCTAAAGGTGAGTTTTTCTCCCTATCTTATTTTGTGATGATTTTCTTTCATTAATTTTGTTACTATTAAGTTTTAATATGGGTATTATTTTTTTGCTCTTTGGGGGTTTTTGTTTCTGTTTTAGGTGTCACATTCCTGTTTATATCTGTTAATGGCGAGCTAGTTCATGGTGTTTGATGATATTTGGGATACCCTGCCACTGGATAAGGCAGAAATGCTATCACGTAGCTGTTATCCTGCAGGCGTATAGGGTTGTTCCCCCTATGCTGTAGTAGTTGTTCGGAAGTTAAAGTATGAAATTTAATCAAGATTTTAATTACACAGTTTATGCTCGCACGTATGAGCATATAGTTTAGTTTTATTTTCTTCCCTGGATATCCCTGGGTGTTGGTATAGGGTCAATTTACGTAGCCCAGATGAGTGATTAATGAAATGGAAACCCCGGTGTTGTCCTGGTAGTTCCAGTTGAGCCTCCGGAAGAGTCTTTGGTTTTTCGTTTTTGCATTTCTGGTTTGTACCATTGGTGCTTTTTGGTTTAGTTTTTTGTTAGTTTTATTATTTAGTTTTTTGTTGTTTTTTTTTTTTTTAATATTAGGTCCACTTGTTTTTTGAAGTTTTATTTTATTAGTTTTTATTATATTGATATTTAGGATTTGTTGCAGGCTTTTGTTATTATTTAAATTTTTATTATTTTTGGTTTTTTTATAAGTTTACTAGTTTTCTTATTCTTATTTTTACTTAGTTTTTATTTTTATTAGACTCTCGTGTTTTGTTAGGTTTTTGTTTATTAATTTCTTATTATTATCTTTTTAGTTTATTTTATTATTAGAAAAAGTTTTTTGGTTTTTATTAGTTCTTATTAGTTTTTTATTTTCATTATTTGGTTTTGTAATTATTATACATTTTTTTATTAATTATTTTTTATTCTATTAGACTCTTGTTTTTATTGGATTTTTATTTATTAGTTTTTTATTATTAAGTTTTGTTATAGTGTTTTGTTATTATTGTTATTGTTATTCTTATTTTATTTATTTTTTTTTAGTTTTTTATTTTTAGAATTACTTGTTTTTTATTATATTTTTGTTTATTATTAGTTTTTTCATTAGTATTTTATTTTTTTTTTATTGTCTTGCACTATTTGAAATAGAGTCTTCCTTCCTGTAAGAGCCTGGGTCGCGTCCCCCACGAGTCCACTTCGTTGAACTCGCTACTACAAGCTCATAAACGAAGTTGTGACCCAGGCTTCACTTTTGCATGTATGTTGTCCTACTTGCTTTTGTTTTAGTTTATTATTATTGCTAGGTTTTCTTGTTTTTATTATATTTATATTTTTTATTTGGTTGTTTTGGTGTTTTCTTACTCTATTTGAAATGGAGTCTTTCTTCCTGAAATAGCCTGGGTCGTGTCCCCCACGACTCCACCTCGTTAAACTCGTTGCCACAAGTTCGTTGCCGAAGTAGTGACTCAGACTTCACCTCTGCATTTATGTTTTTATGCTTGTTTTTGTTTTTTCTATCAGTCTATATCTACCTCTCTCTTTTGTTTTTAGAATATTTTTGGCATTTGGGTAGATTTCTATGCTAATGTTAACTTTATTTCTGTTTTTGCGTTTCCTTTATTTGGCTTTAGAATTTTCTAGGAGATGGTTAAAGTCTACTAGTTTCTACAAATGAAATTAGTTCTTCACTGGTGGATTCTTGTGTTTTTTTTTTGGCTCATTTAATTACCTCCTTTTCTATGTTTTTTTTTTGAAAAGAGGGGAAATCAATTAATGCCTTGAATCTACTTTTTTCTTTATCATGTTTTGCTTCTATTTTTGGTTTTCATTTGGTTGTTTTTTGTTAAGTGTTCTATTATTCCTGATGTTTGTTTTGATGTTGATTTACTGTATTTATTTTACTTTTAGTTTTACTATGTCTCTATATGTTGTCCCAAATGCCAAAGTGGGCTATTAGATCTTTAATGTTTGTTAAAGCTGCCGTCCGGAATCGCCTTGTTTCAGTGCATTCAATGAACATGTGTTTTATGCTGAGTGGGACTTGGCAGTATCTTCACTGTTGTGTCTCGCTTTCTCTGTTAAAATAATGGACGTGTGTGGCCAAAGTGCACTCTAGCCTTATTCTTGTTATTTTAACTGCAATGTGCCTGTTCATGTTTAGCAGGTTGGTTTTGTCTGCATCTGGTTGGTGAGTTTTTATGAATGTGGTCGTTCTGTTGTAGAGGTTCTGGCTTCTGTTTTCGACTTTTTGATTGATAATCTTTTGTGTCAGGTTTGTTGAGGTTACGGCAAAGAGTTCCATCGGGCTTCTTGTGGCTAGCTTTGCTTCCTGGTCTGCTTTAATGTTACCCGGGATACCCACGTGTCCTGCGATCCATACCATTATTATTTTTCCTCTGGCAGCTATTATCTTGCCACGGATGTCTCTAGCCATCTGGTTTCTGTTATTGATGTTTAGGATACCTTTTAGTGCGCTTAGGCAATCCGTGAGTATAGCTGTTTTTTCTTTGTCCCTGTCCGCTATCTTTACTGCCTCCCAAATTGCCAATTCTTCCGATTTTGCATTCGCTGGGTAGGTTCCCTGCACTAATCAACTTTTCTTCCTCTGTTATCGCAAAACCTACACCCTCATTCGCCTTGGAAGCGTCCGTCTATAGTTCTCTGTAGCCCGACCATTTGCGCTTTTTTCCAGACTTTTATAAATATCTTGGTTAGTGTTGTTTTTCAGGTTGTCTGCCATCTCTATGTCCACACTCCTTGACCACTTGCCTCATGTGTGTTTGTATGTTGTTTTAGTTTCTGGGGGTTTTACTGCCATGTTTAGCTTGACATATTTTTCCACAGCTTTGTCCACTGCAGAATTTTTTCATTTGTTTACCTGTCTGATATTTTCTTTAACCAGGTCGTGGAGTGGGTGGTTCTTGTTTTCTAGCTACGCTTTTGGTTGGCCTACTGTACCTGATTTCCATAAAAGTTGGGAGACCGGCTTCGGTGGTGAGGGTTTTTGATGTGTTCGGTGTATTTCAGGTTGCTGCTCAGGTTGATTCCTAGTATTCCGATCTCTTTTTTGTTTACTATCCAGGTGTTCTGATGGAAAATTGCAGATTTTAGGCAGTTAGACCTTTTTCCAATTCGCATATACAAGGTCTGCATGTGTTTTCTTGTTCAGCCATTATTTTTTCTAAGACCTTGTTCATTGTTGGGAGCAGCGATATTTATCTGTATGACTCTGCTTTGCTCGGGTCTTTCCCAAATTTCCTTATTGGGACCAGTTAGCTTCCAGACGTGTGGATAGTTGGCTGTTTTTATAATGCTATTGTATAGTCCTGCTAGCCTGTGGTGCATGTTAACTCCTGCTTTTTTGAGCATCTCATAACTTATTTTATCGTTGCTTGGTGTTGTGCCTTTGAAGGACCTTATTGTGTTGTTTACCTCCTTGGTCGATATGTTGATGTTTAGGGTCTCATCTCCCTTTTTTGGCTTTGATGTGTTACGGTTTGGTGTTTTTACCGCGTTGCTGTACTTTGCAGATTTTTCCGCCATCAGGTTTGCTATAGCCTCTGAGTCGTCTACTAGTTTGCCCTCTATCTCTATATTCATACCTCCAAGTGGTGCTTTTCTGTTAAGGATCCTACGCGCTTTACTCCAGGTGTTGCTTTGCTCCCTGCCATCTATTTGGTTTGCGAAGTGTTCCCATTTATCTCTTTTCGCTACCCTTATTTTTCTTCTTAGCATCGCATTATTTCTTTTTAGTGCTATGAGTAGATGTGGATTCGGGCCATACTTGTAGGCTCTATAAATGTTCTTCGTCTGCCTTTGAAGTTGCCTGATCTCGCTGCTCATCCACGGCATCTTGTTCCTGCTTTGCCCTTTGGTAGGCATTGCAAAAGTGGCTGCCTCCCTTATCATCTTTGTCAGGATTGCAGCTTCCTTATTTAAATTTTTCGAGACTGTTCTTATGCTAATTAGTTCTTCTACCTTTACCCTGAATTTTTCCCAGTCCGCCCTTTTCTTATCATACCTTCTACTCTCTTTCTTTTCGTACTGTTGTTGGACTATGACTTCTATGACTATAGGGTGGTGGTCGTATCCTTTTGGGTTATGCCCTACCAACCAGGAAATGTGATTTGCGATGTCGTGTGTGCCCCGAGTATTTAATTGCGTTGGGGATCCATCATTCATTATGACCAGATTGGGGTTGTTTTTTATCCATCTGTCTATAGTTATCCCTTTTTCGTTATTAAGATGGTCTCCCCAGTTTATGTGCCTAACGTTCATGTGATGTTATCTAACTCCTTCGTGTTTAGTACCCTGGGATGTTCCAGATATATATTTAGTATAGAGAATTCCCTTGGGATCCCTGGCATCTTTAATTTGGTAGCTTCAGCCTGTAGTGTAGTTTGGATGTTGATCTGTTCGTATTTTAGACCCGCTTTAACTAGGAATCCTACTCCTCCTACTCTGTTTGCTGTCCTTGGCAGCATACAGAAGTAGTTCTTGTAGAATTCTGGGTAGCTATCACTATAGTTATTTGTCTGGATCGCGATCACCATGGGGTCATATCTTTGTATTAAGATTTTCAGGTATGACCTGTTAAACCAATACTCCTGAATATTTCACTGGACTATCGCTGCTCCCTTGCACTCTGTGATCCTGTTGTTTCTGTTGTTTTCTCTATAGTTCTTGTTGTTGTTCTGGTTAATTTTGTAGGAGTTACTTTTGTTGTGTATATGTATGTTTTCAATACCATTATCATTACTACTGTTACCTACTACTACTGTTATATTTTTTGTAACTGGTCTTAGTAATGTTGTCCCTATTAGTATTACTACTTGCTCATATTTTGGTCTCGTACAAGTATGTATTTCCGGACAATGATAATGTATTGTATGACTATTGATTTTTTACTTATTTGAGTTTTTTACATTTTCTTTTTACTACTTAGAGTTCTTCTATCTTATTTGATTTTTTGTTTGCTATCTTTATTGTTTTATTTCTGGTTGAGATGGTTGGGAGGTCAATTTCATCCGTCAAATCTATTAGTTTTTCTGATGTGTGTGTGTTTTCTGTGTTTGATGTTTCTCTCATCTCTACGTCGATCTCAGATTTGCTGGTTACTGCGGTTTTTGGTTGTTGTGCTTGTTTCTTTAGATAATATTCCTGATATGCTTTTAAGATTATTTTATTTAGCTCGGATATTTCTCTTGGTGCTGAATTGTGTTTTTCTCTCAGCTCAGTGAGGGTTTGTTTTGTTTTGTTTCTTGGAACTGGCAATTTTTGTTTATTGATGTAGATGAAGTTGGATATGTTTTTTCATTATTTTTATCTGTTATTATCTTGTAGTTCAAAGTTGTTTTGTTTTAGCGTATGCAGCTGCTTTGGTGATCCTTCTTTCAGTTTTAATTTTTAGAACTTCTTTCTCCCTAATGTAGCTAGGGCAGTTTCTGTTGTTGGGTGGGTGGTTGTGTTCGAACTTATTCATCTCGCAATTTAAACATTTTGGAATCAAGCGATTTCTCTATGTTTTGCTAAGTTATCTGCTGCCACCTCCTGAGAGCAGTTTGGACATCTGTGTGGGGCTTCAGCCTTTGCAGAACTTCTCCTTGTAATCTAGTTTTTGGTATTTGTAGCATCTATGCGGGGTGGGGTTGCTCCTCCTTACCACCACATTTGGGAAGCCCGCTTTAATAGATTTTGGGGGTTCGATTAGACCGAAAGTCTAGCTTACTAGCCCTGTGAATTTATTTTGTTTGCTTGCATCTTTGCTGGGGAATCTGTATATTTCTTCTATTTCTGCCATCGGGTTGCTTTATTTTAGTTCTTTTAACAGAGCTTCGTATGTTTGTTCTTCGTTTGCTAGTGCAAAGGAATTCGAATTTAAATCAAGATCAATTAGATAATGAATTAAAATTATTCATTGATATTAATCAATCTGAATAATTTCTGGTTAATCTTCTGGCTTTTGAAAGAAAAATACTTTTTTATTTTGTTATTTTGATAAATAAATAATTTAAGCAACCTAAAAAGGACTGTGAATTTACTTTTTTTTTTGTAATAATGAATAATTTTTAATTTTGGTTCTTTTTTAAATTTTAAGTCTCAATTTAAAAATTTTGAATGAACTGAAAATAATATAAATATTTTTTTTTAATGTTTGTTTTTTAATATGTTTCTAATTTAAAAAATTCAATAAGGCTGTATTCAATTTATTTTTCATGATATCGTTTTTTAATGCTACCTACAAAGTGTATTTTATTAATTTTTGTATTTTTGTATTTTATTAATTTATTAATTATAACAAAGTGTTATAATTAATAAATTAATAAAATACATTTCTACACTCATTCAGCTTAAATTCATTATTAAATTACATTGGTTCATAAGGTAATAGGTTTTTTTTAATAATAAATTAATGTTATATTTGCTACTTAAAATATGTACTTCCTTCCAAAATTACCTGTTTGAAAAAGTAATTTAGAAGAAGTACTACATAATAATATAAAATTACTTTTGTCTAAGTGGTTACAAATTTTTTTGTTTACAAATATACATAAATATGTACTATTTACTTCCACGATTGCATGTTAAGAAAAATATTGCACAAATGCTATTATGCGAAATGTGGGCATTAACTTTTAATTTTGAATTTAATAATCAGATAAAAAATTGATTTGTTTAAATAAAACTATTTCAAATGAATGCTCATTTGATAAAACGGTTAAAAACAAAAAGGTGAACATTTTTTAAATTTATTTAAATTAAAACCAAAAAATAATAAACTATTTTCTTTTTTTATTGTTTCAACTTTTAACTTATGTTTGAATTTTTACAAATTTTTTTAACTTATCTTATTACCTCACAGAAGATTTTCTGAAATTTTCTTATAAGTATAGTAAGACTTATTGAAGTTTAAAATTAGGAATTGTCTAAGACTCTAAGCATATCAATAATATACTTACTTATTGAAGAGAGGTAATATTGTAGAACGAAACATTTCCTAAATTTTATATTTTTTAAAATATGACAAATGTATATTAATTTATTCTAAACTTACTACACAATACCAAATATACATATATGTTAATATGCAGGCTATTATAGGTCGAATACTATTATTAAATTATACACTAATATTATTTATTTTGTTTATATTATGCATTATATATTTACACTATATTTGGTAGCAAGTGGGTTTTCTTTTCAATTAATAAAACTTGCTGCCTGTGCAGGATTTGAACCCGCACTCCCTCGGTAAAAATATGCATGTATGTATTAGTAGAAAAAAAACGTACAATAAATACTTGATTGCATACTTATAGGACGATTTTTTTTTTAATTGAATACAAACAAATGTTATATGAATATTGTTGATTAAGATTACATGCATAGGTATACGTATAAATATAATTTGCATTTTTTTTGAGATCCTCTTTCTTGAAACTCCGTGAAAATATCACGATCCAAGCTCTTACAATTGTTTTTGTGTTTATTATGTATCTTAAGTTACCAATTAATAATACGTATATGTTTGTGTACTTCCAGTGTTCAAATAAAAAATTAACAAAAAAAAACCTAAGAACTTAACAGTCAAATTAAAATTTAAATGGAAAAAAAATTGAAGACAGAAGACATATTTACTTGTCTCAATTGTCATCGTTCTTTGTTAATATTATCTGCTAATTTTTAATGTTTATTTTTTATATATGTATATACGTTTTTTATTCTTTAATTTTTATTTCTTTTTAAATTCTGTTTCTACATTATCTTATAATGTTGTAATAAACTTCCCCTTCCTTTTTTATTTCTCCCACTCCATCATTTTGATTAAAAATAATGCAAACAAAATAATAATAAAAAAAAAAAAAACATAATTTTTTTTTTGTTAAAGTTTTAAACAATATTAAGTTCCATAAGAATTACTTTGAACAAGTCAATTGGGGAAAATATTAATTTCCTTTTAAACTGTCATGACTATAAAAAGTACATCTTTCAAAAATGTATCTGTAACTCAAACAATGAATTAAAAGTAATCAAGGAAAAAAAATAATTGTGGAATCAAAAACAAAAGAAATAATACAATTTTTTTTAAATGTATGAATTTTAGACTAGACGAAATTAATTAAAACTTTGAGTTTAAAAATTGGAAATTAAAAATTTTAAAAGTTAATATGAAAGTAAAAAAAAAAAATATTTTAAATGTAACATTCAATTCGACTTTTAGCAGTCTGTGCAATAAAAAAAACATAATATTTACAAAATGTTAAAAGAGCACACTTCAAAGAATTTATTTGAAAAATATTGTTTAATCCTTGTGTTATTGACAATCTAACGTATTGTATAACGTATGGTAATACGTAATAGGTATACCAATGGTAATAAATACTTTTACCTATACATTATATGAATTAAAAGTAAAAAAAAAAAAACGTTTTTTTAGAATCTTTTATAAAACACATCTATTTTTTTTTATTTTTTTATATAACCTCTGTTTACTGGAAATATAAACCAAACTAATAAAAGTAAATTTTAATTTAGTTAATTCTTTCAGTAATTTGAGTACATATGAATGTAGTATGCTACATTCATATGTACTCATATTCATATACCATCAAACAATTTTTCACTAATATGCATATCCGCTTTGATATGTAATAAAGTCACACAGAAAATTCGTATATGTATGATATAAAAGTTTTCAGAGTATATGACATTAAAAAATAAATATCTTTTAGAAAAGGTTATTTATACTAAAAAGCTCACAAGTTTCATTACAACTAGGCCATTTTTTAAATTTTGTTATTTATTTTTCATAATGAATTCAAAAAAAAAAAGAAACCATTAAAAAGAACACATAATGAATCCATTTATACAAAAATTTTTATAAACAAGGCAATATGTAAAACAAAACATTTTGTATGGTGTACATTTTCAAAAAGACAATTAAAAACAAATTATAACATTCTAATTCTTTTATATCACAATTTTTTATTTTCCAAAGAAGTTTTTTATGTAAGAAAAAATTATGAAAAATCAAGTCAGAAACACTTTCCCTCCAATTTTTTAGAAAACGCTAAATTACATGAAAAATTAATAAAACCCGTTAATACATGTAAATTACACGAGCTTTAATTTTTATGTCTTACTTACTACAATTTGTATAAGTTACAGGTGTCTAAAAATAGCTACTTTTCAATTTTTGATCCGTAACAGCTATTAAATAAAATATTTTTCTGAGATAACTTATGCTAAGTTATCCTAAAGATGTTCCTTCTCTCAAGACTCTAGCAAAGATCTCCCTTCTTTAAATTTCAATACTTTAAATAAAAAGATTCGGAAGATACGGAAGAGCAAAAATTTTGCAAAATTATGGTTTTACATAACGGTAAATTTAAATACCAAATTACAAAAAATTGTAAGATTAAATTGATTTCCTTTTGTTTGGCGTTTCTAGGTTGAAAAAAAAGTTAAGCAGAACTTTAAATATAAACATTTAAAAATATGGCTTTTTTCAACTTTGAGGGACTATAACTCGATAATTGGTAGGATGTTACAACATTTTCCTATATAAATGGTTAAAAGATCGGCGTAGGAGTTTTGTAAACTGACGAGTAGACGAGTAGACAAAGTGAAACTAAAACGTTGATTTTTTTTTGGAAAATGTGTTAAAAATCATACCTAGGTAAAAAAGAATTATTTGGTAAAAATTTGAACCATTAATAAAATCTTTACTATCAGTGCCTCTGGCAACTTTCGATTATATTCATAATTTTTTTTATTTAAAGTAATTTTAATGAGTATATTTTAGTTTACATGTGACTTAAATTTACTAACTTTTAATAATTTTTTTTTTTTTTTATTAGGTGAGCATAAATTTATTTTACTAAACGTTGATTACCTTTATAAAAAAAAAAAATTGTTGATGTTCGTTCGTATTTGCATATTTACAGTTTATTTGTTTTAGAACAAAGAAAGTTTGAAGAATCTTTCAGGATCTCACCAATGTTTAAAGATCATAAAAATTTTGAAATCATTTTTGTTAATTTCAATGCTTTATTTTCCTTATTAAATTTTATTAATTTTATTTTCCTTATGACCATATCATATACCATAAAAAAACAAGGGTGAAAAATATGTTGGTGATTAATAATTCAAACCTTGGTAATTTTGGGTAAATCAGCTGATAAATAAATTTAAATATTCTCTATAATTATGATAATTAAAATTTATTTCGTTCTTTATTGTTTGTGTATTAAAAATAAAATATTAATCCATATATAATAATATATCTTTAGATTTTGGTCTAGCACTAGTCTAATTAAATTTTTTTTTTTTTTTTACTCTTTTCAAAATATTTAACACTTATAATATCTAATGTAATAACTTAGGGGATAAAATATATGTGTATGTAGGTTTATAAAAATAAATTGTTTAAAAAACAATTTATTTTATCTTTCCTTAAAGACAAAATCTGACGAAAGCAAATAAAACATTATATTTATTTTGGCTTATGTTGACTTCATTAACTTTAGTAGGATAACGACAACGATTAAAAATAAAAACATTTGAAAAAGTTTAAATATGGGAAATTAACGAAATAATTTCTTGCCTTAAAAACTGTATAGATGAATAAATTATAGAAATTCATTCTTATTAAAGATGAGAAATTCTTGATTAACATAATACCTATAGTAATCCTGCTCGTGCAAAATGATTTTGATGTTCTTGTTGATGTTGATAATGGTGATGATGATAATTAAGTTTAATAATGACTTACGTTAAATATTTTCTTAATTTCAAAATTTCTCTCAAGAGATTCGGTGTAAAAAATTTACAAAAATATATTTAGGCGTTTTATGTTTTATTATAGAAATTTTATTTGAGTTTTTTATTTTTAATTTAATACACAAAAAACAAATGTAAGAAAAAAAAAATGGTTTTAAAGAGTAATGGTTTTTGGAGAGAATTCCAATTTTAGTTCAAATTTTAAATTAAAAATATGAAATGAAAATGTATAAAGCCCATTTTATTGGTTAAAACACAATTATAAAACATAACTAAAATTACTCTAAAATGGAATCCACGCAATACGCGACAACACACTTGTTCTAAGAAAAACAAACAAGAAGAGAGACATTTTCTTTGCCTAGGTGCAGAACATACATATGCTCCAAAATAAAGTCATGAATAAAAAAACAAGTGCAAGAGTAATAATATATTATTTTCTCTTGTGTAATTAAAAAGTTGAAATTTACTAAACTAAAATTTATATATGAAACCTTATGAATCTTATGCTTAATGATTTTAAGAAATAAAAAAAATATTTAAAAATTGTAATAAATTCAACTTAAATACAGTACAGTAAATACAGTATACAGTATGTACAGTATCTTTTTAGTATATTTTTTGAAAAAAAAAATTGAAAATTTTGTTTATTAGTTTCAATCTGACCGCGCCCCGCCAGCCGTGCTTTCTCCATCGGTTTACATAGCTTCTACACCATTTAAGATAGGACAATCATATTTTAGGTATGGATAGATCTCCTAAAAAAAATTAATGTTGTATAACAACTACGGAGTTACAGATCCTCAAAGTTTGAAAAAGCTTCATTTTGAAATCTCAGGTTCTGCTTAATACATTTTCAATCTAAAACTACAAAATTTTTTCAATATCAATATTACAATAAATTATACAATTTTATAAAATTTAGTATTTAAATTCAATTTTCCTTATTACTTCGTCGATTAATTTTTCTTCAAATGACATATCATTATCTTAACCTATCCACGAATGTTAACAAAATGACATTAAAAATTGTTTTTGAATTTTAATGTCACAATATAACAACTATATGTATTGATTTCGCTGCTACAGAATTGTAAAATATAAATTTTTCAGCCGGACAAAAAAATCGCCGGCATTTTTTTGCTGGTTTTTATTGTACACTTTATACATATATTTCAAACAATTTTTGACATATCGCCACGAACTTTTACCCTGAATGTGTTTTTAGTTTGAACTATTTTTTCTCAATGATTAAAAAACTGTCAAAAATTACCGCCACGAAAAAATGGCAAGAAAAATGAATAAACTGTACCTAGCTTTTTTAATTTTATGTGTTTAGATTTGTTTTATGTTTTTTCTATTACATCAAGTAAGTGATTCCAACGTTTTCTTAATGGTGGTGATGTAAAAATGAAATTTTTATGTAGTTTATTAAGGGAGTCAGATAACGTAAAAGTTTTTGAATCTATAGAAATTGTGCAATTGCACAGGGGATTTTCTAGTAAAAATATATTGTTATACATTATTCAACCTAATATACATAAAATTTTGTTGTGTGTTAAATAAAATAAAAAAATCAGTTTTTTTTAAAACTTAAATACAATTTTTGGAATTCAAAATAAGCACTTTGAAATAATTTTGATAAAAACAAATTATAGATAATGGATAGAAATAGCTTAGAAATTGGAAAGTATGCAGTTTAGGTCACTGTCAAAAATCTAAACAACACTTTCTAAATCTTAAAATTTTCAAATTTCCATCAGAAGATTTAATATCAGGTAAAATTTGGAGAGAAAGATGCGGTTTTGATGAAGATAAGAAAAATATTTTTCTTTACGAAGATCATTTTCCAATAGAATTTATTGGAACAAAATTTCTTAAAAAAGAGGCTCTTCTCTTCCTTCTATAAATTTAAAAATTGACGACTGCGGTGACGTAGAAGAAAATTTTATTTTCAAATCTCCCGCCAAAAAAAAGGAAAATCGACGAAGTAAATAGCTCTGATGATGTTTTTTTAGAATCTATTATAAAACACATCTATTTTTTTTTATTTTTTTATATAACCTCTGTTTACTGGAAATATAAACCAAACTAATAAAAGTAAATTTTAATTTAGTTAATTCTTTCAGTAATTTGAGTACATAAGAATGTAGCATATACCATCAAACAATTTTTCACTAATATGCATATCCGCTTTGATATGTAATAAAGTCACACAGAAAATTCGTATATGTATGATATAAAAGTTTTCAGAGTATATGACATTAAAAAATAAATATCTTTTAGAAAAGGTTATTTATACTAAAAAGCTCACAAGCTCATAGAAGAAAATTTTATTTTCAAATCTCCCGCCAAAAAAAAGGAAAATCGACGAAGTAAATAGCTCTGATGATATCCGCTCTCCTATTGTTTAAAAAATTAAAGACAGAGAGGTTTTTATAAAAACAAATTCAGCAGTTTGGAACAAAAAGAAAAGATATAGAAAACTAAAAATGAATTACATGACATCAAACCAGAATATCAGAAAAATTAATGAAAGAAAAAGACGAAAGGTTGTTTTTGTTAATCGACTTCAACCAAGATATATAAATGCTGCAAAAGATATACCTCAAAATAAATGCAAGGAAATGACGGAAAAAAGTAGACATGTTATTTTGATTTTCGATAAAAATGTCACAAGCGAGCTTACATATAATCAGAAACAAGATTTAATTGATGGGCTGGAGGATATAGGATTTCAAAGATCATCCAATTTAGGCAAACATGTGAGTGTTTTTATGATTCGCGGCTTAATTGATAATTGGAAGTGCGTTTTCAACTATTTTGTGTCCAAAAATAGTTGAAGTGCTGAAAATTAAAAAAAAATTATTTTAGAAAATATAAAATTGCTTGATTCAGTAGGATTTAGAGTGGAAAGAGTTGTATGCGACCAGAGCTCAAACAACAGAAAATGTTTTAGTTTATTAGGTGTCACTTTAAAGAAACGATTTTTTTACTACAATAATATCAAGGTATTCGCATTTTATGATTTTGTCTATTTATTATATCCGATAATTATCGTACCGGTATAAAAACGTGTGACAAAATTTTGTTCGTAATGCGACATCTTATACTACTTATACTCGTATAATCTTTCGTATAATGCAGCATACTATATATTATTATGCACATAATAATTTTTTTTGTATAAATAAGTTTTTTTTTTGAATACATATTTCATTCATTCATTTTTTTCTCATAAGTACCTACACAAAATACATACAATCATAACTAACAATATTTTCAGGCCAGGACATGGAAAAATTTGAATATATTAGTGCATACATTCAAACAAATGAGAGGAAAATTCCATTTAAAAAAAATTTTTTTTTGTTCTTATTATTTTTTCAAAAAAAATCCTATTTTTAACAAATTTCATTACAAGTTTTCGTTATGAACTATTTACCAAAATATGCCAAATTTTATATTAAAATAAAATTTGGAATTTTCCCTACAACATATTAAAAATTTATCTTTCAACACGTAATTTTAACTTAATATTTACTAAAATTATTCTTTTTAATTCTTTTTAGTTATTTTTTTCCGCTTGGTTTTTGACATTTGTAAAAGTAGAAGAGAATTTTTGTTCAAAAATAAGAGTGGGGTGGGGTTGAAAGTTTTGCTTGAAAGATTTTTAACATAACCTAAAACTTTTTTAAAATTATGGTACGAATAATAGTACGTTTACAATCTCATGATTTGATTGATTTTGAAAATTGATTTCGTTCTTTTTTTTTCTTTTCCATACATTCTTCAAAAAAATATCTATCAAACAAAATTAACATAGTTCTGTGTTTGTGAAAATCACCTCGAAATTGAGTTTATCGTCCATGAAATTTCGATTTTCGATAATATTAAAAAAATTTTCATAACCTTTGTTATTTTTATGAATTTGTTGTCAAAAAGTCAAAAGAAAAATTTTGTGAAGTCAAAACAAAAATTTTGATTTGTGCAGTTGTGATTTGTGAATGTTTTTAAATTTTTTTTTAATGGAAAAAAGAAGATACAAAAAAAAATTTAGTTGGAGTGAAAGTTCAATTAAACATTTAATAGAAATTTAGATGCAAAAGAAAGAAGATTTGAAGAAAACAAGGAAGAATTCCCATGTGGTAGCAGAAATTAAAATGTTGGAAGATTATAGAGCGATTGTGGATGCTGAAGAAATCCCAATAAGGAAAGGATTAACACTAACGGATCTTATATTTATCTGGTTTGCTTCGATTATTTCATTTGTCTGCATGTATTGTTTTAAAAATGAATTTTCATATATTGAGGAGTCATTACACCGACTTTGGTATCTAACATTAATATACAAAAATCTGTAACTAGCATCTACAGCACCAAATAAAAGTATCGAATAAAAACGCTTGTAATTATAATAATCCGTAGCGAATTCCTTATGTGGTCACACTTCAACATGACATCCATCTAAAAATTTAAATTATGAATTAAACATTTTTTAAATGATATTTATATACTTACCAACGGCCGCAATGCATTTTGGGAACCCCATTTTTTTAAACTCGTTAATTTTTTGATTTAAAAGCTCATCCGATAAGGGAATAAAGCCAAGGTGTTGCGAACTAAGAGTATTCCACACTGCTTTGCAAAATTCGTTAAAAATCTTACAAACATTGGCTTTGCCAACACCAAAAAGATTAGCAATTGATCTGTACTCTCCAGAAGAACCAAGTGCGTACAAACAAATTGCTACTCTTTTTCTCAAAGAGATCTTTTGGTTCACGTATATTTCACTTTTGTCCATGCAATGTAATAAAGAACATAATATATTAAAACTGTTTTCATCTACTCTTAGATTATTTTTAAAAAAATAATAACCATTTGAAAACTTGTTCTAATCTAAAATTAAAAATTCAATTTATTACTTAAAATAAAATCAAAAGAAATATTTACTAATTTCCAAACATTCCTCTCTTTCGTATTGAGTTTAACAATTATGTTTTTCATCAGCATCTGGTGATTTCCCAATATTGTATTTAAGATTGCTTTCTTCTTTAATAGCATTTTGCGTTTTTTAATAGCAATTCCCGTATTTTTCTTAAATGATATAAATATCTATTTTTCTTTTTAGCAGATAAAACTAAAATTATGTATGTCAAATTACGTTCTTAATTTTCATTCTTGATTTTCAAAAACGTTTGTAAACACTTGACATTTGACTTGATTTTGTAATGGGTAATCAACTAAATTTCCGAGTTTATAAACATACTATAAGGTAAGAAATTTTAAATTAATATCGAGTTTTCTTAGCTTAATTAAAAATATATAAATTATATATCAAAATAAAATTTTGAGTTTTTTCTTTTTCTTTGTTGTAAAAAAATTAAATTTCAATTCGTATTTTTCAGCTATGTTTTGGAAAATATAAAAAAAGAAGTCGACAAAATTGGTAAGTCATTTTTGTTATTTTGCTACAGTCATTGGAAAAAAATTAAATTAAAACTGTTTTAATATTAAGTATTTACAAATTTTATATTGTTACTGTTTAATTTTTTTTTATTTTTAAATATTAAATTTTAAAATAATATAAATTTGAATTTTTATCAATGGTTCGAAAATGTTCGGTTACTGCAACTGGATGTACATTCAACTTAAATTTTCATAAAAATGATTACGTTTCATGTTCTAAATTTCCAAAAAAAAGAACCAATTAGAAAATTATGGATTAGCGTTTTATCGAAGTCCGATTGGCAACCATCGATTTATAGTTACGTATAAGCTAAGCATTTTAAAGAATCGTGTTTTTTTAGTAATGAGAAACGGCAACGGTTACTTCCGAATGATGTTCCAAATATCTTCCCCCAATTTTTGCCAAAAAAAAATTAGAAAAGAAAATTTAAATTCACGCTATAAAGATAAAATATTATAATTTTCTAACTTTGTTTCACATATTAAAAAAAACTTAATTTGAATGATTGGTCTTTATTTAAAAGTAAAGGCAAAATAATTTTGTATTTTTTAGAAAATAATGATTATTTCGGTTTCGAGTTGAAATTTCGAATTGTAATTGATAATTGTTTATTAGTAACTTGTTTCTCGGGAACTATGAAAGAACCAGCCGAAATATTACACAACATATTATCTGATAATATGAAACTTGTATTTTGGAACCAGCTATAAAAATTGATATTTTTTTTCAATAATATTGAATCATCAAATTCTAATTCTTCTTTACATTTAGAAAATGCTATGCTTTTTCTAAAAGATTATTTGCATTTAGAAGATGATTCTGCAATACGCGATCAAATATCGTTCTCGATCAAATAAACCTCATAAATTTGAAACCACGTAAATATAGTTGTAATACCATGGTAATGTCTTTTTTAATTTTTGCTCATTCTAGAGCAATTTATTCAATCATTTCTCAATTTCTTTCACTTCCATGCAATCAACATCTTCAAAGATTATCTTCTCAACTGTACATAACTCCTAATTATAAAAATTTGGATAATGATACTTATTTCACAGCAGCTTTTCAGTTCTTAACGGAACGCGAGAAATTTGTACCCATTTTAATTGATGAAATTTATGTAGATCAAAGTTTACAATTTAAAGCGAACAATATTGTTGTAATGGCTGATAATAATTCCACTGAAGATGCCAGAACAATTGTAGCCTTTATGGTTAAATCAGTTTTCGGAAATTTCAAAGAAATTCTACACCTATTTCCAGTACGTTGACCAACAAATCAATATTTAATAAACAATATTTAAAATAAAGGCTTTCGCGTTCTTATGATTATCACTGATAATCACAGAATAAATCAAAACATGTTTAATACGTTGAGGTTTTGAAAATCAAAAAATATTTTCCTAATCATAACGGTCTGGGAAATATATATTTACAGATGATATTGTACATCTTTTCAAAAGTATTCGCAACAACTGGCATTGTGCACCTAATCAACTTTTAGCCTTTTCCGATTTTGAAACTAAAGAAATTAAGCATGCCCTTTTTGCGCATTTTACCGAGTTATTTGAAAAGGAACAAAATTTAATTGTTAAGAAACCTTTAAATTGAATAGCAAATCATTGAATCCAACAAGTTTTCAGAAACAAAATGTTTCTTGAGTTGATAATATATTCCACCACTCTACAATTACTCCTTGAAAGAATTTGAAAAAAAATAATAATTGTTTTATTAAATTTCACACAAAATAAATATTAAATTATTTTGTTAAATTTCATCCCAAATAAATTTAAATATTTAACCATCTATGTTGAAATGTTAATTGTTTTTAGTTTTTGTTTTTATTTAATTATTTTGTATTTATGTTTTATGTAAAAAAATGTTTTGTTACAACAATAAATGAAGTAAATAAGTCTAAAATAATAAAATCCTGCCTTTATAATATTACTATAACATTCTCTTTCATCCTTAATAGTTCAATGCAATTTGCATCATATATGCTACATCTGGTTTTTATGTTAAAAACTCTATTTTAAAACAAAATTTTAATATTTACAAATCTTTTTCGTGTTTATAAAACGTTTTTGCGTCAGAAAAATATTTTTTCATTAACATACAAAAAATTGAGCAGTATAGGGTTAATTATTTCAGTTTTACTGGTTTTTACATTTATTGTTATTTAGATTTCCATGATAGCAAGAGTTATGCAATAACGCAAACTTATGCAATATAATAACGAATTTTAACAAACATATATATACGTTTAAATTAATAATTATACATATAAAGTTCTAATAAATTAATTTAGTATATTAAAATTTAAAGTTAAAAGTTGCAAAAATACTTCTCGAAAAGAAAATTTAAAATTTTTTAAGTTACCACCAAAGAATACTGCAAAATATGAAAAGTGGGCTAGTGCTTGTTGGTAGTCATTTGACTACATAAAAAATTTAAAAAGTTCTATTGTTATATAAAGAACTATTGTTATATAAAGTAAAGTTATATTTGCAGCCGCCATTTTGAGGAATCTAATATTGGCTTAAGACAATTATATTCGGAGGCTTGTCCTTCACGTTTCTTATTAAAAGAAACATCATTAGAAAAATAAATACCATTGCAAATAATTTGATAGTTGATGATGATGATATTATTATGCAAAATTTAGATGAAATGAATTTGGAAACGAGCTCCATTTAAGATAACGTACCTTCTTGTAAACATTGTCATAAAAGAGAAAACAATTTATTTTTGGAGGTCTACAAGTGCCGGAGTGGAAAAAGGCTAAAATAGTATACAAAGGTGAAGTTTATGAAGTCTGAGTTAAGGAAAAACTTGCTATAGGAGTAATATTAGGAGGAAAACTATATATACGTGTGTGTGTGGGAGCGTGTGGGGGTGCGTGTGGGGGTGCGTGTGTGGGTGCGTGTGTGTATGTACAGCTTAAACGACTGAGCGGAATTTTCTGCAATTTCATATTTAAGGTTTTAACGTAAATATCTCGGATTGATAAGCTTTTAAAGCAAATTGGTCAACCGCAAGTGGTAGTTTACTAGTGTACTTTTTAAGTTTTTTACGAATATTTTGTAACAGAAAAATTTTATGAGAAAAATTATTAAGAAAAACTTTGCCATAGAACATTTTTTGATCCGACTAACTTTAACTTTTACTTAATTTTTTTTCTAAGTCCAAATTTCATACATAACACTCGATATCAATTTATATGAACAATTTTTTTTTTGTTTTTTTTTTATATTTCTAAAAATTTATATACATATGTATGTATGCACTTATATCTATGCATATTATTCTTTTGTTGATGACATAAAATTAAAACGGTAAAATTTTTGTTAGCAGATTCAATATTAATCTTATGTTTGTTTTGTATTTGTTTACAATTTTTATTATTTTTTACTTCCAATATTTTTGAATGAAAAAAAAATCATGTGCATTACATAATAATGCACATGATTATCAATATATCGGATTAATAATGCACAATATATCGACATTCATGGATGTATGAATGAATGCCGATATATTTTTACTATTTCATTGCTTAATATTGTTAAAACAAAATGTTGTTAAATTATTAGAAGTTATTTTGCTTTGTTATAAATTATTACGTAAAAAATCTATAAATTTTGCCAATTGTACTTTTCGTGTAGTGGCGGTCGGTCCTGTGGTGGAGATAGCTGATTTTTTTTTATTCTATGATATCATAACTTTTTTTACTTTCTTTTGTGTTTGATATAAAACTTTATTGTTTCAAGTTTATCTCATACATACGTTTCTCACATTCTCAAAAAAAAAAAAAAAAACAAAAAAAACAATTCAAAATAATTTGTTGTCACTTAAACGTTTTACTTCTGTAGTTGAGTATATGTACGTGGTTCTATCGTAATATTATTTTTATATTATAAAATAAAACATTATAATATACTTTTTTATTAAAATAAAAAAAATAAAATACTCGTACTGTTTTTTTTTTTACAAAGAGATTAAATTGAAAGCAAATGCAAATGAATTGAGCAAAATCCTAAATTTTTGTTAGAAACTTCAAAGTTAATATTATCTTAAGTAATAAAGGAATACATATTTCTAAGACTTAATATTATAATCTAGATAATTTTAAAGTATAACAATTACCTACGGAATTTTCTTTTATTTTTAAAATTTTTTATTAAGTTCTTTAATTTTATTACACAAATTTTTACAGATTGTATAATGCTAGGTTGTTTATATTTTATAATATACTGTAAATAATTATCATAATAATTACAAACATAATAACCATAATAAATAAAATTAATGATAATAATAATAATAATAATAAATAATATATATTAGAGTGTCAAAACTTGAATATATCTCTCATATCTTCGCTAGCGCTCCGAGGACTGCTTTACAGTATCAGGACAATATACAAACAAGGTTGAATGTAAACCAACGGTTTTTAAAAGCGCATATTTCCAAAAGACAATACAAACTGTTAAGAATTGTGAATTGCACAAAAATTTGAAAATTTAAAAAATAAAATTTAAGATATTTTTTGTGATAAGAAAATATGTGAAAATAGGGTTTTTCTGAAATATTGAAGGGCTGTTAGTTCGGAACCCTTTATAATTATATAACCCTATATAACTAACTAAGTAAAACCATTAACACATAAAAATACATTACTGGAGCTTTAATTTTTATGTCTTGCCGAAGAAAAATTTGTACAGATGCTTAAGTTACAGCTGCTTAAAAATAGCAAATTTTTCAGTCCTAATAGCTCTTAAACAGGGGGTGATGCAAAAAAATTTTCTGAACAAACTTATACTAATTTTAATAGTTCTTTCTGCTCCCAATTTCAAGTTCCTATTTAAAAAAGTTCCAAAGTTATGAAGGTAGAAAATTTATGCAAAATTTGGTTTTCTCTTAACGGTAAATTTAAATACTAAATTTAAAAAAATTGTACAATCTTGATATTAATTTACAAAGTTAGAAATACCTGTCGAATGACGTTTTCAGATGGAAAAAGTCCTAACCGGAACAAGGGGTATATATGTTTAAAAATAGGACTTTTTCAAAGTTTGAGAGGCTCTGGTTCCGTAATGGATGGGGCTACATGAAAAAGTTGTTCCACAAAATTAATTTTTTTATGAGACCTACTCATGGTTTAAATTTTTTTCCTCCATCTTTAACGGTGTAGAAATTTTGTAAACAGAAGGGCGCACGGACGGACGGACGGAAGGAGTGAAACTAATAAGCACATTTCCTCAAATTTTTTTTGGAAATGTGATAAAAAGAACTATTAACATCATTAATAATTTTCAATTTACAAAATATTTAAGAGGCAACAAAGTAATTAATATTTGATTGTTATAATAGCACATTATTTACTGATTATATTTATTATATTCATTACATTATTCACGTAAACACTATTCTAGCAATATACTAATGTATATACTTCCTCATTTCAGCCACAGTTGAATGGAAGTATTACAGAGTTAGAAACTAATTATTCGAAGTCAATATTACTTAAACTCTTACTATAATTAACTACTAACACCTCTCATCATAACGCAGTCATCTTCGAAATCGCCACGTCTATACCACTTTACACTAAATCGTACAATAATAATTTTGTATATGATTTTTTTAACGCTGATTATGATAGCATTAACAATGCTTTATCAGTCATCAATTGGGACGAGCTGTTAGCACAACAGGACATTGATTCATTAATCTCTATCTTTTATATGAGAATTTTTGACATAATAAACTCCTTTGTGCCAAAAACTCGTAAAAAAAACAAGACAACTGAACCTTGGCTAGATAGAGAACTTAGAACATTGCGTAACCAACGCAACAAATTGTACAAAAAAATCAAATTTTCAAAGGAGTCTAATATCAATTTGTTGAATATGCACAAGGATCTTGCATTTGAATTCAAACAAAAATCTAACTTAACATACGATAATTATGTCACCCATATCGGCAACAAATTAATTTCAGATCCAAAAAAATTTTTTAACTTTATAAATATTAAGCGTAAAAGTTACGGCTACCCAAACTCAATGTCGAAAGACAACACTTCCTCGTCTTGTCCTAAGGTAATTTGTAATTTCTTTGCTGATTGTTTTCAAAAAGTTTATCGTCCACAGGAATCTTCTATAAATTTCGATCTTTCAAATCAAACAACTAACTCAAATTTAATTATTACGGATCTATATCTTACTGAAAATAAAATATTTGAAGCAATCATTAACATCGATACTAAAAAAGGTGTAGGACCTGACTTAATCCCGCCGACTTTTTTATACAATAGTGTTAGTTATTTAACTTATCCACTTCATCTCATTTTTAATAAATCACTTTCCTGAGGTGTTTTCCCATATGCTTGGAAATCGTCTTATTTAATTCCCATCCACAAAAAGGGCGACAAAGCACACGTCGAAAACTACCGTGGTATAGCTATTTTATCGACTATTCCTAAGTTGTTCGAAAAAATGGTCGTAAACAAAATTACACCCATCATAAACACAAAATTAAATGAACAGCAGCATGGTTTCAGAAAAGGTCGTTCTACCTCAACAAACCTTTTGGTTTATACATCTGAAATCCTTAATGAAATGGAAAATGGGCACCAAGTTGATGCTATTTACACAGATTTTAGTAAAGCATTTGATCGTGTCGATCATACTATTTTGCTTAACAAACTTGTTTCAATAGGTATTTCGGGTACATTTCTTACATGGCTTAAGAGTACAGCCAAATAAATAGACTCAAAATATAAAATTCCAAGATTTTTTATCAAACACAGTGACCGTTACTTCAGGAGTACCTCAAGGTAGCCATTTAGGTCCACTTCTATTTAATATATTAATTTCAGACCTTTCGGCCAAACTAGTGGGTGTATCACATATTGCATTTGCCGACGATCTTAAAATTTACCACGTTATCAAAAATATTTCTGATGTTGCATTACTTCAGTCAAACCTACATTCTTTACAAGAATGGTGCTTTTCCAATAAGTTAGAGCTGAACATTCAAAAATGCAAGGCTATTAGTTTTACACGGAAAAGATCTATCAATTATTCTATTGATAATGTAACTCTAGAAAGGATAAGCAGCATGACCGATCTAGGGATTCTTTTGGATGATAAGCTTAACTTCCATCTTCACTATGAGCATATGATTTCCAAGGCAAATAAAATGTTAGGATTCATTAAAAGAAGAGCTAAAGAATTCAGTAACATTGCGGTGACAAAATCTCTCTACTGTTCTTTAGTACGATCTATTCTAGAATACGGCAACATTGTTTGGAATCCTGCATTTCAAATACATTCCGATAGAATCGAATCTGTTCAAAAACAATTCCTATTATTTGCTTTGAGAAATCAATATAATGACTATTCAATGCTACCTAATTATAATGCAAGATTAAATTCATTGAACATGTTAACTTTATCTTCATGCAGGCAGATACTTTCATCCTGTTTTACTTTTGACGTTTTAAATAAAAATATTGACGTTCAGTTTTTGATAGATAGTTTTAAATTAAACAATGAAGTTAGAGTTACACGAAACACTAAGTATTTAATTGAAAATACTCATAGAACTGAATATGGAAGAAATGAACCAATTAACAGATGTTGCATTACATTCAGCAAACACAGTAATCTCTTTTCAACACAAATATCAAGGAACACTTTCAAACAAAAATTAATACAAAAATTTGTTACTAACCTTACACAATAACTTTAACTTTCATAATATTAGATTACACTTCATATTGTACAAATTATTTTATTTTTACCTAACTGAGTTATATTAATTCAAATCTAACTGTGTTTTTGCTTTGTAAGCAATTTGTAATTTACCATATAAGTCAATGTAATAATTTTTTTTTATTTGCATTTATCGTGTTTTATTTTGTACTTGTTATTATTAAGTTTTAGCCGTAAGATTTGTTATGTAAAAACCTTGTTTTGGTTATAATAATAAATAAATAAATAATTATATGTCAATACTATAATTACGTAGTGAAGCGTATTAGAACTAGAACAATAAAATATAAGAGCTCCTTGTTAACTCATACGACAAAATGAAGAATACATTATCACCAGAGGTCGTCCCCAATTTGTACAATATAGTTGAAGTTCAAAATATAATACCCGGGGAACACCTACGCTAAATAAGTTTAAGTTAAGGGTATCAGTCAAGTGCATTTGCTAAAATAACCTTTTAATCTCACTCCTGCCATTTAAGTTTACAAGCACTCCTCCTTATCCCACCCTACCAAGGGAGCAGTTGCAGTTTTTGGCATTCTTTGATATCGAGGCTACATAAAAAAGTTGTTCTACATTAGTTTTTTAAGTGTTTTTTAAGTTTTTTACCTAGATTAAAATTTTATTTTTCTATCTCAAATGATATAGAAATTTTGTAAACAGACGAATGGGAGAGTGAAACTAATAAACATATTTTTCAAATTTTTTATGAAAAATATGTTAAAAAATGTGATAGGTAAAAATCAGTCCACAAGAAAAAGATTTATAGAAACATAATGAAAAAGCGGAAAAACAAGGAATTATTTATTGGTGAATTTAAAGTTTTAAAATACACTATTTGTTTTTTTTTCTGTTATTTTTATTAACATTATTTTAGTGCATATTAATTAAATAATAAACTCAATATTTGAGAAAATCAAACAATATTTATCTTTTCAAAATTACAAAACAAGAAGTTCCAAAATATCTGAGGAAAAGTCCTAAAGGAAACATTCCGCACCCAACAGAGCGACGTGTGAACCTATTAAAACTTCCAAACCTATTTTAAATTAGTAATGTGCTTGAAAATCTATAATAACAAACTAAGGAAGCAAGAAAACCTTCAAGAAAAAAACTTGAAAAAAATTTCAAAAAAAAAAATGCTTCATCTTTCTTTAATAATAAAGAGAATTAATGAAATTAAGGTACGCTTTTTCAAAAGAATCCTAAGTTTTAAACAAAAATTACATACATCCTTTACATCCTTTTATGAAACCTATTTTATTAATTTGCCTGTTTAAATATACATAGTATACTTTAATTTACTTTAACATTTAATAAAATTTAATCCTAAAGACAAATTTATTTTTGATCCAAAAAGAACTGTAAGACTCTTGTCTAAAATTAAATATATTCAAATTGATGTAAAAAAACTGTGACAAAAACAAAAAAAAAAAAAATAGAATAAAAAAAGAAATAAAACTAACCTGGTTAGAAAAACATATCTATATTAAAAAATCCAAATTATTAAACTGAAAGTAGTCATTATTGCTTCCTATTTTTTCACAAAAGTCTAAAAAATTAAACAGAACCGAAGAAAAAATAAGAAAACTGAAAGTCTTATAAAAGGAAAAAAGTTTTTGGTAAATTGTGAAACTGAAATAGGAAAAAAAGCACTGAATTCAAAGAACAAAACATACATTATCAAAAACGTTATTGAAGTTTTTAAAGGAAAGGATATAATAAAAAAAAATTCAAATAAAATGGTAAATATTTTTTTTTCGCGAAAAAAGAAAAAAATACAAACTTCAAAAATATAAAAAATTTTATTACAAGCAATTTTGTGCTCTCTTATATTTAGGTTAATGTATTTATTTTAACCTTATTTAAGGACTTCTTTGTTTTTTTCTGGTACAGTCTATTTTTAATAATATGTTATCCATTTCATATTATTTAAAATTGGATCAACTTAATAATGTAGAAATAGAAAATGAATTGAATTTTATAAATTAGATAAAAATTATTTTATCATGATTAAAATTAGGAAACATATTTTGGCACATTAAAATCATAATTATCAACAATAAACACGTTTTATTTAATTAGGTATTTTTAGCAAGAAATAGCATTACGACAAATTATTATATTCGCTGTTATATTGTATTTAAAGGAAAGGTTGAAATTAACAGATTTCTGAAATGACACCAATAATTTAATTCAAAACAGTTTTTTTTTTATCAAATGTTAGTTTGCGAATATGTTTTTAAAAAAAAATAAAGCTTAACTTTGTATTCAAAATTGTGTACGTTTTCTATTAATTTCTAAAATCTAGAAGTATCTACTTTTAAACTTTCTAAAAGCTATGATAGACTTTCGATATTATAATAGAGTAAAAAAGTAATTTCTGGTTTATTAAAAATCTTACAGACAATATATTTTATGTGGTACATAATATATACAGGTAACCCTTTATAAGGGAACGTATACATTATACATTATTTTGAAATAAGTAGTTTTTATCTTTAAGACCATTTTCTCACAGTATTTTTTATCCCACCCACTTAAAGTAATTTTTATACCCGTATGGACATATGTTCAAGGGTATAATAAATTTCCCATTATAAGGGAAACCCTTTATATCATGGCCATCATGGCACATCTGATCGAACGTGTCGACGTGTCATGCAGTAGAAAAACCAATGGATGGCCAATGGCAGTTTTTTATGGTATAATCAATATGGCGTTTGTAAATTCTTATATAATTTATTGCCATAATGTGCTTGCTAAAAATCAAAAACCTTTGAACAAAAGGAAGTTTATGAAAAAATTAAGCATTGATCTAACCTCAGCCTGGATTGAAAAAAAGTTAGAAACAGTTACATTAAGAAATTCACTTCGTGAAAATATCAAAAACGTTCTTCAAAATTCGTCATCTACTTCAACATGCTACAATGGCCTCCACTGGAATTTCACTTACTGGAATATTATCTGGTGTTACATCAGCTGTTGAATCATCATCCATAAATAATAAAATAAATAAAAAAAATTTTTTAAAAAACAGCCTTTTTGAACTTAAAAAGTAGAAAATAAATTTTGAATAGCAAATTTTTCTGTAATTTTCTAAACTATAATTGTTACAATCGAGATTTCTTTGAAAAAGTTTATTTCAATATGTCAAATATACATATAAATATAAGTATATATAAGTTTTAAAGTCTGTGAAATTAATATAAAAGCTGTAGGCAACAAACGCGTAACTATAAACTTATATTTTTAAATTTTGCCTCCAGCTTTTATATTAATTTTACAGACTTTAAAACTTAATAACAATTTAAATTTAGAGCTTTTTTGAACCTTTGGGAAGCTGTACCTCCGTAACGGGTGGGGCTACAAAAAAAAGTTATTAAAAATAAAATTAATATTTTTGTGAGATCTATCAGTAGTTAAAATTTCATAGCTCTATTGCAAAAAAAATGTGGGGATCTAAAAGATAGGTGTTCGAGAGCTACCCTAAGGCTTCGTCCAAACTCAACCAAAAAAAATAGGGAACCTACAAATTACTCCCAAAATATTTTGTGTAAATTTCAAGATTCTAGCTTTCTTAGTTTTTGAGTTAGCGTGCTGACGGACGGACGGACGGACATGGCTCAAAAGTCTTAGATTTTTTTTCTGATCCGATCCATACCTTTGAAGGTATATCTAGCTCGCTTATTTCGAGGTGTTACAAACGGAGGAGTAATTTTATTATACCCGATCCTATCGTACGGGTATAATTAAGAAAACGTTGCATAGCTAAATTCAAAATTTAAATAAAAATATTGCAATTTTATAATGCTCTTTATTTCCACTTAAAAATGCGACCCTTTGAAAACTTTGATTTATATACTGCCTTGTTTTTTCTTTCTTTTATAGCATGACATTTTAATATTTCTTTTTTTCTATCTGTTATGTGTGTAAATATCAGATGTGCACATATACATAAAAAATAGCTTTAAAAATATTTAAAAACAATCAAAGTAACATTTTTTGTTTTCTTTTTTTTCTATTCGTTTTTATTTTTCTTCCAGTATTACATTTTACTTTTTTTTTTCTGTTATTTAGGTACGCTAAGAACTTATTTTTTTTTTTTAATATTAAATTTATGCATACAGTCTATTTAAAAAATAGAAATTATTAGCTATAGACCATTCTGAATTTTTTTTTTGTTCGTTTATGTTAACCGTCCATTCATATGCATACATAAAATTTTTTTTTGTTCGTTTATGTTTACCGTCCATTTATATAAATATAACTGTTGCCTACATATTAAAAAATAATAAATCGATAAATCAACTAAATAATAATAGTTGGCAATTTGGAAATTTGGTGTGACTGTGTTAGCAGATTTTTAATAGTACAGCATACATAAAAATATGCATACCATTTTTGTACATGTTTGTACCTACATACATATGTAGTAAAAAAATTTGGTTTTAAAATTATGTAATTGAGAATATATTAAATTGCTTACTTCTAAATACTAATGTTTTTGAATTAAAAAAAAATTATTTTGCTTTTTCTAGACGATGTAGATATACATATATGTATGAATGTAGATAACATATATTTTATGATTAATTCATAATTATTGTTATTGAAAAGAAAAATATTGTTGTTATTTACTATTTTTAAAAAAGACTGGATTTCTTATTTTTAATAGGTATATTCTTTTTGTTGTTTAATGTTTTTACATAATTGGAAATATATTCTTAGTTTTTATTCTTCAGAGAAAGGCATTAGTGGTGCAGATCATCATTCCCTAATAGATCTTAACTTAAAGGCAGCTCCCAATTTAGATATCAATGTTAGGGCCATAATATGCCATTTTAATATGTTAAGAGTTTCGAAAGAAAAGCCCTATTTTAATTATAATTAAGAAAGGAAAAACACATATCTATATAAATATTATAAATAAACACATTGCTTTTATAAATAAAAATGTATACTAAAAATCAATTGATTTGATGAAAAAAAACTTAAATTTAAAACTTGCTATCTAAATTTTAAGTAAATGCATATTAAGTTTTACACTGTGTTCTCAAGTGCGGCACATTAATTTGTTTACACATTCATATCTTTCAAATTCATCGCTTTCAAACCAAAAATATTTTCGAAGCACATGTTATTACATATTTTTAAGTATGTACCTATATGTATATGTACACATACAATGCAATGGTCTCCATAAAAAACAATAGTCTTTTATAGAAAAAAAAAGCATTTATGTATTACGTATACGTATTGGTATTGGTGAGTTTAGTAAATTTAGATAAAATGTTTTATTTTGGTTCTGTAATAATTCTGTTAAAAATTCTGTTATATCTTTGTATGAAAATTTAATTTTGAAATTAAGCTAATTTCTCTAATGTTTTTCGATATTGTTATTTTAAAATCATGTATTGTCATCGGGAACTGATCTAATGAAGAAAATTTGTCTCTAGCTCAACGGGAAGTGTGTTTAAAATGGCTTCTAAGATTCCATCCTTTACCCAACCAAGTTAATAAAAAGCTGTTAAAAAAGAGAAGAAAAAACATCGCTACTGTTACTATTGTCCTTCGAAAATACGAAGAATGACAAAATCAAAATGTGATAAATGTGCAAAAGCAGTGTGCGGTGAACACAAAGTTGAAGTTTGCCACTCTTGTATTTAATTTTTTTAAATTTTTTATAAATAAAAAGTTTTTTAATAATTCATATATATTTTATGAAATAATTTAAGAAATCCCAAGGATTGTTATTTTTTGTTGATTTTTGAGTGATATGAAATTTAAGCTCTTTTTTTGTTAATGTTTTAATTAAATTTTAAAATTAAATAAAATACCATAAAATGAATCAATTTCATTAAATTTTTCTGGTTTTTTTATTTATTAAATTCTAAGAATTTAATAAAAATTTATTATTTTCATATGATAGAACAAAACGTACACAAACGGACAGACAGAATATGATACGATTATCTCTCTAAGGTTAATAAACAATATACAAAACATTTTATTTTTTTTCTTATTTATATTTGCATATAAAATTATCTGCACATTAATTTTTTATTTTTTTTTTTGATTTATTTTTATTTGTCGAACTATATTAAATTTAAATAATTTTTCATTTTTCTGATTGAAATTATAATTTATAACTAAACGCGCTCGGTTGGTTTTGTTTACATTAATTTATATTTCTTTTTTTTTATTATTTCATCTTAATATGAATTTGTCGTAAACAAAATAATTATATATCTATCTCCCTCCCACACGTATGATGGATGCTGGTGTTTTTCTTTGATTCTCAATTAGCTCATTTTTATTTTTAATACAACCATAATTATTACCGTAATTTAATTGATTAATTTCTGGTGGAAAGTTTTGCTTTTGGCGAGTTTTTGGTTGTACCTGCGTTCAATAAGACCACTTAAATGTGTATGTCAAAAACTGTTGAACGTTGTTATAAACCATCTGCTCACTCAAGGCAAAATATTAAAAATATTATTGTTGATATTAAAGTATTGATATTGATAATAATTTATTTTAAAGTGTTGTCAAGCTCGGGTTATTTAAATCGTACACTTTTACTTCTGATTTTAATTTTGAATAAATTTTAATTTTTTGTTAATTTTAATTTTTACTTTTTAATTTATTTTAATTCAGAATTTGATCTTGGATAATATTAAAATTGATTTTAAGTCTAATTTTGATTTTAATTATAATTTCAACTCTAATTTGATTTTAATTTTGCTTTTGATTTGAATTTTAACCTACATTTCAATTTTAATATCTATAATATAATACACAAGAGTTGGCGAGACCTTGCCAACATGTAAAAAAAAATATTTTATATCTATAATAAAACACTCACACTGAATGTAAACTAAACTGGCAATGATGATATTTCTGTATATTTATTTAATAATTTAAAATTTTATTACCAGAGACACGAATCTTTAACTCAAAGTATTATCAAGAGACACAAACCGTTCATTAAAAATATAAATAAATTTAGTAAATATTATTACCAGAGACCAAATTTTCCACTAGAAGTATTATCAAAGACACAAACTGTTCATTAAAAGTGAGTGCAGACAAAAAAGGAAAAGTACATACTTAAAAAACACATTTTCAATAAAAATAAATTCAGCAAATTTTTAATTTTTTAATTTGACCGCCACACCTCCATTATGAACTGGTCGCAGCGGTAAATTAAAAATAAATTATTAATCTTCTGTTGGCGTTTTCAATCTTTGTTTTGGAAAAAAAAAATAAAAATAGGTACTCTTAATAAAATTAAAACGCCTGAAGGTGAAAAGAGCAAAGTTTATAGTAAGCCTCATATTTATAAGAAAAAATAATAGGCCGATTTTATTCTTGATTTTGTTTTCATAAGTATAAAAGCGGGTAAAAGCTTCCTAACAGACTTTAAAGTAGTTTTGTTTATTTAGGTTGAAATTTAGATTTATAAGCTAAATGTTCGGTATAACTGGTATAACATAAAATATTCGAATTTTTTTTATTAATATAAATTCGGCAGACTTAAATAATCATATTTCATAACAGAAGTTTGGAATTTACCAAATATTATAAAAATGGATATTTTTCTTAAAAAAAAAAAAAACTAACATAGAAAATATCATTTTAGAACCCTTCTCTCACAATAGATTCATAATTTTGTACTAATTTATTATTAGACCATTAAATTAAAAAGCTGTCGAAAACGACCGTCACAAAAAAAAAATCCCCCGAAAATTTATGAAATTTCATTATCAGAGACATGAATCTTTTATTAAATATACCAAAGACCTCTTCTAAAGTACATTTAAATAAAATAAATTCAGCAAATTTTTTTTCAAGCAAAAACAAATAAATGCAAAAGACTTGAAAGTAGTTTTGGTAATTAAAGTAATTTCGCGGCGAAAACAACTGTTTTTCATCGACATAAAATTTTTTTTTAAAACTAAAGAAAAATAAAGAGTAAAATTTTAACAAATATTAAAATTATTTCGATTATTGGTATTGTTTTAAATGTAACAAAAAAAAAAAAAAAATGTAGCGGTTGGTGTTGAAAAAAAAACGGCGAGAAAAAATTAATAAACTGCTACCTAACATTTTTAATTTTATGTGTTTAGATTTGTTTTATGTTTTTTTTCTATTACATCGAGTAAGTAAGTGATTCCAACGTTTTTTTAATGGTGCTGATGTAAAAATGAAATTTTTAGGTAGTTTATTAAGGGAGTCAGTCAGTATGATAACTGAAATGTTTTTGAATTTATAGAAATTGTGCAATTGCACAGGGGATTTTCTAGTTATTATTTATTATTTTAACTTTTCTTTATACTAATTTTTTTCCATCAAAATTACCAATTTTAATGTTAATTTCTGTAACATACGCGGGTTGCAAACGAATTTTCATGCCGTCGATTGCCATCTTAGTTTCAAACCAGCAATCTTAGCCCTGTGTGAAGCACAAGTAAGTAACCACAATGATAACTTTAATGTTACCGGCTACCCATTTATTTCACACTTCGTACCTAAAGAGGTATCGCAGTCCATATAAAAAATAGCATCGCTTTCAACACACTTCCAAAATATAAATGTTCTAGCCCAACCTTTCATTACATTTGGGTCAAAATTCACGGTGAAAAGCATGTCATACATTTCTGTTTCCTATACAGATTATCCAACTCAAATGAACAAGAAACTGCTATGGAAATTGAAAATCTATCGAACCAGATCAATGAAATTTTGGACGCATCTCCAGAAACTGAAATGTTCAACATTCATAACAGGAACTGGCTTCATTTTTCTAGCAACATCTCCCCGAGTCAAAACTCAATTGGAAAGCAAGTTGAACTATTTTCCACACTGTTCCACCTTTCTCAACTTGTCCAAAATCCCACTAGGAACCGTGCTGATCATGAAAATCACCTCTTGGATCTGTTTCTCACCACATACCCTGAAAAATATGTGATTTCAGTTGATTGCCCCCTGGGTAATTCCGACCATTGTTTAGTTAACACAAGTTTCCGGGTAAGCCCAATCTCCAACCAGAGGTCCCCTTCCAAAAAATTAGTTTGGCGTTACAGCCATGCTGACTGGGATGACCTTAACAACTTTTTTAGAGCCTTTGATTGCTCATTAACAAAAATGTTAACTTTGCTGCAAATGCGATTAGTGTAACTATTTTACTTGGAATGAGGTTATTCATCCCTCATTTCATGAAATCTGTTAAGAGGAGTCCCAAATCTTGGTTTAATCGTATTTGCAAAGAAGCCATTTCTAGAAAAGAGGAGGCTTTTAAACAGTACCAAAACAATAGGTCAGAGGCTCGCAGGGCCAACTATTTAGTGGTGAGAAACAGATGCAAGAGAGTTATCAATAAGCAAAAATGCTTGTTCAACCACAAGTTGAAACGTAAAATCATCCACATGCCAAAGAATAGCAAATCTTTTTGGTCATTTGCCAAAAGTGTAAAGGAAGACGTTAGAGGGTCTTCCTTTCCACCACTTATTGATAATAATAACAGATAACCATATGAGATTCTAAAGAGAAGGCGAAATTATTTGGCAAGCAGTTCGCTTTCAGTTCAACAGTGTCATAGTCAGCTCAGGTGCCACCTTCTGTTCCAGGAGCTGGCTACTCCTTCGGTAAAATTTACTTTAGGACGCGGTGATGAAAATTTTAAAAAATCTTGATACAAATAAGTCAGCCGGTCCAGATGGTATAACCATCATGGTGCTTAAAAATACCTACTCCACTATTTCAAAACCTCATGGTGGTGATCTCATGACTTACCTTTGTGAGAAGCTAAGCATCAACTTTCATCATTCTGGTAAGTCTGATGTTGTGGCTCTTGATATTTCTAAGGCTTTCGATCGAGTTTGGCACGATGCTCTATTGGCATAATGCAAAGCATTAGGTCTAGGTAGGGTCTTTCTAAAATGGATTCGAGATTTCCTTTCGAATCGCACTATTCGTGTACTGGTCGATGAATATTCATCTGACAAATTCCAAATAAATTTGTCATTTGTCCCTCAGGAAACAGTTTTATCCCCAACTCTCTTCTTAATATTTATCAATGACCTACTCTCATTAACCTCCAATCCGATCCATAGTTTAGCAGACGACAGCACCCTTGTAGCTTCCTATGAGTTTCATAGCCGCTGTAACATTAATCACCAGATTAATACAACAGCAAAAAATTTCACTATTAGTGAGCTAAATAACGATTTAGCAAAAATTCAAAACTGGGGTGAAGTCAACAGACTTGAGTTCAATACTAAAACAACACAATGCTGTCTGATCTCGCGGAAAATTGCCACTACTGTTCCTAACCTACTATTTCAGGGAGAAGTCTTGCAGCATTCAACGGATTTAAACATGCTGGGTATCGGGTTAAACCAGAAATTGACTTAGTCAAATCACATTTTTGGTATAACTAAGGATGCAGCTAAATGTTTGGGTTTTTTGTATCGCTGCAAAACTTACTTTTCCGCATGTGATATTCTTAATATCTATAAAACGTACGTTAGGCCGAAAATGGAGTATAATCCACACATTTGGGCTGCACGGCCTCAAACAGCACTGGGTTATTTAGATAATGTGCAAAACAGAGCTATTTGTTTGATCAACGACCCCAGTGTAACTTCCATGCTCACTCAGCCATTGTCGCACAGTTGGGTCACTGACCTTGTTTTATAGGTATCTCGTAGGGATTAATACTTGTTCTAAAGAACTAAAACAACTAATGCCTCCACTCAAAGTTTTCCAACGAGAAACAAGGAGGGCAACAGATGCTCATCCCTACCATGTTGAGTTATCAAGATGGCGAAATACAGCCTATGGAAATTCGTTTGTCATGCGCACGTCACGTTTGTGGAACCATATACCATCGCATGTATTCCATCGCATACCAATTCATATGTGTACGATTTACTTAAGTTTAAGAAGAACATTAACATCTTCCTTCAAAATGTCCCTCCAAATTTTCCTACCTATCACCCATAATCCAAATTTCCCAATTATCCTTACCACATTCCTATCCCCAAAACCAAACTGTACATTCGTATTAAAGGTTCCATCCTAAAGTTTGGTTTTAAAAGGGGGGTGGTTTTGGTTGGTTAAAGTCCAAAACTACCCTGAGGAAGCACGTGCTCGTAAAAAAAAAAAAAAAAACTTTGCCGAAACTTCGTTAAGAGATAAGGACGAAATTTATATTTCTAATTAAGATATTATCTATAAATCTAAATCGAAGGTGTAAAAAGTGTAAATTAATTATTTTTTTTTGATTACTTGGTAAAATAAATACAAAAACATGATATTTTGGCTCTGGATAAAACTCTCACTTTAACTCGATGTACATCGATGAATAGTGTTGAAATCCACGGTTTTGCGTAAAAATAGATAGGACAATAGCTGCTCTTATTCAGACGTATGTCGGAGAGGTATGTATAGAATATTTGAAAACCCGAAATATTTGGTTGAGCAAGAGTTATATAGACAAACTAAATAGATTATATATATTTCTTTAGATTTGACACAAATTGATTCAAGTAATGTTGTAGAACAAAATTTTGTACATAATAATACAGTTGCAGTTGGTATTTCTGATACAGGGTTTTAAATTTTCTTCGAAATTCTGCAACTCATTGGGAAAGCAAAAACAAAAATCCTTGTGCGATGATTACACAGGTTGGTATATCTACACTTTTCATTACTTTGCCAGCTGCAGCGGCAAAATAGACAGAGCTCCTAAAAATTTTAAAGAAAACGGCTAACAAAATCTAAGTTATAGATTAAGATATTGAATCGATAACTTACCGAGAATAGGTCCGTTTGATTTGATCTGACGCGGCAATTTGCCCTCGTGATCAACTGATTTCTTCTTTAGTAAATACAAATTAAAGAATTTTTTTTACCGTATTGATTTTCAATATAGAAAAACACCATATGTTCATATGCACGTTTGGCTTTCAGATGGCACATTATTTAATTCAGATGCCACATTAGAACCGAAAATCGTAAAACGGCTTTAGCTGACTGGAAGATAGTTGGACGCATAGATTAGACTTTTATTAGTCTCTTATGTACCAACTCTGACTGACTAGGACCAGTTAAAATAAATATATAGAAGGTTTAACTGCTAGTATAGAAACAAGTGATGTCTAGTATCTTATCATCAAAATATGATAAGATACTAGACATCAGCACAAATGCATTCTCTTTTTAAAACTAATGAATACATTCCTTATATGTATTCTAAGTCCCTACATTTATTCAAAAAGCTTAGAATACGAATTCCATTCAATTATCTAAATAGATGTATGTTGTATTCATTTCGTTTGTTTTAAATGGGAATGAATAAAAGCTTTTGTATCTTAAAAGCTTTAATCAAAGATTATAATAACTATAAAGATGTCCCACGTAGAACAAATGAAATTTGAAAGTTTTATCAGTTTTATTTCTCATAACAAAAATCAAAAATAAAATAAAAAAGCTATTAAAGCTTTTTGAGAGAGCTTGTTTTCGTTTTATACAGTCTACAATCTACATCCCATAAAATGTAAAACAAAACAAGTAAGATAAAAATGAAAACATTTTATTTATTTTATGCATTACGTGACGTCACAGAACATATATAAATTTGTGATTTTACATTACATTATTACATGTATATACATGTAAAAATTTTAAGTACGTATGTTTATGTTTCTTTATGATAGTGAAAACAAATTTTAAAATGTAATCCAAGATCATTGATAGAAAAAAGAAAATGAATGATTTGAACAAGATTTTATGAATGAAAATAAAAATGATGTTGTTTGCAGCATAGTACTGTACAACATAGGAATATTTTGTTGAGGATAGGTACCTACATATATTTGATTGATATTGTAAAAACATTTTTCAACTTTCATGAACTTTTAATATTGTGTATTATTATTTAAAAACAGATTTTATAAATATTAATTATCTAATTTTAAATTTATTTACTTTTATTGCATTATTACTAACTTTATTAATATATATTTAAAGTTTTAAATTTTTTTATTACCCGTATAAAAAGAAAAAATATATTTTTAAATAACTAGCATAGTTTTAATGATCTTTTTATAATGCAAACAGGTAGAAAGTTTTTATGTATTCTGTTAATTGAATATAATATAAATATATCCATATATTTTCATATCTAGCTTAGTGTCAATTGAATTTTTTAAATGTTGTTGGATTCAAATTTCGAAAGTTTTCTAAAATATACCTCCCTTTTCCGTCCTTTTTTTGGCTAAGATTTATATGTTTTATAAAGCAACATCGTGTCCTACCTTTATGAAATGATAACTATCATTTTTAACCGTTAGCGCCTTTAGATCATGTATTAACCATTATACACATAAAAAATTTTAAGTAATAAAGTTAATGTAATAAAAGTGATTTTTTTTAAGAGAATATGTATTAATTAATATACGTAAAAATTTGTTTTTAAAAATATTTTAAATGCAAATATTAAAAAATATAAGACATACTTATTCTACAATTTCACAAATGCGGTTTGAAATTTATTATAAAATTATTGAAAATAGCGTTATTACTAAAGTCTGATTTTAAGTAAAGTGTGGTGTTATTAATTATAAGTATATGTTACGTTAGTGATACTAAATATATAAAGTATAAACTATATAAACCGTTAATAATTGCTATATCGAAAAACATTTCATATAGGTGCATCAATTTTTAAAATTTGTTCGGTTGTGTTTAGAACAATATAATAAAAATTTATTTTTAGTTTTTAAAAATATTGCATACTATATAATATATTTTCATATAAAATGAGTAAAAGATCTGTGAAAGCAGGAAATAAATGCAGTTTACTCCATTGCCCAAAATCTAAAAGAGATATCCCGAATTTAAAATTATTTAAATTTCCAGCTTTCGATTCACCTATATTTAATTTGTGGGTGCAAACATGCAAATTCAGTGACGTGTTTGTTGCAGATTCCCCATTATTATTTTTATGTGAGAAACATTTTTCACCTGATTTAATAGGAGTAAGAAAATTGAAAAATGGTGCAATTCCAAATATATTTTTGGATAATAATGCAGAGAATCTAAATACACAAAATAGCCAAGGAAATGAAGATATGGATAACTTCAGAACACCACCTCGTAAAAGAAAACGTTCTGAATGTGACCTTGCTTGGTCTCCAACATCATTTTACAAACATTGCAAGAAAACTATTCAAAACTCAATATTTTATCAAAAAAAAAATTAATAATTTGTCTAGGAAATGCAAAGAAAACAAAATCCAAATACAAAATTTAAAAAATGAAATAAAAAAATTGCAAAACAAAGTACTTAAAACAAAGCAAAATAACGAGGTATAGATTTAAGGAAACACAAATTGAAAAATTAGAACATATAACACAAAATGAAAAAATTCTTTCTAAAATGTTATTTATAAAAAAAAAGATTCAAAAGTATTTCTTGGAAAGAATACGAAAAGCTGTTTGCACAAAGGATTTATTACAGGTGTGTATAAATTCATTTTTGTATTTATATAATATATAACTAAATTATAGTTTATTTACTAAGTTAGTTTAATTTGTCTAACTTCTCTATTTTTCTTTATTTACAGATCTACATCAACATATTTATTTTTACTTGATACATTGAAATTAAATCTTCGTAGTACTTCGTCTTTATATAGGTGGAATGATATTAAAAATCTTCAACCAGGAAATAATTCATGTATTTATAAGGCTCTTGAAAATGCTGTAAAATATATGAATGACAAAGAAAAAGAATGCGTTTTAATTTTTTATGAAGTGTCTATAAGAAAAAATTTAACTTATAATATTTCTGCAGATGTCGTGGATGGAGTTGTTGATTTGGGATATAAGCGATCTAATTAAGTAGGAAGTTGTATATGTGTTTTTAGGTTAAGAGGATTATTAAAAAATTGGAAATTCATTTTAAGTTATTTTGTAACAAGCTCTATAAAAGGTGATGAATTATCAAAAATAATAAAAGAAAATTTAAATGTAATATATAAAACAGGCTTCAAAGTAAGAGCTATAACCTGCGATCAAGGTCCTAACAATCGCAAATGTTTCAAGATAATTGATGCATCAGTTGATGAACCATTCTTTTATCATAATGAAAATAAAATTTACTTATTGTATGATGTAGTTCATTTGATCAAATCTATTCGAAATGTACTGTTTAAACCAAACTTTGAAACACCTGATGGAATAGTAAAATTTGATGTTATTAGAGAAATTTTTGAATTGGAATACGGTAATGTTACAAAAATTATAAAATTAACAACATCTCATATTCAGTCAATAAATTTTAAAAAAATACGTGTCAGCTAAGCACTACAAACATTAAGTGACAGTGTTGCAGCTGCAATTTCATCTGCAAGTGAAAATAAGCAATTTCAAAAAAATACATCTAGTGACAAAAATGCTACAGCAAAATTTAAAAGAAAATTGAAACATATTTTGACTGTCTAAATAGTAAAATATTAAACGACCCTAATCCTTTTAAACGGGTATTACAAATTAATAATCATATTTGATAATAATTACAAGAATTAATTGTATACTTAGAAAAAGTCAAATATCAACGAAATAACATATTTTGCATAAATGGATTAATTCAAACAACCAATGGTATTTTATCTTTAACACAAGAAATATCAAACGATTTCATTTATGTCGTTTTAACGAAGACCCCTTAGAAAATTGTTTTACTTATATCCGCGCTAAAGGGGGTCACTGTAAGAATTCAACATAATAGTAGCCAAATTACTATCATTAAAAATTTGTCAGCTTAATTTCAACAGGAAATCAAATTATCAAGAAGATGATGGTATTATCGTATTATGTTACCAATTGATTTTCAAACTATTTTAGAAGACACTCAACAAACCATTGCCAATAATTACAATAATAATAATACTGAACCTATATTATATGAAGATATTGTAAAGGAAAATGAAGACTATTTTAAGGAAAACCTAGATTCTTTTAATTCTAATTATATACCTATAGAATTAACATTTAGTAGATATTTTATAGGTTATATTGCACAACGAATTACATGTAAGAAATGTAAAAATGAAATTGGAAAAACCCACTGAAATTTTAACCTATCCTTCAGAAATGTTCATTCGTAAAAAAAATTATTGCACTGAAACTGATTTTGGTAGCTTATATGTCTGATATATTTTTTGATATTTGCAAAATTCATATAAAAATTTTTGAAAAAATTTTCACAGAAAATATTAAAAGAATCATAATTGATAAATGTGTAAAATATACACAAGAATCGCCTTATAAATTTTGGTTTGATGTGAAGCACTCAATATGCTGTGCACATAAGATGCAAATTTTCAATTTATTGATCACCATATTATTACGAAAACATTGTTCTTGGATTACATTCAAAGATAAAACTTCCAGAAAATCTAAAACACAGATTTTACGAAATCAATAATTTTATTATATGTAAAACATCAGAATATTTAAAATTTAAAAATAATGTTAAATAAGATTTAGAATTAGTGAAAATACAATTAGGTAGTTACATATAAAATCTAAGTTACATATAAAATCTAAGAAACGTATAAAAACTCACATACTTATTTCTCACCTCTCTAATCGTTTTTATTTTTGCGTTTTACATTTTACAATACATATTATACAAGTATACAAAATACACATTGTACATACTCACATACATACATTACAAAAACCAATAAGAAAAACAGAAAAACAAAAGAAAAGGAGTTTTAAACATGCATGATGTTTAAATTATTCTTCATTCTTAACAAATGAGAGAGAAACCAGAGTAGTTTTATAATTTACTCATTTAAACGATTTATTTTCAATTTACTCTCAGTTCAAAAAGCTTTGGTGGATTTAGATAGAATCCACTTCAAATTTTAGCTGAACCATTTTTATGTATGGCCTGGGATATCTTTATAGTTATTCTAATCTTTACTTTAATGTTTTAAACAGTGAAATTAGAATACTTCAAATATCTTTAAAATGCACCAAATACTCGGTGTGTTTGGTATAATGTACTGAATAATACAAGAGAAAAGTAAAAATCAGCTATCTCCACCACAGCACCGACCGCTATTATTCGAAAAGTATAAAGCCAAAATTCATAGATTTTTTACATAATAATTTACATTATATAAAACCAAAGCAATGAATTACCTAATCGTAAAAATATATTATGTACATTCATTCATACATCGGTTTACATATGTATATATGTAAGTATGTACATGATTTTTTTTTTCATTCAAAAATATTAAGTAAAAAATAATATAACAAGGTAGAATGTAAACCAACGTTCATTCATTTTTAAACGCGCACATTTCCAAAACACAATACAAACTGTTTAGAACATTGTGACTTGCACAAAAATTTTAAAATTTAAGAAATTTTTTGTAATAAGAAAAAACATGAAAATAGGACATTTTTGAAATTTTGAGGGGCCGTAAGTCCGGAATCCTATATAACTAAGAAAAGCCGTTAACACACGTAAAAATATATTATTGAACCTTTAATTTTCATGTCTTGCCGAAGAAAAATGTTTACGGGTGTCTAAGTTACAGGTGTCTAAAAATAGCAAATTTTCAATTTTTGAGGCGTAATAACTCTTAAAGAGGGGGGTGCTACCAAAAAATTTTCTGAGGAAACTTATACTAATTCTAAAAGCTCTTTCTTGTCTCAAAATGTCAAGCCTCTATCTGAAAGCGTGCCGGAGTTATGAAAGTAGAAAAATCATGCAAAATTTGGTTTTCACATAACTGTAAATTTAAGTACTAAATTTAAAAAAAATTGTATAATTTTGATATTAATTTAGAAAGTTAAAAATACCTGTCGGATGACGTTTTCAGATTGAAAAAATCTTAAGCAGAACATAAGATATATGCATTTAAAAATAGGGCTTTTTCAAAGTTTCAGTGGCTGTAGTTCTGTAATGGATAGGGCTGCATGAAAAAGTTGTTCCACAAAATTATTTTTTTATGAGACCTACCCATGGTTAAAATTCTTTTTCTCTATCTTTAACGGTGTAGAAGTTTTGTAAACAGACCGACGGACGGACAGAGTGAAACTAATAAGCTCATTTTTTCAAATTTTTTTTGGAAATGTGCTAAAAAGTAAACAAATACAAAACAAACATAACATTAATATTGAATCTCCTAACAAAAATTTAACAGTTTGAATTTTACGTCATCAACAAGAAAATAATATGCATGTAAGTATGTAATATGTATATAAATTTTTAGACAAAAAAAAACAAAAAAAAATTGTTCATATAAATTCATATGGCGTGTTATAATAATATGTATGAAATTTGGACTTAGAAAACAAAATTAAATAAAAGTTAAAGTGGTTGGACAAAAAATGTGCTATGACAAAGTTGTTGCTCTTTACTTGTGTGACAACTTTTTCTTAATAATTTTTCTCATAATATTTTCCTGTTACGAAATATTCGTAAAAAACTTAAAAATGACACTAGTAAACTACTACTACCGGTTGTCCGATTTGCTCCAATAGCTTATCAATCCGAGATATTTACGTTAAAATCTTAAATTTGAAATTTCAAAAAAATTTCGCTCAGGCTGTACACGTGCATACAAAACAACATACACACAGACATCAAGCTAAAAAATGCACTACTCAGTATCGGACCGGAGTCAGAAAGATGTTTGTATGTACATATGTTATTGCTGTATTGTAAAATATAAATTATAAAATTATCGTTAGCGATAACGTTTTGTTTTAATTTTAAAAGTATATATGTAAATATACTTGAACTAGAGACTAGAACACTGCTAAAATAAAAGTTTGTTAAAAAGTTAAATGAAAAGCTAAGTTAAAAATATAGTTTATTTAATTTTAAATAAGTTTTTTGTATATTGTATAATAAATATTTAATAGTTTAAAATCAAAATGAATTCCAATCAACCTTCAACATCGAATCGGTTGTTTTCAGAAATGAATGCAACCGAGATAAAAAAAAAATTTTAAATGGCGAATTTAAAATTAATGAAAAAAAGAGGCCGATATTTGAATGGATATAATTCCGATCTTGTAAATAAAATAATGTTTCTACATTCAAATATAAAAATTAACGACACATCAGATACACTGGAAAAAGAAGCCTTTATTGAACTTACTCGTGGTTAAAGGAATCGTGGAATCTTGCAGGCTATTTTAGACACACTTCCCGATGAACTAGAGACTTGAAATTTTGGACAAAGTTTAGATTTCGGTGACAATACATTATTCTAATAATATAATATCAAAAAAAAACAGTAGAGAAGTTAACTAAATTAGAAAAATAAAATTTTCATATAAAGATATTACAGATTTTTTAACAGAATTATTACAGAGTAAAATAAAAATATGAAATTTACCTTGACATGTATGTATTTGTTTGGTTGTTCCCTTTTAGTTATTATAGACATTTGTTATAGGTATAATAATATACGACGATACGAGTATAATATACATTTAGTTTATTCATTTTCTCTTTCATGAAACACACAACCAAAGAAACGGTAATCATATTTTTAAATTTTTGCTTGTTGCATTAGGGCTGTGGAGTCGGAGCTGGAGTCGGAGTCCGGAGTCGCGGAGTCGTGCATTTTTGGGGGCTTGGAGTTGGAGTCGGAGCGGAGTTAACAGAAGAAACTCCGACTCCGAAAAAAATTTAAAATTTTATTTGGAATTTTCAACATTATTATGACTATTTTTACCTTTTGCTTTTCTATGTAAGAATATTATTGAAAAACTTTTGGTAAGGTCTTTAATTAATGACATGAAATACCGGCTGCTTTTATTTAAAATTAACTCAATTACCTTTTAAAAAGAAAATCTAAAAAAAACATTGTTACTTTTATTGTAACAATAAAAATTTAAATGTAATTTTTAAATTCTGTGGATTTTTTAAAGATTTAATAATTTAAACAGGTAAAAACAATTAGCAGATGTCCTTTATACGTATCCGCATAAAGTAATAAAAATACTAATAAGTTTTAAAAATCAAAAAATATTAATAAGTACACCTAATTTGCAGAACATAATTATTACAGGCAAAAATAATTCTTCATAAAAATATTACAAAAAATTTTTGCAACGGTTGTCAGACAGGTAAATAATGTATATAAGAAAATCCCAAATCCTAGTTTAATTTTGGTATAAATACATGCTCATCTTAATTGAAGAGCATCAGTAATTTTTTTTAAATAAAGTAGACAACAACTGAAATAAATTATAATTACCAAACTACATCGTGAAATTCTTTGTTGAACGGAAGTTAAATATTATTCTTTTTAATATTTATTGTTAATTTAGTATTTTTGAAGGCTTCAAAATGGATAAAAAATTAAAATTGGCATTACTTAAGCATTTTGCAATTACATCAGATGGGAAATTCTATGAATGCCTATGTTATATAGAAGGTGATGAAGAAAAAATGTGCAAAGCACAATTAACAACTGGCAGAATATCAAATTTAAAACGACATTTGCAGCGTTATCATCCGAAAGTACTAGAAGAAGTAGATAAGGCGAATACGAAACCAATGACCGCTAAACCATCCTCCTCCTCATCAAACATATCGCAACCCGGATTATCCAAATTCTACATTAGCGATAAAATTACTGTGACAATGACAGCAGAAAACTTCAAAAGTGCCTTAATAAAAATGGTGGTTCAAAACAGTATACCGATATCCTTTTTTTCACAGTCAGCATTTTTAGAATTAAATGGTGAAATGGCTAATAAACTTAAAGTTTCTTTAGGAAGAGAAAGTATTAGAAAAATGATATTAGATGAGGCTGAAAAACACAGAAGTCATCTTATAGAAAAATTAAAAGGGAATTTTGTTTTTATTAAAATGGATGGTTGCACTCGGTATAGAGTAAACTATATTGCAATTAATGTCCGGTTTAATAATAACAAAGAAACTATAACTCAGACCTTGGCAGTAAAAGATACTCAAGCTCATCACACAAGTGAATACATAAAAAATATATTGGAAGAAATTCTAAAGGACTTTAAAATTAAAAAAGAGCAGATTTTATGTATAGTTACTGATAATGCTTCGAATATGCTAAGTGTTACGGAGAAATTAAATAAGGAAAATGAAGAGGCGTTGGTTATGGAGGACGATTTTGATGCAACTGAACTCTCAGTAGAGCAAAACAGTGAAGACTTGAATGATATTTGTGAAGAAGTATCCAAATCATTTTATATTCAACATATGAGATGCGCTGTGCATACATTGCAATTAGCAATACGAGATGGTCTAAAAAATCATGATGCAACAAATATTATCATAAAGCTGAGACAAATGGCTGTCACAGCGAGAACTCCTAAAATAGATGCTATTTTAAAGAGGCGCGCTGGGAAAGGTGCGATTTTAGATCAAGCTACACGTTGGGGAAGCACTTACCTTATGATAAAGCGTTTGCTTGAATTAAAAACATTTTTTGCAGATATGGATAATTCAAATCTTTTTCTAAATGAAACCGAATGGGAACAAGCCGCAAATTTAGAAAATATTTTATTTCGTCCATATCTTCTGACAAAAAAATTGCAAACTGAAGATATAACTCCAGGGACCTTCTTTTTTGAGTGGAGAAACTTAATTTATCAGTTGTCCCGCACTGATGAACCAATTTCCAGTGCTATTACATCTTCCATGAATAAAAGGGAACTACTACTTTTGCAAAATGAAATTTTGGTAGCCGCTATTTACATTGATCCAATGAGCCGAATTCTATTAAATGACCATCAAATTGCAAAAGCAAAAGAGACGCTCTATCAAATCACCGTTCGCATCAAATATTTTCCGGGATTAGATAGTGAAACACAGATCGAGCCTTCTTACTTTGTCTCTAGTCAGGAATCAGCTTCTAGTTCAAATGAAGATTTAGATTTTGACAAATATTTAAATCAATTGGATGTTATAAAACGAAAGCGTTATAATGAAAAGGAACCAGATACAGAAGAGCAGAAGTTTAAAAAGTAGTTTTTTACCGCTTTGGAGGGAGTTGAAAAATATGATCGATCATCAAAATTGAACGTCCAAGAAGCTATCGATGTGTACCCAAAAATAATCGAAAATGTTGCTAGAATTGTAACCGCTTTACCGCCGACACAAGTCAGTGTCGAAAGATTGTTTTCTGCTCTGAAAATAATTAAGTCAGACCTACGTGCATCGCTTAAAGAAGATTTGATTGAAGCAATTCTATTTTTAAGAAATAATATATATTTTAAAAATTAAAACAGAAAACAATACATATTTTAAATGAGATTTTTTTTTGTTTTTTACTTTTTTTTTCTCATCTTTTAGTAAAACATAAATTTAATAGAATTAAATAAAAAAAAAATTTTATTTTATACATGTTGATGAATATAGGTCGGAGTCGGAGTCAGGTCGGAGTCGGAGTCGAGTCCAATAAAAGCCCGGAGTTGGAGTCGGAGTTGATCAATTTCGATACGACTCCACAGCCCTACGATTATACATATGTATATTATGTAGATATTTACATTAACAAGAGTAATGGATTTTTTGTTTACATACGATCTAAGTATATTAGAATTCGATGATGTTACAATACGATTCTGTAATACTATTGCATAATGTTATGTTATAATACGATTGCAATTAGCATTTATAGTAATAGTATTTTGTTAATATTCTTTTTTTTGAGCAAATTCTCATTCCGTATACATAATTTTATTCTGTTACTTTAAAATGTCTGTAATTAATTCTGTAATGTAGCAAACAAACTACCGAACTTTTGTTTTTGTTTTCTTTTTTTAATAGTCGTCGTCAATTTTTTTTTGTGTTGTATGTAATTAAGTATGTAATTAAAATATGTATGTAATTAAGTATGTATACCTATTTAAATTGAAATTATGCGTTTCATTTGAAACTAAAAAGTATGAAATCAAATAATGTAAAAGTTTTTTAAATGATAGGTACATAAAAATATTAAATTTTATAACAGAATTTTTTTAAAACAAGAAAAATCGACCGATTTGCATTTGTGTGCCAATTTCTTTCTAGTATATTTTAAACAAATTTTTTAATATTCACACAAAAAAAATAAATATTCACACATACATACATATTTTTATAAAAATTAGAAATTTAGTTTTTCTTTAACTTTAAACTAAAGCAAATAACACAAACAGAAATTGAGTATTGACGGAGGATGAATACTGAAAGAAAAAAAAAACAAATATAAAAGTCCAATAGTTTGCTATATTACAAAATTAATTACAGACGTTTTTGAGAACAGAATAAAATGTTATGAATAATGAGAATTCGCCTATAAATTTTTAAAATGAGAATTCGACTAAAAAAAAAATATTATATTAACAAATGTTAAATTGTTAATATTGCTATTGTATTATAACATTACAGAATTAGTTTACAGAAATTAGTTTAGAAAAAAAACGCTTATATTGTTATACGGAAATATGTATCTTATCTACGTATCTACATACTATATTGTGGAATCAAACAAATTTGATTAAAAGAGCTATAACTTGAAAATCATTTGTCCGATTTATATGATTAATATCTATAATATAATACACAAGATGTTGGCGAGACCTTGCCAACATGTAAAAAAATATATTTTATTTATTTATTTTATTTATTTATATAATATATATATCTATAATAAAACACTCACACTGAATGTAAACTAAACTGGTGATAAATGTTTTTGAATCTATAGAAATTGTGCAATTGCACAGGGAATTTTCTAGTCTTATTAGATTAATAAAAAATTTTTTTAACAAGGTTATACTTTGTTAATTTATGATGTTTACTGTTAGAAGAAATGTCACTATAGTATGTAACTTATGCATAATATACACATACCTACACACATTACTTAAAAACTAAAAAAAAAAATACAATTTAATAGATATTTATTCCTCATGACTAAAAAGGATAAAAAAGGATAAAATAATAAAAAAAAATTTTAAAAAACAGCGTTTTTTGAACTAAAAAGTAGAAAAAAAATTTTTAATTGCAAATTTTTATGTAATTTTTTAAATAATATTGTTGCAATGGAAGTTTCTTTAAAAAAAATTTATCTCAATATAGCATTTCTATATGTGCCATAAAGCCTATGAAATTAATATAAAAGCTGGACGCAATATATTCAAAATTTAAGTTTATAGTTACATTCCTTTTGATAATGCAGGCAGTCGCCAACAACGCTTACTTACTAATAAAGCAGCTGCAATTTCAGACATTTTTCTTATGTTAAACAGAAATCAGCAAATATGTTTTGTAGCTAGAACAAATATTACAGTAGACCAATGGTTCTCAAACTATGTTCCGCGATGTTCCGAAACTATGTTCCGAACAAATTTTTGGGGTTCCGCGAGAAATTCCATTCGAATTTGAATTTTAATGTACAAAACATTGGAGAAAAATCATAGATGTTTTTTTGAGAGTTTCAGTTAGAATTTCAATATATTTTTAAACATTAGAAAAATTCAATGGATTTTTTTTTAAATTTCGGTTTAAAAATGTAGAAAAAATATTTGTAAACTTTTCATGGCCTACTTTACATATATATATGTAAAAAAATTCTTAATGAAAATTGATTTTTGCTTTGGTAACTACTCGTATTATAAAAAAGCAATCATCCTCATCAGTCGCGATAAGATCAACGTATAATTAATATACAATTGTAAACCGCTATTTTTATATTAATTTTAAGTAATTCATTGTTAATTTCACTTCACGGCGTAAAAGAATTTACGTGTTCATTAGAAAATTTAAAAATTTTATTTTTAATACATATAAATAGAAATATAGTTCTAAAATTTATTGTTATACAAGTTGAGGTAAGTAAAAATATATCTATAAGCAATAATATCTTAGTTTAGTTTAGAGTTAAAAATAAATCTTTTATTTTATTAAATTACAAGCTTTGTGACAAATTAAAGAAATTACGGTTCCGGCATTCGCTCGAAGTTTAAATAATGAGTAAACAATGTAAATTAGATTTTTTTTTTTAAAATACTACTGAGAATGCTGAGGAAACCTCTCCGTCAACAAATGCTGAAAATAGTATTACTCAAAGTGCTGAACAAGGTATAGAATCAACAAGTGATTTGAATGTAAACGTTTCTATTTCTCAAACCTCTTTATCGGAAAATAAAAGAAAGCTTCGCAAATATGATCCTTCATACTTAGCATTTGGAAAGCTAATAGTGCATTTAGTTTTAGCTAATAGTGCTATGGCTCCGGCAAAACTTAAAAGACATTTGGAAACAAAACATCCGCAATACCAAAATAAGCCAAAGGATTTTTTTAAAAGAAAAGAAAACGAACTGAAATCTCAAAAAACAGTTATGCAATATACATCACTTGGAACTGAAAACGAGTTAGCTCTCAAAGCTTCTTTTTTTATATCATTTCAAATTGCTAAATCGAAAAAAAATTTCAATATAGGAGAAAATCTAATTATGCCTTGCATGGTCGAAGCCTGTCAAATAATGTTTGGTGATAAGTTTGCAAGGAAAATAAAAACAATACCTCTTTCAAACGACACAGTTGCTAGACGCATAAATATGATAAGCGAAGATGTTGAACAGTAACTAATCAGAAAAATTAAAAAATCAAAAATATATGCTCTTCAATTAGATGAGTCGACGGATATTGTTGGTAAATCTTTGTTACTTATTTATATTAGATATGTAGATTGGGATGAAAAGGAAATTAAGGAAGAGTTTTTAAAATGCTTGCAAATAAAGGGTCATACAACTGGTCATGAAATTTTTACAACAATATCGGGTTATTTTTTAAGAATTGATTTAAAACTCCTAGATTGTATTTCAGTTTGTGCTGATGGTGCAGCTAATATGACTGGTAGAAATTTAGGATTAGTCGCAAAAATTAAAGAAGTAGCTCCGAACGTAATAGGTACACATTGTATGATACACCGAGAAATGCTAGCGAGTAAAAATATTAGTTCTGATTTAAATCAGGTATTAACAACAGCTGTTAAAACGGTAAATTATATAAAATCAAGTGCACTGAATTCGAGATTATTTGAAAGATTGTGCGAGGAAATGGGATCATCTCATAAAACATTATTATTACACGCGGAAGTTCGCTGGTTATCCAGGGGTCGGATATTAAAAAGAATATATGAACTCAGAGAAGAAATAACTGCCTTTCTAACAAGTAAAAATAGTGATCTAGTTCAGTCCTTCAAGGACATAGAGTAGAACATGAACTTATGTTATCTTGCAGATATTTTTCAACTGTTGAACGAACTGAACTTATCACTTCAAGGAACATACAAAACAATGTTTGATAGTTATAATAAAATAGAAGGACAAAAGAAAAAAATTAAATTATGGATTCAGAGAGTTGAAAACAACCACTTCGATATGTTCAGCTGTTTAACGGATCAAATGGTTGAAGCTAAAAATAGAAACCAATATTACAATTCCAATAAATTAGTTATAATTATAGTTAATCATTTTAAAACTTTATCAATCAAATTTGAGGAATATTTTCCAGTAAGCCAAGACCCGAGAAACATTGTGGGTTTTAGATCCATTTAATTTCACAAGTACAAAAAATAACCTATCTATAGTCGAAGAAGATTTATTAGCTGATCTGTCATGAGACGTGACATTGAAAAATGTAAAAGAAAATTCATCACTTGATAAGTTTTGGATCCAAATTAATGGCGAGTACAAGGTTTTAAGTGACAAAGCTATTAAGACTATTCTCCCATTTCCTTCCACTTATTTATATGAGAGCGGATTTTCAACAGTAACTTTAACCAAGACCAAACAACGGAACAGATTAAATTTGACAGCTATTGTAAGATTATCGTTAACGAATCTTACACCAAATATTGAAGATTTATGCAAGTCAATGCAAGCCCATTCTTCCCATTGATACGTATAAATAAATGTTTTTTTTTAATTAAATGTTTTTCTGGATTAATATTTTTTTTATTAAATATGTACTTATATACATATGTATTTAATTTTAATAAAAAAATTGTTTGCTATTTTTATTTAAATAAAAACAATTTAGTGTAAAACTTTATTTTTATTTTCATTATTGCAGTTTTTTCAAATAAATTACTATGAAAGTAGGATTATAAGATTATAAGTGGATATACTCATCTGGCAATAAAAATTACTGAAGGGGTTCCGTGAAAACGAAAAAAAATTGATAGGGTGCCGCAGTACCAAAAAGTTTGAGAAACACTGCAGTAGACAAATATTACATATCGTAGTAGTACATGATTTACCCAATACATTCCCTCCAAACCCACCAAATACTGTTTGAATACTGGTTTGAATGCTTCTGGAGAAAAAGAAATAAACCAAGATAAACGGACAGTGAAAGACTTCTGCTGCATTCTTTTCGAAATATTACCACCTACAATTTAGCGTTTACTTTAATGTTTGAGTATATTTTGACAAAATTAGTAGCAGTCTATAAAAGGTGTCGGTTTCTTCCTCCCTAGTTTACAGATGCAAAAATAAGATCAATTAATTCTATATTCATCTACATTTAGTTTCTATAACAATACTAGCGTCTGTTCTTACGTTTTAAAAAAGAAAATAAAGCTGTAATTTCAACAATACATTATAATAAAAAAAAAAATTCGAGTATCTGAGTATTCCTGTAAAAGGCGCACAAATCGGTGGCCACTAGCGTTTCTACAATATTTTGAATATTGCCGTATTAGCAGCGTTTATTATTATATAAAAAACAATCAACTTTTGACAAAATCTAAAAATCGTTGACGCAAGTTATTTTCAGCATTTTTCCAAACAATTAGTAATGCCAGAAAATCAAGAAAAACCTACAAATAACACGTCACTTTACTACCAGAATTGCGACACTTTACTACATGAAAGTTTTTTACTTTTAGTTGCTGAGGAATTGATTGATGATAGTATGGGCGAATTAAACAAAAAGGGAGCTGTTATCTTTGTTCGAGACGTAAACCAAGCAAAACTTGCGAAAACTGCAAGAGATCAGTTTGTGCCTAAGACTCAAGAAATGTGACTATTTTTTTTTATTGCATTTTTCTGCTACATAAATATTGACAGGAAAGTACACAGGCTTTCCTGTTCAGGTGTGGCTGTATATGTCGTAAGGGCGAATAACTCTTACCACGTGTGTGAGATTCGAACCCACACTCCCACGATGTTAACAGCGTATTTTATACGCTCTTAACCACTAGGCTACCGAGGCCCCAAATGCGACTATTGATTAGATGTCACAATTTTTAAATATTATTTGTATAAATTTTTTTTTTGTGTTTTTCTTTTTTCTAAATCATTTTGCAATATTATTTAGAATATTTTATTTTTATGTTTTTAAGTAAAAAAAATAATAATAAACATTAAAATATAAAAAATAAAAAAAATATTAGAATAAAACTACCTGAGTATTATATTTTTAACCATCTTTTATTTGCACACCTGGATATGTTGGTTAGAAAGGTAAATCATATACAAACCAAAAATAATCGAAAATCCCACTTTCAAAAAAAAAAATGCTTTTTCTAGGATCACTCGATACCGGAACGTATCCATTTTTACAATGAAAAACCCACCCAAATAATATGTGGTTACTGATTGGCAATATAAAGGTATAATAAAAGCTCAGTACTTTAACAGTCAAACATTTTTTTTCATAAAAAAAAAAAAACAAAGCAACCTTAAAAACAATTTTCTTTTATTATTCAATTTTGTTTCCACATTTTACAAAACACAACTAATTACGTTATAAATTTTAATTAAAAGGCATACAACTCTCATCCTTTAACCAAACGAAAAAAAAAATGTTTAATTGTTCTTAACAATTTAACAGAAAACAAAAATCATTTTCACAAAAAAGCATTTAAATGAGAGTTTCTTTTGAGAGAAATATAAAGTAAAAAACAAAAAAAATCTATAACACCAATTAAGAGATTTTTTGATACGGACATGAATTGGGACGAAAAAAAATTACTTATTTTTGGTGCAAAATAGTATTTTTTTACCGACCGCATGCAATTATGTATAAGGTAGCTATTGTTTTCATACTAAAAATTTGTAGAGATTTTGGCAAATATGCACTACTCCGGTGCGGAGAAAGCTATAAACATTTTTTTATTTTTTTAGCGTGATGTCTGTCTGTCTGGCTGTGTGTGTGTGTGTGTGTGTGTGTAATGCATATGTATATCTATTATCTATGCATATTATTCTCTTGTTGATGACGCAAAATTCAAACTGTAAAATGTTAGCAGATTCAATATTAATGTTATGTTTGTTTTGTTTGTTTACAGTTTTTATTATTATTTACTTCTATTTTTGAATGAAAAAAAAAATCATGTACATACAACTGGATGTATGAATGAATGTATCTATACATATATTTTTTCTATTTCATTGCTTATTATTGTTCCTGTACAAATATTGAATAAAAACAAGTAAATGTAACAGTAAGTCGATGTAACCGACTTATTTATACCTAAAAAATTCAAATTAAATTAAAAATTCATAAGTTATTTTAGTTAGGTATTTAATATAATCTAAAAAAAATAAATGCTTTTCAACCTTTGTACAAAATTTCAAGTTTCTAGCTTTATTAAATTCGAAGATATGCTTGTTTGGTCTTGGAAAGTGTGTGAAGGCACTCGGACCACCTCCCCAATTCATCCCAAATTTTAAAGACATTATCAGAACAGAATAGAATACTCTTATATCAAATTTCAAGTTTTTATCTTTATTAATTTCGAAGATATGTTTGTTCGGTTTTGGGAGTTGTGTGGAAGGTAACCGAACAGCTCCTCCAATTTATCTCAAATTTTGGACATATCAGGCATTCAAGCAACAACACCCTAGTACCAAATTTGAAGTTAATATCTTTATTCATTTCGAATATATGCTAGTTCGGTTTTGGGAGTTGTGTGGGAGGTACCCGAACACCCACTCCAATTCATTTCAAATTTTAGGCATATCAGGGATTCAGGAAAACACATCCTCGTACAAACACATCCTCGTATTCGATTTTGGAAGTTGTATGGGAGGTACCCGAACCCATGGACCGATTTTGTCCAGATTCCATTTAGCCTTACTTTCGTAATTAGTAACCTACTATATAAATTTCATCAAGATAGCTTCACTAATTTTTGAGTTATCGTGCGAACGGACGGACGAAAGGACGGACATCGCTAAATCGACTCAGGAGGTGATCCTGATTCAGAATATATATACATGACCATATCTAACTCGCTTCCTTTTGGTGGTTACAAACACCATACCAAAGTTTATATACCCTATACTTAATATGTAGGGTATAAAAAATGATGTTAAATTATTAGAAGTTATATTTTGCTTTGATTATTATGTAAATAATAAAAAATCTATGAATTTTGGCTTTATACTTTTCGAATAATAGCGGCCAGTCCTGTGGTGGAGACAGCTGATTTTTTTTTTGGGATTTATGCCAAAAGGTAGTGTTTGTATAAAAAAAAGGATTTACCTTATTTTTTTATAAACGTTCATTTAATACATAGAAAGTAATGAGCAATTAATACGAGTATTTTGTAAATGGATAAAAAAAATTAAGTTAGTGCAAACAATATTAAATTATGCGGGAAATTTGTCTTTGTCTATCATTATTGTATTAAGAATAAACACTTTATAATAAAATTCGATATTATAAAAAATATTTGTCGAAACTTAAGTATTTTAATGAAAATCGTGTATTTTGAAAGTGTTTTCCAAAGCCAGAGTTTTTATTTTATTTAAATGTTTAATTTCAATGTAGAAGTTTATACACATCCTTTCTTTATTTTTTTGTAATCTGAATTTAATTAAATAAATGATTAAAATAAGAATGCTTTGTGCAATTTTTATTAAGTTTCTATTACTCGAATTCTTTAACATTTAGAAAGTTCGAGTTATAGAAGTTCTACTGTATAAATAAACAAAAAAAATTTTTAATTTTAAAATATGAATCCGATTGTAAGTTATTATAGGTACATATTTTACTTTTAAATAGATTAAGTCAAGATTTTTTAATTAGCTAAATAATGAAAAATTAATTGAATTAGTATCGATTAATGAATGTTTATGGAAGAAATTGAATGCGAAATATAAAGAATTAATTTGGGAAGAAATTGATATAGAAACGGAGTGTACATGTACATTGTTTTAAAAATTATATTCTATTTGTTTTACATTGTTATAAATTATAACTTATAATATATTTTTGGCTAAGCAGTGCAAAATAAGGTGGAAGACATTAAGGCATAAATATCAGCGGCAAAAAATATCTCAACCGTCTGGAAGTGAGAAACCCCCAAAAGAGTGGAAATTGGCCCCAAATATGTCGGCCTTGGATGATTCTAGTGTACCAGCTAAGTATGTTACGAGGATAATTAAGAATAATATGGTTTTGCTTACATACATACATACATATATATAAACCTGTTTTTGTTCACAGTACAACAGGCAATATTGTTGATGATGATATTATCGATATAGATTTAGAAGAACGTTATCATCTTTCGGAGAAGGTTGAAGTCGTAAAAGAAATCCTAATAGCAACGAAATAACTTTGGAAGTTCCATACTTAATAAAAAAAAGTATGAAAATGCTTCAAGCAGCACATCAAATAATAATCATTCAAACTTTATAAATTTGTTATGTGAACAATTGAATAAAATACCTTAGGAGCATGAATATCTGAGGATGATGTCAAATTGGAACTACTACGAAATATAAATCAAAAAGTTAAAGAATTGAAAAAATAATAAGGCATAATGTTTATTTTTATATGTATTAAATTTAGTTTTTTCATATTACATTTTTATTCTTTTTAAGTTTTGAGAAAATTAAGAATTTCCAAAAATAATAAGATAAGATTTTTTTTTATATTTTTTGTTATATTAACATTTTTGAAATAATTATTTAATAAAATTTACGTTTCATTACTGAAATAATTGCAAAGTGTATTTCTATTAGATATGGCCACATGACTTGCATTTCTTGCTGCATTCAAGTCAGTTCTGGTGAGACTTGAAAAACTACAAAATTTGTACACCGTATGCTTTTATTTAGGTTGAGCACTAAGATTTAAAAAAATGTTAACTAAGTAGTTTTTGTTTAAATTATTTTTAGATATGGAATGATTCAAAAAATTAAGCAAAAAAAAAACTTATTTCGTACAAAACAAACGAGCTCCTAATCAAAAACAAATTTAAACACAAAACCTTTATTCATTCCCCTTTACGACATTTACAGCCACTCCTAAAAAGGAAAGGCTGTGTAATTTTCTATTCACATTTATGTGGCAGAGATATGCACTAAAAAAAACCTTTATTTACTTTTATTTTTATTTTACTATTCAATCTTACTTCAGTTCAAAATTTCTCTACTAATAAATATGTTTTGACAGTAAATGTTACCAACTTAAAAGCAATTGCATCATGCGTATCTCAGAAACGCCTTATATGATACATTTGATGAGTCTCTCAGAATATGGATATAAAAGACTCTTGCAAACGACACCAATTTATGCTCAAAGGGTCAAAAACGACCCATGCAGGTAAACGCTCAAAGGGTCATAAACGACCCAATGTAAATTTACGTTCATATTGTACTCGAATCAATAATTAATTTGAAATTTAACCTCCAATAAGTACTAAGTATGCCATGTTACAAATACTACAAATACTCCAAAACTCCAATAAGTACAAATATAAAATGTTACAAATATTAGCAATAATTTAATTTTCATATTATATCATCAAGATCCTCATTATTTTCTTCTAAACATTCAATAATTTCACAAACCGTTAAATTATTTTTTCTGAAATATAAATTTTAAAGTAGTTTTAATTCTCAAAGGGTCGCTTTCAACCCATGTCCAAAACTGTTTTAAACCACTTTTTTTCAGAAATATAATTTACATTATTTTTATCATATAACAAACAAAATAACAATATTTTTTCAAAACGGTAAAACAAAATAGTTATGAGTTATAAGCATAAATGGGTAAATACGGAAAACTTTCAACAGAATTTAATTTCCAGAATTCAATTTCTAAATTACAATTAGGCAATTTTTTTATAAAAATAAATATAAAAAAAAAAATAAGAGCGAATACAAAAATTTCAAACCTTAAAAAAATTGAAAGACAAGACTAAGATGTTTACTTTACTGCATTATTACTGCTTTATATGAGATACTTTAGTGCATTATTACTGCTTTATTTAAGCATTATATTCAACTTATTTAAATTACATATAATTAAACACAAGTTTTTAATGTCCTCCAAATATATTGCTTTTACCAGTTTATTTACACAGTTTATTTAAATATTTTTTAAAAGTTACAAAAAATTATTTTTATATGCAGTATGCATTTCAACATTTTACATGCTGCTGCTGTCTACAACTAAATTTTTTTCTATTTTATCTAACTATAAATAATACGTTAACTAAGTATATAAAAATTTTTAATTTATTTATTTATTTTTATTAATACTACAAATAACATAGGATATTGCAATATTACAAAAAGGAAGCTATTACGTCAAAGGAAAGTAAAATGCGCCCGATTGTATTTAGCATTAATGCACCTAGCTATAAGCTCTCAAAATGGTTGTTATCAGAATTCAATAAGTTAAGCCCACCAATATAGGTCTGTATGTAAGAAATAGTTTTGAATTTGTAGAAAAAATTAAGGATTATACCAATTAGAAGAAGATGATACCCTAGTTTTCTTTGACGTAGTTTCTTTATATCCCAATATTCCGGTACCTGAAGCTCTAAAATACATTCATAATTGGCTGATAAATGAACAAATTTCAGATGATAAAGTAGAATTATTTGCAGAAGCAACAAAACAATGTATGGAATAAAATATGTTTCAGATTAACAATTATTTTTATAAATTATCTCATGGGACAAGTAGGGGCAACCCGCTTCCTCGTTCTATAGCAAATATATTTATGTCAGATTTTGAATTAAATTAAAAAAATTAAGGAAAATTGCCAAAATTTTGGATTAGATATATGGGTGATGTGTTTACAATAATTAAAAAGAATGAAATTGATAATTTACTAAATTTACTAAACAACCAGTAGAAAACCATAAAATTCACAATAGAAATTGAAAATATTAAAAAGCAATTGCCGTTTCTAGATATTTTAGTAATAAAAAGAAATATAAACTAAGTTACGATATTTATAGAAAAAAAACAAATACATTAAGATATATAACCACTGACTCTTACACATCAAGATCTAATAAAATGTCAACATTCCATAATATAGTATATAAAATGTGCAAGTTACCGTTATCACCTGAAAATTTTAGAAAAGAAAAATCATATTTTTAAAAAGTATCGGATATAAATGGCTTCAACACTAATGAAATTGATGTATTAATAAATAAACATTCAAAATATTTAAAGAAACAACAACTTTCAACCTTTTTCACAATCAAAAAAACTGAACTAAAAATAATAAAATTTAATTATGCCCTAAAATTCACTGACAATTTAAAACTAATTTTTAAAAAACATAAATTAGAACTAGTTTTTTCTAACGACAATAAATTAAAAAATATTTTAGGAAATGAAAAGGATAAAATTGATAATAGTAAAAAATCTGATATTTATGAAATAACTTGTCCGAATTGTAATGCAAAATATATCGGACAAACCAAAAATAACATTTTAGCACGTTTCAAAGAACACATATTTCACATTAAATTCAACAGGCTTTTAAAATCATCCATAGCACAACATTGTTTAAAAAATTCACACTTTAACATAACTTCTAATAATTTAAAACTTCTAAATAATATAGATAACAAAAGCTGAATTAGACGCTTGGGAAAGTTTCCTTATAAATAAAAATAAAAAAGCACATAATACTTTAATGAACATGGATCCAGAAGAATCTATAATTTCGCCACTTTTTAATTTATAAAATAAAATTTAAAATTAATATTAAAATAATTTTTATTAATTTTTTATGCATTTTCTCTCTTTTTCTCTATTTTGCATACTTGTTTATAATCTTAAATTACATTTAGCACTATAGAATAAATATATGTATGTACATCTTTACTTTTTATTTATTAATTACTTGCCGTATTATGTTAAATTGTTTCTAACTTTGTCTCTTTTTTTTGTTTTGTTCTTATTAAAAAATTTGTATATAGTTACGTATTAAAACTTAAACTACGATTTGTATTTGTTATACAAATCACACGTTAACTTTAATTTTAATTCATTGTTTCCTTGCAGTCCCACTCCGAATTCAATGTATCCGTATTCTATCATTTGTTATCCCTACTCTCTAGCCAATATACTTCGGTAGCATGTAACGGTTTCATCCCATTGAATGGGCTGAAGAAGGAGGTGGGTTTAGTCAGTAAGAATTTGACACTACCAAGGGCAAATTTTTGGTGTCTTTGAAAGATTTCCACCTCCCTTAAGAAAAACAAAAAAAAAATTAAGATTAATAAATAATTAATATAATTTTACTTATTTCAGCAGCCATCCCATCCATATCTTCTGCTTTGACATCAAAACTCTTTTCATTACATAAAAAATTTAAAATAAAATATTAAACTTAATTTTTATTAATATTATTTTTTTAACTGTCTAATCAACTGGAATAATATTCTTTATTAAAATTATTTCCTTTTTTATTTAAAACCTAAAATAAAATCTAATTACATCAAATTTTAATTTTATATTAAAATAGCATTATTTTAAGAATTCCATATAGTCTTATTTAAAAGTTGTGGTATTTTAGATATGAGTAGAATGTTAAAGTGATGAATAGAATGAATGTTACCTTAACAACATACTTTAATACAATACTGAAATACTATGACAATATAAGCTTCATAATTTATAAGAATAAACATTTTTTAATAAACTAATCCTTTAATATAATATGATAAATTATTTTTGTAACTATAATGGTACATTATAAAGAAAATATAATATACAAAATTTTATATATCATAAAAAATTCTTTTATCTAATAGTTTCATTATGCAAATATTAAAAATTAATCTTAAAGATTTTTTCTTTGTTAAATTATGAAAAAAAAATATTTATATCTTTCTTTCATATCAGAAAAATTATCAAGCAAATTATCGTTTAAACTTGATAAATTACTTTTGAATGTTATAACAAAAGATTTCCTTATAAATCAGTACTTTTTGCTTCATAAATTCACGCATTTATAATTTGTACAATTTAATTAAAACAATGGTCCTATTAATAATTTCCCGTCTGGAAAAAACAGACAAATCAAATTTTCTCTCTTAATAACATCATAGGGAACCGACTCTACGTAAATCTTAATTAGGACCTATTTTAATAGGAAAGTCATATCTGTATCTTTAACAAAGGAACACTGACAGAGGTGGCATACCTAACATAACATTGTAATAAATTTTCATTTATAATCTTTTTTTTTCAATTGTTCATATTATGTGTAGAATTAACATAAATAAATAAATCAATTTTAAATTATTTTTTTTAATTATTACTTCCTTTTTATAGTAATTCTCTTTCTTTTATATTGTCATATTCTGTAAAAGCCATTAATTCTTTTCTTTACATAATACCTGTTAACGATTTATTAACTTTTAGTTATTAATTGTTTGATATAGATATATTTATTTCATTTATATTTCTAATATCGAATGAAAATTTAAATAATCATATAATAACTTAATAAGTCACAAAATCATTGGAACAGAAATCAAACGTCCGGGTTTTTTTTAAAGGAAACATTTAAATAAAAAATATTTATTAATTATTTATAACCCCATACTATTTATCATCCTTTGAAACAAATTACAAAAAAAATATTCGTTAAGATTTCTGCAAGTTTTAAAAGTTTTTCAATTTTCCGATTTTAGAAACTTAATGTAAATTTCAGATTTAAAAATATACCCTTAAAAAACGAAACTGGAATATTTTAAAAATTATTTATAAAAAAAAGTACAAACGTCTTAACAATACTAAAAACTTAAATATAACACATCACAATATGCGTGTACATTTTTAAAACCGTACGATAAGGATCGGGTATATTAAAATTGCTCCTCCGTTTGTAACACCTCGAAATAAGATAGCTATATATATAGCTTCAAAGGTATGGATCGGATCAGAATCAAATTCTGAGTCGATTAAGCTTTGTCCGTCCGTCAGCAAGATAACTCAAAAACTAAAAAAGCTAAAGTCTTGCAATTAACACAAAATATTCTTACAACAATTTGTAGGTTCCCTATTTTTTTTTGGTTGAGATCCGACCTAAACTTCGGGTACCTCTTGAACACCTAACTTTTAAATCCCCACATTTTTTTTGAAATAGAGCCATGAAATTATAACTTCTGATAGATATCGTAAAAATATTAATTTTATGGAACAACTTTTTTCTATCGCCCCACCCGTTACGGAGATACAGCCCACCACCAAGTTCGAAAAAGCTCTCTATTTAAATTGTTATGACACAAGTTGTATAAGGTATATCTTCAATTTGAAAACGCCAAACGATTACTGCTTTTATTAGCTTTAAATGTATATATATAATATAAATATATAACTGTGCGATAAGGTGTCCTAATTTATCGTTATGCGAAATTCAAACTTTGCAAAATTATTGATTGCTTCTATGTTCCAAAAGGTTTAAATTAGAAACTTGAAATTCAGAAAATATTTTTGTATCGCCTCCAGTTTCGGAGCTGTAAGGGACTAAAAAACTGAAAATTCTCTTTTTTTAAACACCTGTAAGTTGAACGCCTGCTCAAATTTTTTTGAAGTAATTCATAAAAATTAAAGTTCCAATATTATATTTTTATTTCTATTTACAACTTTTTTTAATAATATAGGGTTACCTTAAAATTGACGAAAGTCTGACATCATTTTTCTAACAAATTTTTTTTTACTATAATTTGAAATTCTTGAGCATGATATGTAGTAAAATTTAAATAAATAAAAAATATAACGGTTACTTGAAGAATTTATATTTATATTTATATGATATTAGTAATTAGTATAGATACTTATATAATTCATGTTTATTTATATATCGTATATGTCACTGATGAATGAATGATATATAATACATATGTATAGTATAATATTATACATTTGCTACTTAGTATTAAATAGTACTAGATATATCATATTTAGAAAAGTGATTGATAATCGTTATGTGCAAGGTTAGAATCTGCTTTTGAAGAATGTATAATATAGTTTGAATATTATATGTACAAACCATAGTTCTAGAAATTATAAAATTCATCCAAATTATTTTAAATTTTTTTATTGAAAAATTAAAAAAATAATATTAAAAGCAGAGTGACAGACTATGAACATACTAACGGGTTCGTACGGGTATCTAAGAGTTGATAAAGGCAACATATTCTTCCTCGTTTTAATAAAATATGATTTTCTTTTAAATCAAAGAAATAAAATTGGACTTAAAAAAGAAGACAGCAGTGGAAGAAAAATGAGGAGGGCGGAACTAGTTTTAATTTAAGAAATAATTTTTGCTTCAAAAAGGGTTTTCAGCATCTTCCACCCCTGAATTAATTAATAATTAAATTTTTTACATTAAATGGTCACCAAACTAATTTGAAAAATTATTTATTAATGACTTACTTTCATTATCGTCCAATCTGATCCTTAGTTTCGCAGACGACAGCACGACGCTGACAGACGCTGTAACATTAATTACCGAATTTAATGCAACAGCAAAAAATTTCATTATTAGTAAACTAAATAACGATTTAGCAAAAATTTAAAAATGGGGTGAAGCCAACAAAGTTGATTTCAACACCAAAAAAAGATAATGCTGTATGATCTCGCAAAAGATTGCCACTACTATTGTGTTGAGATTGCTACGAGAAGTGTTGCAGCATTGAACAGATTTAAACATGCTGGGTACCGAGTTAAACCAAAATTTAACTTGGTCTTACTTTTCTGCATCTGATCTTCGAAATATCTACAAAAAGTATATTAGGCCGAAAACGAAGTATAAGGCGCACAGTTGGGCTGCAGGCCCTCAAACAACACTCGGTTATTTAGATAATGTGCAAAACAGAGCTATTCGTCTTATGAACGACCTAAGTGTAACTTCAATGCTCTCTCCACTCAGACATCGCCGCACAGTTGGGTTATTGGCCTTGTTTTATAGATATCTCGTAGGGATTAATTAACACATGTTCCAAAGAAATAAAACAGTTAATGCCTCCACTCAAAGTTTTCCAACGAGAAATAAGGAGGGCAACAGAAGCTCATCCATACCATCTACTAGAGTTAATATACAGCTTATGGAAATCAGTTTGTCAACCGCACATCGCGTTTGTGGAACCATATACCAACGCATGTGTTCCCTAAAGTTGGTAATTCATATATGTACGATTTACTTAAGTTTACAAATAACATTAACATCTTTCTTCAAAATATCCTTCCAAATTTGCCTACCTAACCGTCATAATCCAAATTTTCTAATTCCAATTTTCCCAAGTATCCTTCCCACATCGCTATCCCCAAACCAAACTGTACATTTCTATTAAAGGTTCCATCCTAAAGTTTGGTTTTAAAAGGGGGGTGGTTCTATAAAGATACAACGCTTCATTACTCTATAAAAGGTTTTGAGTCAGTGTTCAATTGCCGAGAGTTAAACAGAGGAAGTGGTACACCAATAAGGAAATTGATTATAGTGCAGGAAATATTCGATGATAGTAGTAACAACATAGTAGTACAGTTGACAAAACCGCAGCAAAAATATTACATTGCCACAGCCTACAATGCGACACTGAACAAAGAGGAACACTCTGCCACACTTTTCACAAAATATTCTAACCTTGTCTTCGTTGGTGACACTATATCAATCTTCTAAATATGAGTGCAGCAATAATTCATAATACTATTGATTCCTTATCAGCAACTAGGATCACCGAAAATTTCAGTACAATTATTGACCATCTTATTTCAAATACCTATCATCGCCATCTCATTTCAAATACCTATCAAAAAATGTCACTTTTATCATCATATAACCATCATTAATCACTACAATTGATCACAAAATTGTTAAAATATTAATTTTTTCCAATCGCCTCGAACATTGAACACAAAGCTTTTTAGACCCTTTGCAACGTCCTAGAAACATTTTTAAGGTTAATTTCTTAAAAACATTTTGTTACTTTTTTCATCATTATAACCATCATTAATCACAGCTATTAACCACCTGGAGTTAACTGAAGCATTACACAGGAGACCATAAGAGAATGTGGCACAATTAATTCAATTGGATACCTCAGCTAAATGCAAGGCAACCAAATATAGAACCGTCAAAACAAGAAATAATAAATGAATAACATCTGAAATACTCCAGCTTATGAGGGTTAGAAATAGGCTCTTTAAATTTCACCGTGCTGATTCGAACAATACTCTGTTTCACAATGAGTTCAAAAGGATCAAAAATAAAGTCAGCACGTTATCCTGTGAAACAAGCATACTTAAACAATCATACTTAATCAACTTGAGCACGCTTCTACTACCATTACTAATATTCACATAATGTTATTATTTTATTTGTTTACACATAATTTGTTATTCATTTTATTATTATTATTCATATTATTTTATTATATAAATAAATACATAAAATTGATTTCTTATGTTTTCTAATTATATTATACATTCTTTTGTTATTATTTTTGTATAAATATTATTTTGATATATTTTTATTTTATATAATTAATACAAACACCAGACAGCGCGTGGCTAAAGTCACAAAATTGTTATTTAATTTTTTTTAAATTTATGTACATTATTGGCTTACTGAATAAAGGATATAAAAAAAAAATAAATAAATTGGCCACCAGTAACATTTTCATAAAACTGTACTCGAAGACTGCGAATCAGCCTAATATCTGGGTGTGCACTTGGATATAAAACTCACCTTAACATTATCTTTAAATTATAACATACTATTTATACACTCCACTTCTAAGGCCAATTTTGAAATGTTAGAAAAAGTTCAGTACAAAATTCACAGATTGTAAGAGTCAAAATGTGCCAATAATATAAATGACAAAAAATTAAGCTTAATGTTACAGCTCGTCTTATATGGTCAAACAGTTTGTTTTATAAAAGTTGCTCCGTATTAAATAGTATAAAAAACACTTATTCGAGTATTCTTTTAACAGCTCTAAAAAAAACATTTTTTTAATTATATTCAATTTTACGGCGTTTATATGTAAATTTAAATTAATATTAAAGATTATACAAGTATTCTCAAGTACTATTTCTTTACTAGACATATAAAAGACAGATTTTAATATAATATAATATGTATATTATACATACTTATCTTTTTAAGCAAGGAGAGAAAAAATAGAATAAAAAGCTCATAAAAGTTTATTGAATTAACTTTAGTGTAAAAAACATTTAAATAAAATTCAAGTGGAAAAGTTCATTGCTCTAAAAACATCTTGAATAAAAAGTATGTCTGGTTCGTGCCAGATTATCCATAACATAAATGGTGGTGTTCATTTTTGCATAAATATTTTTATACTGCTATTTAACAAGTTAAAAAACTAGAGGTCTTATGTTAAAATAAGTTGGCAGAATTTTAACATTTTAAGAGTGTGTTCTTCAAACAAATCTACAAGTTAAAAGAAAAATATTTAATGAATGAAATTGTACTTTAATTTGTATTAATTGAAAATATTTATTTAAATTAGTTTACGATTATTTTTAATTTTTTTTTTTTTGCTAGTTTATTTTTACGGCCCAATATTTCTAAGAAAAAAGTAAAATAATACATTACTTAATACATTTACATTACTTACATAATACGAACTTATTTTGCATTATTAAATTAATAATTGAAAAATAACATCAATTACGTATAAAATAACAAAACTCAGTTGTTAAACAATGAAATTTTTTTTTTTTTAATTTTAAAAATGGTAAGTCTTCACTCACTTTAATTTACTTAGCTTCCAAACTTTCAATTTTAAAATTCCCATTAAAAAAGAAATTCCTGAAACATTGAAAAAAAAAAGTTAGCATTCGAGAATACTCTTTTACATAGTGTCACTTTGTCGATACAGCTGTTGAGAAACTTGTTCTTAATTTTAAAACACACTCACGCACACAGACATTTGATGGAAACTAAATTAAGAAAATAAATTCTTAATTCTGGAAACTAGTATTAGAAATTTTATATTCCCAAACAAATGTCACACTTTTCATATATGTAGGTTCTGTTCTCATCAGGGTTCTGTCTGATTATTAAAAGAAACGTTTTGATAATTTAATTTGAATTTATTGCATTAATTCAAAATATATTGTAATTTTATCTAAATTTGCTAAATGTTTGTTTCTAAATCTCGTTTCTAAATTTCTGGTTGCTAAACACGGCACGTTACACGTACTACTCGACCGGATAAGTAATGTGATAATCTGCACGTGAGTCTGAACGTTGTACAGTTGGTATGATTGTTGACCGTCAAAAACTTGTAGATCATTGCAAGATGGAACCCACATATAGATATGTAGGATTTGATAAAAAAAAATACACCATATAATAATTTTAAGTTATAAATTAATTTATTTATTAAAATTAATCTTCAAAATATATTATAAAATCTTATTCACTTTGTGTTGTTATAATTTTAAATTTACTAATTAATTTTATAATTTAAAAAATGTTTAAAAAAATTATAAATGTTATAATTCACTAATAAAAATTATTTCAAATTAAAATATAAATCTCGTTCAAATATTTTGTTATCCACGTCCACGTATCTCTGTTCTGATTATCTTTTTCTTTTATACCTTTGGACATAACTGCTACTCTAAAAAAAAAAACCAAAAAGTTATTGACTCTTTGAACTTGAACTTGAATTTATAAATTAATCAATCTTCACTTATTTATTATTTTGATTTATTATTTGTTTGATTGCGACTATCGATACCCAGCTCCACCAGCGGCTAACTTCATCATATGTTGATTATTTTGTTACGATCACAACTGTCAAATAACAAGTCTTTTAATATTCTTAAAAACAACATGTTTAAAAAAATATTAAAATATAATAATTTTAATAGGAATTAGAATTATTTGAAAAATGCAAACTGGATATCTCTGAGCTATTAGAGATGAAGAAAATAAAGATAAGTATTATTTTTTTTAATATATTATTATTATTATATATATATATATGTATTTTTATTATATTTTTAATTTAATTTCAACTGAGTTTAGTTTAATTTTGTAAATTGTGATTTTATTTGATATTGTATAAATTATTTTGTTTAAGTTTGGTACTACACGGTTAATTTAAAAATAAAAGAATATAAGCACAAAAGACAATAAAAAAGCTCTACAATATTGTCCTTTGCACCACAATTTGTAAATTTTCTTAGAATTTTTTATGTCCAGGTCTCTAGAATCGAAAAATAATAAACCGAACTAAATAAACTCGTCTTGAGAACTTAACAAAGTTCGTCTCTGACTTTTAATGAAAGTGGTTGTTTTAGGTGATATATTTCTCCAATTTTTTGAATTTTTAAGTTTAGATTTTTTTTATTTTTTTTTGTTTTTATTGTTTTTTTTTTTATTTGTTTTGAATTAATAATGTACATTTAATTTTCAAGTAAATTGTTTTGAATTGAATTACTTATTAACATTTTCAAATTAATCCATTTTTTCCCAAATGGTCGAAAACGAACTTACAAGATATTATCCCAAACGGTCGAAAACAACTATTCACATATTTCGTTTTATTTTAACTGATATTCAAAAAAAGTTGCTATTTCATAACAGTAGGCCAGTAATTAAATGTAATGCTTTCTTTTTTGGTTTTGAAAAAAAATGTAAGTATTTATTGTGTTCTGAGAATATTGAGTTTGAAAATATTTTTTTTTTCAAGTTGAAATGGATGTAAATAAATGTAAGTTTTTTAATATAGTTTAAAATTTTCAAAAGAAAACGGTTTAGTGCTATAAATAGTTTATATTTCTTAAATATATATATTTAATTTACAGGTAGATTTTGAAGTTTTTTAAGAAAAGTTTCCAGCGGCCGATTTCGACCTGACATTTTTGTTATTTATTTAAATTTTCCTTTTTTTTTGCTCTCTCATTTATTTTTTTTTTGGTTTCCCATCTCTTATAATGCCTAAGTGAAATAAGGTCACATACCGCGAAGTAAATGCTGAGCTGTGAGGGGTTGTTTCATCCTAAATGTATGGGACTCAGCTCTATTGGCGGGTAAAAAATTCGCCTGGTACGAAATATGGGGTTTAGCTTGGTACTGCGGAACCTGCTGTAAAACTTCTCCTAATTGAAGATTTCGATAAACTTAAAAATTTTAATAATTTGCAAGTTCCTGATTATAAGAGTGATACGAGCAGTTAGTATAACCTTATATTTTCAAATTTAAGAAGGAAAGATATTACAGATCTAGGAGGCTGAAATTTGTTGACGTTACTTTTGCAAAATTGTTAGTTTCGCGATTCAAATGCAGCATTATCGGCCACCGTTTGGTTCGAGTAACCGACAACTTCTTTCTTTATATGGGAATAACTCAGAGTCTGTTGAAGTCTGCAATTTTCTGAAAAGATGTCGAAATTTTGTAAAATTTGATTGGTCTAGAGCAAAAGGTTCAGGGAGCTGCCATACAACTTCTTCTTTTTGAAATTTCAATTTGAAAATTACTGTTAATTTTCTATTTATGATTTATTTATATTGATTTAATTTTATTTAAGCGTCTGCTTAACGTGGACATTTTATAAAAACAAATTTACAAAATTTAAATTAATTAAAAAACAACTGTAATTGCTGAAAAAAAAATATTGTGAAAAAATAAAATACACATAATTATTTATAACTCATAATTTATATATTAAATTTATAATAATAATAATAATAAAAATAAAAGAAAGTGTTTAAAAAAAATATATTTTTGAAATAAATTAAATAAAAATAATAAATTAAAATTTATATTTAATTTTCAACAGTTTATGGATTAAAATTTTCTTTAAAAGAAAAAGTTTTTTTTTTCGTTTTAGTGTTTTATATTTTGTTTTTCGGTCATTTTCTAACTTTTTCCAACAAAACTATTTACATTAGTGAAGCGCTTGCAAGTGTACCAGTTTTATAAAAAGAAATTTAAATTGTTTTAATAAATTAAAAACTAACTAGTATTCGCCCGCCCCTCGAAATTCGAGGTGTTTTAATTAGCAATTACAATACAATATTATATACAGTATAGTTTCTTTATGATTTTATTTAAAATGTAAAAATACAATTTTCAATAATTAAAGCCTTTATGAATTAAAAATTTCTTTGTAAATGATATTTTTTGTAAAAACACGATTATTATTATCTTTTAGAAGTTGCCCTTGATTTATTGAGTATTGGAAACTCAATATATACCTATTATATATGTATATATTATAAGAAGCCTAAGATGGTAAATCATTGAGTAAAAGGATTTTAAATATCTATTAATACAGATTAAATATTATGATGATATTATGATATGTGAGAATTTATTTCGTTTAAAATATATAAAAAAACAAAAAAAAAAAACAGAACTGAATCGAACTTTCAAAATCAAAAAGCAACCATTAATAACCCAACACTCTACCGCTGCGCTAAACACTAAACTGAAATTTTAATCTTTATATTCAGTTATATTGTGAAATTCCTACTCCTACCATACAACCAATATTTTAAAATTTTTAATCGAAAAGAAAAATAAAACAAAAATTTAACGGAATCAAACAGCGTCTTTTTTGAAAATGTATAATATAGGTATAGATTATACATACTATATGATACATATGTATATACTTTACATGGGTTTTTTGTAAAAATGGAAAATTATTAATGAAAATCAGAAAATTTTGGAAAAATATTAATTTTGTAAAATGGCTATACTGAATATTTATCATTTAAAAAGAAAAAAATGAAAGTTGGTTGGTAGATCATTGAGTAAGATGGTTTTAAATGTCTGTCATTTACAGATTAAATATTATGATATGTAAGAATTTATTTCGTATAAAATATTAGAAATAAAAAAAAAAATAAAAAATGGAATAGAATCGAACTTGCAAATTAAAGTATAAGAAGCGGCCACTCTATCACTGCACCAAACTCCCCACTGAAGTCACCACATTTATATTCAATTATATTGTGAAATTTCTATTTCCCACCATGCAAACTATATTTTAAAATTTTTTTTATGTTTTTAGAAAAAAAACAAAAAGCAAAAACAACAAAACAAAATTTAAAATTCAACGGAATAAAAGAGCGTCGTTTTTGAATATGTATATTATAGGTATAGATTATACATACTATATGATACATATGTATATACTTTACATGGGTTTTTTATAAAAATGGAAAATTATTAATGAAAATCAGAAAATTTTGGAAAAATATTAATTTTGTAAGATGGCTATACTGAATATTTATCATTTAAAAAGAAAAAAATGAAAGTTGGTTGGTAAATCATTGAGTAAGATGGTTTTAAATGTCTGTCATTTACAGATTAAATATTATGATATTGTAATTGCTAAATAAAATAAAATAACAGATTAGTGGAAAAAAATTTTTGTGTTCAATCAAGTACAGCTGTTTAATTTTGGTAAGTTTTTTTTAAATGTTTTTAATAATATAATTATTTTGGGCTTATAACTTAATTAGTAAAAACAAATAAATATTACTTGCTACTAAAGTAATAAAATTATAAATTACTTATTACTAAAGTAATAAAAACAAATTAATTTAATATTTTAATTAATATTGATAAGTCTTTAAAGAAGAAAACAATAATTTTATGGAACTTAAAATTAAGTAAACTTTTTGCAAATTTCTTAAAATGCCACAAATAAAAAGAATGTCGTCTATCTTAGAGCATAGAATTAGCCGTCGCACTGAAATTTATTAAGAAAGCAAAAAAAACAGAAATACTGTGGCTCGTAGGGCGAGAAGGCAACACGAAGAGGCTAGACGGTTAGAACAAGACAGAAATACACAAGAACATAGGGAAAGAAAACTAGAGAGTTGAGAATGACTGAACAAGACAGACATACACAAGAACATAGGGAAAGGAAACAAAATCGAAATGTAAGATATATTGAAAGAGTGAGAAGCAGGACAAGTCGTAGGATAACATGGCAGCAAACTCAACGTCGACAATCTGAGCGCCTGCAGGATAGAAGAAAAAGGGCTCAGAAAATGAAAATATTAGGTCTCGAAAAAATTTAGAAAATTATGAAAGACTATTAAATAGACGCAGAACAGTAGTTCCTTCTAACCAGATAAGATAGCTCTGAACTTTTCGACTAACCTAACATTATGGCTCAAATATTGATACTCGATTACTTGAATCTCAAAGACTGTCTCAAAGAAATATTGAAAATCGTCGACAAATGGATAAATTTGAGAGGATTGAATTTCTGCAGGGAGAAATCGAAGGATATTATAATCGCATTTTAAATGACTACAATGAATTTTTATTTTTTATTTTTTTTTATTTGATTATTTAAAAAATATTATATTCTATTTCAAAACAAATATTTATATATAAAATGGATTATTTTTCATAAACATTAATTATTACATTATTACAATAAAACTTTAAATCTTATTTTATAAATCCAATATTTTTTTACGCTAAGATATATTTAAACAATACAGTAGCGAATTCACGCAAATAAGCAATAGATTTTACAAAATTCAAAATAATAAGCAAATAGATTTAACAAAATTTAAATGATACGATACTTTGATAAATCCACTGCATTTATTGTTATTGAAGATCCAATAAATGTTTGTTGTTGTTGTGGAGGGCTTTGGTTTTCAAATTCTATATCTACAGAAATATAATATCTAGATATTCAGAAGAATTTGCTAACCTAATACTTTATGTTAGTAATTGATGAATTAAAATGTTGTAATAATTGTAAGACATCCATCTTAAAGGAAAAGTTCTAATACTTTGTCTTGCTAATGGGTTAGATTTCTCTTCTATTTTCAAATCTTTAAAAAACTTTTTCTGTTTGGAAAAACGCCTTGTAGCTTCACCAAAAACGATGGATTGGAAAATCGCCAATTGGAGAAACGTCAATTTGTAGCTTAGGATTTAGAATTAAAGAACAAGTGGTAAATATTCCTATATCAGTAAATACAACAACACAAGTTCTTCAAAGAGCCTTTAATGATACATATACAATTCAACTTCATTTAAAAAGAAAAATGGAATTCGCTCATAATTACATGTGTGAAACAATTAGGCTTTTTAAAGTTCAGAAAGCTATTGAATACTTAGTTACTACGCCACTTTATATTAGTGAGGGTATAGAACTATCTAATAATTGAATAAATAGTTTTGAAGTTGAAAATGAAAACCCAGAAGTTCCATTTGTAGTATCTCACGATGATGAAGAAGTCATCCAGCAATTGTTTGATAGGCGTAATGACAATTTACCTAAAGACACTAGCATATTTGAAAATGATGTTAGAAATCCCGGTGGTCAAGAAACATTGTTAGATATTGTTAGTCCCTGGAGATGGTTAACATACTTTATCTATATTGACTGATGAAAACTCTGACGAATTATCTTTTCCCACCATTTATTACGGAAAACCTAGTGTAATTGATAATTCAGTGCGATATTTAAATAATAGTAAAATAGCACGATCTAAAGTTCGAAGATATGACAGAAGATGTGCTCGAACAGACAAGCTGTTGTATATGTACAAAAAGTAAGAACTTAAAAACATAAACGATGCTATTACAACTTGCTCACGGAAGTAATACCATTATAACAGATAGAAATATGATAATTGGGGTATTTGTTGATGGACTTATAAAGAGGTATGAAGGGTATAAAATTTTAAAAAATATACGATCTCCTTTTCTGTTCATTGCGAAAAAGAAAAAATAAAGTGGTGGAAATGATTCGGGAATTTCATATCCCTACTTCTATTATCACTTTGTCTGCAGAGACAAAATGGCCCGAGTTTTTGGTAATATTGTCAAAGATAGTTGATAATAGAGATATTACTGAAACGGAAGCAGAAAATCTGGAATTCGGAGAAAAAGCTAGATTAATGTTTTTAAAAGTAGGCGCATGTGTAACACACTTCAAACATTGAACGCACCCATATTATATGTCATTTTGACAGTTGAAGGTTTGCCATTTATAAAAATGGGGTCGTATACATTACAACAACGTGTTGAAATTATTGAATTATTTTATGAAAATGGTCGTTCTGTAAGAAATGTATTTCGCAAATTGCGCGATGTTTATGGTCAACATAATCCAACTGAGTCCAACTGAGCAAGAAATATTGGTAATATTGTGCGAAAATTTCAAGAAACTGGTGCAGTAGAAGTTCGAGAAAGACATCAGTATGCTCGTGCCGGTTGTTTAGAAAAAAATATTGGTGCTGTGAGTGATAGTGTTACAGCTGACCGCACCATGTCAATTTCCTGACGTTCACAACAATTGGGACTTTCTGAGTCAACTGTATGGCGTATTATACACAAAGATTTAGCGTTGAAGGCCTAGAAAGTTCAATTGACATAAGAATTACATGTCTATCGGGACTTTGCTAATTGCATACTGGAACAGAACGACGATTTTTCAAAAAAAAAACATCTTTTCGGACGAAGCAGATTTCGAGATCGGTGGCTAAACTGCCATATTTGGAAAACCCTTGCGTGATACAAGAGAAGCCAACGCATCCACAAAAAGTCACTGTTTGGTACCACAGTTTGGTCACGTTAACGGTACCAGATATCGCGACATGATCACAACTGTTTTATGGCCAAAACTGGAAAAAAGTTATTATGGTTTCAACAAGATGGGGTTACGTATCATACAGCGAGAGAAACACTGCAATTACTGCATACAAAGTTTCCACGCCGTGTTGTTTCCAGATTCGATGACGTGAATTGGCCTTCAAGATCCTGCGGATTTGACACCGCTAGACTTCTTTCTCTGGGGCTATGTGAAAGGACAGGTCTACAAGGATAATCCTCGAAACGTTAAAGCATTGAAAGCAGAAATTATTCGAGTTATTGGTGAGGTTTTATATTTTATCTAACAAATATAAAATTTTGGGATATCTGAAATATTTGAAAATACTTATTCGTATTTCCCAAACAAAAATATTATGAATGAGTATTTTTTTTTTTAAGTGCTTCATACGTATGGTATATGCTTACGTACGTGATAAGCCGTTCATACAATTTATATATTTTATGTATCTGATTGTGAGAAAAAAATAGAATACTACACTCAATCAAGTTGAACGTATAATTGTATTTAAATTTTTAAGATTGTGTGTATTATGGTGTGCATGATCAATAGATACAATGAAAAATGTATGAGAAAATTAAAAGAACTTTTTGACCTTTGAAAGCTTTTAATTTTTATATTATACTAATACGTAGGCGAATTTTTACATGAAGTTTGATTTGACATAGCTTTTAACCTACTCTTAAATTTCAAATACAATATTATGTTATTATAATTGTACTTTTATAAAATTTTGTAAAAATAATTTGACATAAGTAAATTTTTAAAATTAAAAATAAAAAAAATACAGATTTTCTTAATTTTCTTATTTTTTAAAATAAGTGATATTTATTAAAATAAGTGAATAAAAGTGATTTTAAAATTAGAGAATTTATTGAAATTAAATAAAACAAAAAAACAATAAGTAAAGTGTGAATAAAATAGAATTTAAAATTAAACAATAATGTTTGATAAATAAAAAAAATATTTTTTTCGAGTGATAAAAATAAACAGAAATTAAAGTGTGAATAAAATTGATTTGAATGTAAATTCACAACAACAAAGGTTGACAGAAGAACAACGTTCAAATCGATTAGAACCTACTAGAATTACACAACAAGAAAAGATTTTAAATGAAAAGAAGAACAACATTGAAATCAATGAGAAGTTGTTAGGCAGTTTAGCCTTAAAACAACAAAGACTTTTGAATGAATCGGAGGAAAATCGAAAGAACAGAAATCAAACTGATCGCATTGGATGAACACAAAGACGTTAAATTGAAACTGATATCCAAAAACATCGTTTGGTTAATGAGTTCCGCAGAGAGATAAATGGTTTTGTTAACTTTCCGTGCATGGTATGTAAAAAACATTTACATATATTCCGGTTGTTGCATTATTAGAAAATAATTTAACTCTGCTCTTAATTATTTGCCGCTCGAATTACAAAATATTTCTTTAAAATTATGCAATTGTTGCAAAATGCACTTGACCAATAACCGTAAAGAATCTTATCCTTCTCGAGCTTACTGGAATGCACTCGGCTCCTGGCGAAATTGCACAACTTACTTCCATTGAACGACGATTAATTTTCCGAAAAAATATATATCTTAAAATTATAAAACTTGATGGATGATTTGGACAAAAACACTCAAAGGACAAGTTATAAATTCTGCTCAAGACGTTCAAAAAATACCTGAACAATTATTGCCTCGACCTATTGAAGAATGTAGCTTAGTTGTAATAACAGAAGTTTTAGAAAATGTAAATACCATTCGACAATAAAATAGCGACTTTTCAAGGCTTGTAACTGATCTTTCCTGGCTTATAACAAATGACTCAATTGACAACATCGTAAGTATTCAAATGTATGATAAAATTAACATCAAAAATATTTTTCGTGTTCCACAAACCCCTTTCCCCTTTCTAGTTTTAAAAGTGAATGGAAAGTGAAAGGTAAACAAACGCGCTTTTTCCGTCCTAATTTTCATCAGTCTAATAAAATTTTTAATATATATATATGCAGGCCGACAATGTACTGTAACGACTGCTTCAGCTCTTGTTAAATTTAAAATATTGCCAGTGCAATATTGCAATTCAATGACTGAACTTCGGCTACTGTTGGCCAAATACTTTTTGAATGTAATAATTTATATGAACTAATTGTACACGAAAATCCTTTCCATTTATATGTGAATGAACAACCTGTTAGTATAGAAATATTTAATAGATAAGTAAATTTTCAATTTTCACATGATCCTAAATTTTTTGGTACTGTTGATAGTAATCTAATAGCTTGTCTCGCAAAACTGTAGTTTTAACTTTTTTTTACTAAACATGGGTTTGGTATTATAATTTGTCATGAGTAACGAGTAATGACTTTTGAGGTTGATTGGAAGAATCTTAACTGACCATATAGCAAAATATTATTTATTTGATACACATACGTTGGGCAGGCGGTACTTGAACTTACAAATTTTCAGACAAGAATAGCTTGCGACGTTGACACAAAATCTCAAATAATATTTGAAATTAAGTATTGGTGGTAAAAATAATCACAATCTACTATTGAGGAAATAAATGTAATCAGTTCGTCTTTGACGTTAATTAAAAGCTGTTGTTTTGGTGTGATTTTATTTTTCTTTTGTTTTTTAAATTTTTTTTTTTTTAATGCATTTCTGTGCCACATAAATGTGGACAGGAAATTGCACAGTCTTGTTCAATCGTGCTGGAAATGTCGTAAGAGGGAATAACTCTCACAACATGTGTGGAATTCGAACCCACACTTCCTCGGTGTTTACAGCGTATTTTATACATACAAAACATAAAATTCTTATTTCCTATTGCAATAAAGTCAAAAAAATTATATTTTTATCAACTTACCCAAATTGTTGACAGGATTTCCTTTATTAATTTTTTTTTTCTTGAAAATGAAAAAAATATTTTTAAACAATATAATATCTACGGAAATCCGGGAATAAAAAAAATGATTTTAAGCTTGTGATTTCTATATGAAAAAAAACAATTTTTGTAAAATCTCACTTAATTTGAAGGATGATATATAATGATACTAAATATATGAACGAAGTTCTTTGTGCGTTTATTAATACAGCACTTTCATTTACAAAATTTGATAAATCCTCAAATTACTTTTGCATTTCGGCACGATCTTTAGATTACAAACGGCAACTGGCCAATTATTATCGAAGTATCACTCACGGTTTCTCGAGAGTTCTCATCAATATTGGTTGATTTGATCGAAAACTGAAAAGTAAATTAGTATATATGATCACAAATGGCGCAGCTTTTACAAAGCTCAGAACTCGTCTAATCCCTGGAAACTTGGGTTAACAAAATATCTAATTAAAAAAACCGTTTAAATTGATGACGCCCCTAAGAGGGCTATAACCGATACCGACTCTAAATATACTTCGAAAATGTTTAAAACTTTAACGGTTGACCCATAAAAAATGTTCAACGGCATATACGTTTTTCACGTAACGATGCGTTCAACTTTAATGAACCGTCCCCGACTGAAGTTGCGCCCGGAAGACATAACATAGGATTCTGAGGAAAAGGCATAATCTATACAAAAGTACGTCAATAGAACAACTACTATTTGTTTTTTTTTTGTTACAACTGTTCCAATTCATCCTGCTTAAGAAACTAAACTTTCTATAATTAATCTCAATTCTTTCAGTCAAGCCGAATGGTGACGAGAATTCTGTTCAACAAATTGTTTCTGTTAATTAAATTTGCTAAGTTTTCAAAAGTTTTTTTTAGCATATTTCCAAATTTTTAAACAATCTTTATATTCACTTCAGACTAATCACTTGCTTTACTTCGTACAGAGAAGACGTCTCGCGATCTAATGAAGACATAAAATACCGATATAATAACATAACTATTCAATCTTTAAGTACAAAATTTAAAAATCCAAATTTAAAATAAATGTAAACTAACAGCAAATTAAAATAATAAAATTAAGGTATAGAATTAAATTTTATATTAAATTTGATTCTGTATAAGAAAAATATTTAAGAAAATTTATTTAAGAAATTCACGAAATAAAATGCAATTCAACAAAATTTAAAAATGTTAAGAACCATTAAGAACGATAAAATATTAAATTTTATTTTTAAATAAATAATTTTAATCTTGCGCTTTTAGTTTTTTACCGCAAGCACTTTTGATTTTGTAAAAAAACAAAGTAGAATGTAAACCAACGGTTTTTAAAAGCGCACATTTCCAAAACTCAATACAAACTGTTTAGAAGTGTGACTTACACAAAAATTTGAAAATTTCATGTAATAAGAAAAAGTGTGAAAATAGGACATTTTTGAAATTTTGAGAGGCCGTAAGTCCGGAATCCTATATAACTAAGAAAAGCCGTTAACACTAAAAACATATTATTGAATCTTTAATTTTCATGTCTTGCCGAAGAAAAATTTGTACAGGTGCCTAAGTTACAGGTGTCTAAAAATAGCAAATTTTCAATTTTTGAGGCGTAATAACTCTTAAAGAGGGGGTGCTACCAAAAAATTTTCTGAGGAAACTTATACTAATTCTAAAAGTTCTTTCTTGTCTCAAAATTTCAGGTTCCTATTTAAAGGGGTGCCGGAGTTATGAAAAAAGAAATTTCATGCAAAATGTGGTTTTGACATAACGGTAAATTTAAATCGTAAATTACAAAATATTACATAATTTTGATATTGTTTTATATAGATAATAAAATTTTCGATCTTCTGGCGGTTTTAGATTGCAAAAGTATTACGCAGAGCCCGAGATATATACATCTGAAAATGGGGCTTTTTCGCAATTTTGAAGAGCAGCAACTTTGGAACCCTTTACAACTAAAATAAACCTTTAACACACGTAAAAATATATTATTGTAGCTTTAATTTTTATATCTTGCAGAAGTAAAATGTGTACAGGATCCTAAGTTACAGGTGTTTAAAAATAGCAAATTTTCAATTTTTAAGCCCTAATAGCTCATAAACAGGGGGTGGTCCGAAAAAAATTTCTGAGCAAACTTATACTAATTCTAAAAGTTCTTTCTTGCCTCAAAATTTCAAGCTTCTATCTAGAAGCGTGCCGGAGTTATGAAAGTAGAAAAATCATGCAAAATTTGGTTTTCACATAACGGTAAATTTAAATACTAAATTTAAAAAAATTGTATAATTTTGATATTAATTTACAAAGATAAAAGAAATACCTGTCAAATGACGTTTTCAGATTGAAAAAATCTTAAGCAGAACATAAGATATATGCATTTATAGGGTTTGAGGGGCTGTAGCTCCGTAATGGGGGGGCTACATGAAAAAGTTGTTCCACAAAATTATTTTTTTTATGAGACCTACCTATGGTTAAAATTTTTTTTCTCTATCTTTAACGGTGTAGAAGTTTGCTAATTTGACTAAAGGACAAAAAAGATTAGAGTAACTGCTCCTAATATGGAATACGTTCCTAATATGGAATACCATAATTTCCTTCAAACTATAATAGTGGCATCTCTTAGAAAATAAAAATAGTTTCGAAATTAAAAAAAAACTATATACAATATATTTCTGAATTTGAATTTAGACAGCAAACGAATTCGTAAAATTAAAAATTTTAAAAATTAAGTTTGCAAAGTTTTTGTAGTCTTGAAAAAAAAAGTGAAATAAATAATTTTTAATTCTGATATAAAGATGAGTTTTAATTCAAATTAAATGTTATGTTTCAAAATTTAATATAGTGTTATTAAATTTGTGTAAATTAAAGCTTTTTATTAAATTTTTATTTCAATTTTCTATTGAAATCGTGCCTAATATGGTATAGTAAGCAGTGTCTATAAATAGAAATATATTCCATATTAAGAACAATATTTCATATTGGGAACATCTGATAAAATTATGATTTTAAAATAACTAGATGCATTTTGTTGTCAAATAATTGTCTTTATGATCATTATGTTTTCGCTTAGATGCCGAAAGAAATTTCAAAAAGGAAGCAATGGAAAGCAGAATATATGGAAAAAGCTGTATCTGCTGTTCCAAATAAAGAAAGGGGGTACCTAAAACTTCCAAAAATTTTAAAGTACTCCGAGGTACTTTATTTAGGCTATGTCAAAATACAGAGAAGAGTCCATTTGAAGTTTCGCGAATTACTCTTGGTAGAAAACCAGTATTTTGAACCAGTATTTTGACCAGGCATGCAGCGTGACTTAGTTAAATATATAAAAGAGATGGAAGCAAGATGCTTGCGTTTAAAAACAATTTGATTTGTGAATGGTGAAATACTAGTTTTAGTTAATAGTTATATGAAATAAATAAAAACTACTTGTTCCTAAAAAAAATTGCAATAACAATGCTAATTTATTTTAACAACAATTTAATTTTTTTTAATGTTTAATTAATAAATGGTATTAATACATTTTATTTCTTATTAATTTAAAAATAATTATAATTTATTATATCTACTATATAAATCGAAAAATCTATCTTAAATAATTATTTTTTTTATTTTAACCTTTATTTTATAATAAGATCTAGTTTTGTTAAATGAAATACATAAAACCTATTTGTTCACAATGGCAATTTAAATAATTTTATTTTTCTAAATGTTGAATTTATTTTTATTAATAAATTTTATTAATATATTCTATTTAATTACTTCTATTAATCATAAACTTAATTACCTACATTTATTAAAAGTAAGATACTTTGAAAAAAAAAAAACTAAAAATAAATGAAAATAATAAATATTTAAACTGAAATTTTGTTGGCGCATTTTTTTGTTAATTTTAATATTATTTTTGCTTATTTATTTTACTTTAAAAATAAAAATTATATTAAATTACATAATAATTCAATTTTTACGTTCAACATAAAATTATGTTGTAAGTTATTATTTTACAAAAAAATATGATCTCAATATGGAATATCGCATATTAGGTACAAACGCTGCCAATATGGAATATTCCATAAAACGAACGTTTTTTTCTTTTTCGCTAATTACGACTTTTTTGCAAATTTTTCCGTCCTTAGGAAATCATAAAAACTATGCATTGAGCAATTTAATATTAATTAGAGATATTAATAAGGATCATTTTAAGTCTTTTTCCAGATTTCTAATCTAATTTTTGTGAACAATTGTCAAAATAAAAAGTAGTATTCCATAACAAGGACAGTTACTCTACATCACAGGTACTAAACGATGCATAAATATTAGCGTTATTTACAACTACCAGTAAATTTATTACAAAAGAACTTGCAAACAATTTTTGGTGTTTAAAAAATTTAACTTAAGTTTAAATCTTTTTCAAAAAAAGAAAAAATTGTTTTCTTTTTCCTTTTCAAAAGAAATTAAATTATAAAATTTTTTATATAGAATATATTATGAATTTAACTATTTATCGCAGAAACACTTAAATTTAATAAGACAAAAATCTTATAATGAAAAATAATAAGAAAAATTATTTTATACACAGTTAATTTTACTTACAGTCTCTCTTGTAGATTAAATTTCTGTTATCAATTTCCTAAAACAATAACAAATTTGTGGATAATTTTACAAAAAACCATAAAAGAAATAAAAAGAAAATAAAAATAAATAAATGAATAAAGTAAACAAAAAACCACCAAAAATATTCAACAACAAAGTTATAAATTTAATATTAAAAATATCTTATTGTTTTCATAAGTACTTAAATTAAATTTTGTTTTGGTACTTAGATTTTCTTTAGGGTGGCTGTTGGTTGAAACAGGGTGGATTGGTTTTTTTTGTTGGAGGAATTTTGAAATATCGCTTTAAAACGGAAATGTATTGATGTACTTTCTATTTATTACCGTCGATAAAGGAAGAAAATAAAAGAAAAGTAAATAAAAAATAATAAAATATTATTGAATTAATTTTTTACTTCTCAACTTTTTATTTTTAGCACATTTAAAAAAAAAATTTTAATTTTCTTATTAGTTTCACTCTGTCCGTCTATTCACCCGTACGCCCTTATTCAAAACATCTACACTACACAATTTGTAGGACAATACCAAATAACAGAATTTTTTTTAAAGTTAAGATAAAAAAAAACAGCAATAGAAAAATAATATAATTTTTTTCAATTTTACATTTAAATTTCCCATTAAGTGAAAACAGTATTTTTCAAAGTATTGGATCACTTCCTCTACAAAACTCTGAAGATTGAAACTTGAAATTTTAAGAGATGTCAGATCTTTTTTTAAAATAAACATTACCTGCCTGAGACCTAGAAGAGATTAAAAATTAAAAGTTTCCTAATTTTAAATTAAACTAAAATTAACAAATTGCAAAACCTATCCAAATTTCTTTAAAGTAAAATACAAAAATTAAAGCTTCAAGATATTTTTACACGTGTTAACTGCTTTTCCTGTGGGTTGCTTAGAATCGAAAGAACTGACTCTTAATATTTAAAATGTGCGTTTTTAAAAACCTTTGATTTTACATACCGCTTTGTTTTTACATATTTTGAAGCAAATTATATCAAAAGTGAAAGTTAGAAAATTATAATTTAAATTTAATTTAATATTTTGATGTATTTCTAAAAAATTATTAGAATTTAATAACAGTTTAATTCAATTTATTGTTACTTTTCATAATATTTTTGTTTTTAACGTAATTTAATTAATTAGTTATATTTTTCGAATTTTTTTTTAAGCATTTGACATTCTAATTTATTTTATCATAACTACAAAAAGTTTATAGTAGGTGTATTTTCTACAGGTATCCTGTCCATGTCAGTAAAACATAATTTAACTAACTAAATAAAGACTTATTATGCTAAAACAATTTGGAGGAATCTGGCGTTAAAAATATGATATGAATTGATTAATACAGAATCAGGATAAACTTCCGCTAAGGAGTTACGAGATAGCAATATGACGTCATTATATAACGGTACTTTATATCTCCAAGTTTTCGATATATAAATGATTAGTGGCGATGCCGCCATCTAGTGGTCGTAAAATGCATAACAAAATTTTCTTAACATTTTGTACAATTTTAATTAAACCGTTAAATTTTTCCCGTAACACAATAAGCTGGAACCATTTTCTACAATTTTGTAGAGCGTGATACTTTCGTTTATATACATCTTGTTTCATCTGAATCGGTGCTACCGTTTTTGAGATATTGCAGTTAAAAGTGGGAATTTAAAAAAAAAAAAAAGTAAACTTTGTATTTTGTCGTAATACGTAGTGTCTAAAAAAAAAAACTACTAAATTATAAGATTATAGATTATGTACATAAATATTTAGACATTATTCAGTATGTAATAATAATATACCTAATTATGTTTATTTCTATATTTATATATAAATATATAAGTTATTTAGATATATCAAATAATTAAAAATAAAAAAACAAATAAATAAAATGAAATATATTAATCAAAAATAAAAAAAAAAATTGTTATTATTTTTATTACCTCTTTTATTACCACTACTGTAATATGTTTTTATGACTTTTTTTTCTTTTTTTGCTTTTTTAAATAAACAAAATTAATAACTGAAAAAAGTTCATATTAAATAAGACTATATTTTTCTTTAATTTTATTTTAAAAACTTATTTATTTCTTGATCTTTTCCCATATTTTCTAATATCGCCATTGGAATAAATTAATAATTTTAAAGTTACATTGTAACTGTAATATTTATATGAAAAAGAATCATCTTGCAAAGCGTTGAAAAGCTTGCACATTTTTGTTTTGTCCTCTTTCTTCACTACTTTCCATTTAATAATGCCATAAAGCTGGGTTGGAGACAAACCATTGACGAATGCAAAAATTGTCACAAACATTCTGGATTTAAATGTAGCCTGTCCAAGAAAAATATATCATTAATACAAACAAATTAAAGCTGACAACCTACTTTACAAAATGTATTTTTTTTATCTCTAGTCTATAGCAACCGTTCAAAAGTTATAGATTTTTTTATGAAAAGTCGTAAAACATCTTTAACCCCTTATATCTCGAAAAGGGTCCAGAATAAACCCCCTTCCATATTATATTTTTTTCGTTGTGATATTCCCCTACACCTCCTACTCTATGTGCAAGTTAACGCGGGACACTCTGTATAAGTACATTTCTTTTTAAATATTAATTTATAAGGTTACCAAATTAACCCTAATTTCAGGAACTAAAATATTAAAAATATGGCTTAATAGAAATTAATAATATTTTTGCAACTGCATACTGCATTATTGGTAACCTTATTTGTTATTATACTAAATTTTGATTTATTACTTACATACATTTACATACATACATACATACATTTATACATTTCTTAATAAAATAGAAAAAAAATTAATTAAAACTTGTTATTTACATTTAGTCTGATTTTAACTATCAAGTAAAATTTAGGTAAGATTATAAATTATAATAATACAATAATAAAGTTTGCAATTTAGTTATTTTTTAAATATGTAATTGTAATATTTAAAATATTTAAATAATAATTTACCATAATTATTAACAAAATGAATTTAAAGTAAGTTTCTTATTTTAACACAGTACAATTACATTTTTTCATAATTTCAACTTTTTCTTTTAATTTTAAAAGTAAATGGGATATTATTCACATAAGTACAAAAATTTCAACCAGAAAAGACACAATAAAATGGGTGGAAGAACTGGATCTGGTACAAAAAATCAAGTTTTGTAAGAAACACAAAAAAAATATGATATTAAACCAAAAGTGAATTTTTTATTGCATATTTGTCTGCAATAGCAAAAAAACCATCCACAAAATAAGTAGAATACATAACACTTGGTTTGACAGGGCTAAAATTTTACGAGAAGCATGTTTACTTATCACCTATTATTTTGCCAAAAAATTCACATTTCAACAAACAATAGATGAGTGTTCAATTAATGAAATAAATGTGTCTTCCGAAACTATATCAGACCGTTTTATGTTTGCAAGGGAAGTATGTATGTTTGCCATGGACAAAACCTTCGAAATCACTGGTAAAATTGGAGGTGCAGGGAATGTGGTTGAAAAAGACGAAACCAAAATAGGGAAACGTAAATATGAGCGAAATAGAATTATCGAAGGAAGTTGAATAATAAGAATTATTGAGATAAAAATAAACAAATATCAGCTAGAAATATGTCCTAAAAACAAAAGGGATAAAAAAACATTGGAAGAGTTAATAAAAGAACATGTACTCTCAGGTAAATAATATTTTAAATATGTTTATATCTGACTTGGAAACTCAGTTCTAAATAACTGGAATAAAAACTACTACTACTAGTTTCGCATTCGCTACTCTTTAGTTTCGCATTTTATCTCCCATAGAGGTGTCGCTTTATATATTTGCTCTGATGTAGCTTTTAACACCCTTCACAATAAATTACGAACCGTTGCTAAGCAGAAGAATAACATTGACTTTATACTGTCTAAACCTAAATTGCATAAGCATATATGATTTTTGTATATATAAATTATTTTTATTGTAATTTAAGTTAATTTTAATTTAGTTTTACAAATTTTATTGCTTTGATTGTATTTAAAAAAAATATATATTTCATATAAAGTTTGAGCTAAACTAATAAATAAATAGACGGCTTTCCTATAAACTTCAGGAAGTTACCCAAAATAAATTAAATTTGTCTCGTCCTTGCATCCGAAAAAGAAACTTATAATATTTGTCAACTAACCAACATGGTTAATATTAACTGTATTTAGAATAGTATTTAAATTCCAAAGATTCCAAACCTCAATTAATACTGAACTATAAAAATTAGCGCCCTGGAATGCTAATCAATAACATAAAAAGAATATTCCGAAATCTGCTAGAAGCGCTACTGAAGTGCAGGAAATATTTGAGGAAGCCCAAAATATAGTGACAAATCCAACATAAAAATCAGCAATTATAGAAATTAAGTTAGCATTAAATAAATTAAACTTAAAGTACATCCTTTTCACTCTATTTCACTGCTTCCTTAATATCAACCATCGAACTGGGCAGTCAGATCAGGTGCCTTACCGCGTAGTGCTACTTTTGGAACTTTGGAACTTTGAAAATCGAAAATGGTAGGGTTGCAAAAGGGGTATTCAAATTTTGATACTGGTGCCTAACTGTGTAAGCATTATATAATAAAAAATTTAATTTTGCACTCGCAACCCTGTGATTTTCAATTTTCAAAGTTTCAAATTTTTGAATGCAATTTTCGTTTAAAGAAAGTAGCAGTATGCGGAAAGGCATCAGTTAAAAGTCCGCCCAAAAAAAACTAGTATGAATTTACATAAAGCCTTTGATTAGTTTTAGTGTTTTAGCAAATAATTCTTCTAGACGTGACAATACCTAAAAGAACATACCTCACATTTTATTATTATATTATTTTGATATACAAGTAAAATGTCTTGTTCTTTGACATCTTTATATTGAAAAATTATTATATTAAAAATTAAAACCCGACTTGAAATATAAACATTTTAAAATGGGGTTTATTTGGAACTTTGAGAAGCTGTAGTTTTATATTGGATTGCGCAACTTAAAGTTTGTTCTACTCATATTTTTATGAGACCCACGGTTAATGACTATGCTGTAGCTTTAACAGTGTGAAAGTTTCGTAAAAAAAACAAACGGATGAACGGACAAAGGCGAAAGTAATCAGCAAATTCCTCGATGTTTTTTTAAAAAAATCGACTACCTGAGTGTATAGAAAATAAATTTTAACCTTTTACTAAAAAACTTGTGTCATTCAGTACAAAAGATATATGTAAAATAAAACAGAAATTTTTCCCTTTTTGCTGAAAATTTGTAAAAATCTGCTAATTATGAATAATAATGATAATAAATATTATTAAAACATAGTTATTTCCATTTAATAACCTAATATAAATAGAATGTGATATTTCACCAAAGATAGAGACAATTTTTTATTTTTAATAAATCCCGGCAAAAGTCATTAGCTTTTAAAAGTTTTTATGAGTTCATCAGACAAAAAATTACAAACAATTTTAAATTAAAAACAAAAAACATCAAAAATTGTAATTACATTTTCTTGACTCAAACTCTTTCTTCAGCTACAATCTAAATCTGAAAAAAATAAAATTTTACTGCATGTTTAATTTTTTAAAATTACAAAAAGTTTCAGTACTTACACAGTTATAATGCTGATTTTACGCCAATAAATAAAATTAATTAGAAAAATATAAAATAAAAAATAGAACAAAAATTAACAATAAAAATAAAAATAAAAATAAATTTTAATAAATAACAAAAATTGTTTTGATAGAAAAAGCCGCTCGATTCAATTTCAATCATTATTTGACAATTTTTACGTAAGTTTTATTTTTCGATTTTTAAATAATTTATTTTTTTATTTTTAACGAAGTTTTACATCTTATTTTAATTTAGTTAAAATCACTGAAATGTATTACCATTATTACCTTCTTTTTAACTTATTTTTAAACATTTTTTAAAAAATATGCTAATTAGTCTCATTTTATCTGACGGTCTTTTTACAATTTGTTTATGAAGCTAACCCATTATGGAGCTAAAGTCTCGCAAAATTTTAAAACATTCATTTTTCAAATATTTATATCTCAAGTTCATCTGATAACTCACAGGTTGTCTCCAACTTTGATCCAACACTCTTCTCCAGAATGGAGTTTTTAAGCCAAATTAATCATATTAACCTAGTACCTCCATATCTTTCAAATTTTAGCATTAAGACCATTCTAGTAACTGAAGACCTTTTAGCTCTAAAAAATGACTTTCTGACGGAGTTCTACCAACTGTGATCCTAGGTCCCCTTTGCAAATTATTTAATTTGTCAATTCAATATGGCTTCTTCGCTAAGCTTCGGAAACTTTCATTTATTAACCCAATTCATAAGAATGCCTGTTAGAAAATTTGCAGTTTTATTAAACTAAAAATTTTACAAAATTGTTAGCAATGGTTTTTAGTTATGCGTGCCTTGCCAACCTCAATTATTGGGAAAAAATTCAACTTAGTGGTTTGCAAAGTTTGTTACATAACTGTCATGCATCGATCAACCAACAAATCCATTTTCCAAATTAAGTAATTCTGATGTAAACTACACTCTACCAAAAATATACATTTTTTAAATCAAAATATTTCTCAAAATGCATAAACAAAAGCAAATATAGATTGTTTAAGTTATAAATGGCATTTTTTTTGAAAAAGGCACAGAAAATAGATATCTATATTCAGGAAGTAGATGCAATATCAACAATTTACAAAAACGTTTGCAAACCAAACGAAAGTGTATGACAACAGAGATAATGCAAAAATAAGCAAGAGCAAATGGATGGCTATAGTAATAGTAACACTAAAAAATATAATACATTAAACTTTTAGATAACAAAGATAACGTCACTGATGAATATGCTAACATCATTCAAACTTTTTTGGGATGAAGTATGAATGTCAGTATGGCTTCAAAATAAAAGATGGTAACAGAACTGATGAAAAGTAAATAATTGACTAGAGCTTAAATAATACTCATATTACATCCTTGAATGGCATAAGATTTAAAACTAAAAGAAGGATCGGAATAATTTCTGCAATAGGGCCTCTTATGCAATATATAATAAAAAGCAGCATTTAGGAAGACTGAAACATATATGCCCACAAACCAAATTGTGTTAACTAATCATAACTGTGTTTGACGATCTTCTGACGTAGGGTAATTGTTGAAAATACTTGGCAGTTATTTGTTATTGATTGGGAACAGATTTCAATATTCAAATAGGATACATTTTCCTTTTTTATATTTATATGCTTTTAGACAAAGGAACTTTAATTTTAATTAAAGAATAAAACAATTTTCAGCAATACCTCAATAAAATCTGAATATGACAAAGGTAAGATGTGCAAAATGATTATTTTATCTCTATTTTGACCTCACCTCTATTATACTTTTGACTGTTTGGATTCCATATTATGTTAAGCACATTTGGAAAATTGGAAATCAAACGTTACAAGTTACATATTCACACTTCAAAACAATATTTTTAAAATATTTCTAATGTATAAATACATATTTTTTTATTTAGAAAAACAATACGTTAAAATTAGTACGTATCGTATTATAACATTTAATTCTTCAATAATTATTTTAAAATTACTTTTGTTGAGCGCAACTTTACAGAATTATTAGAATTTTGCATAATATTTTTGGTATTAATTAAAAACATGACTTCAATAAAACACTTAAAAAGCTCAAGTACCTTTTAAAATATTAAAAATGAAAGTTGTTTGACTGTAAAAAGTAAAATAATATCATAAAATGCGAAAATTTAATTTAATTTTTTGTTCGTTATTTAATAAAGACATATAATAATATAAAACACATACTTTTTAAGGATAATATTATAATTTATTTGGCATAAACCAGACATTAAGCTTTTTATGAAAGATATTTTCTAGAACAATGGACTCTTTTACTTTAATTATATACTTGAATTTTATATTTAATGAACTTTAACACCAAAGTTATTTATGTTATATCATTTTCCTCGCATTTAACCCTTTTGCTACTGGTGCACACATATTAAATGACCTGTAAAAAATTGCTGTGTTGATAATTTAAAAAATTCTTTTTAACAAGATCTTAGTTAAGCTATTAACTAACATTGCAGATAAATTTTCTAAAAATATTTAAATCTAAGTTGGTCAACAGTGTCAACCTGTTGCAATATGTCGCAATATTTGCTCACGATCTAGTGGAATTAAGACCCGTGGGCTTTAATTCTTTTTTGAAAAGGATTTAAATCCCACGGGCGTTAATCACTACCCATGGTTAAAATTTGTTTTTTCTCTATCTTTAACGGTGTAGAAGTTTTGTAAACAAACGGGCAGACGGACAGAGTGAAACTAATAGGCACATTTTTTCAAATTTTTTTTGGAAATGTGGTAAAAACTAAAGTCAATCCTATATTAGATTTCTATTTAATATGAAAGAAAAAAAAATACATAACATAATTACTACATAATTTAAGAAAACTGTTAACACAAACGAAGTTATAATATTGAAGCTTTAATTTTTCTGTTTTATATCGAAAAAATTTTGCAGGTGCCAAGTTACATTTGTCTAAAAATAGCAAAATTTCAATTTTTCACCATAATAGGTTTTAAATAGAGGGTGGTCACACCCAAATTTGAAGATTTTATCTAAAAGCGTTACGGAGATATGAAGAAAGAAAAATTTCCAAAAATTTTGTTCCCATATATCAAACTTTTTTTTTTAAATGTTAAAATTACAATTAAAATTCTAAATTTAAAAAACTTGTACAATTTGAATATTAATTTCTAGATATAGCAAAAAGTTCTGCCTTTTCACATTTTTAAATTGAAAAAATACTAAAAAGAACCTGAGATATACACATTTGACAATAGGGGTTTTTTTTTTCAAATTTGAGGGGTTGTAATCTGACACCCTATATATCTCAGAAAAACAGTAAAAATGAAAAAAAAATTAACTAATTTTCAATATTTGACTCCTATCAGTTCTTAAACAGAGGGTGGTGTAAAACAATTGTCTGAGGCACCTTATGTTAATTTTGAAAATGTTTTCTTCTCTTAAAGAAAAACCTCTCAAATTCTTTTCAAAATTCAAACTTAAAAAAAGTCCTCTCAAAATTGTGACGGTGGCAGAACATTGTTCAATCGAAATTGGTTAAATAATTTTTCTAAGTACTTATGCGTAAAAATTTTTTTGTGAAATTTATTTCATCCTAAAAATTCATTCATTTAAAAATTTTACTATCGAAATTTACCTTTTTTGTTGTTAAATAATTTTCTATAAATAAAATTTGGTCCATTCTTTAATTTACTAATATATCAATTTTTTGTAATTCAACAATTTGATTAATTTTAATTTCATCAGATTGATTCAAACACATTCGAACGAATCCCTTCTTCCTTGATTCATCTTATTGGTTTACCAATCACCAATGAATGAATCACCATTTTCTATTTTAATTTTTACCGATAAACCAATTCTATCGATTTTGTTATGGAACATTTATTGAAATAATTCGTACAAATGAAACAATTTTTACTCTTGAAATTGAAATTTTCAATGGTAACACGATTAATTTTTTTTATGTGAGGGTGTGGTAATAAAAAAATTAATTTTTTTAAGCGGTTCCTTGCGAACAAAATTAAGAAACCCATAGGATCTCAAAAAACAGAACGAGATTTTAAAGAATTTTACCATATATGGTAAAAATTTCAAATTCAAAAGGAAAACCGATTCCTTATTTTTGTAGGACATTTTTTTACAATTAAATTGGGAAGAGCTTAGAAAATAGATTTAGAGCTAAAAGAATTTAAAATTAGAAAAAAATAAAATAAAAACAAGTTAGTAAAAAAATTAAAAATTTTGGGATAAAATGTAAAATTTACAAAAAAACAAGGTAGAATGTAAACCAACGGTTTTTAAAAGCGCACATTTCCAAAACACAACACAAACTGTTTAGAATTGTGACTTGCACAAAAATTTGAAAATTTAAAAAAAAAAATTTAAGAAATTTTTTGTAATAAGAAAATATGTGAAAATATGACTTTTCTGGAATTTTAAGGGGATGTAAGTTCGGAACCCTTTATAACTAAAAACAACCGTTAACACATGTAAAAATATATTACTGGTGATTTAATTTGTATGTCTTGCCAAAGAAAAATTTGTACAGGTGTTGTAAGTTACAGGTGCCTAAAAATAGCAAATTTTCAATTTTTCAGCCCTAATACCTCTTAAACAGGAGGTGGTGCAAAAAAATTTTCTAACAAAACTTATACTAATTCTAAAAGTTCTTTCTTGTCTCAAAATTTCAGGTTCCTATCTAAAGGCGTGCCGGCGTTATGAAAAAAGAAATTTCATGCAAAATTGTAAATTAAATTTCACATAACGGTAAATTTAAATAGTAAATTACAAACTATTGCATAATTTTACGAATTGCAAAAATTTAGAAAAATGTACAATTTTTAATTTCCATTTATTGTTTTATATGAAAATATATAAATTGTGCCAAAGAAACTTATTTTAAAGTTATGTTCGCTTAAGCGAACAAATGAACTTACCGGTAAAAATTATTTCGATTTTGTTCGTTGGAAAGAACATTTTATGTTATTATTGGAAAATTGTCAAATCTAGTTTTAGATTACATTAGATAACTATTATTTTATTCCGGTTTTAGATAGTGGTTTTTAAGGGAATAAGCAATGACTGGATCGAAGCTTTATTAAATTCTGATATTGCACGAACGAACGAACGATTCTGATATTGAACGAAAACTTCGTGAAGGTTTTTACCTACATAATTTTTTTTTATGCGGTTTATGAGAGTTCTCGTAATTAAGTACAAAAAAAATTTTATTTACTGAAGAAATAGATGAAATAGTTGAATTACCTGATGAAGTACTTATTGAAAATGAACCAGAAAATTGCACAAATGTAAAAGTAACTTGTAAGAAGAACATAAAATGGCGAAATTAACTACATAACACGACATTTAATTATTATGCAAAATTAGTTGGAAACAATGATCAGAATCTTAGCTCAGTCAAAGAACCTTTGTTACCAATAGAATATTTCGAAAAGTATTATAAAAGAATTATTAGAAAATGCAGCTAATCTAAGAAATTTATATGCTACGCGATAGAATATAGAAAACGGTTCAAAATTTGAATGTACAAATAGAATGGATAGAGAACCTAATTGGAATTCATATACTCATGGGAACACTAAAATATCCTAGAATTCGATTATACTGGAATAATAATTTCAAAGTAGAATGTATAAAAAATTGTATAACTATGTGAGTGAGGTGACCCCAACCCAATCGGGCGATAAAATTATATTTAAAAATACACAATTGTTTTTACTATTAATTTAAAAAATTTAGATTTTATATACATAACGGTAAATTTAAATACTACATATTAAAAAATTGTATAATTTTAATATTGATTTTGCCATTGGGCGTTTGTAGATTAAAAAGATGTAAACAAGAATCTGAGGATTTTACGTTTTAAAATTTGGCTTTTTTTCCGATTTTGAGAGTGTAGATCCGTGATTACTGGAGCTATATAAAAAAAGATTAAATGGTTAAAATTTCTGTTGTGATATACAAAATAGATCACCTCTGCGGAAAAAATAATTTAGATTATTTTTGTCCTGGGCTAGTATTGATACTAGAAGGTATTTTTGAGAAATCGACGGTAGCACAGCGTTCAATCATTTATACATATCCATATTTGGCCACTTCGCCATTTATATTTATATTGTATTTATTTAGTCCTTAATAATTTGGGAGAATAAATAATATGAATTTGGTAATTAAACTGAAACCACGTATTGTTATTCTTTTATTATTCTTTGTTCTTTTTTTTTAAAACAATTTTGAATTAAGTATTGAACATTTCTGTCTTTTTTATTTTTTATATATGAAGAATTAAATTAATTTTGTATTTAATAAGAAAAACCTCTAGAAAGGCTAAAAATTTAATAACTTTAAAAAATATTTCTAAAGTTTAGGTATTTCATTTCTGTCCTGTCTTGGAAGATTTTGGCAAATTTAACACTACGATAAAAACCCAATCACTATTATGATTTATAACCCAATCAAAGGAGTTTCGAGAATGTTGATTATTTTCTCTTCCTTAACCGAAGACACTATTTCACGACCTAGTTCTGTAATACTGTTTCTCATGTGTCTAGTAATACTTTAAATTAAGAAAAATTGCCTATTACAGTCAGTTCCAAAAGTATTAAACAATCGGACGAACTTATAAATATAACTTTGAATTTGAGTAGAATATTTGGTCCGACCAATATCATTGTCATATCAACAAAAAATAATAATAACAATGATAACAATAGATAATATCTACTCACATCAATAATAATATAATAATACTTATTTAATAATGAAATTTTAAGACAGAACAAAATCAATTCGAAATCTGAATGTATATTTTAACAACCATTTAACTTTCAAAATACACTGTAGTAATATTATTAATGGACGAAATACGATATGATGAATTTATCAAGCGTTAATCAAAAAAATTCAACGATCGGCACATTTAAAATTTTTACATTCCTGCATTCCTGTAAATTTTTATGAATATTTTTTTTTATATAAACATTTAAAATTCAAAAGAAAAGTAATTAATTTTTTTCTAAATACTCTGTAAAACAAAAATATTTATTTTCAAGATTTTGTATTTCAAGGTTTTTTGGTTTTTGACGCCAAAATAGTTCTAAATGAATTAAACATCTTTGCTATATTCAACATTAAATTTCCAATTTCAAACTTTTTAGAAATTTATATATTGTGTTATGCAATGTTAGATAAATACTTAATTTTACCAATATGAATCACATCAAATCATTCAATTATAATTAATTAATAATAATAAAATTAAAAGTGATACCAAACAGAGTTGGACGTGATGATTTTGTTAAAAAAAAGTCGTTTTTTATTTTATTTTTTTCATTTATAAAGTTTTTAATTTATTTTCCTTTCATCAAATCGATACATTTAAACTTTTTCTTTTAATTTTTTTTATCTGAAAAGATTTGTGAAATGAATTTTTTATGTTCTTTTTTAATAATATGTATCTAAAAAAAATTCTCTGTTTACTAAACTTCTTACGAAATTATGAATAGCTCTGACATTTTTAATGTTACGAAAATTTTCATGACACGATATAAGTTCAAATGTTAACATTTTTAACAGTATAATACGAATAAGTTTACATAATTCGGCTATTTTATAAATTTATGTATACACATTACAAAATATACATACATACATATTATTGTTCACCTTTATTCCAACTAGTTAGGTTAGAGTTAGACTATAAAAACCTGTTTGTATATGTACATACCAAAGTTAGTGTTGAGGAAGCAACAGAATTTATTTTATATATATCCATATATAAAATTTATTTCAAGAATTTCTGTAAATTACTACTTGAGACAACTTAATTATTTCCCCAAGAGCTTCATTAATCAGATATTAAATTCATGAAATTGTTAACATTCCAATTATATTTATTCATTTTTTTTTTTTCTTTGGGAATGTTAATTATAAATATTAATATTTCTGAGTTATATATTTTAATATTTTTATTATTTTTATGTTTTATACCAATATTTGTTATTATCGTTATATTTTTAAACAAATATGTTATTATTTATTATTATGTATTTTTATTTATATTGACGGGATATAAACCTCCGTTAATCATTTGACCATATGGTGTTTTGATTTACAGTATTTCATATTTTTATATTCAAAAATGTGCCACTAACACTATACTTGGATAGTTGTACATTATTTTGTGGAATTTTCATGATGTACTAATTTATCCGTAGTATACTGTATTATTTTTCAATATTGATGATAATTTTTTCATTACAATAATATATCTCTAACTATATATCTTCATATATGTGAATTATATTTTCATAACTTTGAAAATATAAGAGTTACTGAATTCGTTTAAGTCTAATATGAGAATGTTTTTAGTTTGTTTCACTAAGTTATATGCAAATTCAATTTTTTGTTTTTTGATCATTAAATTTTATTTATTTTATTATCTTAAAATAAAATTAAAACAAAATTATTTTAATTGAGTTCTTCCTAAATTAACGCTTTTTTTTAATGAAATTATCTCGTCGAAATAATTGTTTGATGTCATTTCCAATCGGAAAAATTAACATTTAATTTGAATATAATATGTAAAAACAACAATTTTAGATTTTTAATTAAATATGTATTTGTAAAGCATTTGAATGAGTTCTAAATGTGAGTCATATACGTAAAACTAGGAACTAAAACAAAATCAAATATTTTATTTATTTAATTGCTAACCTATAGGCCGACAAATCGGTATCTTAAAACATTTGTATATTATAAATAAATTTCAAATTTATAAATCATCTTTCATCACTTTTTGGTCAAAAAACCTTTATTAAATTACTAAACTTTTGTTAATTTTAAGCATTATATTGGACGGTGTTTAAAAATTAATAGTGTCAATTGTTTTTAATTTATTATAAATCAAACAATATTAATGAAATATATAAATCTTGAAAAAAATTATTGATTTCTGTTATACTCGTATATATTAAAAATATTCATTTATATGAAACTACTAATCATCATTTCTTAAAAATTTATGAAATATTTTGCTTTTAATTTTTTTTTTTACCATAAAAATTCTATGATTCATTTGTTCAAGATATGTATATCTAGAAGAATATTGTTTTGGTGAAGATGAACTGCCATAGCACTAAATCCTATAAAGATCTTTACTTTCTTAGAGTAAAGAAATAGAGCTGAGAGAAATAAAATAGAGCTGACAGAAATATTATAAGTGATATACTTTTCAAACGCAATGTTGTCAGATATTTTGCATTGACACTCTATTCTCTTAAAAAAAAAATAAATAAAAACAATCTGGCAGCGAGAATGTTAAAAAATATCATAGGTGTCCTACAAATCTCTCTAAAGCTCCCAATTTCGCTCAGGAGTATTACCTACATCATTCAAATATTCGTAAAAAGTTAAAAAGAAAATATTTTATAAATTTTTAAAATAAGATATTCAGTACATTACCCCTACATAAAGGTGGGAACAAGGAAGAATTTTAAAGTTATCAAAGTTAGTTATTATAAAGGAACTGTGACTTGCACTCAGAGTATCAGAAGTAGTACTGTCTACATTTCCAAATACAGAGTAAACTAGAATATTACCAAAAAAAAAGTGTGAAAGGCAATATATTTCTGTGTCGCTCCCCATTTAGCAGCTGTAAGGGGTCTAAAACTGAAAATTCACTATTTTTAAACAACTATAACTTGAAAACCTGTTAACATTTTCTTGAAGAAATATACATTTAATTATTTTTGTTTGTGTTCACAACTATTTTTAATAATATAGGGATATCTTAAAATTGATGAAAGTTCCCATTTTTTTCTAATCAAAACAAATCTAACAAAAATCACAAATATTTTTTTTTTATTTACATATCTAATAATATATATATATATTATGTGTATATGTGGTAAAGATTCCCTTACAAAATCACAAAATCCAAAAACTTTTTTTTTTTTCTTTATTTTAATTTTTTGTTTTTTTATTGCATAAAAAAAAAAGTAGTATGTTCATTATTTTACCAAAAATAAATATTAATAATTTTTTTTTTTTTTTAAATCAGTTAATAATTTTATACGGTAGTTTTTCTATGAACTTAGCAGATTGCTCTATGGTCTTATAATTTTTTTTTTGACTTATTTTACGTTCCTACATTTTCATACATTTTAATACTTTTTAATAAATTTTTTTTTTTGTAACTTAACTTAACTTTAAATCCAAATACCACAAAAATCAAACCCCAGAAAATTCAAATACCACAAAATCCAAACACGACAAAATCCAAATACCTCAAAATTCAAATGACAATTTCCAACTGCTTTTTATAGCTGCATTATTTCTACATTATTCCACAATGTATATTGAATTAATCAAATAAATAAAATTGAATAATATTTATTTTACATATTATATATTACAACAAGGTATTTAAAATAGCGGGAACTGCCGGTTTGGAGGCCAAAAACATTATTAAACTCTGATTTTGAAAGCAACTATCTCTCCTAATTGAGAATCTGACATATACATATATAAAAATATTCTGTAAAAAGTGTATAACTCTGATTTTGAATTCAACTTTAAAGTCCTCTTAATTCAGAATCTCACATATACATATAAAAAAATATTCTGCAAAAACCGTATAACTCTGATTTTGAATTCAACTTTAAAGTCCCTCCTAATTCAGAATCTCACATACACATACATATATATAAATATTCTGGAAACGCGTATAACCCTGATTTTGAATACAACTCTAAAATCCCTCCTAATTCAGAATTTCACATACACATATATATAAATATTCTGGAAAAGCGTTAACCTTGATTAGTGGGAGCTTTCGCCCCCAAAAGCTAGTTTCACATTTGGATCTATGGGAGTTAAAATTTTGTCATGCTTGGATTATGTGATGTTTGGATTACTAGTGCTTGCAATATGTGGTATTTGGCTTATGTGATGTTTGGATTATGTAGTTTTTGGATTTTATGAATTTCTGAAAATAAAAAGTATTTAGATTTAGTGGCTTTTGGATTTTGAGAATAGGAAACCCGTGGTAAAATACATAAATTATATTATTGCTTAGTAATTATGTTGTGTTGTTTTTTTATGAATGAATATTGAAGATTTTCTTGAATTATAACATAGGTTATAGGTAGGTAATATAGGGGATATCCGGCGAATGATCATCCATAAAGCAAAGATGACCAGCAAAAGGAAATTTATCATTTAAGAAAAACATTTCAAAAATCAAAGGGAAATTAAAGAAAAAGGTTCAAGGATTCTATGGAGAGTTACATAAAGAAATATAACATTATATAAAAATTTTTGTTTCATTAACACAAAGAAGAAAATGCAAATGAAAACTGCCTATATAATAATTATACATGTAAAACAGCAGAATCATTTCAAGACAATGTAAAACTAAACTAGAAAGCGTGACAGAATTAATTGTCAACTATAATCGTAAAAGAATTCCTCAATTGATTAAACATTATATGAATTATAATTCATATAGCCCTTTCCTCGACTTCAGAATACCTAGCTTAAATTTGAAAACTGGCTAATTAAATACCTAAATTATATAACCCGTTAAAAAATTTAAACAGTACACAAAACAATAAATGAAGATCTAAGCTACTTCGTTAACGAAACGGTAAAGTTATTTGAAAACAGGATCATTGAATTCACAAATATTAAGAAAGTAAGACGATCATTACTTTGTTACTCATACGCCTTATTTACTTATATCCTATAAATGAAAAATCTTTTTAGCACATTTCAAAAAAATTTTTTTACAAAATTCTGTTTACAAAATTTCTACACCGTTAAAGAATGTTATCCACCGAAGAAAAATGTTATCCATGGGTGTCTCATAAAAAAAATTAATGTTATGGAACAACTTTTTCACATAGTCCCATCCATTATGGAGCTACAGCACCTCAAATTTTGAAAATGTCATATTTTTAAATATGCGTATCAAATTTCTAGACCTCTTTTAAATTTAGTATTTAAATTTACCGTTATGTAAAAACCAAATTTTTCATGATTTTTCTACCTTCATAAAGTCGACACACTTTTAGATACAAACTTGCAATTTTGCAAGTTTTAAACACCTGCAACTTAGGCACCTGTACATACATTTCTTTGGGAAGACATAAAAATTAAAGCTCCAGAAATATATTTTTTACGTGCAAGTGTAAGTTTTTCAGTTTTATATAGGGTTCCGTCTTATAGCCCCTCAAAATTGCAAAAAAGTTCTATTTTCACAAATTTTCTTATATGAAATTTTGAAATTTTAGTGCAAGTCACAGTTCTAAACAGTTTGTATTATTTTTTTGGAAATGTGAAATTTAAAAACCGTTGTTTACATTCTGCCTTGCTTATAGCTAAAAGCAGTTTTTAAATGTGAAATTGTAAATTAAATGAAATATAAAAAAATTAATGTATTAATAAAAAGTCTAAAAGAAATTGTATTGCAGCCAAGTATATTATAGACAAAAACGATCTACTTTGCTATTATTCAATTATCTATATCGATGTACATACTTTGATGAGAGATTGTAAACAATCCAAAGCACTCATTTCTTGTTTTTACATCAATTTTTCAAAAATACTTTATCACTATAGATAGAACATATTATGTATAGAATATAACGTACACGTATTTTGTAATATTTTTTTTTTAATTTAATGCAAGTAAGTTTTTGGGTTCAAAATTATCCCTACATTATAGCATTAATTTAAAGGCAAAAATAAAAGTCATGCTAAAAAAAAAAAAAGACTTAAAAATTTTATATTGTTTGATTTGAATATATTTTTATAGAAAATTTTTACTTTTTTATATTTTGCAAATATTTTATTTTCACATATGGTGTTTTGATAGTAAGGATATGTCACATATCACATTGTCACATTGTCACATATGGTGTTTTGATAGTAGTATATTTTTATTTAAGAAAATTTCTAAAAAAAAATTTATAAAAAAATAGCTTATTAATTTCATTCTGTCAGTTTGCGATAAAGAAATTAATTTTCAGACGTATAGATAGATTTTATAAAAAATTATATTTTTTTTATGGAGCATAACTCATTGCAAAGCATTAACAATTTTTGTTTTTAATTCAATTTTCTTTCAGATAAAAACGACGAAGAGTGCAGCAGAGTAGACTGTATCTACTCTGCGATACCCGTATGAACATAATACATGCTGTTTCCATAAAACTTGATCGTATTTTAGAAAATTTCAGAATTTTTACTTCTTAATTAAGTGCTGAAATATATTTATGTAAATTTTGAAGTTGTAGGATACTGAGTTATTTTAATTTAAAAAGAGAAGTCGGCTGGCAGCTGGGCGAATATATCACACCAGCATAACCAAATTATACAGAAGTTATTATCGTGAAACTGCATCATATTTTGTAAGATTTAAGATGACTAGCTGCATTAAGTTCCTTGCTACTCTACTATTTTGGAATTTAAAGAAGCTAGGCGTCTGAAATCTTACAAACAATTATAACAGGTTTTATAACAATAACTTCTGTAAAATTTTATTGTGCTGGTGCAAGAGGTTCGGGTAGCTGCCATACAACTTCTCTTTTTAATCAAAGAGAACTCAGTGTCTCTTGAGGCTAGATATCCAAAATTCCAAGAGTAAATCCACAGTAACTAATCTAACTAAATTCGTCTCTAATATTTGAAATACCAAGAAAAGCATGAAGTTTAAAAATAAGGAGGTTTTTAAACTGTGCCGAAGCAATAGGTCGGACGCTCTCAGAACAAACTATATAGTGCTTCGAAACACATGCAAGAGAGTTGCCAACAAGTAAAAATTCTTATTGCATCTGCAGAATAATTAAAATATATATGTAATTTTCAAGATAATTCTAATCTAATGATATTTTCACAAAATATATGGGGAATATTGTAGAACGTTGATATTCTATGTCCCGATCAATTTCAGATTATAATAATTAACATTTTGTTTGATTTTCATGTTGCTGTGATAGTTGCTCGATTTGGGACAGTTCATATTTTATAATGTACTAATGAAAAGGCGCATCACATGATGGGAGCTCGGCGAATAAAAAGTTTTTTTAAATACTGTATGATATTGTTAATCCGGACCTAATCATTTTATTAAATAATAAAATTTAAATTTTGTTTTTTCTTTTTACGAGTAGTAAACAAAATTGGTCACATGCTGGGAGCGGCTCATCTTCTTATAATACATAATACATCTGATATTGAAATATTAAAATGTGCGTATAGCAAGCATTTGAATATTTTTTGCCCGTTTCTCTCTAATAAATACATACATATATTCAATTACAATATAAATTTCTCATTTTACTATTAAACAATTCATTTTACATAAAAATGTCAAACTTCCATCTTTTTATTAATTCTATTATATATACAATATCCCTGATAACTACGGTACCTCCTATACAAAAAAAAATTAAATAATAATAAATTATAATTTTCCACTGTTATATTGGTCAAATGGTAAAAAAATATTTTTTATTTTTTAATTTTTTTTATCACTAATTTATTTCAAATTAAAAATTACATCAACAATATTCGTAAAAACTCTTACAAAATAAAAGAAAAACAAAAAAATACGTTCATGTATAAAAATATTGAGTTTAAAACTATAGCACCCCTCTGTAAAAATATTATTAAAGCCTTTCTTAGACCGGCGTGTTTTTTTTTGCGGTAGCGGCGCGAAAATAAAATCGTGCGGAAGTCGCGCGGATTCCGCCCATACTAAAAATTTAAAAAATCGCATAGACGTCAAACTGAAAATTAAAAATAAATTAATGTATGGTTAACAAATTTAAAAAAAAAATTTGTTTACATAAAGTGACCTGTGTTTTTGTTTACAAAAAAAAGTAATAATTTGTATAAAGTAATAATATTTCTTTTTGAAAAAATTATTTTATTTATAATAACAACTAAAAATATTTCATTTAGAAACATTTCTAAGACCATATTTTTTTCTTATATTTTTGAAATCTTTGATATTTTGATATTTTTTCACTAACTCGATTAATTTTCCCACTTTATCCTCCATTTTATCCATTCGTTTATTTTTAAAAATAAAAAGGTTTGACATTTATTTGGGGAAACCATATGAAAAACGCAGCACCGCTGCCACAAAAAAAGCGCACCGGTCCGGAGAAGGCTTTAAATATTAAAATTGCCGCTATTTTTATAGATTAAATTAACTGATAAGACTTTTAGAAATGCATTTATGTCTTAAAATAATGATATAATAATTAATATTTTTTAAACAGTTATTTTATTTGAATTCGACTAATTAATTTAAAACTTATTATTATAATTAGGGCTTCTATAGCCAGGCTGGAACTGATTTTACAATGATTCTTATCTTCTATTTATATTAAGATTTTACCAGTTAATTTTACATAGGTCAGCAATTAACATACAGATTCTTAATTATATTTATTTTTAGGCTCCTATTTCACATCAATTTTTTCATAAATTTAATGGACCATTAATGGACAATTAAATTGATGAGCTACTTACTACACACGTCTGTTGAAAAAAATCAATTTCGTATCCATTTTTTTGACATTTTACAATGACATATTATAGAAGTGTTCTAAATATATATAATTTCAGGACATATACAGGGTGTCCGAGACTCAAGTACGCGCACTGCACTCAGTGATTGGGGGTATTAAAACAAAAAAAAAATTGTACTGGAGGGGGAGGTCTATTGTGGACCCTTTTCGAGATATCAGGGATTAAAGATTTTTTAGAGACTTTTCATAAAAAAATCTATAACTTTTGAACGGCTTACTGTAGAGAGATAAAAAAAATACATTTTGTAGAGTAAATTGTCAGCTGTAATTGTTGTATACTGATGATCCACATATACCCAACAATTACAAAGTTATGAAGGTTCAAAATGCTTTAAAATGAAAAAATTATGTTTCAAACTCAATTTTCTTTTGAAACACCCTGTATTTGGGGTACCTTTTATAGCATATTTCGAGACAACTTTTCAAGCCCTATAATTAGTACCCAATAACTTTTTCTCTATCTCTAACCATTTTTGAGATATGAAGAATAGTTCTAATTAAAAATCAAAATAATAAAAAAAAAACAATTTCTTCATACAAATATAAAAACATAAATATATAAAAGTAAAAACTCAAATATTTCTACAAATTAAAAATCAAAGTAATAAATAAAAAAACTTCTTCATATAAAAGAAAGTAAAACTTCAAATATTTCTAAGAATTAAAAATTAAAATAAAAGAAACTTCGTCTTATAAATATATTGCATAATGAATTGCATAATGAAATCACGACCGGTGTAAACCAAAAATAAAAAATTATTATGAAAAACCTGAAAATAATATAATCTAATTAAAATTAATATGAGAAACACTAGAAATAATAGCAATCAGCACCATCAGCATTAAAAATAAAAGTGTTTTGTCCGACCAGTTAAAATTATGTTTTTTCCGAATTAGTTAAAATAAATTTTATTTAGGGGCTTCGGTGGCCTAGCGGGTAGGCCATGTCGATGTAAATATCTGTGCCATCCTAGAAATAAAAAATTACATAATATTATAAATAAAATTTTAATATACGAAATATATAAGCTTTTTATATGTACTTATGTATTTAACTTATTTTAACTTCTTTCAGCTACCTAATACTGAACATGAGTAGAAAATAATCGAGGCTTTGAATTGTGTGTGAATTGTGGTAAATTCAGTATTGTGCTCCTGGCAATGATAGATGCGAAAGGCAATTTAATTTATGTAGACGTAGAATCCTTGATGAAGGTATATTTAAAAATTCTACGCTATATAAAAAATTAATGGAAGGAAAATTAAATATACCAAAAGAAGAGCCATTGCCAGGCCGTTCTGAATTCTGAAAAAATTTTCTGTGAATTCAATGAAAATCTACCCAGTTTTAATGTCACAGGAAGCAATCATAGTTCACTAATATCGCAGGACATAATTAATTTGCAGATTATTTTATGAATGAGGGTGTTGTTGACTTTCAATGGGAAATTATTATTTTATTCTCGGTTTGACCGTCTGTCTGACAACATCGTTTACGAATAATTAAAAATATAAATAATATTTACTCAATTTTTAAGTTTAACTTAATCTATTTTATTTTAATTTTAATTTAACTAACAAATTCACTTTTTTTTTTTATTTTATCTATATTTTTTATTTTGTTTTAATTTTAATTATATGTAAAGTAAAAGGTACAAAATAAATATAAAACACGTTTTAAACCTCGGCTGCACTTCCAATGGCGGCAGTAAGATAAGTACTTTTTCTTTTTTAATATCACATTTATTTATTATTTTTTTTTTTTTATTTAATTTCACTTTTTTTTATATTTATTTATTATTTAGTATATTCAAAATTGACTAATTTATTTTATTTTATTTTTTTTTTAAATTTTTCTAATTCAACGCGCGCGGTTGCTTTGTTTACAATTAATTAATTTTAATTTCAATTTTTTTTTTTTTTGTTCTTTTCTTTCTAACATCTCCTAGTTGTAAACAAAGCAAAAACAATATCCTCCTCACTCCATCCCGTTGATAGATGTCAGTGTTCTAATTCTTCTCTTCTCAATAATCAATACCACCATAACTTAAACTGTAATTTTAATTTGTAATTTCTGGTGGTATTTATTTATTCTAATTTATTTTTACTTTTTCATAAATGATCTTGAGAAGACTTTAATATTATTGTAAATTTTACTATTATTTATAATAGTGTGTGTAAATATCAACTTAATTAATCAATAATTTTTATTTGCTATAACGTGCTCTTTTTTCTTTTGTTGTATTGCACGTAAGGTTTGCTTTGGGTGTGTTTTTTGGTTGTAACTGCGTTCAATAAGGTCACTTCACAGTGTATGCTAAACACTGTTGAACGTTTTATAAATCATTTGCACATTCAAGGCAAACATTTAATTTAATTTAATTCAATTTTAATGTAGATTTCTGCAATATACGCGGTTTACAGACGAATTTCAATGCCGTCACTTGCCATTTAAACTCTAGCAAACCAGCAATTCTTGCCCTATGTGAAACTCAAATTAACGGCCAGAATGATAATTTTTATATTACTGGCTACACACTCGTTTCACATTTCATGTCTAAAAGAGGTATCGCCATCTATATTAAAAATGACACAGCTTTCAACACTCTTAATAAATTCAAATGTTCTAGCTCAACTTTCCACTATGTTTGGGTAAAAATTCTTGTTAGAAAACAAGTCATACATTTCTGTTTCTTATACAGATCACCCAACTCAAGTGAAGAGGAAACTGTTGTGGAAATTGAAAATCTCTCAAACCAGATCAATGAAATTTTGGATTCATATTCAGGAACTGAAATTGTTCTGGCGGGTGATTTCAATATTCATAATAGAGACTGGCTTCACTTTTCTAGTAACACCTCTCTGAGTCAAAACTCAATTGGGAAACAAGTTGAACTATTCTCACCTCTTTTCCATCTTTCTCAACTTGTCCAAAATCCCACTAGGATCCCGGATCGCGCTGATCAAGATAGCTATCTCTTGGATCTGTTCCTGACCACACACCCTGAAAAATATGTGGTTTCAGTTGGTTGCCCCCTGGGTGGCTCCGACCATTGTTTAGTTAAAACAAGTTTCCGGGAAGGCCAAATTCCCAATCAAAGGACTCCTCCGAGGAAATTAGTATGGTGATACAGCCATACGAACTGGGAGGGTCTTAACAGTTTTTTCAGATCCTTTGATTGGTCATTGTGCTTCCGCGATAGAAATGTCGACTTTGCTGCAAATGCGATTTGTGAAACAATTTTACTTGGAACGAGATTATTTATTCGTCACTCCATGAGAACTATTAAACGGAAATCCAAATCTTGGTTCAATCGCATTTGCAGTGAAGCCATTTTTAAAAAGGAGGAGGCTTTTAAACTGTATCAAAACAATAGATCGGAGGCTCTCAGGGCAAACTATATAGTGGTTCGAAACAGGTGCAAGAGAGTTATCAACAGGCAAAAATTCTTATTCAACCTAAAGTTGAAACGCAAACTTATCCACATGCCTAAGAATAGCAAATCCTTTTGGTCATTTGCAAAAAGTTTAAAAGAAGACGCTAGCGGGTCTTCTTTTCCTCCGCTTGTTGATATTAATAACATGATTGTGTCAGATTCCAAAGAGAAAGCGAACTTGTTTGGCAAGCAGTTCTCTTCCAACTCGACACTGCCTCAGTCAACTTTAAAGCCACCAACTGTTCCTGAAGTTGACTACTCCTTCGGTAAAATATACTTTGGGACAAGAGCAGTGATGAAAATCTTAAAAAATCTTGATGCAAAAAAATCAGCCGGTCCAGATGGTATCACTACCATGGTTCTTAAAAATACCTTCAAGTATTTCAAAACCTCTACGCAACCTTTTTTATCTTTCCTCTACTTCGGGTATTCACCCTACCCAATGGAAGGTTGCGCATGTTTTCCCAATTCCAAAAAAAGGTAATAAAAGCGATCCCTCTAACTACCGTCCTATTGCTATAACCTCGGTTCTTTCCAAGGTAATGGAAAAAATAGTAAACCAGAAGCTTTTGAAAAATCTGGATCGTAGAGGTTTGCTTCATGATCGACAATACGGGTTCAGAGCCAGTTGTTCAACCGGTGATCTCATGACTTACCTTTGCGAAAAGTTGAATATCAGCCTTCACCATTCTGGTGAATCTAATGTAGTGGCTCTGGATATTTCTAAAGCGTTCGACCGAGTCTGGCATGATGCTTTATTAGCAAAATGCAAAGCGTTAGGACTAGGTAGAGTTTTTCTAAAATGGATTGAAGATTTCCTTTCGAATCGCATGATTCTGGTACTTGTCGATGGTTATTCATCTGACAATTTTATAATTAATACTGGTGTCCCTCAGGGATCGGTTTTGTCCCCCACTCTCTTCTTAATATTTATCAATGACCTACTTTCAATTACCTCCAATCCAATCCATAGTTTCGCAGATATCAGCACCCTTGTAGCTTCCTATGAATTTCATAGTCGCTGTGGTATTAATCACCAAATTAATAGAACAGCAAGAAACTTCACTATCAGTGAGCTAAATAATGATTTAGCGAAAATCCAAAAATGGGGTGAAATCAACAGAGTTGATTTCAACACCAAAAAAACGCAATGCTGTTTAATCTCGCGCAAAGTAGCTACTACTACACCCAACCTGACTTTTCAGGGTGAAGCTTTGCAGCACTCAACAGATTTAAACATTCTGGGCATCGAGTTAAATCAGAAATTGACCTGGTCAAATCATATTTTTGGTATAGCTAAAAATGCTGCTAAATGTCCAGGTTTCTTGTATCGCTGTAAAGCTTACTTTTCTCCTTCCGATCTTCTCAACATCTATAAAATGTACATTAAGCCGAAAATGGAGTATAACGCACATATTTGGGCTGGAGCACCCCAAACAGCGCTGGGTTATCTCGACAAAGTGCAAAACAGAGCTATTCGCCTTATTGGTGACCCCAGTGTCACCTCAACGTTCACTCCACTTTGCCATCGCCGTACTCTTGGGTCATTGACCCTCTTTTATAGATACCTTGTAGGCGTGAACACCTGTTCTAAAGAAATAAAACAATTGATGCCTCCACTCAAAGTTTTCCAACGTGAAACGAGGAGTGCAGCAGATGCCCACCCATACACTGTCGAACTGGCAAGATGGCGCAATACAGCATTCGGAAATTCGTTTGTCATGCGCACGTCGCGTTTATGGAACCTTCTGCCCGCACATGTATTCCCAAAAGTTGGTAATTCATTTGTGTACGATATATCGAAATTCAAGAAGAACACTAACATCCTTCTTCAAAATAACTATCCAAATTTTTTCCTTCATCCTCCATAATCCCAATTTTCCTATATTCAAACACCCAAGTAATCCTTCCGCCATCCTTTTCCCCAAAACCAAGCTGTACATTATATGATTATGTATTAAAGGTCCAATCCTATAGTTTAGTTTTAAAGGGGGTGGTTTTGGTTGGTTAGAGTCGAACACTACTCAGAGGAACCTCGTGCAGTTCTTTTTTTCAAAAAAAAAAAAACGCGCCTATTTCTTTACCTCAAAGGTGGTGTGGAAAAAAGAAAATAAGTTCTTATATTAAATACCACTACACTAATCAAACCAAAATATTTGTATAATTTTAGGTACAATTTCTAAAAGCAAAATCTAAACTACTTGACCATTAATTGCTTTTTACAACTGAATATAAGTGTACATATATGTGCTATGGTGTTGAAGATACCAGTAATCAGAGAAGAAATTAATATAAATGAATGTAAGTTTTTAATTTTAAAACAGAAAACTTAATTGAATTTTAAATCTAGAAAACTAAAAATGAAAAATATAATTGAACTGAATTGTAAACCAAGTTTATATATTTTTAAATAATGTTTGTATTCCACTTGGCTTTTCCCTTTGTTAACTTATTAAAAATTAATAATAAAACAGAATTATTTAAAAACATTGAAATTACATTTTTACTTTTCATGCCCATTCAAATAAAAAATTCGAGTCAAATCGAGTCAATCAAAACAACGAACTTAATTCTCCCTAAATGTTCTTATCTATAAGTATATGAGTATACATAATAAGATTATTTTTGATTTTACAACACATAAAACTTTTAACAATATAAGATTTGGCTGTCGAACATACATACATTCAACATTAATATCAAAAGTATATAAAAATAAAAATAAATATGAATATAAATTTTTCTATTTTGATTTACAAACAGAATGAAAAAACATACATACTACCTAAGTATTTATTTTATTTTAGATTAATGCACTTTAAAACAATATTGCTTATTATAAAAACAACAGCAAACTTTAAAGACATTTTTGATTAATTAAATCAATTTAGCGAAATTTTTTTTTTCTTTCAAATCAAAGTATGCACAAAAAAAGTTAGACCTCGAATATTTCTATATGTATGTATGTATGTATTAATATACCTAACACTATACAGTATATATTCTTCTATTCAATCAATATTCATTATTTTATAGTAACGGAAATGAAAACTTACGTTTGATTTTGTTGCCCTAGGAATAGCAATGTCTTTAATAAATTTCATATATTGAACCAGTAGAGCCTAGATTCGTATATGTCTTCAATTACAGCCCCACTTCCTTTCGAGTTAATAATCTAAAAAAGAGTTTGTAAAGTTATAGAGTTATACATGTTATATAGTTTTAAGTTTTAAAATAAAAAACTTTTAAAAAAAAATTAGTGCATAATGTATTAATTTTTTTTTTACTTGAAAAGGCGAAGTATCAAAAATATTCGACAAATCGTCTTATGCCTTATTTTTCTGCACAGGACTTTGCCTTTATATTCCAAAGGCACTCTCTTTTCTGGTACTCCTTTATTAATTGCGTTCTTTGGAATATTTTGTTATCTATAATAAATCAAAAATATATTAGTATATATTTGACATATTATATGCAAGACTTCAATTTGTTTAAAGAAATAAAAAATTTTCCAAAAATAATAGAATTTGTAAAAAAAAAAATACTTAAACGTACATAATACACATTATTTGTAAAAGAAGAATAAATTTAGAAAACTTACCTTTTGAATTCATATTATTTATGTTGTTTATCTTTATTTATTTTATTTTACACTACAATACCTTTCTTTTTATTTCAAATTATCTAACACTTTATTTTTTAAATATCAACTAAATTTATTTTTCACATGACATTTAAAAAATAGGTTAAAATCTGAACGTTCCCAAAACTTACAAAAAAAGAAGCCATTTTTCTCACTCAGCTGATTTTGACATTAAATTGATGAGAAAATGGATGAGAACTGGATGAGAATAGAACTATCATCAATTAATTTCTCATCCAGTTTTCCAGTATGGATGAAAACGTTGATGTGTAATAGGCTTGTTAGAACTAATTTCGTCATATCGATAATGTTTTAATAACGATTTAACCTTGAAATTATTGCTGACTTATGTATGTATATCTTAAATAGACTTAATATACATTCTGATATACATTATAATGTTTTAATTAGAATTTATAAATATGTTAATGACCTTATAAATGTAGTTATAACTGTATTTTATAATTATAGCGGAAATCATTTAGACATGAATTAAAAATGTTATTATTTCCGAGAATTGTTTACTTACTAGAATTCGTGGAAATTGTGCCAAAAGTGCACATTAAAGGTTACTTAAGTTCAATGTTTTTATATTATAGATATATTACTTATAACAGCTATACCCTTGGAAAAGAATTGAACAACACATATAAAATTTTGTTATTTACTAAATAATTTATTATTTAAATATTCAAAAAATTTCACTATAAAAGCACTTACATTTAACTCTTTAATTTTAAAAATTCATAAATTACCCTTTTAAATTTCTCTTATTTTTATTTGGTTTATTTATATACAATAGTTTTTTGCAAAATCACTCATAACAATTTATATACTATACACACTTTTTTAATATTACTTACTCTTAAACAAACTCAGATGATCATAGCAACATTGTAATGTACAGATATGGCCATATACGTTTAAATGTGCATTAAATATAATATACATGCACGATCGAATATATGTCCGTGCCTGTGCATTTGCATAAATTAAAATGTGCTCTTCTAAAAATTTAATTTAAATTTTTTTAATTTTATTTTGTTGTCGTACTTACATTTTTACACACATATTCCAAGTGTGTAAAAATGTAAGTACGATGTTCTTTAGAGTTGGATACAATATTAAGTTGAATTTTGACAATTTGTTTAGGGGAAGTTTGGATGTGGCAACCCCCACAATTTAAAAGTTTTTTTGTTAAAATATGTATGTACAAATATAATTAGCAACAACCAGAATATTTATACATAACGTTTAATTTTTTGGTTATTTTTATGCGCATAACAATTTTATAAAAACAATGTATAATAATTAAAACAAAAAAAACAAAATGTAAAAAGATGATATTTATTAGGACGCTACGAAATAAGTACGAAACCAAAAATAAAATAATTTATAGACAGAAAATTTATTTAATTTTTATATAAAATTAAATAATATAAATATATAAACATTAAAATTGATTCGGTTTTTGACCTGACAATTCGGTTTTGACCGTCGGTTTGACAACATCATTTAGAATAATTAAAAATATAAATAATATCTACTTAACTTTTAAATTTACCTTAATCTATTTTATTTTAATTTTAATCTTAATTTAACTAATAAATTCACTTGTTTTTTTTTTTTTTTTTTTTTTGTTTGTTTTAATTTTAATTATGTGTAAAGTAAAAGGTGCAAAATAAATATAATACATGTTTTAAAACTTGGCTGCACTCCCAATGGCAGCAGTAAGATAAGTACTTTTGATTTTGCTTTTTAATAACACATTTCTTTTTTCTTTTTTTTTAATATCACATTTATTTATCTTTCTAATATCACATTTTTTTATCTTTTGTTAATTAATTCCACTTTTTTTTTTGTTTTATATATTTATTTAATATTTAGTATATTGACTAATTTATTTTATTTTATTTTTTAAAAAAAAAGTTTTTCTTAATTCAACGCGCGCGGTTGCTTTGTTTACAATTAATTAATTTTAATTTTATTTTTTTTTCTGTTCTTTTCTTTCTAACATCTCCTAGTTGTAAACAAAGCAAAAACAATATCCTTCTCACTCCATCCCCTTGATAGATGTCAGTGTTCTAATTCTTCTCTTCTCAATAATCAATACCACCATAACTTAAACAGTAATTTTAATTTGTAATTTCTGATGGTATTTACTTATTATAATTTACTTTTACTTTATCATAAAAGATCTTGAGAAGAGTTTAATATTATTGTAAATTTTACTATTATTTACAATAGTGTGTGTAAAAATCAACTTAATTAATCAATAACTTTCATTTGCTATAACGTGCTCTTTTTTTCTTTTTTGTATTGCACGTAAGGTTTGCTTTGGGTGTGTTTTTGGTTGTAACTGCGTTCAATAAGGTCACTTCACAGTGTTTGCTAAAAACTGTTGAACGTTTTATAAATCATTTGCACATTCAAGGCAAACATTTAATTTAATTTTAATTTTAAATTTAATTAACAAATAAATTGTGTTGTCAAGCTCGCGGTATTCATATCATACACATATAATTTTTATAATTTTTATCGTTTCTTTATCAATTTAAATTTTAATTTGATATTTCACTTTTTTATCTAATTATAAATTTTAATTTGCTGATTTTTACTTGATTTTTATTGATTCTTAAAATTTTACAAAATTACCAATTTTAATGTAAATTTCTGCAATATACGCGGTTTACAGATGAATTTCGATGCTGTCACTTGCCATTTAAATTCTAGAAAACCAGCAATTCTTGCCCTATGTGAAACTCAAGTTAACGGCCAGAATGATAATTTTAATATTACTGGCTACACACTCGTTTCACATTTCGTGTCTAAAAGAGGTATCGCCATCTATATTAAAAATGACACAGCTTTCAACACTCTTAATAAATTCAAATGTTCTAGCCCAACTTTCCACTATGTTTGGGTAAAAATCCTCGTTAGAAAGCAAGTCATACATTTCTGTTTCTTATACAGATCACCCAACTCAAGTGAAGAGGAAACTGTTGTGGAAATTGAAAATCTCTCAAACCAGATCAATGAAATTTTGGATTCATATCCAGGAACTGAAATTGTTCTGGCGGGTGATTTCAATATTCATAATAGAGACTGGCTTCACTTTTCTAGTAACACTTCTCTGAGTCAAAACTCAATTGGGAAACAAGTTGAACTATTCTCATCTCTTTTCCACCTTTCTCAACTTGTCCAAAATCCCACTAGGATCCCAGATCGTGCTGATCAAGAAAGCTACCTCTTGGATCTGTTCCTGACCACACACCCTGAAAAATATGTGGTTTCAGTTGGTTGCCCCCTGGGTGGCTCCGACCATTGTTTGGTTAAAACAAGTTTCCGGGTAGGCCCAATTACCAATCAAAGGACTCCTCCGAGGAAATTAGTATGGCGATACAGCCATGCGAACTGGGAGGGTCTTAACAGTTTTTTCAGATCCTTTGATTGGTCATTGTGCTTCCGCGATAGGAATGTCGACTTTGCTGCAAATGCGATTTGTGAAACAATTTTACTTGGAATGAGGTTATTTATTCCTCACTCCATGAGAACTATTAAACGGAAATCCAAATCTTGGTTCAATCGCATTTGCAGTGAAGCCATCCTTAAAAAGGAGGAGGCTTTTAAACTGTATCAAAATTTCACTATAAAAGCACTTACATTTAACTCTTTAATTTTAAAAATTCATAAATTACCCTTTTAAATTTCTCTTATTTTTATTTGGTTTATTTATATACAATAGTTTTTTGCAAAATCACTCATAACAATTTATATACTATACACACTTTTTTAATATTACTTACTCTTAAACAAACTCAGATGATCATAGCAACATTGTAATGTACAGATATGGCCATATACGTTTAAATGTGCATTAAATATAATATACATGCACGATCGAATATATGTCCGTGCCTGTGCATTTGCATAAATTAAAATGTGCTCTTCTAAAAATTTAATTTAAATTTTTTTAATTTTATTTTGTTGTCGTACTTACATTTTTACACACATATTCCAAGTGTGTAAAAATGTAAGTACGATGTTCTTTAGAGTTGGATACAATATTAAGTTGAATTTTGACAATTTGTTTAGGGGAAGTTTGGATGTGGCAACCCCCACAATTTAAAAGTTTTTTTGTTAAAATATGTATGTACAAATATAATTAGCAACAACCAGAATATTTATACATAACGTTTAATTTTTTGGTTATTTTTATGCGCATAACAATTTTATAAAAACAATGTATAATAATTAAAACAAAAAAAACAAAATGTAAAAAGATGATATTTATTAGGACGCTACGAAATAAGTACGAAACCAAAAATAAAATAATTTATAGACAGAAAATTTATTTAATTTTTATATAAAATTAAATAATATAAATATATAAACATTAAAATTGATTCGGTTTTTGACCTGACAATTCGGTTTTGACCGTCGGTTTGACAACATCATTTAGAATAATTAAAAATATAAATAATATCTACTTAACTTTTAAATTTACCTTAATCTATTTTATTTTAATTTTAATCTTAATTTAACTAATAAATTCACTTGTTTTTTTATTTTTTTTTTATTTTGTTTGTTTTAATTTTAATTATGTGTAAAGTAAAAGGTGCAAAATAAATATAATACATGTTTTAAAACTTGGCTGCACTCCCAATGGCAGCAGTAAGATAAGTACTTTTGATTTTGCTTTTTAATAACACATTTCTTTTTTCTTTTTTTTTTAATATCACATTTATTTATCTTTCTAATATCACATTTTTTTATCTTTTGTTAATTAATTCCACTTTTTTTTTTGTTTTATATATTTATTTAATATTTAGTATATTGACTAATTTATTTTATTTTATTTTTTAAAAAAAAAGTTTTTCTTAATTCAACGCGCGCGGTTGCTTTGTTTACAATTAATTAATTTTAATTTTATTTTTTTTTCTGTTCTTTTCTTTCTAACATCTCCTAGTTGTAAACAAAGCAAAAACAATATCCTTCTCACTCCATCCCCTTGATAGATGTCAGTGTTCTAATTCTTCTCTTCTCAATAATCAATACCACCATAACTTAAACAGTAATTTTAATTTGTAATTTATGATGGTATTTACTTATTATAATTTACTTTTACTTTATCATAAAAGATCTTGAGAAGAGTTTAATATTATTGTAAATTTTACTATTATTTACAATAGTGTGTGTAAAAATCAACTTAATTAATCAATAACTTTCATTTGCTATAACGTGCTCTTTTTTTCTTTTTTGTATTGCACGTAAGGTTTGCTTTGGGTGTGTTTTTGGTTGTAACTGCGTTCAATAAGGTCACTTCACAGTGTTTGCTAAAAACTGTTGAACGTTTTATAAATCATTTGCACATTCAAGGCAAACATTTAATTTAATTTTAATTTTAAATTTAATTAACAAATAAATTGTGTTGTCAAGCTCGCGGTATTCATATCATACACATATAATTTTTATAATTTTTATCGTTTCTTTATCAATTTAAATTTTAATTTGATATTTCACTTTTTTATCTAATTATAAATTTTAATTTGCTGATTTTTACTTGATTTTTATTGATTCTTAAAATTTTACAAAATTACCAATTTTAATGTAAATTTCTGCAATATACGCGGTTTACAGATGAATTTCGATGCTGTCACTTGCCATTTAAATTCTAGAAAACCAGCAATTCTTGCCCTATGTGAAACTCAAGTTAACGGCCAGAATGATAATTTTAATATTACTGGCTACACACTCGTTTCACATTTCGTGTCTAAAAGAGGTATCGCCATCTATATTAAAAATGACACAGCTTTCAACACTCTTAATAAATTCAAATGTTCTAGCCCAACTTTCCACTATGTTTGGGTAAAAATCCTCGTTAGAAAGCAAGTCATACATTTCTGTTTCTTATACAGACCACCCAACTCAAGTGAAGAGGAAACTGTTGTGGAAATTGAAAATCTCTCAAACCAGATCAATGAAATTTTGGATTCATATCCAGGAACTGAAATTGTTCTGGCGGGTGATTTCAATATTCATAATAGAGACTGGCTTCACTTTTCTAGTAACACCTCTCTGAGTCAAAACTCAATTGGGAAACAAGTTGAACTATTCTCACCTCTTTTCCACCTTTCTCAACTTGTCCAAAATCCCACTAGGATCCCAGATCGTGCTGATCAAGAAAGCTACCTCTTGGATCTGTTCCTGACCACACACCCTGAAAAATATGTGGTTTCAGTTGGTTGCCCCCTGGGTGGCTCCGACCATTGTTTGGTTAAAACAAGTTTCCGGGTAGGCCCAATTACCAATCAAAGGACTCCTCCGAGGAAATTAGTATGGCGATACAGCCATGCGAACTGGGAGGGTCTTAACAGTTTTTTCAGATCCTTTGATTGGTCATTGTGCTTCCGCGATAGGAATGTCGACTTTGCTGCAAATGCGATTTGTGAAACAATTTTACTTGGAATGAGGTTATTTATTCCTCACTCCATGAGAACTATTAAACGGAAATCCAAATCTTGGTTCAATCGCATTTGCAGTGAAGCCATCCTTAAAAAGGAGGAGGCTTTTAAACTGTATCAAAGCAATAGGTCGGAGGCTCTCAGGGCAAACTATATAGTGGTTCGAAACAGGTGCAAGAGAGTTATCAACAGGCAAAAATTCTTATTCAACCTAAAGTTGAAAAGCAAACTTATCCACATGCCTAAGAATAGCAAATCCTTTTGGTCATTTGCAAAAAGTTTAAAAGAGGACGCTAGCGGGTCTTCTTTTCCTCCGCTTGTTGATATTAATAACATGATTGTGTCAGATTCCAAAGAGAAAGCGAACTTGTTTGGCAAGCAGTTCTCTTTCAACTCGACACTGCCTCAGTCAACTTTAAAGCCACCAACTGTTCCTGAAGTTGACTACTCCTTCGGTAAAATATACTTTAGGACAAGAGCAGTGATGAAAATCTTGAAAAATCTTGATGCAAAAAAATCAGCCGGTCCAGATGGTATCACTACCATGGTTCTTAAAAATACCTTCAAGTATTTCAAAACCTCTACGCAACCTTTTCTATCTTTCCTTTACTTCGGGTATTCACCCTACCCAATGGAAGGTTGCGCATGTTTTCCCAATTCCAAAAAAAGGTAATAAAAGCGATCCCTCTAACTACCGACCTATTGCTATAACCTCGGTTCTTTCAAAAGTAATGGAAAAAATAATAAACCAGAAGCTTTTGAAATATCTGGATCGTAGAGGTTTGCTTCATGATCGACAATACGGGTTCAGAGCCCGTCGTTCAACCGGTGATCTCATGACTTACCTTTGCGAAAAGTTGAATATCAGCCTTCACCATTCTGGTGAATCTGATGTAGTGGCTCTGGATATTTCTAAAGCGTTCGACCGAGTCTGGCATGATGCTTTATTAGCAAAATGCAAAGCGTTAGGACTAGGTAGGGTCTTTCTAAAATGGATTGGAGATTTCCTTTCGAATCGCATGATTCGGGTACTTGTCGATGGTTATTCATCTGACAATTTTATAATTAATGCTGGTGTCCCTCAGGGATCGGTTTTGTCCCCCACTCTCTACTTAATATTTATCAATGACCTACTTTCAATTACCTGCAATCCAATCCATAGTTTCGCAGATGACAGCACCCTTGTAGCTTCCTATGAATTTCATAGCCGCTGTGGTATTAATCACCAAACTAATAGAACAGCAAGAAACTTCACTATCAGTGAGCTAAATATTGATTTAGCGAAAATCCAAAAATGGGGTGAAAGCAACAGAGTTGATTTCAACACCAAAAAAACGCAATGCTGTTTAATCTCGCGCAAAGTAGCTACTACTACACCCAACCTGACTTTTCAGGGTGAAGCTTTGCAGCACTCAACAGATTTAAACATTCTGGGCATCGAGTTAAATCAGAAATTGACCTGGTCAAATCATATTTTTGGTATAGCTAAAAATGCTGCTAAATGTCCAGGTTTCTTGTATCGCTGTAAAGCTTACTTTTCTCCTTCCGATCTTCTCAACATCTATAAAATGTACATTAAGCCGAAAATGGAGTATAACGCACATATTTGGGCTGGAGCACCCCAAACAGCGCCGGGTTTTCTCGACAAAGTGCAAAACAGAGCCATTCGCCTTATTGGCGACCCCAGTGTTACCTCAACGCTCACTCCACTTTGCCATCGCCGTACTCTTGGGTCATTGACCCTCTTTTATAGATACCTTGTAGGGGTGAACACCTGTTCTAAAGAAATAAAACAATTGATGCCTCCACTCAAAGTTTTCCAACGTGAAACAAGGAGTGCAACAGATACCCACCCATACACTGTCGAACTGTCAAGATGGCGCAATACAGCATTCGGAAATTCGTTTGTCATGCGCACGTCGCGTTTATGGAACCTTATGCCCGCACATGTGTTCCCAAAAGTTGGTAATTCATTTGTGTACGATATATCGAAATTCAAGAAGAACACTAACATCTTTCTTCAAAATAACTATCCAAATTTTTCCCTTCATCCTCCATAATCCCAATTTTCCTATATTCAAACACCCAAGTATTCCTTCCCCCATCCTTTTCCCCAAAACCAAGCTGTACATTATATTATTATGTATTAAAGGACCAATCCTATAGTTTGGTTTTAAAGGGGATGGTTTTGGTTGGTTAAAGTCCAACACTACTCAGAGGAACCTCGTGCAGTTCCTTTGGGTGACTTTTGATGTTTTCCACCGTCCCTCGTAAAAAAAAAAAAAAAAGACGTATAATCCTGATTTTCAAACCAACTCTAAAATCCCTCCTAATTGAGAATCTCACAGATACATATTATATAAATTAATACTCTGGGTGTGTGTGTGTGAGTGTGTGTGTGTGAGTGTGTGTGTGTGAGTGCGTGTGTGAGTGCGTGTGTGAGTGCGTGTGTGAGTGCGTGTGTGAGTGCGTGTGTGAGTGCGTGTGTGAGTGCGTGTGTGAGTGCGTGTGTGTGTGAGTGTGTGTGTGTGTGTGTGTGTGAGTGTGTGTGTGTGAGTGTGTGTGTGTGAGTGCGTGTGTGAGTGCGTGTGTGAGTGCGTGTGTGAGTGCGTGTGTGAGTGCGTGTGTGAGTGCGTGTGTGAGTGCGTGTGTGAGTGCGTGTGTGAGTGCGTGTGTGAGTGCGTGTGTGAGTGCGTGTGTGAGTGCGTGTGTGAGTGCGTGTGTGAGTGCGTGTGTGAGTGCGTGTGTGAGTGCGTGTGTGAGTGCGTGTGTGAGTGCGTGTGTGAGTGCGTGTGTGAGTACGTGTGTGTTTTAGTGCGTTTGTGTGAGTGAGTGCGTGCGTGTGTGTGAATGCGTGTGTGTGAGTGCGTGTGTGTGTGAGTGCGTGTGTGTGTGAGTGCGTGTGTGTGTGAGTGCGTGTGTGTGTGAGTGCGTGTGTGTGTGAGTGCGTGTGTGTGAGTGCGTGTGTGTGTGAGTGCGTGTGTGTGTGAGTGCGTGTGTGTGTGAGTGCGTGTGTGTGTGAGTGCGTGTGTGTGTGAGTGCGTGTGTGTGTGAGTGCGTGTGTGTGTGAGTGCGTGTGTGTGTGAGTGCGTGTGTGAGTGCGTGTGTGTGTGAGTGCGTGTGTGTGTGAGTGCGTGCGTGTGTATGTTTGTTTGTGTGGGTATATCGTTCAGCACCTACCTGTACAGCCTAAACGACTGAGCGGAATTTTTTGAAATTTCATATTTAAGGTTCTGACGTAAATATCTCCGATTGACAAGCTTTTGGAGCAAATCGGACAACCGAAAGTGGTAGTTTACTAGTGTCATTTATAAGTTTTTTACGAATATTTAGTAACAGAATATTTTTTGATCCGACTAACTGTAACTTTTATTTAATTTTTTTTAAGTCCAAATTTCATACATAATATTATAACACGTCATATGAATTTATATGAACAAATTTTTTTGTTTTTTTTATATCTCTAAGAATTTATATAATATCGATACACAGTATTCTTTTGTTGATAACACAAAATTTAAACGGTAAGATTTTTGTTAGCAGATTCAATATTAATGTTCTGTTCATTTTGTATTTATTTACAGTTTTTATTATTTTTTACTTCTAATATTTTTGAATGGAAAAAAGAAACATGTACATGTACATGGATGTATGTATGAATGAATGTACATATATTTTTACAATTAATTCATTGCTTATTATTGTTGTTGAATAAAAAAAAATTAAATTAAATTATTAGAAGTTATTTTGCTTTGATATAAATTATTATGTAAAATATCTATGAATTTCGGCATTATACTTTTCATATAATAGCGGTCTAGTATTAACGGTGTTACTACTTGCACCAGCAAATTATTACTACTTGCACCTCGTACTATTTTAATAGTTTTATTAATATAAAACAAGTAAATGTAACAGTAAGTCGATGCAACCTAATACCCTACACCTAAAAAATTCAAATTAAATTAAAGATTCTTAAGTTATTTTAGTTAGGTATTTAATATAAAATAAAAAATAAATGCTTTTACAACCTTTGTACAAAATTTCAGGTTTCCATCTTTATTAAATTCGAAAATATGCTTCTTAGGTCTTGAGAAGTTTGTGAAGGCACCCGAACCACCACCCCAATTCATCTTAAATTTTAGAGACATCATCAGAACAGGGTAGAACACTTTATATCAAATTTCAAGTTTTTATATTTATTAATTTCGAAGATATGCTTGTTCGGTTTTGGGAGTTGTGTGGGAGGTACCACGAACAACCACTCCAATTCATCTCAAATTTTAGGGATATCAGGGATTCGGAAAACACATCCTCGTACAAAATTTTAAGTTTCTATCTTTATTAATTTCGAAGATATGTGTTTCGGTTTTGGGACCCGAACCCATGGTCCGATTTAGCCCATTTGCAATCCCCGCCTTACTTTAGTCATTGTTACCTACAGTATAAATTTCATCAAGATAGCATCATTATTTTTTGAGTTATCGTGCGTACGGGCGGACGGACAGACGGACATAGCTAAATCGACTAAGGAGGTGATCCTGATTCAGAATATATATACATGTCCATATCTAACTCGCTTCCTTTTGGTGGTTACAAACACCATACCAAAATTAATATACCCTTTAGGTGTAGGGTATAAAAACCCTGATGTTTTAAATTTCGTCCCAGAATAAAATGAAATCATATATAAGAAATAATGATTCAAATAAATCATGATAGACCATTAGCAAAACCCCCCACTCTAATCTCTAAAACGAAATAGACGTTTTCATTATTGTAATTTATTTTTTTAATTTTATAACATTTTGAATTGAAATTTCTTTATTTTATCTTGTAAAAAAATATTAAATTTTAACTATCCTATATTATAATAAAATGATAACTCACCTAACATAAGACTTTGAAATCTATTAAAAATAAATTAGCATTTACAGATTATATTACAGTATTGTGTATTGTATACTGTTTGAGATTTGAGAATATGAGATTTGAATTTTTATTTAATTTTTATTAATTTGTGATGGTCCTTGATATATTTGTATAATTTTCCTTCTAAATTAATTTATATTAAATTTTTTTCCATTTAGTTATTTACGAAATTAAATTTTTGTTCCTGAAATTAAAAAAAAAAAAAAAAAGATTAAGAAATCGCAAGAGCAATTACTGTCACGTAAGTGAACCATTAGTAACAGTGATTAGCTAGTAACAGTATCCTGTTATTATATTTCTTTCCGATTCCGTTTTGAAATAAAAAGAAAAAAATGGTTTGCTGTACCGAATGTGTTTGTTTGCGGATTTTTTTTTCGAATCTGCTCGTTTAAATCGGCGTTTTACGACGATTTAATTTTTTTAGTTTTTACCATACATGGTAAATTCTTTTTTTGTACGACTATTTTTTAGATTACCTTTCATGTAAAAAAAATAGGTCAGGGGGATTAATAATTTAGCTTTTAAAGAGTGAAGTTGCTCTTAAAAGGAAAAAATAAAACAAAGAAAGAAAATTGGTTTCCTGTTTTGTTGTACCGGATATAGATATTTTGGGTTGTGGGTTAAAAGAAGAAAATAAAAAAATTGTATAAAAGTTAAATACTTGATTAAAATTTAAGAAAATTAAAATAAAGTAAAATAAAGTAAATTAGATGTAATAGTTAATATAAAATATAAGTATCTAATTCTTTAGTAATTTTAAGTTGAATTACGCAAGATTAAAACAGTTGAACTTATAAAATAAGACTTATAAACGAAAACTTAAAATACAATAAAAGGTTTATAAAAAAAACAAAAAAAAAAAAATAAAATTTATAAAAGGGTTTATTAAAAAGAAAAAGGTCAGGCTTAAAAGGTAAAAAAAAATAAAAACTTAAAAATAATAATAAAAAATAAATTTTATAGAATTTAAAAAAAAATAAAATAAGTAATTTAAAAAAAAATAAAAAAAAAATAAAATAAGTAATTTAAAAAAAAAAAAAAGAAAAAAAAATAAGTGCAATACATATTACAGTAAAATTAATAGCAGCTTGCGAGTGATGGTGAAATTAGCATATGGAAGTAGCAAGGCTTGGCAACTGAAGGCAGCAATTAATTTTTTTTCTCCATAGTAATTTTTTTTAATAAGTTTAAATTTAGTATTAAAATTTAAATTATGTTTGTTAACGTTCTTGAAGAAAAAAAAATATTTTTTATGTAACTTTGTTTAAATATACATATCGTATATCTTGTTCTGTTTTTTTTATTAGTTCGCCGATTAAGTTTGTGCAGCAGGCCTGATGCAGAAAATTAATCTGGTAAGTCGAAATTGTTTCCTTAATTTTTTTTAAAAAACCAACATAAAAATTTTAATTTAATTTGTTTTAAATAAAATGCAAAATTTTTAAATGTTCCATATATGTATGTATTAAATTATATTTCTTTTTATTATTAAAAACAAAAACAAATAGTAAAAAGCAAATAAAATAATTTTTTTCTGTTTTTCTTTGATAGAATTTATTAAGATCATTGAACTTTTGATCTTAAAATTAAATTCTATCAGAATTCATATCTGCAAAATTCTGTAACTTTTTTTTTTTTGGATTATTAACATTTCTATCCATCTGTTAAAATACCTGTATTGATTGTAATGTAATTTATGAGAAAGATCGTAAAAATAATAAAAAAGAAAAAAAAAATCTGTTTGTTGCTTTTTGTTATTTGTTAATGGTAAGAATAATATAATCTTATTTTGATCTTGATAAAGTCAACTAAAAAAAAAGAAAAAAAAAGAAGAGAACCTTTAATTGTTTAAATGATATTATAAAATAATAGATTATATGTTCTATTTTTTTTTTTGTTAATTTTTTTTTGCCTTTTGTTATTGATAATAACTATTCAATGTATAAATTGATTGAATTAGTTAAAACATATGATTGTAATTTTTTTTGATTGATTTATTTGGAATATTTTTTTTGTTTAAAGTTTATATAAGTACTTAGGATACTGTTTATATATGAAAATTATTGAATTTTGCATGGATTATTTTTTTTTGACATACAGTACACTCGCGATAATAGTGAATATGCGATATAATGAACGCTCGGTCTAGTGAACACAAATAATTTACATTTGCTACTCTAAATAGTGAACAGGTTGCAATAACACCTACTTGAAATAGTGAACAAAATAAATACATATAAAAAACATGTTTTTTATTTAAAAAAAAAAACACATCAAGCAATCATGTGTTATTTTTAATTTAAAAAAAACAAACCATCTAAGCAAGCTTATCTGACTCTGAAAATAATGAATGCGAAATTACAGAAAAAAAATATCAGCTGAAGATGCTCTTGCTGTATTGAATGTAACTCTACAATGGTCTGAGCAAAATGACATTAAGCTTGAAGATATTTTAGTTATAAGAGATTTGAGAAGAACAGCATCCATTAAATGTGCTGAAATTAAAAAAAAGCAAGCTAAATTGACTGACTTTTTTGCTATAAAATAGTAATGTAATATATTTCATATTTTTTAGTACCTACATGTGTCTAGTTTTTATTAAATAAAGCGAAAAAAAGATTTAATTTTTGTTGATAATAAACTGAATTTCTTTTATTTTAAACTAAAATATTATTTAAGTGAATATTTTTAATTAAAGTACTTATCTATATAGATTTAACGGCACTAATATTCAAACATTTGGTATCCTGATATAGTGAACGATTTGATATAGTGGAGTCGGTTGGTTTTTCTTCGTTCACTATATCGCGATTGCACTGTATTATGAATAAAAATTTGTAAAATCCTCAAATAATAATTTTTTTTTATTTATAGCAACTTAACTTTTGTACATCATGAATTGAAATAATTTTTTTTTACATGGAATTTATGTGGTAAATTAAATTTTATTTTAGTAGGAAAATGGTTTAGGGTTACTTACCCTGACATGGATGGGTAATAAGGTTGGGAGGGTACAGAATGATCTTCGATCTAGAAAGTTATAAGTTTTTTTCTATCCATAGTATTATGAGATATATGAGCCTTCATTTATTTAGTTTTATTCATTTTCAGTTTCGTGTTTCCGTGTTTAGTTTAAATTTTCTGTCGCTTTTGATTTATTTTATTTGTAGATTTTGTTGTAGATAGCACGCGGTTCTGTAATTAAATGAAATGATAATAATCGTAAAATTGCAAGATCCCACCCCATTCCGACGAGCTAAGCCATAAAATAGCAAGACGTGCTATCGCGATTTTACCGACGACAATAAATGATTATTTTTGTTAAAAATCTATTACAGTAAAAATTATGAACAGCTTTTATGGAACTTACTCGTGGTTAACGGAATCATGGAATCTTGCAAGCTATTTTAGACATACTTCTCATTGAGCTAGAGACTCTCTAGAGACAGTTTAGATTTCGGTGACAATATATGATTCTAAAATAATAATACCAAAAAACCGTAGAGAAGTTAACTAAATTAGGAAAATAAAATTTTGCTTACTGTTGCGTGTTTGTCGGTTCACAATTATTTATCTGTTTTCCAATAAATAATAACACTTTAACTTTACTTTATCTTTTCGGTTTATTCGATCTAAACTCTATCATATCCAAATTAGAACTCTCTTCTACTTACAGAAATTGGCGATATTTATACAAAATTTCTTATATTCTAGAACGTTACATGTTACTTTACATTTCTCTAGATAGCTTATTATAATACTAATACAAATTTAATGTTATGTTAATGTAATGTTATGTTAATATTAGTATTATCCTTAAAGCTAATATTATTTATCTATTATTATAATTTAGTAGTTTTCAGCTACACACTACGTATTATGAATCCCATCTCAAGCTTTGAACATCAGTAACTACATATTTTTTACGATTTTTCTACTATAGGGTGTTCAAAATTGAGGTATCATTTTAATTTTAACCCATTAGCGCCCACTGTACCAATTTTGGCACGGTTATATAAAATATTCTCCTGCCCTCTATGATAAATATTTTTCAAAACCACTGTCAGTTAATTATTTCTACGTGTGTTGTTTACAAAATATATTCCGGGAATTGCCAAATTATTGTTTTCGGCTAAACTGTACGCTTATGTTTTTTCTAAAGTTTTGATTTTTGCAGTTGTGCTGTGTTAGTTAGTAGAAAGTATTTGTAAAACTAAGATCTAATAGATATTTTTTTTTAAAAAGCGTTTTGTTATAAAATTAAATATTGAAAATAATTAAAAATAACAGTATAAAGTGAAGTAACGTTTCATTTGGTAAGTTTTTTATTAGTTTTACTTTAGTGTGCCAATTTTGGTACAATGGGTTCATAAACGAAAATTATATAGTCATTATGTATTTTTCTTCTCTAGCAAAATAAATCATTTTTATTATGGCTGAACAACGTTTTACAAGTTCAAATAACTTTAGAGGGTTACAAGAATTTATTGATACTTTTTTCGATGATGATTTAGAAGAATTAAATTGTGTTATTATACCACCAGACCCACATATTTTGACAGATGAAGAAGATTTTGATGATGACGATCTGAATAGATTCGATTTACCCCAAGATGTTGTAGGAACTTTGGAAATATTTGACCAAAATGAATGTTTTGACAGTAGTGACGATGAAACTTTAGCTGCAAAAAGAATTAGGTTACATAAATACACCAACCGACAAAAACCTCAAAACCAAGATTGGGGGAAATGATGAGTAGCTCAACTGGATACTGTTACAATTTTGATGTATATTGCGGACGCAATGAAAACATATTACCTGATTCTCTCCCACTTGGCTCAAAAGTTGTACTCAGTTTAACTAAAGATATCCATAACCCAGCCAATCATATCTTGTATTTTGATAATTTTTTTTTAAACCATGATTTGCTAAAAACATTAAAAGAAAAAAAATTTTAGAGCGACTGGCACTGTACGAGAAAATCGTACCAAGAAGTGCCCAATGATATCAATTAGAGATTTTCAAAAAATGAAAAGGGGTTCATTAGATTATCGGTTTGAAAAAAATGATGAAATTATGTACGTGAGATGGAAGGATAACAAACCATGTACAATTGTAACAAATCATGACACAATTGAACCAATGGGACTTGTTAAGCGCTGGTCACGTGAGCTAAAAAAGAAAATTGATATGCCACATCCATTGTTGTTCAAAAACTATAATCAAGGGATGGGTGCAGTCGATTTACATGACCAAGCACTGTCTAACTATCGAATTTCAATCCGTGGCAAGTGGCCACTTTTTACCTACATGATTGATATGGCTGTCACAAATGCATGGAAGTTACATCAGTTTTCTTGTCCGGAAAAATTTGATCTTCTCAGCTTCAGAAGAAATATAACAAGATATTATTTGTTGAAATATAAGAAGTTGAATTTTAGAACACCTAGAGCTGGAAGTATACCACAAGGATTAGCTAGTGATAAAATTGGACACTATCCACAGAAATTGGTAAAACGCTTAAGATGTGTTGTTTGCCATAAAAGAAGTATCTGGCAGTGCGATAAATGCAACAAAACTCTTTGCATAGAAAAATATTGCTTTAAAAATTTTCACGCGTAAAAACCCATTGTACCAATTTGGGAACACCCGTTTAAAAAGCAAATAAATTAATTAATAATTTCTTTCAAAATTTTGTGTTTTGTTGTTTTTTAATTAATAAACTTTTATATTTTTTTAGCTAAACTAATTTAAATTCACTAGGTTTTGAATGGGCTCTAATGGGTTAATAAAACGACTTTTTTTGGAAATATTAAATATATTTTTATTTTAATTTATTAGAAATAGGTTCCGGTTAATAATGAAAAATTATGTCGGCCAAGTGGCCCCCTCTACTACTTCGGCAGGCTTTCAATCTTTTACCAAAATTCTGAATCACGTTGTTCAATAAACTGTTCTCAATGGTTGAAATCTGCTCGATAATGTTGTTTTTAAGCTCTTGAATTGTTGTGGGATTATTGCTGTACAATTTCGATTTCACAAAACCCCACAAAAAAAAATCCAACGCGTCAAATCGCACGATCTTGGTGCCACATCACTCCTCCTCCACGAGAAATAATGCGATCTTCGAACTTTTCCTTCAAAAGATCCATTGTTTCTCTTACTGTGTGGCAAGTGGCACCGTCCTGTTGAAACCACATATTCTCTACGTCCAAATCATCAATTTCCCGCCACAAAAAGCTTCGGATCATCTCCCTGTAGCGATTTCCATTGACCGTAATCGCATTTCCATTTGCGTTTTCAAAAAAATATGGTCCGATGATTCCTCCTGACCACAAACCACACCAAACCGTAACTTTTTGTGGATGTACTGGTTGCTCTAAAAAAACTTTGGATTCTCTTCACCCAAATGCTGACGTAGCCATTGACTTTATTGACGTAGCCATTGAGCTGGAAATGAGCTTCGTCGGTGGAGATTATTTTGTTAAAAAAATTCTCATTTTCTTCTTGTTTTTCGATTGCCCAAGAAACGAATTGCCGACGTAATGCATGGTCAGTTGGTTTTAATTCTTGCGTCAGCTGGATCTTATAAGCCTTTAAATGGAGATCACGATGCAAAATGTAGAAAAATGTGGATGGTTTGATGTTTAATTGCTGCGAACGATGACGAATGGAAGTTTTTGGATCTTCTTCAACACTTCTGCTCACAGCTGCTACATTCTCGGTTGAACGGCCACTACGTTGATAAATGTTGCCTCTGTTATCAGAACAGATCCAGTTTCTAGAAATTTATCAACCATCAGCTTGATGGCACGATTTGTTGGAGCATTTTCTCTACCAAATTTTGTTCGAAATTTCCTAATTACATCTTGAAAACTTTTATCATTTTCAAAAAATGTTGTAATAACAAAAACACGTTGTTCCATCGTGTAACGTTCCATATTAACTAACCGGAATGTATTTAGAATATACCTAAAGAAACCTCGTATAAAAATTCCATGTAGAAAAAAAATGGCGTCAAAATCAAAATGATACCTCAATTTTGAACACCATATATAAAACCTATACGTAATAAGTATTAATAATAAAACATAAAATAAACAACACATTTCATATTTAAATTACATTATTACAGTAGTATAGTATGGTACCTACGATAGTCGGTAGTAGTAACAAAACGTACACAACAGAATAACAAAAACAAACACAAAATTATAAGAGACATTCTCACTTGCTCTCTTTAAAATTGTATATTTTTTTTTTCCTCTCGAGTCGACTCGACCTCAACGGCTCAACTATTCTTGGCTATATTATATGTATGTAATGTAGTATGTACTTTAACTTATGCATGTATAAAGAAAAAAAATTTAAAAATTGATAAAAATCATCATTTATGACAATATGTATTAAAATTTTAATAATGATGAATGATATTGATTTGATATTAATAATCAATATTGTCAATGTGTATCTAAGTATGTACTTATGTATGACCAGCGGGCAGAGTCTCTTTAAAATTCAAATGTATAATTGTTTTGGTTTTGTACTTTTCTATTAAAATGTTGCATTTATGTATGAATGTTTGCATATTATTTGAAGCGATTAGAAAACTTTTCTAATTGTATTCTTTTTTTAATTCAATTTCTTCTCATATAAGTACTTAAATTTTAGTATACAGCAGTTCTTACAACCAAAATTAAATTTGAATAATTTTTTATTTTTAAATATTTTGTATGTCAATTTTATGCAGAGTTATCATTTGTAGATTTGTGGTAATATTTGTACGGTCTTCGCGCCCTCTGTACCATGTACAATCTTAATCAAGGATTGTACGCAATATATACGGTTTTTTTCAGATTTTAAATTTTTTACATTAGGGCAAGGTAAAACGAACAACGGCAATATTGTTACAGACAAAAAAAAATTTAACTGAATTTCTCTAAATTTTTTTTGAGCATTTATGTTTTACGGATACCTATTCTGTTTTCCACACGTACCTTAAAACATTTATTTTGAATTCGATAAATAAATAGACATAATAGTCCTCACTCACAATACCAAATACTCTAAATATACGTACACCAACTACAGGCTCTTTATACAACTTAATTCTGATTGTATATACATATTCTGTTTTGGCGTTATTTTAAAAATAATTTCAGTTAGTGTTTTGACGAATTTAGTTTTACTTTCTGATTTTTTACGGATTGTATTTTTTCCATAAAACTATTTTTCTAAACTGCAACTGTCTATTATATGAATTGGGATTCAACATAGAATTTGACTACACATTAATAGGGGCCCCTAGTTTCATTTATTTTTCTATATCATTCTAGATTATGCCTACTATGTTCTAAATTATTCCTTTTCCAGATTTTTCTATTTACAACAATCTCCGAAGTAGTTAATAATTTTATCCAAATGAACTTTATTTTCAATTTCGTTCTGGTAGCTCCGTGTACGTCTGCAAATCGCCACCGAAGTTCTTCGGCGTATTCTAAACTTGTTGTTGGAGCTGGCGGTGGCGATTCAAATTTTAGATCCCTTGGTAGCCGGATATTCTTTCCAAAAATAATATTAGACGCTGTTTGACTTGTACAAACAACTATTGAAATAATTGTTTTCAAGAAGAAGGATGAATTTTGAATGTTTAAGATATCATCTAACGTTTTATTTGTAGTTTTAGTTCCACCATTTCCATCTTGAGCCTCCTGTGGTTGCAATTGCAAATCTTTATGTTATATAAGAATTTAGTTTGAAATGTTATTCATTTTAAGTTTATCGTTTGTTTACAAATTCCCCTTTTCATTTTTGTTTTGGGGTAAATGTAAACATATAATGGGGTATATGTAAACAAATTGGGGTAATTGTAAACATCAATATTTAGCAATGAACAAAAGAGCCTTGAAACAGAGTTAAATTTTACATAAAAAAGAAGAGGAACATTGGATACACAACAGAAAATGTAGCAAGAGCCGTAAACGACATATTAAATAAAAACTGCCCATATAGGGAAGCATCAAATATACATGGTGTTCCAGATCCTTAATACAATAATATAGTTCCATCATACCATGTTACAGACTTACAAAACCAGTACGATAGTATCATGATTCATGATGCATGTATTCTAAAAAAAATATAAACAAAACAAAATACCACAAAATACCCATATTTTTATTTGTTTAATATACACTGGTATTTGCCCGCTGCTCGAAAATCGAGCAAATCTAGATTAAAATACAGCTACATAGTGTACATCTTGTCCGTTTTTGAAAGCCGAAAGTTGTTGTCTGAGTTCGTGATGTGTAAGCGAGGATTCGTTCTGTTTCAGGGATGGATTGGGTGTTACAGCCGTACTACCAATTTAGCAAACCGCAAATTATTATTAACAAAACGTTAAAATAAATAAGTACTTTAAAGAAAATTATGTCAAGAACTATGTAAAGTAATGTAAAGAACTTTTAAATTATTAAAAACAAATCCTTAAAGTTGGACTACATATTATGCCAAGTATACATATATTAATAAGAGAGTCACATATAAAACATTTTATAATTACAATCACTTTTTTTAATTACATATTATTTTATTTATATGCACAGTAAGATGGCGCAGTAAAAAGCCAGAGAGTTCCAGTACGGAAAATATAATTAATTTTTTTAGCATTAAAAAAAACGTATTAAAATTTTTTGAAATCATAAATTCATATTTATATATTATTTTTTCTCATAAATAAATTTATTATAAAATCAACTCAAAAATTTATTATTATTTTAAATTATTAAAATATATAGGCATTTACATATTAGTTCTTAACTGAGACTCATAAATTTTGCATTTTATATAAGACCTATTATTTTAAAAATGTTTCAATTCTAAAACTTTCAAATGTGCACCCCATACATTGCAAAAATGTATCTATTATTCAGTAAATACGGTAGTTATGTATATGTACTTATTCTTTAACATTTTTAAAATTCACACTCGATCCAGTCAAAAAGAATCGATTTTATGATATTTACTAAATTGTAATAGAAACCTTTTTCAATATCTTTGAATATTTTAAATTCCAAATCTTTCAAATGAGCGAAGCTGTTGAACAATTTAAAAAAAATTTACAACTGGACTGGCACTGACCACAATACAATATACAACATACATAAGCAAAATCCTATAAACCAAAAAAAAACCATTTTTTACTGTCTCTTAAATTTTCATATTGTTATTGTTAATATTGCTATGTCTCACGTCATGTCTGTTATATGGTTGTACTCTGTAAATTAGTACTTGGTTAGTACTGTACTGTACCACTCTTTCAATGACAAAATAATATAGATAATACGTACCACAAATCATACTAATGGGCCTTGACCATAAATGCATAACTGCATAAAATACTACATACATTAAAATTTGAACTTTTTAAAATAGAAAATTACATATTTTTTTTTTTTTTTTTATTTCAAAAACTTATAAATAAATTTTACAATAGATTTATATATATATATACATTTTAGTTTGCTTACGACCCTAGCTTTCGCTGTCTCGTCTAATAGAATTACAAATATTTTTTGTTGATAATTTATTTGTAACAAAATTTAGAGTATTTTAATTTTCAATTAAAAATTCAATAAAATTTAAAACAACAAACAATAAAAAAATAAAACATTTAAAATAATAAAAAAAAAAAAAAAACAAGCAAGAAAAAGAAACCTTTATAAAAAAAAACAAACACTATAATACATATGTACGAAAAACAAGTTATGTATTAAAATATTAAAATATTTGATAAACAATGGACACACAGATGATTGACGAAAATTCTTGGAAATCAAAACTTCTGGGAATTGTTAGATAATGTAATATATTGGACAATAAACTTTTTAAACAAACTTATATTATTTAGGGTTTTAATTTCTGATGGTAATTCATTAAATAATTTTACACAATTGTATAAGCAATTTTTTTTTTGCTTATCAGTTCTAAATAGTGACAGGTAGTAGTTAGATTTATTTCTTGTATTGTGATTGTGAATGTCAACCACTCGATTAATAATGAAATTGTGCTTAATTGTGTTATTAATTATTTTAAAAGCCGTAAGATAAAGTTCTCTTTTACATATGTTTTCAAAACGTAAATATCTATCATTACAAATCGATTCGGTAGGAAATCTTATGGGAAGTTTGTGGATTATTTTTATTGCCTTTTTGTTCAAAATATCCAGTTTATTTAAATATAATTGGGGCGAAGTACACCATAGTGGATTTAGATACGTTATATTCGACAAGATATATGAGGAATAAATAACAAATAAAGAATTTTGTGTGAAAAAATTCCGTAGTCGTTTAAGAATGAAAACATACGGTGAAATTTTCCTGACCAAATAATCTACATGTACATCCCACTTTAAATTTTTATCAATAAATAAACCCAGGTAATTAAATGAATTTACAATTTCAATGTTAGTATTATTAAAAGTAAAATTAATATTGGTAAATTTTTTGTTGTCAAATAATAAAATTTTTGTTTTGCTAATATATAATAGTAATTTGTTCTTCTTTAACCATTCATTAATTAATTGGAGGTCTGTATTTATTGCACTCTTCAACTGTATTTCGTTATCCGTGGCGTATTTTAATACCGTATCGTCGGCATACAATTGCAATGTCCCTACTAAATTTAATTTACAAATATCATTAATATAAATTTTAAACAAATCGGGTCCTAAAATTGAACCTTTTACTCCTTTTATCACAGTTTTATCACAGCTTAATTTATTATTAACACGTACTTTTTGTTTTCGGCCAAATAAATATGTTTAAAAAAAGGCAATCTGTTCTGAATCGAAGCTAAGTTTTAAAAGTTTATGAATGAGTACGTCGTAATCTACAAAGTCGAAAGCTTTCTGTAGGTCTAGAAAGACACATCCGACATATTTTCCGGCATCTTTTTTGCTAATAAAATCCGTTAGATTCAAACCAGCAGCCACTGTATTCGAGTTTTTCTCGAAGCCGAAATGATTGACACTCAGAATCTGATTGCTTTCCAAAAATGTGTTTAAACGGTTTTTTATAACTACTTCAAAGACTTTCGAAAAACTGCTAAGTATCGAAACTGGGCGATAATTGGATCTGTTAGTGGCCTTGCCACTTTTAAAAATTGGGGCAACTATTGCTGTTTTTAAACAATCTGGAAATTTATTAGTCCTAAAAGATATATTTATAAATTTAACTAATACTGGAATCAACCGGTCCGCAAATTTTTTAATAAATTTTGATGATATATTATCATGCCCAGTGGCAGCGGAGGATTTAAGGGAATTAATAGCTAAATTGACTTCTTCCGTTGTAGTTGGACACAGATTGAAATTAGTTGAAATTAAATTATAGTGAAAAAAGTTGAAATATTCATAATCTACAGGCTCTTTTGAAATATTCAACTCATTAGTTACATTTATGAAAAACTCATTCATAGAGTCGGCAATTTCCTGCTCATTAGTGATGGTACTATTTTCAAAGTCAATTGCTTTTATGCAATTATTTATACTTATTTGGTTATCGTTATACAACATTTGTTTATATAGGCACCACAACTTTCTGCCGTTACTTGGGGTTTGTGATATTACGTTGGAACAATAATTTATTTTTGCCTGAACAATTAATTTAAACACTTTAGTTTTATAACGCTTGTACAAATTTTCAATGTGAATATCGTTAGGGTATTTCTTTTTGAATCTTAAGTAAGAGTCACGGATTTTCATATTATGTCGTAGTTCATCTGTCATCCAAATGTTTTTATTATTTTTAAATTTTAAAGGAAGAATTTGAGTATTTGCTTGAATTAACATACTAAGTTTAAGAACTATTTCATCAAAGGAAGTTATAAATTCGATTTCATTTCTAGCAATACTTTCATAGTTCCAAATAATTTTATCATTACCAACTTTTTCTTTAGTAGTTTTGAAATAAATACTAATGAAAAACATTTGATGATCAGACAGACATGTGTCTAGCACGTGAAAATTGTATTTCATTTCAATCATGTCAGAAATAAGATGATCAATGATCGTTCTGGAATTATTGCCTATTCTTGTTGAGAATTTTAAGTTATTTTTGTTCAAAATAAATCCGTTACTAAGAATGGTACTAATATAGTTTTTAATAATAGGATTATCTCTTTGTAAAAGATTTAGATTAACATCACCAACAAAAATTGTTCTTTTATTCCTAAGCATTAATTCTTCTATTTTTTCGATATATATATTAGCATTTGTTTTATGTGATCTATTTTATTTATTTTATTTTACCTTTATTGCCTTAATTTATATTTTTACATATCACTTAAAACTAGATTTCGGTAAGTGTTACAGTCACTGCTTCTCAACTTTAATATTTTTAAGTACTTATTAAGTGGCCAAATGTTTGTAAATATTTTATAATATGATTAAACCTAGGAGAAATGGCAAAAAACCTAGTTGACAGTTTTGAGAGTTTTAAAATTTTTTTGGTATTTTATGTTTTATGTTTTTTTTTTTTTTTTTTTTATATAAAATCTTAGGCTACCTTAATCTTAAACTTAAAACTACGATTTTGTTAATATGAATTTAGTTAATCATGAGAACATACAGATGCAGTATTTTGATTTTATTTAATACAAATTTCGAATGAGAACATTTTCTGAATATCTGCATTTGTTTGAAAAATTTTGTGTATACTTGTTAATTAAATCGAATTAAAATTTAACTTGCGAGAGTTTGTGTAACTTAACCGTCGAGAAAAAAAAAGGGAGATCTTTTATGAGTTTAAGTATTTGGTTTTGCTTTACTTGAAGCCGTTTTGTATGGGTTATTGCGCACTTACCCCATATTTCGCATCCATATAACATTACACTTTGAAAAATTTGTTTAAAAATTATAATTTTGTTATCAATGCAGAGTTTAGATTTACGATGGATTAGGGGGTATAATGCTTTAATCAATTTATTACATTTTTCTATTGTTTTATCAATGTGAGGTCTATAAATAAGTTTTTCATCGATATAAATTCCTAAGTATTTAACTGATTTAAGCCATGGTATATCATCGCTGTCTAAATGTAAATTTCTGTTGGGAACTAGTGAAGGTTTTCTATTTCTAGTAAAAAATATTGCTTGGGTTTTTTGAGTGTTAATTTTAATTTTCCATTTCAAAAAGTACTTATTTGTTATACAAAATGCATTTTCTAGATTGAGCAGGATTTCTGTTGGATTTTTTGAAGAAGTTAAAATAGCCGTATCATCAGCATATAAACCAATATCACAATTTGGTAATTTAGGAAAGTCTGAAATAAATATATTGTATAAGATGGGAGATAAAACAGAACCTTGAGGAATTCCTGTATCTACATTAAAACATTTGCTTTTTTCATTAGCAAGCGAAATATAATATTTACGTGTACATAGAAAGTTTTTAATTATTTTAATTAAGAATATTGGGAAATTTAAATGCATACATTTGTGAATTAGTCCATCATGCCAAACCGAATCGAAAGCTTTTTCAATGTCAAGAATTATCATTCCTGTGGAGTTTTTATTATCAAAACTTGCTTTGATCTTGTTATGAATTCTAGCCACTTGATGGCAAGTAGAGTGTTCGGCTCGAAAACCAAACTGTTCCATTGGAATCAAGGAGTTATTATTAATATGATTGATTATCCTGTCCTTTAGGCATTTTTCAAAAATCTTGTTTAGTGAACTTAGTAAGCTTATGGGTCTGTAATTATTTGGATCAGATTTTGGTTTGTTAGGCTTATTGATTGCTATAATAGAAGCAGTTTTCCATGCAACTGGAAAATATCCAATCTTTAAGCATGCATTTAATATTTTGCAAAGGTATATTAAAGCCTTTTTTTCCAGGTTTTTTAACAGAATATTTTTGATATTGTCAGGCCAGGGCGCTTTTCTGTTTTTTAGCGAACGGATGTGATTTTTTATTTCTTTAACAGAAATGTGTTCAATTGAACGAATAGGTTGATTGTCTATTAAGTTTATTGAGTCAGAGACAAGTTTGTTTGTTTGGGCACAACTATAGTTTAAAGTGAGTTTATGGTTATTTGAAAATATTTCTCCTAATAAATTGGCTTTTTCAGAAATTGTAAACGCATTGATATTCCCGCTTTTGAGTGTGGGAATACCAGAGTTTTTATTTTTTAGGATTTTAGTTAATTTCCAGAATGGTTTGCAATTTTTTTTCAGATTACTTATGTGATTTGCAAATTTATTGTTATGCCCTTCATTTATCTTTTCCTTGATTTTATCGTTTAGATATGAAGTGCGGGCCTTAAAAATAAGATTTCTTGTTCTCTGCCAGTTGCGCCTATAATAATTTCTTTGACTAATTAATTGCTGAATATCATTAGATATTATATAATCCTTTTTTTGTTTCATGTTAAAGTTAAAATCATATTTTTCCTTTTTTATAGAATTATTTGCAGCATTAATTAATAAATTGGTTAATGTTTCGACATGAAGATCTATAATTTCAACGCTTGGATTTTCTAAGTTTGATAAATGCTCAATATTAATTTTAGCTGATAGTATATTTTTAAATTTTACCCAGTTTGCTTTGTTGTAATTTAGAATGAAAGAAGGAGTTTTTATTATTGGAACTTTATTAATTTTGAAAACTACAGGTAAATGGTCAGAATTCAGTTTATTTATAGTTAGGGGAGCGTTAATGAAAGAAGAATAATTAGTCAATACTAAGTCAATAGTTGAAGGATTTCCCCTCGTTGATTTAGGAAAATAAGTTGGTGAATGAGGGTAGTACAGAGAAAATTTACTATTTATTAGTTTGTTATGCAGAATTTTACCCCAAGCATTATTTCTATTACAGTTCCAATTTGTATGACGAGAATTAAAATCTCCCACTATGATATAGTTCCCTTGAATATTGTTAAAAACTTCTAAATCATTTTTAAATTTATTACTTATATTTTTATTTAAGTTTCCGCCTTTAAAATAAGTAGAAAAGATTTTTACATTAATGGAATTTATATTAATTTCTATACCTATTGTTTCGAAAATTTTTGTTTTAAGAAGAGGAAGACTAGAATGTTTGATTGATTTATTAACTAATAAAGCTACCCCACCTCCTCTTTTTGAGCCTTCTCTATCATTTCTGTAAATATGAAAATTATTGCTATAAAATTTATTGTTATCTTTTAACCACGTTTCACATAAGGCAGCAATATGTATGTTCTCATTTTCTAAGACATGAAAAAATTCAATTTGTTTACACTTACTGGCAATGCTTTGAGCATTCCAAAACAGTACATTTATATGGTTATTATGGACCATAATTGCCATGATTATTATTACTATTATTACAAACATATTTAAAAATTGTATCAGCGATAACATTAATCTGTTCTGCTTTATTTTTACAATTAACTATATTTGTGAGTAATTCACTAAAAATTTTCGATATTTCTTGATAAGAAAATAAATTGTTGTTGTTATTATTATTGTTATTATGGCTACTATTACTAGTGTTATTAATAAATGGAATATTGTTATTAATATTGTTGTTAGTGATTGCATATTGCATGATTGCATATTCATACCTGATTTTATATGTTGTGGTGAGGAATTAAGAGACATAAAATTACCTTGTCGCTGCTTGTGTGGTTGAGTAAATGGTTTGCTGCGAGAGAAATTTGTCGCGTTGCGTTGCTTATCTATCATCTTGTTTTGTAAATTAATGTAATTTAATTTGGCGATACAATTCGGATGGCTGGCTTTATGTGGTTGACCGCAATTTGCACATTTAATTTTTTGATTTTCTGATGTAATTTCCATTTGAGGACAAGTTTTAGTTTGGTGATTTTCTGCACATAGAGCACATTTAGTTAGTAGATGACAATTTCTGGCTCCGTGTCCGTAAGTTTGACAGTTATAGCAACGTGTGTTTCCATAATGTGAATTTTTGTAATAATTCCAATTTACAATAGTGTAGTTAATAGCTTTAGCCTTGTTTCGAAGTTCATTCAATTTTATTGTGTTTTTTTTTACATAAATAATAAAAGTTTTTTGATTAAAGTATCTTGGAGCTCTTATTTTCATTTCTTTAACATACAAGCATTCAACATCTAATTGGAGCAGTTCACTCTTAATTAGTTCACAGCTGCTACTATTATCCAATCCTTGCAATACAAATTTATATGGAACTTCGGACGAAATATCATGGGTAAAAAACTTCCATTTATTATTATCATCCAATGTTTTAATATTTTCATTGATCAGTGTCGAGTAAATTTTATTATAAGTGTCTGTGTTAGTGCTAATTATTTTAACTCCTATACTGCTATTTTTCAAGAAATAGTCTCTTACATTAATGGACTTTAATTTATTGTGAATTTCAGTTGTTGATTTTAAACAAACATTTATAGGAGGAAGGCGCACCCTTTTTCCAACAATATTATTCTGCTGTGGCGACGTTTCAGACTCGTTTTCCATTAATTGACTTAATGGAGCGAATCGATTTACATTATTCATGTCCAAATGCAGTGACTTTGAATCACCCTTGATTTTTTTTTGCTGATTATTTTCATCATCCAGAGATGATGGTGTAAAATTACTTAAGTGAGATCGCTTAATTTTGAATGATATTTTTTATTAAGTTAATTTTCAACAGAAAATTAAGCAATAAAGCAAAACTAAAATGAATGTGCAAGTACGAATTTTAACGATTTTATTATTTATTAATAATACAAAACTTTGACATTCACACTCTAACGCTGCGTGACAACGAATGATGTGATCTATATATTGCAAATATATTAAAATTGTGTTTTAGTAATTTAACACCTAATATAGTTGAATTTTGAAATTCTTCTTTATAAATTATACTACAACTAATATTCTTTTTTACATATATTGCAACTCCCCCATAACTGTTTTTCCTATTCCCGAAATTCTCGTTCTCATCTAACCAAATTTCTGACAATACAATCACATCTACATTTATATTATAAGAGTTTAAGAAAGCTTCTAAATTATAAAGTTTATTTCTTAAACTCTGTATATTTAGATATATAATATTAAAATTATACTTGTATGAATTATTTAACAAATTCCCCTCGTCAGTAAAATATTGCACGTTTATGTCATCATTCAAATTGAAGATATCATTAAAATCACTACTATTATAGTTTCCATTTATTAATAATAAATTAATAGTATTGTTTGAATTAGCAAAAATTAAGTGGAAAATGATATGAAAATAGAAGTGATATATATAAAAATTATATATATCAAAAAAAATAATATAAAAATTTTTTAAAATATAAATATAAAATAATTTGACCATGTTCACTTTTAAAGTTGCTATTTAAATTGGTAAGATCGATAAATTCTCTATTTGTTGTCTCCATGATTAATGAAATAGATATATAAATGTAATACTGTAATGAGAGACTACTTATATAAATGCAATATTGCTGAAATATGACATAAGTGTAAAAAAAAAGGAAATAATATAAACAGAACCATATGCTGCAAAAGTTAGACAAAAAAAATAGAATAATTACAGTTATTGATTTCCAAAAATTGATACAATTTGAAGACTGCATGTAAATAAGCAGTTTCTCTGTTAGAGTTCCTCGTGTTCGGTTGATTTTATTTTTATTTTTAGTTAATAAATTTTTAACAAATAGGATATAATATTTAGTTTTAAGAAAATTATTATTGTAAATTAATATTGTGTTAAATATACTGTTTAAAAAATTGTGTAATTTAAATGTAGTAAATATAAAGAAAATAAATTTTAAGTAAGAATAAAATTGAATAAATATAGATAATAGTTTTGAATATATATTATGTGTATTAAAAACTAAAATATCATACGTAAATTTAAAAAAGTAATTTAAGATGAAGATAGTTTCCATTTTAAGTAAATTTAAAAAGTCATGTATATTAACTATGAATTTAAGTAAGAATAAAAATATAATGTCAGAAAAAATATGTAGATAAATAGATATAGCAAAAAATATAAAATATATTAGTTTTAAAATTACAAAGTACTTATTCTTTGTTTTTTCTTGCTTTTACATATATTGAGCGAATAGTTTTACTTGTAATTAAACACTCAAGAAAAATTAACAAGAAATAAATGAAAAGAGATAAATAGTGAGTTAAAACAGTGCATGTGAAAATAAAAGATGTCAAAATGAAAATAAATAATATTAAAATTAAATATAAGAAAGTTAAAAAATTATACAAGTATAACAAGTATACAAGTAAGGAATACTTTTTTAATTTTGTTAATATCATTGAAATTTTTAATGTTGAATATTTTGCTCTTGTCATCTTTCCTAATTTTGATGATATTATCTTTGACCCATAAGAATTGAATTGTGTTATTAATTTTAAGTTGTTTAGCAAAGTGATAAAGTTTAGCCTGAAGTGGAGATAGGTGATTAAGAAAAAATATCTTTCTATTCTGTTTCGCGTTCACTTCAAATTCCGCGGAAAATTTTAAATTTTTTTTTTAATTTTAAATTTTAAATTATTTAAATATATGTACATACATAATAATATATTAATATACATTTCATTCTCTTAAATATTCCTTAACATAAAATATTAATTAGTTTAATACTAAAATTGTAAGTTCTAAATTCTACTCTCATGTTATTGATATTATTCCTGTACGGTAAAATTTTTATTGTTGTTTTTACAAAATGCATATGTACGAATATGTATTATCCTACCACAGCTAACACAATTATTTTTTTTTAACTTAAAAATTTCTATTAATAGAACCGTATTAGTTTTGAACGTATAAATATAATATGCATGCATATATAAAAAACATACACATTGGGCCTTTCCACACGAGTAGTGTCCTCTTTCGTTTCGTCCTCTTTTTTTTATTTCCACATTGTTCCTCTCGATAGTCGTTACTTTTATATGTTTGTGTAAATATTTCATTTTAAAACAAAATTTGTTGCGAGAGGTAGATAATAAATATAAAAAAAACACGCATAAAACAAATAAATTTTTTTTTGAAAGATCAAAAATCGCTTCACTTTTTTAAAAATTTGCTGCGACCTTTTCAAAAACTTTTTTCTTTAATTTTCCAAACGATAATGAAACGTATGTACACATAATATTTTTTTGACCCTCATAAAAATTTTTATTTAAGTTTTTGTTTGTGTTAGTGGACTAAATTTTTAAACTCCAAAATTTTGGTTTAAAAAATTACTCCTAAAAATCCCCACCACAAATTTAGTTTATAGGCAAGACGGAATGAAACGAAGGTAAAAGTAAAAAATGACGAAAAACACTACTCGTGTGGAAAGGCCCAATCACATTTAATAAAAACGTTTCAAATTTATTGTTGTTGGTTTAAGCATTAAATTTAAGTTTAAGCCGAAAGCGCATATTTACATGAGATGAAGTTATGTAATCATGTTGTAACCACGTGTGGTTACATACATATATTCGATGATTCGAGGTATTAAGAAGTAGAAAAGTTTTATTTTTATTCTTATTATACATTTTTTTTTTTTTTTTCCCTAAGGGAGGTGGGAATCTTCCAAAGACACCAAGAATTTCCCCTTGGTAGTGTCAGATTCTTACTGACTAAACCCACCTCCCCCTTTAGCCAATATAGTGGGATGAAACCCTTACCTGCGAACGCAGTATATTGGCTAGGGAGTAGGGATAGGAAAGGATAGGAAAATGGATACGGAAACATTGAATTGGGAGTGGGACTGTAAGGAAACAATGAATCCGCCTATTATTATTATTTTGCTAACAGTGACTAAAGCCGTCACAACAGTTACAACATGTAGTAGTAGTATATATTAACTACATGAGGCAACTATTGAAGGCAACCCCCACTGTCACTGTAGCGGCTGTTATTATTGGTATTAGTATTTTTATTAATATTATTATTATTTTACTACAGAGTCAGCGCCATCAGTGGATTACAACGTGCAGCAGTATATAACACCTTACTTGCATGATATAACCAAAGATGGCTCTACTGTAGCAGCTATTATTATTATTATTATTATTATTATTATTTGTTTTACTATTACTATTATTATTATTATTATTATTATTATTATTACTATTATCTGCTATTATTATTATTACTATTATTATTATTGTTATTTTACTACACAGTCAGCGCCATCCGTGAATTACAACATGCAGCAGTATATAACACCTTACTTGCATGATATAACCAAAGATGGCTCCACTGTAGCAGCTATTATTTATTATTAATTATTATTATTATTATAATTATTATTATTATTATTATTACTATTATTATTATTGTTATTATTATTGTTATTATTACTAATATTAATTATACGATATACATTATTACGATATAAAAGTACATATTTTTTATTTATGACCTGACCGGGGTTTGAACCCAAGACCATTCGATTGAAAGGTTGGCGACTTAACCACTGCGCCATGAGTCAGATGAATGTCTTTACATATGTCTTTACATATTGTAAATCAAAATAGAATCCATTTTTTTAAATTTTATTTTCTGATATTTTTTTTTTTTTTAATTATATTGTCAAATTTGTGAATGGGTACGACCATGCCTCTGAGTTTTAATAAAATCACATCCATATTTACATATGTAATGTATGTACATATATGCATTTGGCGGTTTAAAAAAATAGACACTGTATCTATAGGTACAAAAAATTAAATTCGTAAATCGTAATTTTGATTTAAAACACACTAAAAAATTTATGCTATCAAATTTACAAAATATAAAACATACCAACATAAAAATATATGTATTATATAAAGAGCTTCTGAAACTTTTCATTTACGTAATTATCAAAAGCAAAACAAAAATTGAAATTTATTGCAAATTTAATCTAAGTACCTAATAATTTATATACTACTTATACATATATGTACATACATATATTATATCTGACAATTAAACTAAATTTAACTATTATCTATAATAATTTTATTTTAACTATTATTAATTTAGATTATTATAATAACAATATAATTTCTAACTTAAAATTTTTTTTATCAGTGTACTGATAAAAAACTGCTACCCATTTCATACAAAACTTCCAAACAATATTTTTTAAAAATTAAAATATATTAATAAAATCCACCAATCCAATCCAATTTAAAAATGTTTACACCCTCATATCATGTTCATATAATCATATTCATATTCTATATAACTCAGTGTAAATAGATAATACTAATCATAGATACGCAAGAGGCAAACACAAATACATATTTACATTCTGAAGTATAAATAAGTACCTACCTCAAAAAATATTACTACGATTTATGAACTAATAAAATATATAAAAAAATTTTTTAAAAAAAACAGCTTTTTTGAACTAAAAAGTAGAAAATAAATTTTTAATAGCAAATTTTTCTGTAATTTTCTAAACTATATTGTTACAATTGAGATTTCTTTGAAAAAGTTTATTTCAATATGTAAAATATATATATAAATATAGGTACTAGAAAATCCCCTGTGCAATTGAACAATTTCTATAGATTCAAAAACATTTACGTTATCATACTGACTCCCTTACTACCTGTATTAAGGGAGGGATTATTACATGTATTTTTTTAGCTTAGGTATATTAAGTACCTAACTAAAATAACTTATGGATTTTTAATTTAATTTGAATTTTTTAGGTGTAGGGTATAAATAAGTCGATTGCATCGACTTACTGTTACTTTTACTTGTTTTCTTTTTTGCTTGAAAAAAATTTGCTGAAATTATTATATTTAAATGTACTTTGGAAGAGGTCTTTGGTATATTTAATAAAATATTCATGTCTCTGATAATGAAATTTCATAAATTTTCGGGGGCTTTTTTTTTGTGACGGTCGTTTTCGACAGCTTTTTAATTTAATGGTCTAATAATAAATTAGTACAAAATTATGAATCTATTGTGAGAGAAGGCTTCTAAAATGATATTTTTTGTTATTTTGTTACTATGTTATTTTTTCTTTTTGTTTAAGAAAAATATCCATTTCTATAATATTTAGTAAGTTTCTGATTTCTGTTATGAAATATAATTAGCTAAGTCTGCCGAATTTTATATTAATAAAAAAATTCGAATATTTTATGTTATATCAAAAATGCAGCTTAAAAAATCAAAATTCCAACCTAAATAAACAAAACTACTTTAAAGTCTGCTGCGAAGCTTTTACAGTGAAAACAAAATCAAGAATAAAATCGGCCTATTATTTTTTTCTGATAAATATAAGGCTTACTATAAACCTTGCTCTTTTCACTTTCAAGTCTTTTAATTTTATCGAAATTATTTTAATATTTGTTAAACTACTTTCAAGTCTTTTGCGTTTATTTTTTTTTTGCTTGAAAAAAATTTGCTGAATTTATTTTATTTAAATGATTTTATTAAGAGTATTTTTATTTTTTTCAAAACAAACAGTCATTTGAAAACTGCCAACAGGAGATTAATAATTTAGAGATGTCCAAATGGCAACAAAAAAGTTTAGATGTCGCTACAATATCGATTTTGAAATTTAGTCTCATTTTTTAACCTTTTTTTTTTAAAGTTTCTTAAAGCAAGTTTTGGTCTCGGATATTTTTTTTTTTATATATGTACATAAATGAACTTTCGTATGATTGATATGGATGATAGAAATAACAAGTAACATACATATATGAATATGATCATATGATATCAGATAACATATTATGATATTCATGATCTGATCAGTATCTAATATAATTTTTATATTATATATGCATTATGCCATATTATGCATTTATATTACTTGAACCAGCTTGCCTACATGCTTATTAAATTGTGAAAGTGTGTGTGAATCAAAATTAAATAGAAATACACATAAATATAATCGGCACTTTTTATATATGTATTTCAATATGATTCAAAATTCAATACATACATACATATTTATATTTTGTTTTGTGTAAATGTTAATTAAGTTCCAATTTGATATGATTTGATGATTTGATTAAAATAAATAGCAAATATATAGTAAAAATACAAATAAACGATGTGTATGAATGAAAAATGTTGTAAAAATATGAATGAAGAAATGCCATTTTATATGCTTTTATATTTATTTATTTGTCATTCTGTCACGCTTTTTATTATCTTCGTAATCTGTTAGCAACATTTCTAAGTGTAGTATGGTGCAGAGGATAGTGTACAGGTTTCAAAAGTGGGGATCATGTTGTTCGAATCCAGTTCACACGCAACATTTTTTTTTTTTTAACTATCTATTCATCAACATTTTTTGAATAAAATATGTATACATTTTTGTATATATCAATTTAAAACTTAGATTTTTATCTCTTATTCATGCATACAAACATACACATTATATTTTTGATCTTTCCTCCTATAATAGTTATAGGGTGTTGAAAATTGAGATATCATTTTAATTTTAATAAAAAATGATTTTTTTTTTTGAAATATTAAATATATTTTTATTTTAATTTATTACAAATAGGTTCCGGTTAATAATGAAAAATTATGTCGGCCAAGTGGCCCCCTCTACTACTTCGGCAGGCTTCCAATCTTTTACCAAAATTCTGAATCACGTTGTTCAATAAACTGTTGTCAATGGTTGAAATCTGCTTGATAATGTTGTTTTTAAGCTCTTGAATTGTTGTGGGATTATTGCTGTACACTTGCCATTTCACAAAACCCCACAAAAAAAATCCAACAGTGTCAAATCGCACGATCTTGGTGGCCACATCACTCCTCCTCTACGAGAAATAATGCGATCTTCGAACTTTTCCTTCAAAAGATCCATTGTTTCTCTTACTGTGTGGCAAGTGGCACCGTCCTGTTGAAACCACATATTCTCTACGTCCAAATCATCAATTTCCCGCCACCAAAAGCTTCGGATCATCTCCCTGTAGCGATTTCCATTGACCGTAATCGCATTTCCATTTGCGTTTTCAAAAAAATATGGTCCGATGATTCCTCCTGACCACAAACCACACCAAACCGTAACTTTTTGTGGATGTACTGGTTGCTCTAAGATAACCCTTGGATTCTCTTCACCCCAAATGCGGCAATTCTGTTTATTGACGTAGCCATTGAGCTGGAAATGAGCTTCGTCGGTGAAGATTATTTTGTTAAAAAATTCTCATTTTCTTCTTGTTTCTCGATTGCCCAAGAAACGAATTGCCGTTGTAATGCATGGTCAGTTGGTTCTAATTCTTGCGTCAGCTGGATCTTATAAGCTTTTAAATGGAGCTTATAAGATCCAGCTGACGCAAGAATTAGAACCAACTGACCATGCATTACGTCGGCAATTCGTTTCTTGGGCAATCGAAAAACAAGAAGAAAATGAGAATTTTTTAACAAAATAATCTTCACCGACGAAGCTCATTTCCAGCTCAATGGCTACGTCAATAAACAGAATTGCCGCATTTGGGGTGAAGAGAATCAAAGGGGTTATCTTAGAGCAACCAGTACATCCACAAAAAGTACATCTGATAATATACGATTTACAATATTTGCAATATAACACAAAATAATGTTAGATAAATATCTTACCAGAATCTTACCTAATTTTATATTTTTCCTTTTCCTAATATTACAAAAAAAAAAAGAGTGTGCCCCTAATTGGTTGAAAAATTTCGGACAGACAAACATCGGACAGACGAAAAGAAGAAAGAAAAAAATATATTTAACAGAGTAAACAGAGTGAGAAAATAGATAACGTTCATATCATCTGATAATATACGATATACCATTTCATACATTCAAAAAATTCTGCTTGTAGTAGTGAAATACTGAATGCATATGAATGATAACTTTGAAAATTTTTTTCTTGTTGTTATTAGAAAAGTCAACATTATAAAATAACCTATTTTTATTTAATTTTTTTCTATATGAAATATTTAGCTAAATGTTCCATATTTTTTGTAAAGTGATATTTAGAATGTCTTCTTTATCATATTGAAAATTTACGTTTCTACTCGACATATTAAATATATATTTTCTCAAATATATTTTCCCATTTTTGCCTTATTTTTTTATTTTAAAAGTTATTTTGTCATCGCTTTGCTTTAAAAAGTTTAATAATCACAAGGATAAAAAAATTTTGTAAATGCATAAAATATATGAATGATCATTTTACACCAGATTTTACAGAAGATTCTGGTTTTCGCTAAATTCTTTTAGCTATGACACAAACCAAATATTTCTGTGCTTTAAGATTTTTAAAACTAGCCAGTTTTAGCTGACCCGTTTGAAAAAAATTAGTACAAATTTTGTATGAATTTGTACATCTCTATGTAGTCTCTGTTTTTAATTTACCGCTGCGACCAGTTCATAACAGGGCTGTGGAGTCGGAGCTGGAGTCGGAGTCCGGAGTCGCGGAGTCGTGCATTTTTGGGGGCTTGGAGTTGGAGTCGGAGCGGAGTTAACAGAAGAAACTCCGACTCCGAAAAAAATTTAAAATTTTATTTGGAATTTTCAACATTATTATGACTATTTTTACCTTTTGCTTTTCTATGAATATTATTGAAAAACTTTTGGTAAGGTCTTTAATTAATGACATGAAATACCGGCTGCTTTTATTTAAAATTAACTCAATTACTTTTTAAAAAGAAAATCTAAAAAAAACATTGTTACTTTTATTGTAACAATAAAAATTTAAATGTAATTTTTAAATTCTGTGGATTTTTTAAAGATTTAATAATTTAAACAGATAAAAACAATTAGCAGATGTCCTTTATACGTATCCGCATAAAGTAATAAAAATACTAATAAGTTTTAAAAATCAAAAAATATTCATAAGTACACCTAATTTGCAGAACATAATTATTACAGGCAAAAATAATTCTTCATAAAAATATTACAAAAAATTTTTGCAACGGTTGTCAGACAGGTAAATAATGTATATAAGAAAATCCCAAATCCTAGTTTAATTTTGGTATAAATACATGCTCATCTTAATTGAAGAGCATCAGTAATTTTTTTAAAATAAAGTAGACAACAACTGAAATAAATTATAATTACCAAACTACATCGTGAAATTCTTTGTTGAACGGAAGTTAAATATTATTCTTTTTAATATTTATTGTTAATTTAGTATTTTTGAAGGCTTCAAAATGGAGAAAAAATTAAAATTGGCATTACTTAAGCATTTTGCAATTACATCAGATGGGAAATTCTATGAATGCCTATGTTATATAGAAGGTGATGAAGAAAAAATGTGCAAAGCACAATTAACAACTGGCAGAATATCAAATTTAAAACGACATTTGCAGCGTTATCATCCGAAAGTACTAGAAGAAGTAGATAAGGCGAATACGAAACCAATGACCGCTAAACCATCCTCCTCCTCATCAAACATATCGCAACCCGGATTATCCAAATTCTACATTAGCGATAAAATTACTGTGACAATGACAGCAGAAAACTTCAAAAGTGCCTTAATAAAAATGGTGGTTCAAAACAGTATACCGATATCCTTTTTTTCACAGTCAGCATTTTTAGAATTAAATGGTGAAATGGCTAATAAACTTAAAGTTTCTTTAGGAAGAGAAAGTATTAGAAAAATGATATTAGATGAGGCTGAAAAACACAGAAGTCATCTTATAGAAAAATTAAAAGGGAATTTTGTTTTTATTAAAATGGATGGTTGCACTCGGCATAGAGTAAACTATATTGCAATTAATGTCCGGTTTAATAATAACAAAGAAACTATAACTCAGACCTTGGCAGTAAAAGATACTCAAGCTCATCACACAAGTGAATAAATAAAAAATATATTGGAAGAAATTCTAAAGGACTTAAAAGAGCAGATTTTATGTATAGTTACTGATAATGCTTCGAATATGCTAAGTGTTACGGAGAAATTAAATAAGGAAAATGAAGAGGCGTTGGTTATGGAGGACGATTTTGATGCAACTGAACTCTCAGTAGAGCAAAACAGTGAAGACTTGAATGATATTTGTGAAGAAGTATCCAAATCATTTTATATTCAACATATGAGATGCGCTGTGCATACATTGCAATTAGCAATACGAGATGGTCTAAAAAATCATGATGCAACAAATATTATCATAAAGCTGAGACAAATGGCTGTCACAGCGAGAACTCCTAAAATAGATGCTATTTTAAAGAGGCGCGCTGGGAAAGGTGCGATTTTAGATCAAGCTAGATTTTAGATCACACGTTGGGGAAGCACTTACCTTATGATAAAGCGTTTGCTTGAATTAAAAACATTTTTTGCAGATATGGATAATTCAAATCTTTTTCTAAATGAAACCGAATGGGAACAAGCCGCAAATTTAGAAAATATTTTATTTCGTCCATATCTTCTGACAAAAAAATTGCAAACTGAAGATATAACTCCAGGGACCTTCTTTTTTGAGTGGAGAAACTTAATTTATCAGTTGTCCCGCACTGATGAACCAATTTCCAGTGCTATTACATCTTCCATGAATAAAAGGGAACTACTACTTTTGCAAAATGAAATTTTGGTAGCCGCTACTTACATTGATCCAATGAGCCGAATTCTATTAAATGACCATCAAATTGCAAAAGCAAAAGAGACGCTCTATCAAATCACCGTTCGCATCAAATATTTTCCGGGATTAGATAGTGAAACACAGATCGAGCCTTCTTACTTTGTCTCTAGTCAGGAATCAGCTTCTAGTTCAAATGAAGATTTAGATTTTGACAAATATTTAAATCAATTGGATGTTATAAAACGAAAGCGTTATAATGAAAAGGAACCAGATACAGAAGAGCAGAAGTTTAAAAAGGAGTTTTTTACCGCTTTGGAGGGAGTTGAAAAATATGATCGATCATCAAAATTGAACGTCCAAGAAGCTATCGATGTGTACCCAAAAATAATCGAAAATGTTGCTAGAATTGTAACCGCTTTACCGCCGACACAAGTCAGTGTCGAAAGATTGTTTTCTGCTCTGGAAATAATTAAGTCAGACCTACGTGCATCGCTTAAAGAAGATTTGATTGAAGCAATTCTATTTTTAAGAAATAATATATATTTTAAAAATTAAAACAGAAAACAATACATATTTTAAATGAGATTTTTTTTTGTTTTTTACTTTTTTTTTCTCATCTTTTAGTAAACATAAATTTAATAGAATTAAATAAAAAAAAAATTTCATTTTATACATGTTGATGAATATAGGTCGGAGTCGGAGTCGAGTCCAATAAAAGCCCGGAGTTGGAGTCGGAGTTGATCAATTTCGATACGACTCCACAGCCCTGTCATAATGGATGTGGCAGTCAAATTTAAACATTCAAAATTTGCTTTACATTTTGTGTTGAAAGTACTTTTCAAAAAGTAAAAGTTTGTGTCTCTGATAAGACTTTTAGTCGAAGATTTGTGTCTCTGATAATAAAATTTTAAATTATTAAATAAATATACAGAAATATCATCATTGCCAGTTTAGTTTATATTCAGTGTGAGTGGTTTATTATAGATCTGGCCAACATCTTGTGTGTATATTATCAGAAATTCAATCATTAATTCCTGGTATTATATTATCTGATCTGATTAATAAATCTTATGTTTTTCCATGGCTAACAATATTATTAATGGTCTAATAATAAATTAGTACAAAATTATGAATCTTTTGTGAGAGAAGGCTTCTAAAATGATATTTTCTATGTTAGTTTTTTTTTTTTTTAAGAAAAATATATATTCATATAGAAATAGAAGTTCCAGACTTCTGTTATGAAATATAATTATTTAAGTCTGCCGAATTTTATATTAATAAAAAAATTTCGAATATTTTATGTTATGTTTTATGTTAAAAATCTAAATTTCAACCTAAATAAACAAAACTACTTTAAGGTCTGTTACGAAACTTTTACCAGCTTTTATAATAATGAAAACAAAATCAAGAATTAAATCGGCCTATTATTTTTGTCTTATAAATATGAGACTTATTATAAACTTTGCTCTTTTCACTTTCAGGCGTTTTAATTTTATTAAGAGCACCTATTTTTATTTTTTTTTTTCAAAACAAAGATTGAAAGCGAATCAGAAGATTAATAATTTATTAATCTTAAAGCCAACAGAAGATTAATAATTTATTTTTAATTTACCGCTGCGACCAGTTCATAATGGATGTGGCGGTCAAATTTAAAAATTAAAAATTTGCTGAATTTATTTTTATTGAAAATGTGTTTTTTAAGTATGTACTTCTCCTTTTTTGACTGTACTAACTTTTAATGAACGGTTTGTGTCTCTGATAATACTTCTAGTGGAAAATTTGGTCTCTGGTAATAATATTTACTAAATTTATTTATATTTTTAATTAACGGTTTGTGTCTCTTGATAATACTTTGAGTCAAAGATTTGTGTCTCTGGTTATAAAATTTTAAATTAAATAAATATACAGAAATATAATCATTGCCAGTTTAGTTTACATTCAGTGTGAGGGTTTTATTATAGATATAAAATATATTTTTTTAGATGTTGGCAAGGTCTCGCCAACATCTTGTGTGTATTATATTATAGACTAGAAAATCCCCTGTGCAATTGCACAATTTCTATAGATTCAAAAACATTTGCGGTATCATACTGACTCCCTTAATAAACTACCTAAAAATTTCATTTTTACATCAGCACCACTAAAATAACTTTGGTATCACTTACTTACTTGATGTAATAGAAAAAAACATAAAACAAATCTGAACACATAAAATTAAAAATGTTAGGAACAGTTTATTAATTTTTTCACGCCGTTTTTTCGTGGCGGTAATTTTTGACAGTTTTTTAATCATTGAGAAAAAATGGTCCAAGCTAAAAACACATTCAGGGTAAAAGTTCGTGCCTATATCTCAAAAATTGTTTGAAACACATGTATAAAGTGCACAATAAAAACCGGCGAAAAGCCAACCAACACCAACCGCTACGACATTTTTATTTTTGTTACATTTAAAATAATCCCAATAATCGAAATAATTTTAATATTTGTTAAAATTTTACCAGACTCTCTATTTTTCTTTAGTTTAAAAAAAAAATTTTTATGTCGATAAAAACAGTTGTTTTCGCCGCGAATTACTTTAATTACCAAAACTACTTTCAAGTCTTTTGCGTTTATTTTTTTTTTTGCTTGAAAAAAATTTGCTGAATTTATTTTATTTAAATGTACTTTGGAAGAGGTCTTTAGTATATTTAATAAAAGATTCATGTCTCTGATAATGTAATTTCATAAATTTTCGGGGCCTTTTTTTTTTGTGTGGGTCGTTTTCGACAGCTTTTTAATTTAATGGTCTAATAATAAATTAGTACAAAATTATGAATCTATTTTGAGAGAAGGCATCTAAAATGATATTTCCTATGTTATTTTTTCTCTTTTTTTTAAGAAAAATATCCATTTCTAAAATATTTAGTAAGTTTCTGATTTCTGTTATGAAATATAATTAGCTAAGTCTGCCGAATTTTATATTAATAAAAAAAATTCGAATATTTTATGTTATATCAAAAATTCAGCTTAAAAAATCAAAATTCCAACCTAAATAAACAAAACTACTTTAAAGTCTGTTGCGAAACTTTTACCAGCTTTTATAATAGTGAAAACAAAATCAAGAATAAAATCGGCCTATTATTTTTTTTCTTATAAATATAAGGCTTACTATAAACTTTGCTCTTTTCACTTTCAGGTCTTTTAATTTTATTAAGAGTATTTTTATTTTTTTCAAAACAAAGAGTCATTTGAAAACTGCCAGCAGAAGATTAATAATTTATTTTTAATTTACCGCTGCGACCAGTTCATAATGGATGTGGCGGTCAAATTTAAAAATTTGCTTTAAATTTTGTGTCGAAAATACTTTTTAAAAAGTAAACATTTGTGTCTCTGATAAGACTTTTAGTCCAAGATTTGTGTCTCTGATAATAAAATTTTAAATTATTAAATAAATATACAGAAATATCATCTTTGCCAGTTTAGTTTACATTCAGTGTGAGTGGTTTATTATAGAAATAAAATATTTTTTTTTTACATCTTGTGTGTCTGGTATTAATATCTATATGATATTTAATATCTTGTGTGAATTGGTATTATCAGAGACTACATAGAGATGTACAAATTCATACAAAAATTTGTACTAATTTTTTTTCAAACGGGCCAGCTAAAACTGGCTAGTTTTAAAAATTTTAAAGCACAGAAATATTTGATTTGTGTCATAGCTAAAAGAATTTAGTGAAAACCAGAATCTTCTGTAAAATCTGGTGTAAAATGTAAAAATTATCATTCATATATTTTATGCATTTACAAAATTTTTTTATCTTTGTGAATTAAACCATAATCATTATATTGTGTATATTATCAGAAATTCAATCATTAATTTCAGGTATTATATTATCTGATCTGATTAACAAATCTTATTTTTTTCCATGGCTAACAATATTATTAATGGTCTAATAATAAATTAGTACAAAATTATGAATCTTTTGTGAGAGAAGGCGTCTAAAATGACATTTTCTATGTAATTTTTTTCTTTTTTTTTTTAAGAAAAATATCCGTTTCTATAATATTTAGTAAGTTTCTGACTTCTGTTATGAAATATCATTATTTAAGTCTGCCTAATTTTATATTAATAAAAAAATTTCGAATATTTTATGTTATACCAGTTCTACCGAAAATTTAGCTTAAAAATCTAAATTTCAACCTAAATAAACAAAACTATTTTAAAGTCTGTTACGAAGCACCAGGTTTTATACTAATGAAAACAAAATCAAGAATAAAATCGGCCTATTATTTTTTTCTAATAAATATGAGGTTTACTATAAACTTTGCTCACTCTCACTTTTTCACTTTCAGGCGCTTTAATTTTATTAAGAGTACCTATTTTTATTTTTTTTTTCCAAAACAAAGATTGAAAACGCCAACAGAAGATTAATAATTTATTTTTAATTTACCGCTGCGACCAGTTCATAATGGACGTAGCGGTCAAATTTAAAAATTAAAAATTTGCTGAATTTATTTTGATTGAAAATGTGTTTTTTAAGTATGTATGTACTTTTCCTTTTTTGACTGTACTCACTTTTAATGAACGGTTTGTGTCTCTGACAATAATTCTAGTGGAAAATTTAGTCTCTGGTAATAATATTTACTAAATTTATTTATATTTTTAATTAACGGTTTGCGTCTCTTGATAATACTTTGAGTTAAAGATTCGTATCTCTGGTAATAAAACTTTAAATTATTAAATAAATAGTAAAAAAGCCTTATTAAAGGGTATAAGTAGAAAAATAAAGCTTTTGTGAAAGTTTCCTCAGTTTTATGAACAATTTAATTTTAGTAAATTTATTCAAATACTTATATGTATTATATTTAGATATTGATAAATGTAAAATTTATTGCTAAAGTGTTTTAAATAATGAAAAACCTCAATGATGCTGTGAAGTAGTTTCTTTCAAAAATGTAATAAAAATGATTATTTAATAAATCTCATCTCTTGTAAATTTCTTTGTCAAGCTTTGGATTAAAAAACCAAAGGTTGGATTAAAAACCAATGGTAAATAAATTTTTGCCAATAGTATCAAAAATTTTCGCTTCGAAAAAATACAGTATCAAACTTTATAATTTTGAAACTAAACTACACTGATCTGATGCATTTGCCTAATTATAATATATAGTACACTTGTTATATTTTTCTATGGTTGCCATAGCAAATGCTTCAAAACTTTCTTTGTTATATTTTTCAAACAAATTTTTACTCTATCCGTAATAATATTCTGTCTCTTTATCTATCGCTTTCTCTACAAAATCTTCACACCGTAAGTTTTACGCACCTTTTATGTAAAACAATAAAAATTGGCTGTGCATATAATGTTGAAGTTTTAGAAAATAAAAATCATAAAAGAAGCATAAAATTAAGAAAATGTTACACATTCAAAATTTAATTGAAAATTGTGATTTTATAATTTAAATTGCGCTCCTTTAAAAGCTTTGGTTTTACGCACCGCTTTATTTTTTTATAATTTCTACTTAAAAATGCAACTCTTTAAAAACTTTGATTTATGCACTGTCTTGTTTTTTCATTCTTTTTATAGCATAACATTTTAACTCTTTTTTTCTATCTGTTATGTACCTAAATATCAGATGTACGTTTCTTTCTTTTCATAGCATAGCATTTAATATTTCTTTTTCTATCTGTTATGTACGTAAATATCAGAGGTATGTTTTTTCATTTAAAATCATAACATTTTAATAGTTCTTTTTTTCTTTAAAAATATTTAAAAACAGTCAAAGTAACATTTTTTGTTCTCTTTTTTTTCTATTCGTTTTTATTTTTCTTCGCAGTATTACATTTATTTTTTTTTTGTTTTCTGTTATTTACGTACGCTAAGTATTTCTTTTATTTTTTTTAAATATTAAATTTATACATACAGTCTATTTAAAAAATATAAATTATAATCTATAGAACATTCTAAATTTTTTTTTTGTTCGTTTATGTTTACCGTCCATTCATTCATATAAATAACTGTTGCCTATACAAAAAATAATAAATCTATAATAAATCTAATATATGTATACTCCTATTTTTATTCATATATCTATATTATGGGCTAAACTTCTGATTCTAAAATTGTACTATATTATGGCAAAATTTTTAAAAAATTAAGAAAATGTTACTTAGCAAAATTTAAATAAAAATATTATTGCAATTTTATAATATTCTACTTAAAAATCTGAACCTTTAAAAACTTTGATTTATACACTGCCTTGTTTTTTCTTTCTTTTCATAGCATAACATTTTGATATTTCTTTTTTTCTATCTGTTATGTACCTCAATATCAGATGGACTTTTCGTTCTTTTCATAGCATAACATTTTTTTTTTCCTTTTTCTATCTGTTATGTAGGTACGTAAATATCAGACGTATGTTTTTTTCTTTTAAAATCATAACATTTTAATAGTTCTTTTTTTCTTTAAAAATATTTAAAAACAGTCAAAGTAACATTTTTTGTTCTCTTTTTTTTCTATTCGTTTTTTTTTTGTTTTCTGTTATTTATGTACGCTAAGTATTTCTTTTATTTTTTTTAAATATTAAATTTATACATCAGTCTATTTAAAAAATATGAATTATAACCTATAGAACATTTTGAATTTTTTTTTGTTCGTTTATGTTTACCGTCCATTCATTCATATAAATAACTGTTGCCTATACAAAAAATAATAAATCTATAATAAATCTAATATATGTATTTTTATTCATATATCTATATTATGGGCTAAACTTCTGATTCTAAAATTGTACTATATTATGGCAAAATTTTTAAAAAATTAAGAAAATGTTACTTAGCAAAATTTAAATAAAAATATTATTGCAATTTTATAATGTTCTACTTAAAAATACGACCCTCTAAAAACTTTGATTTATACACTGCCTTGTTTTTTCTTTCATTTCATAGCATAACATTATAATATTTATTGTTTTCTATCTTTTATATGGGTAAATATCAGATGTACGTTTCTTTCTTTTCATAGTATAACATTTGTTAAATTAACATTTAACATAACAGGAGGGCACGCTACTCAGCAGCAGCAACTTGTCTTTTATTATATTTAGATATACAGAAATATCATCATTGCCAGTTTAGTTTACATTCAGTGTGAGTGTTTTATTATAGATATAAAATATTTTTTTTTACATGTTGGCAAGGTCTCGCCAACATCTTGTGTATTATATTATAGATATATAAGTTTTAAAATATAAAGTATATAAAAATATAAGTTTATAGTTATGCGTTTGTTGCCTCCAGCTAAAAATTAATGTAGGTTATGATCAACTAAATAATAATAGTTGGGAATTTGGTGTGACTGTGTTAGGAGATTTTTAATAGTACAGCACACATAAAAATATGCATACCATTTTTGTACATCTTTGTACCTACATATGTAGTTAAAAAATTTGGTTTTAAAAGTATGTAATTGAGAATATATTAAATTGCTTACTTCTAAATGCTAATGTTTTTGAATTAAAAAAAAATTATTTTGCTTTTTCTAGACGATGTAGATATATATGTATGTATGTACATAACATATATTATGATTAATTCATAATTATTGTTATTGGAAAGAAAAATATTGTTATTATTCACTATTTTAAAAAAAAACTGGATTTCTTATTTTTAATATATTCTTTTTGTTGTTATAAATATATTCTTAGTTTTTATACTTCAGAAAAAGGCATTAGTGGTGCAGATCATCATTCCCTAATAAATCTTAATTTAAAGGCAGCTCCCAATTTAGATATCAATGTTAGGGCCATAATATACGATTTTAATATGTTAAGAGTTTCGAAAGAAAAGCCCTATTTTAATTATAATTAAGAAAGGAAAAACACATATCTATATAAATATTATAAATAAATACATTGCTTTTATAAATAAAAATGTATACTAAAAATCAATTGATTTGATGAAAAAAAACTTAAATTTAACACTTGCTTACTAAATTTTAAGTAAATGCATATTAAATTTGACACTGTGTTCTCAAGTGCGGCACATTAATTTGTTTACACACTCATATCTTTCAAATTCATCGCTTTCAAACCAAAAATATTTTCGAAGCACATATTATTACATATTTTGAAGTATGTACCTATGTATATATATGTACGCATACAATGCAATGGGCTACACAAAAAACAATAGTCTTTTATAGAAAAAAAAAACATTTATGTATTACGCATACGTATTGGTATTGGTAAGTTTAGTAAATTTAGATAAAATGTTTTATTTTGGCTCTGTAATAATTCTGTTAAAAATTCTGGTATATCTTTGTATGAAAATTTAATTTTGAAATTAAGCTAATTTCTCTAATGTTTTTCGATATTATTATTTTAAAATCGTGTATTGTCATCGGGATCTGATCTAATGAAGAAAATTTCAAGTCTCTAGCTCGACGGGAAGTGTGTTTAAAATGGCTTCTAAGATTCCATCCTTTACCCAACCAAGTTAATAAAAAGCTGTTAAAAACATCAACCAAATAATTAATAATAGTGAACATTATTTATTTTGACGTTTTCATTTTTTTTTATTACATTTATTAAATAAAATTATTAGTTTTAACAGACATCATGCACGATAATCATCATGCACGAAATTTTAGACATATTAGAGGCTAATGATAATGAGCAAGAAGCTACAATTTATATGATACCTCCTGATGATGTTGGTAACGCAACAGATGAAGATTCCGACCATTCGGATGATGAACATATTGGAGATAAATGCACAACGATTAGAGATGATGAACATATTGGGGATAAAACACATTGGAAGCACAAATGCAATGCGAAGTAAGAGTTGAAGAACATTACTGGGACTCAAAAGATGATTTACCTCTTAAAAATTTTGCTAGCAAAAGAACAAAAATATGAAAAAGTAAATTGGAATATTGAATCAAATCGAAATGTAGTAACAAATTGTGATGAGATTAAACCTCCGGCCGAATTAAATGAAATCAATATCATTACAATTTTTTAATTTATTTTTCAATCAAGATATTATTTCTAACATTGTTGATGAGACAAATATTTATAGTGCGAATAAAAATGCTTGTTTGAACGTAACAAAAGATGAAATAATGACTTTTGTGGGAGCGCTTATTGTATCGGGATATGGGAAATATCCAAATAAACGACTCTACTGGTCCAACCGAAATGATGTACCAAAAACACTTTTAAAAAGTATTCGATTAAATAGATTCGAAGCAATTTTGAGAAACATACATTTAAATGATAATGCCAAAAATGATTTCACTGATAAACTATACAAGTTGAAAACATTTATCAATACATTGAATAAATCTTTTAAGAAATATGGTGGACTAGAAAAAAAATTATCGATTGACGAAAGCATGATACCCTACTATGGCAAGCATTATGCGAAGCAATATATAAAAGGCAAACCGATTCGCTTTGGCTTTCAAAATTGGGCTCTATGCACAGCAAACGGATATATGCTAGCCTTTTCTATATATACTGGAAAAACTGAAAATGGCAGCCAAAAACAGGAGTTCGGTTTAGGAGGCGAAGTAGTTCGGTCATTAGTGGGTTCGGCTGGCATACCACCTAATAAAGGTTTTAAATTATATTTTGATAATTATTTTACTAGTATTAAGTTGTTACGTAAACTTGAAGAGGGATTTTGTGCAACCGGGACTATTCGGGAAAATCGTGTAGAAAATTGCCCACTTCCCGTCAAAAAATATTGGAATAAACAAAATAGAGGATCATTTGTTTTCGACAAAGTGAAAAAGTCATATTGTGTTAGTGGAAAGACAAAAAAACAGTTATTGATGCATCGAATTATGAAAATCTTGATATAGGAACTACAAAACGCTGGTGTAACATTGCTAAATCGAAAATTGCAGTTCCACATCCCAACTTATTTTTTAACTATAGTTCATATGCGTACTAACTATAGTTCAGGAATGGAAGGTGTTGACAAAATCGATTCGTTGGTTGCCGTATATAGAGAAAGAATGCGACAAAAAAAATATGGTGGTGGCCTATTTTTTATTTATTTGATGTTTCTGATGTAAATTCATGGTCCCTTATGAAAAAAATACAACCAACTTCACCAGATTGTGCAAGTTTATTAAAATTTCCAAGATATTTAGCCAATGCACTCCTAATTACTTATGGAAAAATGCCAACTAGACCAATAGAATTAACCAGATTTGATGGCATTAATCATCTAATTATTTACTCTGCTACAGATAAAGGATGTGTTGTTTGTAAAAAGTGCGCCAAATTTATTTGTGAAAAATGTAAAGTAAAGTATTTAAATTTGTGTATTAAATTAACACAAAGCAAAATAGATCTTTCATAGTTCTTTACATTTTTTTAAAACTGTATTAAATACAAATGCTGCTAACAAGAGATCAGTACTTCAATCTTTTTTTATAATTTTTACAATATCAATGAATCAATTTTGGTTTAATCTACTTTAACATAACCTCAAAAAAGTATTTAATAATTATTTTTAATAATTTTAGTAAACCTTATAGATTCTAATAATTATGTGAAGTTTATACATAAACACAACATAACGTCAAATGAACTTTCATTTTTTCGCTCTTTTAGTTTTAATAATTTTTTTAAAAACTAATTCCAATATAATTCATATACACAACATATTAACTTCAAATAAATATTTAATTATTTTTGTTTCATTCTTAATAAATTTTTAAAAAAATTAATTATAATATTAAACATCTTTTTATTTAGAAACTTATATTAAATTTCATTACAAAACATATTATCACAAATAAATTTTCTGTCAATTTTACTTTTATTTTCTCTAAAGTTTTAGAGATTTATCACATTATCAAACCCTTATATAATTTATACAATAATATGCTCATATATATATATATAATTTTTAGCACATTTTCAAAAAACTTTTAAAAAAAAGTGCTTATTAGTTTCACTCTGTCCGTCAGTCCGTCCGTCTGTTTACAAAACTTCTACACCGTTAAAGATAGAGAAAAAAAAATTTAACCATTGGTAGGTCTCATAAAATAATTTTGTGGAACAACTTTTTCATGTAGCCCCATCCATTACGGAGCTACAGCCCCTCAAACTTTGAAAAACCCCTACTTTTAAATGCATATATCTTATGTTCTGCTTAACATTTTTTTAATCTGAAAACGTCATTTGACCGGTATTTTTTTTAAATGAATATCAAAATTATGCAATTTTTTTAAATTTAGTATTTAAATTTACCGTTATGTGAAAACCACATTTTGCATAAAATTTCTTTTTTCATAACTTCGGCACGCCTTTAGATAGGAACCTGAAATTTTGAGACAAGAAAGAACTTTTAGAATTAGAATAAGTTTTCTTAAAACATTTTTTTGCACCACCCCCTGTTTAAGAGATATTAGGGCTGAAAAATTAAAAATTTGCTATTTTTAGGCACCTGTAACTTAAGCACCTGTACAAATTTTTTTTGGCAAGACATAAAAATTAAAGCTCCGGTAATATATTTTTACGTGTGTTAATGGTTTTTCTTAGTTATAAAGGGTTTCGGACTTACAGCCCCTCAAAATTCCAGAAAAATGTTATTTTCACATATTTTCTTATTTGCATGAAATAAAAAAATGTACAACACTTGTTCTTTATATTGTTTTACTTATAAAAGAGTAAGTTCACATGGAATGCATGCATCCAGATGCAAAAATTATTTCGGTTACATTTCGTGTACTCTTCCGTAATGTTAACGAATATTTTTACATCCACTGGTTCACGAGATGCAAAACGGCAACATTGTTATTTTGAAAGTACCTAGTAGGCTACGTAGTATGTGTATTTTGTTTTGACATTTGCCAAAAAAAATAAAGTTTTCTTCTGTACAGTGCCTTCAACTTTATCATCAGAAAGTCTTGAATTTCAATCATCATCAGAAAGTGAAGAAAGTGATATTAGATTAATTTGTTTGTGGAATACCACCTGCAAAGATTATTCTAATCGCTTTTTAGTGGATAGAGCTTGGAATGAAATAGCTGCATAGATTTCAGGTAACATGAAATTAAATATAAAATTCTTTAAACATATATAATATTTTAGAAATCAAGGATATAAAACAAAGGTGAAATTATGTACGGTTTAAAAATAAAATAATAAGTAAAAAAAAATAATTTTTAAAATACATATGCTTTTATCAAAACCGAATTCGCCCCCTAAAAAGTAGAAAATAAAATTGATTGCAAAACTTTAGCTTTTTGGACTGTTATAACATAAAAGTGAGTTGCTAGTGCAAGCATTTTGGACTGTTATAATATACAAGTAAATTGCTGGAATAAGGTTAAATAAAAATCTGCGAAATTTGAGGTTCGTGTTTCTTTTTTATTCCAGCAATTTACTTTTAAAAAATGAATATTTTTTGTGCACCTTTTTTTTACCTGTTACTTGACTACAGAAAGATAATCTACGCTAAAAAATTATTTTATTATTGATAAAATTATGTTTGCCAATTTTAATCGCCGTATTGTACATTTTCTGAAGCACTACCCATATTCAAGATTTCAAAAATCAAGATGTTCAATTAATTCATCATTGAATAATGCATCATCAGATTATTTAATTTGATTTTATTCAATTTAATATTATCAATTTTTTTGTAAATAATAATATATTATTATATTTATTGGTTGTTTTTTAACTTCTTCAAGAGAAACACCCGATTAATTAAACTGTACGTTGTAACTTCTGAAGAAGTTGGAAAACAGCCATAATAAGTTGGGAAACATTGAGTGGAAAAATTAGAAAAATACTTAAATTAATTCTTAAAACATTTTACTTTATTTTATATATTTTATCATATAATCAAATTTTTAATTGCCATGGTCAAAACGCCACTCAATTCGAAATATCTGTTTAACATCAAGTGAATAAACCTATTTAATAATAAATAATTTCTTAAAGCATTTTATTTGATTTTATATATTTTATTTTATTTTATTATAATCATAATGTCAATTCGAATACATTTTAATTTTTAAATTACAATAAATGCGAATTTATTTTAAAATTCTTTATACATATTTACAAATTTTTGATTTGGTTTTCTTAGCGAAGAAATATTAAATAAATTCAAGATTTCGTAAGTTTCGTAAGGATTCACCATTGTAGGCAAACATAAAGATTAAAGACAACAGACATGTTAATTAATAATTTTATACATCTTATTATTTAATTAATAATATTTATTAACAATTTACAATAAATTAATTTATTTATTTATTTAATGTAATAAATTATTAATTAATCTTGTTTTAGTAAAAAAATTAAATCCTCTTAACTGTTTAAAGTTGAAGTTCGATTATCTAAATCGATTTTGCTTAGATCGATCTTTTAGCGACGATTTTTCGAGGGATCGATTCTAAACGATTCGATATTTTTCGTGAAGATCGCCATTCCTAGATTATACTTAATTGAATAAAAAAATGTGAAGTTTAATATAGTTTAATTCCTTCTTATCACATACTATGTATATACATTGATACATATATGATATGTTCAATATATCAAAAACATTCTTTTTCTTAACTACAAATCTTTTAATATTTGACATAAGAATAGATGGCATTGTGTTTTTCTTAATCTAGCATAATTTACTCGAGCAAATATAGATTATACATTACAATTACATATACATTACATAATTAGATCCAGACTATATACCTATTTTAAATTTTATAAAACAAACGTAAAATTTTATGTGTACATATATGATTTGTTTATCAACACATATGAAATATATTCTATATTTCTAAAGAAAAAATTTGAAAATATAATTGTTTCATTTCGATTTACGTACAAGTAGTATAATTAGAAAAAACAAAAAATTGTTTTTTTGCATTTTCATGTTTATGATTATATGGTATAAATACATATATATTATTAATTATTATTGATATCTGGCTTTAAAAACAACTAATAAAATATTAGCTATTATTAATATTAACATATTAGCTGCTATTAAATGCTAAAAATATTTGCAGTGTTAATAATTAAACATTGGAAAAATTATTCAGCAAACTATTTCAAATTTAGAATATTTTGTCGATGTATTTATGATTTATATAGGCGCGAAGACAGAATTTGTATTGAAACTTAAACTTCCGATGTAACTTTTGCAAAAAAAAAAAAATAATTCTAATAAAAGAAAATTGTGTAGAATTATTATAAGCAGCTTTATAAACAAATTTGGAAACGAATATATTTCAAAGATAAACGATTTTCAGCATTAGAATGTGTTAATTAAAAAAATATGTGAAGTTTGGTCGAACTTTTTGGTTTATTTCCTAATTTAATTCAAAAGTTTGATTCTGATGTTAAGAATTTAGATCAGAAATGGAAGACCTTGACATTTTTTCTTGTTTATCAACATAATTAAATAACCAAATTTTGATACCAGTTTTCTCTTTAAAAAAGCGTCTCAGACGAGATGTTCCCGAAACTAAAAAGTTTTGTTCAAAATTATTTTAAGCTTAAAATTATCAAAAATTATAAAAGAAATTCTCTTAAAATAGAAACTGTTAGTGCAATTTTTTCTTTTTAAATTAAGGGTTTAGGATTTTTTTTTTAAGTTTATAGTTTTTCTAAATTCAATTTTCAATTCAATTTGTAGTATTTTCTCATTTCACTTCAGTAAGTTCAGCCTAGTTTTCCTCAGGAAAACGGAATACTTTTTATTACCTATTACATATGATTTATGTCTTTATAGGTAAGTATTCTTAATTTTAAATTCTTCGTATGATTTTTTAATTCAAAATTTAATGACTAAACTAATAGTTTATTTTATTTTGAAATAAAATATAAATTAAAATATTTACTCCTTAATATTCTTTTAAAATCATTTACCTATCAATATAAAAAAAACTTACCACTGCGATGTGAATTCTGGACTCGCAAATAAAATGTATGTATGTATGTACCTATACTAAAAGAAAGATATCGTACAAAACAAAAGGTTTGAGAACATCTGGGATTCAAGATACATAATTTAGTTACAAATTTACAATACTAAAAAATATTGTAAAAACTTTTAAGTGTTAAATAATAAAAATTTAATTGCAAATATAAAATTTTACCTTACGAACCAATTACTTATATGAATAGAATATACATACGCACATGCATATATAAGTACTTTATCTTTTTAATATCTAATCAATGGCGGTTCAAAATGTGTTCTTAATTTGTTCTTAATTTTAATCCGTTATTCGAACATGATTCATTTTAAATTTCAAATTATATGCCAGAATACATACGTACCACTTCACTTTTTAACATAATTAATAGCAATTAAAATTAGAAAAAATGATTAGTTTATTATAAAATAAGACACAGCAAAAATTTCTTACAAATTAAAATATTTTACAGTTAACTTTCAATAAAAAAAAGATTAACAGAAATAATATAAGTAAATAAGAAAATAAAAACTGATTAACTGTCTACTAATGTGTATTTCCAAATATTAAAACTTGAACTAAATTTGTTTATTCCAATATCAATTTTTTCAATATGTTATAGGAATAAACTATTACTATAAAATAAAGTAATAAAGCAACTGTATATCCGTCATGATCCGTACAATGTGTTTACGAATTTCAATTTAACAATACTGGCTGATGATCTAAAACAGTAAAAGCAAACAAGAATAAAAATAAACAGTCTGCTGAACTGAAAACTGCCATAATGCCATACTCCATAGCGATTTGCCCATATTGCAGTGTTGTTATAGAAACTTTTTCAAATCGTACACTAAATCGTTTTAAAATCGTATTTATCGTATTTTGTATTTTGCAATGGCTACTAGTGTTGCCAGTTCAAAATTTTCAATCCGATCAAATTTTATCGTTTGACTGGAAAAATTTTTAAAAAATCTGGTTAAAAAATTCAGTCAACAATATTTTAGCTTTAGTGTAAAATCCTGTCAAAAAACCGCTCAAAATAAAAACTTTATTAAGAAAACGGGCTAACCTTTTGTTGCTGTATTTATGAAGTGGTAAAATACTTAAATAAAAGAAAAAATAAACAATATGTATTTTATAAAATAAACAAAAAAAATTACTTCATAAATTCAACAAAAACCTAATTTCATAAATATAATTACACTTTGGGCATTGCAAAAAATAATTTAACTTGAGCTTGGTAACTTAACTATCTATATAATATACATATATCATTATATATAAGAACATAATAAACAAAAAAATTTTTTCATAAATAGAACAACGTACCTTATTTGCGAGAAGGTACGTTCTACATTTGCAGAAGAATGGGACAAGAATAATAAATGAAAACATTTTAACATTAACGGAAATGAAAACTGCCCATCATTTCTCTTAATTTTAGAAATTTGCTTCCAAAACTATCCAACTCAATTTTTTCGAGAGATTCGCCAAATATATTAACAAAATTAAGATTTTTAATTTCCAGAAACCCTGAATCAATAGTTTGCAAATCTGATGGCGAGACTAGATTTGGAAATAAAAATAGACTCGTACCAACCCTTATTAAAATTTAGAAAATAAACTTTCTTTGACATATTAAAATATTGAATTATTGAATATTGATGAAACTTGTATATTATATAGTTGTAACTTGTAACAATATTATTCTAACTACAGATATATACATATTTTTTTTTGTTTTGGGTCAAAATCAAATTTTTCCTTGTTTTGGGTCAAAATCGTATTTTTTTGTCAAAATAAGACTAAAAATCGTACATCGTATTTTCCCTTTGAAATTCGTACAAAATACGATAAATACGACGCTATAACATCACTGCCATATTGACATTTAGGGATGAAAAATAAGAAATCTTAATGGGCCTTTCCACACGGGTAGTGTCCTCTTTCGTCATTTTTTACTTTTACCTTCGTTTCATACCCTCTTGCCTATAAACTAAATTTGTGGTGGGGATTTTTAGGAGTAATTTTTTAAACCAAAATTTTAGAGTTTAAAAATTTAGTCCACTAACACAAACAAAAACTCAAATAAAAATTTTTATGAGGGTCAAAAAAATTTTATGTGTACATACGTTTCATTCTCGTTTGGAAAATTAAAGAAAAAAGTTTTTGAAACGGTCGCAGCAAATTTTTAAAAAAGTAAAGTGATTTTCGATCTTTCACTTGATGAAATTATTAAAATATATTCTATTGACAAAAAGAAATTATGTGCACAGTACAGTTTATTCTATTTCTAGGTACATACATATATAATATATATTATTTAAAAATTACAGGCAAAAAAATCTTATGTTACTTAAATACAAAAAAAAATTTATTTGTTTTATGCGTGCATTTTTTTATATTTATTATCTACCTCTCGCAACAAATTTTGTTTTAAAATGAAATATTTACACACACATATAAAAGTAACGACTATCGAGAGGAACAGTATGGAAATAAAAAAAAGAGGAAAGTAGTCACGAAACGAAAGAGGACACTACTCGTGTAGAAAGGCCCAATTGTATCAAAATATAAGAAAAATTGTACTTAATTAAAAGTAATTGTACTGAATTTTATACTAAGCAATTTACATTACAATAATTATTTGTACTAAAGCAAATTTAGTTCATTTTTTATAAGAGAAACTTAAATCAGAAATTAATGAAGAATTTTTGTACACTTTTAAATAATATGCTAAAGTCGAAAATTCATTGATTAATTCAATGTTTTTAAATTCATCTTTGGAAAAATTTAACATTTTGTCTTTAAAATTTATTTTTTTGGGTAAATTTTTACAAAACATAATGTAAAATACTTTAGAATAAGTTTTTAAATTTAATCATAAATATTTCAAGTAATGTTTCTTATATGTAACATATTTCATTAACTGGTATATGGCTGTTATATAAATTTAGATAAAGATGGATACTTGAATCTTTTAACATTTTTTAAAATAAAATTTCAAAAATAATATATAATATGTAAACATTTTAAACGGATAATTAAAATATCTATCTTTGCATCTTCCGATTGATTTCATTCATTATTTTAATGAATATGATGAAAATATAAAATATAAATAAATTCATATTATGATGGTTTAAGCTTGTGAAAATAAAATTAACATTTATCTAAGCAAAAATTTAAGAAACTGGAAGGGAAAATATGTCTAAAATTTAACAACAGAAGATTAAATTAAAATTAGAAGATTTTGATATTTCGTATTTTGTGAATCAGCTGAGTGATTCGTACTTATGTATGTGCTTTAGTTTCATCAGAAATAATTTTCTAAAAGTTGATTTAATTTCATTTCTAATTTTTTTGAGAATTTTATTACATATTGTTACTTTTCAAGTAATTAAAATTTTTAGTAACTTTTCATTAAGTACTGTTTAATTAAATTTTAATTTTAAAAATAAAATATTTCAATTATTAAGCAACAACTTAAAGTCTCTTAAATCAAAGCTGACCATCTATACTGCTTTCGGAAGTATTATACTTCTTTCAAAGCGTTTATACTTTCCAAAAAATCCATACTGCCCAAAAACTCCTTTTGAAATAATATACTCCTGAAATATGTTTATTTCTATCGTAAATATCATTTCTATTGTAAAGTTATTTATATTGCGATTAGATTGTGGCAGATTGTTTTTTTTAATTGTAGCAGATTGTTTTCTAGTACAAATGCGAATGTTGAACGGATATTTTCCATTATAACCGATTTGTGGTCAGCAGAAAAGACAAGGATGAGCATTTCAGGACTTACAGCTAGAATAGTATGCAAACTAAATTTGCAATACAAATGCGAAGAATTTATAGAAGTATTAAAAGAAAATAAAGGCTTACAAAGAGAAATTGTTTCCACTCACAAATAATCAAATATAAAATATAGATATTTAATACTAAATAATTTGCAATGTTTTTTAAGTTTTGACTTTTATTTTGTTACTTTAGACATAATTGTTTATGTTACCAAATGAATTGTTTTGTTTTAATTGTTAACATTTTTTTATTTTATTTTTTTAAATGGACGGAGGGATGGGGGGTGTGGACTTTTCCATATTATATACTCTTCAGACGAAAAAAATAAATGGTCACTCTATTTGAAACTGATATTGAGAAACTGCTTCACCTTATTTTCATAAATATAAACAGCTGAGTGAATGAAATGCTAAATACGGTATACGGATGACTAATTGTCTAAAACAGTTGCAATGCAAATCACATCAACGTCTAAAAATTTTGTTGAATGTAAACAAATGGAAATGAATATAACATAAATGAATACAAATGAATACAAACTTCCGTTACATACACTTAAGAAAATAAACCGGAATGTACATACATAAAAAGTTTTAATTTCGTATTCTAATTTTTGAACTTGTTTTGTTAGATAATACATACATACTAGAAAATCCCCTGTGCAATTGCACAATTTCTATAGATTCAAAAACATTTGCGGTATCATACTGACTCCCTTAATAAACTACCTAAAAATTTCATTTTTACATCAGCACCATTAAAAAAACTTTGGTATCACTTACTTACTTGATGTAATAGAAAAAAACATAAAACAAATCTGAACACATAAAATTAAAAATGTTAGGAACAGTTTATTAATTTTTTCACGCCGTTTTTTCGTGGCGGTAATTTTTGACAGTTTTTTAATCATTGAGAAAAAATGGTCCAAGCTAAAAACACATTCAGGGTAAAAGTTCGTGCCGATATCTCAAAAATTGTTTGAAACACATGTATAAAGTGCACAATAAAAACCGGCGAAAAGCCAACCAACACCAACCGCTACGACATTTTTATTTTTGTTACTTTTAAAATAATCCCAATAATCGAAATAATTTTAATATTTGTTAAAATTTTACCAGACTCTCTATTTTTCTTTAGTTTAAAAAAAAAATTTTTATGTCGATAAAAACAGTTGTTTTCGCCGCGAATTACTTTAATTACCAAAACTACTTTCAAGTCTTTTGCGTTTATTTTTTTTTTTGCTTGAAAAAAATTTGCTGAATTTATTTTATTTAAATGTACTTTGGAAGAGGTCTTTAGTATATTTAATAAAAGATTCATGTCTCTGATAATGTAATTTCATAAATTTTCGGGGCCTTTTTTTTTTGTGTGGGTCGTTTTCGACAGCTTTTTAATTTAATGGTCTAATAATAAATTAGTACAAAATTATGAATCTATTTTGAGAGAAGGCATCTAAAATGATATTTCCTATGTTATTTTTTCTCTTTTTTTTAAGAAAAATATCCATTTCTAAAATATTTAGTAAGTTTCTGATTTCTGTTATGAAATATAATTAGCTAAGTCTGCCGAATTTTATATTAATAAAAAAAATTCGAATATTTTATGTTATATCAAAAATTCAGCTTAAAAAATCAAAATTCCAACCTAAATAAACAAAACTACTTTAAAGTCTGTTGCGAAACTTTTACCAGCTTTTATAATAGTGAAAACAAAATCAAGAATAAAATCGGCCTATTATTTTTTTTCTTATAAATATAAGGCTTACTATAAACTTTGCTCTTTTCATTTTCAGGTCTTTTAATTTTATTAAGAGTATTTTTATTTTTTTCAAAACAAAGAGTCATTTGAAAACTGCCAGCAGAAGATTAATAATTTATTTTTAATTTACCGCTGCGACCAGTTCATAATGGATGTGGCGGTCAAATTTAAAAATTAAAAATTTGCTTTAAATTTTGTGTCGAAAGTACTTTTTAAAAAGTAAACATTTGTGTCTCTGATAAGACTTTTAGTCCAAGATTTGTGTCTCTGATAATAAAATTTTAAATTATTAAATAAATATACAGAAATATCATCTTTGCCAGTTTAGTTTACATTCAGTGTGAGTGGTTTATTATAGAAATAAAATATTTTTTTTTTACATCTTGTGTGTCTGGTATTAATATCTATATGATATTTAATATCTTGTGTGAATTGGTATTATCAGAGACTACATAGAGATGTACAAATTCATACAAAAATTTGTACTAATTTTTTTTCAAACGGGCCAGCTAAAACTGGCTAGTTTTAAAAATTTTAAAGCACAGAAATATTTGATTTGTGTCATAGCTAAAAGAATTTAGTGAAAACCAGAATCTTCTGTAAAATCTGGTGTAAAATGTAAAAATTATCATTCATATATTTTATGCATTTACAAAATTTTTTTATCTTTGTGAATTAAACCATAATCATTATATTGTGTATATTATCAGAAATTCAATCATTAATTTCAGGTATTATATTATCTGATCTGATTAACAAATCTTATTTTTTCCATGGCTAACAATATTATTAATGGTCTAATAATAAATTAGTACAAAATTATGAATCTTTTGTGAGAGAAGGCGTCTAAAATGACATTTTCTATGTAATTTTTTTCTTTTTTTTTTTAAGAAAAATATCCGTTTCTATAATATTTAGTAAGTTTCTGACTTCTGTTATGAAATATAATTATTTAAGTCTGCCTAATTTTATATTAATAAAAAAATTTCGAATATTTTATGTTATACCAGTTCTACCGAAAATTTAGCTTAAAAATCTAAATTTCAACCTAAATAAACAAAACTATTTTAAAGTCTGTTACGAAGCACCAGCTTTTATACTAATGAAAACAAAATCAAGAATAAAATCGGCCTATTATTTTTTTCTAATAAATATGAGGTTTACTATAAACTTTGCTCACTCTCACTTTTTCACTTTCAGGCGCTTTAATTTTATTAAGAGTACCTATTTTTATTTTTTTTTTCCAAAACAAAGATTGAAAACGCCAACAGAAGATTAATAATTTATTTTTAATTTACCGCTGCGACCAGTTCATAATGGACGTAGCGGTCAAATTTAAAAATTAAAAATTTGCTGAATTTATTTTGATTGAAAATGTGTTTTTTAAGTATGTATGTACTTTTCCTTTTTTGACTGTACTCACTTTTAATGAACGGTTTGTGTCTCTGACAATAATTCTAGTGGAAAATTTAGTCTCTGGTAATAATATTTACTAAATTTATTTATATTTTTAATTAACGGTTTGCGTCTCTTGATAATACTTTGAGTTAAAGATTCGTATCTCTGGTAATAAAACTTTAAATTATTAAATAAATAGTAAAAAAGCCTTATTAAAGGGTATAAGTAGAAAAATAAAGCTTTTGTGAAAGTTTCCTCAGTTTTATGAACAATTTAATTTTAGTAAATTTATTCAAATACTTATATGTATTATATTTAGATATTGATAAATGTAAAATTTATTGCTAAAGTGTTTTAAATAATGAAAAACCTCAATGATGCTGTGAAGTAGTTTCTTTCAAAAATGTAATAAAAATGATTATTTAATAAATCTCATCTCTTGTAAATTTCTTTGTCAAGCTTTGGATTAAAAAACCAAAGGTTGGATTAAAAACCAATGGTAAATAAATTTTTGCCAATAGTATCAAAAATTTTCGCTTCGAAAAAATACAGTATCAAACTTTATAATTTTGAAACTAAACTACACTGATCTGATGCATTTGCCTAATTATAATATATAGTACACTTGTTATATTTTTCTATGGTTGCCATAGCAAATGCTTCAAAACTTTCTTTGTTATATTTTTCAAACAAATTTTTACTCTATCCGTAATAATATTCTGTCTCTTTATCTATCGCCTTCTCTACAAAATCTTCACACCGTAAGTTTTACGCACCTTTTATGTAAAACAATAAAAATTGGCTGTGCATATAATGTTGAAGTGCATATAATGTTGAAAATAAAAATCATAAAAGAAGCATAAAATTAAGAAAATGTTACACATTCAAAATTTAATTGAAAATTGTGATTTTATAATTTAAATTGCGCTCCTTTAAAAGCTTTGGTTTTACGCACCGCTTTATTTTTTTATAATTTCTACTTAAAAATGCAACTCTTTAAAAACTTTGATTTATGCACTGTCTTGTTTTTTCATTCTTTTTATAGCATAACATTTTAATTCTTTTTTTCTATCTGTTATGTACCTAAATATCAGATGTACGTTTCTTTCTTTTCATAGCATAGCATTTAATATTTCTTTTTCTATCTGTTATGTACGTAAATATCAGAGGTATGTTTTTTCATTTAAAATCATAACATTTTAATAGTTCTTTTTTTCTTTAAAAATATTTAAAAACAGTCAAAGTAACATTTTTTGTTCTCTTTTTTTTCTATTCGTTTTTATTTTTCTTCGCAGTATTACATTTTACTTTTTTTTTTTTGTTTTCTGTTATTTTTTTTAAGTATTCAATTTATACATCAGTCTATTTAAAAAATATAAATTATAATCTATAGAACATTCTGAATTTTTTTTTTGTTCGTTTATGTTTACCGTCCATTCATTCATATAAATAACTGTTGCCTATATAAAAATTAATAAATCTATAATAAATCTAATATATGTATACCCATATTTTTATTCATATATCTCTATATTATGGGCTAAACTTCTGATTCTAAAATTGTACTATATTATGGCAAAATTTTTAAAAAATTAAGAAAATGTTACTTAGCAAAATTTAAATAAAAATATTATTGCAATTTTATAATGTTCTACTTAAAAATACGACCCTCTAAAAACTTTGATTTATACACTGCCTTGTTTTTTCTTTCATTTCATAGCATAACATTATAATATTTATTGTTTTCTATCTTTTATATGGGTAAATATCAGATGTACGTTTCTTTCTTTTCATAGTATAACATTTGTTAAATTAACATTTAACATAACAGGAGGGCACGCTACTCAGCAGCAGCAACTTGTCTTTTATTATATTTAGATATACAGAAATATCATCATTGCCAGTTTAGTTTACATTCAGTGTGAGTGTTTTATTATAGATATAAAATATTTTTTTTTACATGTTGGCAAGGTCTCGCCAACATCTTGTGTATTATATTATAGATATTTAAAAAAAAACAAAATATCACAGTATGGGTGTATGTAATGAATTTGAATTTAGTTTTCAATGTACTAATCTATTTTTTGGAATTAATACTTAATTTTATTGAATAAAGTACTTTGTCACATACTTATTTACGTGGCTCATTTTGCAAAGTCACATACTTAATTTATGTGGCTCATAAATTATCATTTATTCATTTTATGAAATATTAAACCATATATATAATAAAATATAGATTGACAGCTTCTCTTTCTCTCTGATGTGTTTCCTATTCCACCATTTTCAGCCAAAAATTAACATATGTTTTAAGGCTGGTTTTCATGAGAAATTTCGTGAATATTATCGCAACTTTAGAAAGAGAAAAAAATAGTGTACTACCAGTGAGAAAGAGGGAGAAAAAAATTATATTATTACAAAATATTACAACACTTTGACAGTCAAAAATGTACATAACCTAATTTATTAATGTTTATATTTATATTTAGTTGTTATTTATAAAGTTGTCAAAAATAATATAGTTTGTTAGTAATATTTTTATACCTACATATGTAATTTTAATATAGTTTCTCACTAAAAAATAAAAAATTTTTTTTTGAACATTTGTTTATTTTTTTGACACTTCAAAATTTAAATGCCATGGTAGTAGAAATTTTTTTGTAAGACATACAATTTTTGCATATGTATTAAAAATATCCACGATATTTATAGCAAAATATATTCAGAGAACATATTTTCGTGGATATTTATGGTTATTTTCGTGGATATTTTCAAATGTTTCATGGATATTTTTTTAGCTTTATCTCTTTCAAACACATATCATTTTTGTATCTTCTGCCTATGCTCTAACATTTTCATGGATATATCGGTCTAATGAAAAACAGGTCATCTGTTTTGATTTTATACAATTGTTAAAGCATAACAATTTCTTTCTTCTAAAATCAAATACTTTTGACAGTACTCTACTACTTTGAGTAGAAGCAGCAAAAAATGTAATGATAATAAAAACACATAAAAATAAAAGTGTAGCTTAGCTCAGAATAATAAATCACATAATAGAAATAATTTAAAAAAAACTAATTATTCATGATTGAAAATAAATATTTCAGCATTTTCAGAAGAAAATTGCCGCACGAAATAAATTCAACAAAATATCAAATATTGTACGTCGCATTAGTACCACGTTTAGTACCACCTAATGGCCAAATGACGAAGCATATTTTATGACAAACAGAAAAAGACTGGAGTAGAATTATCGAAAAAGCATTCAATTTTATTGCGATGTAAATATAGAAATTTAGGCTTTATTAATTTTAAAATTAAAAATTTTTGATTTAAATTAAATATTAATTAAATATTATTGAAAATTAAATATTTTTGATAGTCAAAAAAAAGCGCAAGTTTCTTTTTTAGGAAATATTTGCGAAGAAACTAAATAATGCAAAAATAGCTCTTACTTAAAACGTGGTTTAAATTTTTTTTTATGTTGCCTATATAGTTAATATTATATTTGTATCTAATCTATGTAATAAAACTGTAAACTCAATAATAAAAACCACTGACTACAAACCACAGGCCACAGCTAATAATAACAATAGCACAATTGATAGTGGTCGTATAATAGAAACTCAAAACTGTCCTTTTACATTGGTCTTCTCGAATTTACTTTTTTCATTACGTTTCACCCTTCTAAACTAATTTTGTGGTTTTGTAATTTTAAAATTTCATTCTTCTTTTTTCACCAGAAATTTTAGAGCTGCAAAAAAGAATCTACTAATCCAAAGGCAAAATGAAATAAAAACTTTTTATGAGAGTCAGAAAAAGTTTATGTATATTTTTTAATACATTTTTTTTTTGGCTTTTATTTTATATACCTCTTCAAATTTTTTTTTTAAATACGCACACATACATATAAAAAAAAAAATAATAAAAAAGAATCTACTTTTTGAAGACAAATGTAAAAGTGACTTGACTGGTCTTCGCGAAGTGGATTCAGCATGAAAAATGAAAACTGAAAAGTGTAAACTTAACGTCTTAACCTTTACAATTATTTTTGAAAATTGAAAGTGCAATACATACAAATTACAATTACTTTACATAGATGGACCCATAGATATATTACTAATCGATAGGCAGTGAAGAAAATATTTTCAGCCAATTTTGAGAAACAGCTGAGTGAACCGTGCGTATGTATTGCTTTAGTTTCCTCAGAAATAGGTTCCTAAAAGGTGAAATAAATTCATTTTTAATATTTTTAAATCACTTACCACTTATTTTTTTACTTTACAAGTAGTTAAAATTTTGAATAACCTTAATTAAATTAAATTTTAATTTTAAAAACAAAATATATCAATTATTAAGTAATATAAAAATTTAAAATCTCTGAATGCAACTGGTTATGAAAAACTGCTTTATATTCATATCTATTCCACTAAACGTTACTATCGGAATTGTCCGTGTTTGTCAAAAATTGGTATTCTGCTAAACGCCACGCGATGATGTGTCCGCAGTTTTGCTGAATACGTTTTTTGTGTATTCTGGTAAACGCGATGTCAAGTTTTCCATACATTTCATAGAAATATTTCTCCGCAATAGTTGAGTCGCGGGAAAAGTAATAAAATGTAAGTTAAACATAAAATTTAATAAAACTTATATTTTTTTTGTTCAAAATACTTTTTTTAAAAACAAAAAATAGTTTTAAATTTTAATTTTAAAGGTTCAAAACAAATCAAAAGTAGTATAAATATTTATTAAGTTTTATGAAAAAACTTCCGGACACAGTAAAAGGCTTTACAAGACTTTTTTTCTGTTGGTACAGAGTTTGTGCGCACAACACGTTCTACTTCAGATTTTATTTCGTCCAAAACATAGTTGAATGACTCCTTTTTCAATCTAAAACTTTTCTAAATACTACCTAAAGTAGGTAAATGTTAGCCAAAATAGATAAATAATTAAATTTTGTAAATTGCTCTTCATCGGATAATTCCATTAAATTTTCTTTCTATATTTTTTTTTTGCAGTGTCATTTTCTTCAGCGAAAAAAAAACTAAAACTATCCATTTTTATTTACGAATTAAAAATAACCCAATTTATAAACTGTCAAAATCAGTTGTTAAGCTCAGGCAACAAATAAATTTTTCACGTTTAGCTGAACATAATTTTTCTCCGTACCTGCGTGGCGTACACGTTCCGCCGTTTAGTGGAATAGACATGTATATTTTAATAAATATAAACAGCTAAGTGAACGAAATGTATACATATTATAAAATGCATATGTATTTTTTTGACTGAATACCTTAAGATAGGAAAATACATAAGAAGAAAAAAAACGACTATAGGTTAATATATCTATGGATGGACTACTCTCATATGGTAATGCAGCGGAAATTATTTTTGAATAGGTATTAAGGGCCTTTTCCAACCATCGCACTAGCATTTGACACTAGCACTTCGCACTTGCACTTTCCGAAAATACTTGATGATCACACTAAATATCGCACTAAATTTCTGTCCGGATTATAAATTTATGACAGTTAAAAAATTTTTAGGAGTAGAATCAGCCTTACCTTAATGCATATTTTTATAGCATTTTTATGTCAAATTTATTTTGACAAGTGCTAAAAAGCATTTTATTCTAGCATTATTTAACTATATTTAGAATTATTTTTGATCACTATGGCAATATTAAGTAAATTTTAAATACACATATCATTAATTGTCAAAAAAGTAAGTTAGTTTTCAGTTTTCAAATTTTAAAATTTTGAAAAAAGAGAAGAAGTATGACTTCAGAAAGATTAAAATGTAAGAATAAATGATGTAATTAAGATTTTTAAAAAAATTGGTTCTAATAAAAGTTTTTTATTATTATTTTTACCTATTCACTTTTAATGAAAACAAAAAATAATATTTTTAGTGCAAGTGCGATCATCTAGTGTGGTTTTCAAAACATTAATTTTTGACAGATAATCAAGTGTTAAGTGCGATGAATTCCGGACAACACTTGATACTATTCGGAGTTTTCGGATAAAAAAATAGTGCGATAAAATAGTATTTAGTGCGAAGTGCGATGTTTAGTGCGATGGTTCGGAAAGGCCCTAAGTACCATTTAAATTTTTAAAGTTATATTTTTTAAATTCTAAATTTTTTTGTTTGTATGAATTTTATGAAATATGTAATTTATTTTATTTACATTAAAAAATATTAAATAGATAAAAATTAAATCATTACAAAATATTACATACATATATAAGTATGTATTCAAAATACGTATTAGAGAGTAAATACCTTGATTACATTTGGAGGAAAAACGTACGTTACTCCAAAATTTTTAGGCAAGGCAGGAAAGCGGGATGCTAAAAGAAAAACACGTACGAAAAATAAAATTTCATATGTGTCGAAACAAAATGAAAAAGAAATGCAAAGAAATCGTCCTTTTATTTCTAATGTACCAATGTTCTAACATGATTTTGCCAAAATAAAATGTAAGTTTTTCACCCTGTTGCAAACATGAAGGTTGAAAAAGGAGTGCAAACAAATAGAGGTCAAATGTCAAATAGAGTACATCGAAATTCGACCGTTACAAAATATTAAGGGTATTCACGAGTTGATGCAAAAGTGCAAATTTTTTTTGCACCGTAGCACATATTTGCACCATCTCATGAACAACCCTAGCATGAATTTTATTGAACTGTCAAATATCGTTTATGATGCGTTTATGTGCTTGTTTTGTTTAAATAAAAATTTAATTTTCTTTCAAAAGAACGAAGAAAAAAAAGGGGGCAACAAAAATTAAAAAAGTAAAGAAAATAAAAAGTGGTCAGCGGAGGAAATAGAAAAAATGTTAATTTATTTCTTGGGGGTTTTCATTACTTAAAGAACTATCTTCACTTCCATTTTACTTTCGCCCGATGATCCCAATCTAAAGAGTATTATTGCCAATTGCAAAGAAACAGGGAATTGAAGACACGAACACTTTTTATTATTATTTTCATCAACAGCTTCATCATCACTTTCGTCAACAAAATATGTGTATTATATACTTGGGTAGTACAGTACCTGCTTATATGGTTAAATATAAAACACGAATTATGATATACCTACCAAAAATTTCACATATTTGTACTTCTTCATACGTATTAATAAATAATCAGAAACTATTTTTTTCCACTTTTTTTAGGCATTTTTTGAATTTTTATCTAATTTTATAGCGCTTACAAAACATATATAAACAAACTTTGCAATGGTCTTGCACAAATATGCAATAGGGTTTAGGTCTTGCATAGTTTTGCAAAATTTTGCATGAAAACAACAACAAATTGTGCACAGATGTTGAACGCTCAGAGCGAATAATGCTTGGAGCAAACTTTTATCTGAACTCTGACTGCTCTGAGTTAAAAAAGAAACGCTCAGCAAAGCATAAATTGTCAACTTTTATCCAAATTATTTTTTGACGTCATTATTATACCCTACACCTAAAGTATAGGGTATATTAACTCTGGGATGGTGTTTGTAACCACCAAAAGGAAGCGAGTTAGATATGGACATGTATATATATTCTGAATCAGGATCACCTCCTGAGTCGATTTAACGATGTCCGTCCGTCCGTCCGTTCGCACGATAACTCAAAAACTAATAAAGCTATCTTGATGAAATTTATATAGTAGGTTACTAATTACGAAAGAAAGGCTAAGTTCGAATCTGGACAAAATCGGTCCATGGGTTCGGATTCTGGAAGCTTCCGAATGATTCCGGAGCAAACGAGATTATCTCCAAAACCAACAAAGATAGAACCTTTGCATTTTGTACAATGATGTTCCTTCCCGTTCGATTTATGTCTCTGAAATTTAAGAGGATGTGGTCCATGGGTTTGGATTTTGGAAGCTTCCGAACGAGCACCAGAGCAAATGAGATTATCTCCAAAACCAATAAATATATAACCTTTAAATTTTGTACAATGATGTTCCTTCTCGTTCGATTTATGTCTCTGAAATTTAAGAGGATGTGGTCCATGGGTTTGGATTTTGGAAGCTTCCGAACGAGCACCAGAGCAAATGAGATTATCTCCAAAACCAATAAATATATAACCTTTAAATTTTGTACAATGATGTTCCTTCTCGTTCGATTTATGTCTCTAAAATTTGAGAGGATTTGGTTCATGGGTTCGGATCTTGGAAGCTTCCGAACGAGCTCTAGAGCAAACGAGTATATCTCCACAACCAACAAAGATAGAACCTTTATTTTTAGTACAAGAGTGTTCTGTTATGTTTCCTTTTCTGTAAAATTGGAAACTGACATTTGAAAGAATTTAAACCATGGGTTCGTATTTTGAAAACTTCCGGACGAGCACAAGAGCAACGAGCATATCTCCAAAACCAACAAAAGTAAAACCTTTAAATTTAGTACAATGGTGTTCTGGCATGTTTTCTTTATGTTCCTGAGATGGATTCGATGAATTGGAGTGGCAATTCGGGTACCTGATACACACCTCCCAAGGACTAACAATCTTCGAAATTAAATAAAGATAGAAACTTAAAATTTTTTACAAAGCATATCCCAAGAGGATGCTTCTTTTACGTTCCTGAAATTCGAGTTGAATAACACAGAAAAGGGAAGAAGTTCAAGCAGCTGCCAAAAAAACTTATGGATTTTTAATTTAATTCGAATTATTCAGCTGTAGGGTATTAATAAGTCGGTTGCATCGACTTACTGTTACATTTACTTGTTTTAAATGTAATAATGAAGCTGTAAAAGACATTTATTTAAGAAATAAAATAAAAAATAATAAAAAAAATTTTTATAAACAGCTGTTTTTTGAACTAAAAAGTAGAAAATAAATTTTGTAATTGCGAATTTTTTTCTAATTTTCTAAATTATATTGTAACGATGGATGTTCTTTTAAAAAAAATTATCTCAATATATCAAATATATGTGTCATAAAGCCTGTGAAATTAAAATAAAAGCTGGAGGCATTAAAAGCATAACTATAAACTTAAATTTTGAAAATATTGCCTCCAATTTTATTTTAATTTCACGGGCTCTATGACACATATATATGACACGTTCCATTTCCTAGCTTACTAAAATCTAGTTCATCTATTAATTTTTTAACTTTTCACCTAAATTTACTACTGCATAATCAACAGTGCATTTTTGCATTTTATGGACAGTGCATTCTTGCATTTTATGGACAGTGGACGCCCAAGATAAAACTAATGGAATAATTCTTCTTTCTGCGGTTCCATAACTATGTTTTGCTGGAAACTGAACTGATTTAGGTAGAATTATATGAACTCCATTGTTTTCAAAATCCTGATGTTGTCCATTGTTTTCACTGATGGAATGTTTGTTCCATACATTTGAGCTCTTCGAAAATGTGGCCAAATGATTTCAGTTATAAATCCTATAGAGCCGTTGCGAAAATTCTAAGTGCCTTATCAATTTCAAATTCACCAGTAAAATTCGTTGAAACTTTTGATAATAATATTACCATATGATGTGATTTCAAGTTTCCAATACGAAAAGCATTTAATAGTTTTGACTTCTCGTTGCCGCATATTTTCGGTTAATTCACATAATCCAAATAATCTCCATAAATGAGTTCCAGAACGTAAATATGTAGGCTGATCAAATATTATTAACTATTATTAACTGGTGGTAATTGGAATAAATCTACATAAAATATAATATTAATGCCACCAAAAGGAACATCAGGATTATTTTTAAGTTGTCTAAGCCTAGAGTCTATTTTACACAAATTTTGATATGATGTCATAGATATTTTTTCTACAAACAAGAATTCGATTTCCTTCCATTGGTTACGCATTTCTTGTAGAACATTTCCAGATAAAAGTGGCATAACTGTAGAAACTCTTCCATCTTTTTCAACAGGTAATTTCAAGGAGTTATGAAGAGTTGTACCGCTTATCAGACGAGCTGCAACACCAGTTAATGAGCACACTTTTACTGCTATTCTATGGTAACATCTGTTAATTTGATTTTTAAGCATATTTAATAAGAACGTTTTACCTACACCTCCGCCACCTGTTACGAATAATCGTAATGTGATATCACTATTTCCATGTGTTTGATCAAAAATTTCTTGGGTTACTACGCTAAAAATGGATCGTTGTTCTACATTCATATGAGCATACCCATTTTTGAATTCTTCATCATTTATTTGAATGTTTATAGATTCAATCTGTTCTTCATAATCAGCTTCAATTGGTTCGGGATTTTCTAGAATTTCAAAGGCATGAACTTGTCGGAAAGCATTTTCTAGCTGTTTTTCGCACATAGTATGGAATTCCATTTCTTGACACCTTTGTCGTAGATCATCTTCTCTTGCTAAAAACGCTTCTTTGACGGAATTGTATCCATTCAATAATTCATTTTCATCTCTAAATGAAACATACTGTAAAAATGAACTATAGTAGTACTTTCCTTCGTCTTCTGCAACTTTGAAAAATGGAACTCGAACAACCGCTGATTATTTAAAGACCTTTTTGAACCATCAGTCAAAGCCAATAGCTTCCTTGATATCTGTCTTGATTTTTCAAATGTATTATCATCGATATTTTTCCTTGTCTCTGTCTATAATAAGGCTCAAAATGACTGGCAAAAGCGGTCAAGTTCATTGTGTCGAAGTTGAAGTCAAAACCTTCTTGTGGACATATAGGACGTTTTACATATCGATCGAAAATATTATCACAACAGCCCTTTCCTTGACCAAAATCATTGAATTTAATAGCTCTATAGCGTTCTTCTGAAGCTCTTGTGTTTAAAAAAATACAACTTCGTGAATTATTTTTTAATTTCAAGTGGCATAATCTATATCCACATTCACATCCTGAAACTTGTCGCCCTCTCAAAATTCTCATACTAATTTTGAACATTTTTCTGGAAATATCACAAGTTTCTTTTAGAATTTGTCGTATAGCTTCTGCAATTCTAACATTAAGATTAGGTTTCATTTTTTGACATACGGTTCATTTTTTGACATATATTTTACAATATAAAACGCTATAGATTCATTAGTTCCACAGGGTTGAATATCCATGTTTCCTTTCCATAATGTGAGCAATGTTGACGAGGAAAGGCAAATCTACAATTGGCATTAGTATTTTTCTTACATATATTTGTATGATGATGTATTTGACATTTTTTTACTAAGCCATATAATTCAGAATCTTCATCTGGCATTTCACATGTAATTACTTGGTCAAGCAAATTTATTCCTTCTTCAATTTCAAATGATGGATGATTTCCAATCCAAAGGACCATATGTAAATGTGAACTACGACGATTTTGGAATTCTATTCTGTTCCAAAAGTCTATTACAAAAGTCTATTTTAATAAATTTCATAAGCGCGTCATAAAATGTCGGCTAAGAATCACAGTATATTTTTCATTCAATTTTTGAACTTCTTTTATACTAAGTGTATTTCGATCAAAATCACAAAATCAGGCCGTTCATCGGCAATTAGAAAAGCTTTTCGCATATCCGGCCAATTTAAGTCATTGCAGCTAAATGTAACAAAATATTCAGATGCTTTATGCAGATGCTTTAAAGCATAATGTGCAGATACTTTATGCCCTTTTGGCCCACATGAATGGGAATTAGAGAAGTAAAATTTTGTATTAAATTTCATCACGCCAAAGTATTTGCTATTAGATATTAATAACCCACTGTTATATTGTTCAAAAAGTTTCTGAAGTGCCACTTTTAGCTCTTCCCTAGTTCGAGTATCATCGAAAGTTCCTTGATAGAGAGCAATATCGGCGTATTCAATTGAACATTTTCTGTTAAACATAGTAAAATCACTTTTAATTACATCGAAATTACGAACACACAGAAAATTGTTAACATCTATCGTGTGAGCATTTGGCAAATTTCTTGAATTTAGAATTACTTGGTATATTGTATCACCTTCAATTAAATTGTAGTTAAGAATGTTTGTATCCCTTTGATTTGGAGGCAAAATTGATGCTCGAACTACATTTGATAAAGCCATTGCACAACATTGTCTTCCAATATTTTCATGTTTAAATATTTCTTAATTTGATTGATCCCAAGATGATCTTACAATTTTATATCCATTTCCAGTGTCATTATAAACATTTGTATTGGCATTTATGGATTGTTCATCTTCCCCGCGATCATCGGAATTAGATTGTTCAGCAAATTCATCTTGTACATTTAAATTAGCACTCTTATCTATTATTCTCTGTACAATGGATTATTTTCAATAAGCCAATTCAGTGCTCTATAGACTTTATGAGAGTCAATTGAAAATTCTCGAGTAATATTCAGATTTTCAAGACGTTCAGTAACAATAATCAAACCCGCAGAATTAATACTTCTTGGTAGCATACTTATTAAAATTCCAACATTCCATATTGACCGAATCTTCCATCGTATTTAATGATTTTTACAAAAGAAACAATGCTAGAGAGAAATCGTAATTCTATTTGAGTTAAACATTTTATTTCTTCTGGAATAACGCCAGGTTCTATATTGTTCCAGTAAGATTTTGGTGCATCGGTTCCTTTTTGACTTTTTACATGTGTAGCACATCGATGACATAATAGCAGAGTTCTTGATAATAGCAGAGTTCTGTGAGTTCAGGAGGTAAATACCGCTTATTATCAGGATTAAATGAAACGGAAACAAGTTGATTGGGGTAGCATAATTTTGTACAAATCTGACATATTTTATCGCAAAATCTATTAATAATTCTATTGAATATTTCAATTTGTCTATTTTTTTCTAATTTCATTTGTTCCCATCGTTCTCGGCGTGTTGGTAATTGAGCTTGGTATTTTTCCTCTGTTTCAAATGCTCTATATGAAATATGATGATAAATACGATGGTATTCTAGTCGATTTTTGCGATGTTCGTTAGTTTCTAAAGATTTCCTTTTATGTTTAATAGCTTTTTATTTTTTAACTCTGATGATACGTTGTTTATTCGCTTTATTTTTTATAATGTCATTAGTTTTATCTAATCTTAAACGTTTATCTTCATAAGTTTCAGACTCTCGTTTTTTTCTATATATTTCCTTTTCGTTTCTAATTTTCTCTTTCTTTTAGTGGCAGTTTTTACGTGTTTCGTAGAATTTTTTGCATCTTGATTATTTATTTTTATTTATTATAGCTTTTAATTCAAAAATTGAAAGCAAATTTGTTTACCTCAAACCTGAATTTTTCATTACAAATAAAATATATAAGTATATGAGTATATTCATACATATATAGATATATGTGAGTAGAAAATATAGAAAATTATTATATTGTATAAGTATGCATTAAACATATTTGATATTACTTTATTAAAAATCACATAGTGCATGTGAATGTTTATCTTATATTATACATGACATGCAAAACTTTTGTTTTGCCTTTGCCATGGCCTATGCACTATGTGATTTTTTATATTGTAAACTAGTAAAAACGCCCGTCATACGACGCGTATAAGTAGAAAAATATAGCTTTTGTGAAAGTTTCCTCAGTTTTATGAACAATTTAATTTTAGTAAATTTATTCAAATACTTATATGTATTATATTTAGATATTGATAAATGTAAAATTTATTGCTAAAGTGTTTTAAATAATGAAAAACCTCAATTATGCTGTGAAGTAGTTTCTTTCAAAAATTTAATAAAAATGATTATTTAATAAATCTCATCTGTTGTAAATTTCTTTATCAAGCTTTGGATTAAAAAACCAAAGGTTGGATTAAAAACCAATGGTAAATAAATTTTTGCCAATAGTAACAAAAATTTTCGCTTCGAAAAAAATACAGTATCAAACTTTATAATTTTGAAACTAAACTATACTGATTACTGATCTGATGCATTTACCTAATTATAATATATAGTACACTTGTTATATTTTTCTATGGTTGCCATAGCAAATGCTTCAAAACTTTTTTTGTTATATTTTTCAAACAAATTTTTACTCTATCCGTAATAATATTCTGCCTCTTTATCTTCTAAAATCTTCACACCGTAAGTTCTGCGCACCTTTTATGTAAAACAATAAAAATTGGCTGAGCATATAAGGTTTAAGATTTAGAAAATAAAAATCATAAAAGAAGCATAAAATTAAGAAAATGTTACACATTCAAAAATTTAATTGAAAATTGCGATTTTATAATTTAAATTGCGCTCCTTTAAAAGCTTTGGTTTTACGCACTGCTTTATTTTTTTATAATTAACTACATAATATATGTATATACCCATATTTTTATTCATATATCTATATTATGGACTAAACTTCTGATTCTTAAATTGTACTATATTATGGCAAAATTTTTAAAAAATTAAGAAAATGTTACTTAGCAAAATTTAAATAAAAATATTATTGCAATTTTATAATGTTCTACTTAAAAATACGACCCTCTAAAAACTTTGATTTATACACTGCCTTGTTTTTTCTTTCATTTCATAGCATAACATTATAATATTTATTGTTTTCTATCTGTTATATGGGGAAATATCAGATGTACGTTTCTTTCTTTTCATAGTATAACATTTCTTAAATTAACATTTAACATAACAGTAGGGCACGCTACTCAGCAGCAGCAACTTGTCTTTTATTATATTTAGATTTTTGATTGTTTGTTTTTCTCTTTTTTTCGGCACTTCAACAATTTACATATAATATTTATACTGTACAGTGACAGTGTACACAAATTTATTATTGTTTTGACATTGAATGTTGTGAAGAAAAAAGAAAAGGAGAAAATAGGAACAAAATCAATTTTGGTTATACAAAAAGCGAAGCAAGAAAAAGAGTACAAATTCAAAAGAGTAGGTATGTATACATTATACTTATACATACCTATTTGATATTACTTTATTGAAAATCACAAAGTGCATGTGAATGTTTATCTTATAAATGACATTTTTTTTTGCTTTTGTCATGGCGTTTAAATGTAAAGAAAAAAGTGAATTTGGATAAAAGTATATATGTATGTATGTATGTATGTATGTATGTGTGAATATTTGTTTTTATTATTTCAAATTTTTATGATTTACAGATTAAATATTAAGCTTAATGCTAACTACATATTATATGTATGTATGTATGTAAATATGTATATGTATATTTACATTTTTAGATACTTATCATCGAATTCTAATATATGTAGGTACTTAAATCGCATGTAAACAAAAAATCTATTACTCTTGTAACGTGAATATCAGATATCTACATAATATACATCATATGTATATACATATGTATAATGCAACAAATAAAAATTTAAAAATTTTGCCGTTTCTTTGGTTGTGTGTTTCATGAAAGTGAAAAATGTATAAACTAAATGCATAATATTATATTATGTATGTATATAACATTTAGTTTTGCTATATTTACAAGGCAACAACAAACCCACACACATGTCAAGGCAAATTTCATATTTTTATTTTACTCTGTAATAATTCTGTTAAAAAATCTGTAATATCTTCGTATGAAAATTTTATTATTTTGCTAATTTAGTCTATTTCTCTACTGTTTTTTGCTATTATTATTTTAGAATCGTGTATTGTCACCGAAATTTAAACTATGTCCAAAATTTCAAGTCTCTAGCTCAACGGGAAGTGTGTCTAAAATAGCTTGCAAAATTCCACGATTCCTTTAACCACGAGTAAGTTCAATAAAAGCTGTTAATAATAATAATAAAACTAATAAAAATATTCTGTAAAATTTCAATAAAATTTAAAAAAAAAACAAGTAAATGAAACAGTAAGTCGATGCAACCGACTTATTAATACTCTACACCTGAATAATTCGAATTAAATTAAAAATCCATAAGTTTTTTAGCATCTGCTTGAGCTTCGTCTCTTTTATGTCTTATTCAACTCGAATTTCAGGAACGCATCCTCTTGGGATATGCTTGACGCTCTTGTAAAAAATTTCAAGTTTCAACCTTTATTAATTTCGAAGATATGCTTGTTAGTCCTTGGGAGGCGTGTGTCAGATACCCGAATTGCCACTCCAATTCATCAAATCCATCTCAGGGACATAATATGCCAGAACACAATTGTACTAAATTTAAAGATTCTACTTTTGTTGGTTTTGGAGATATGTTCATTTGCTCTTGTGCTCGTCCGGAAGTTTTCAAAATACAAACCCATGGTTCAAATTCTTTCAAATATCAGTTTCCAATTTTACAGAAAAGGAAACATTACAGAACAGCTTTGTACTAAAAATAAAGGGTTCTTTCTTTGTTGGTTGTGGAGATATACTCGTTTGCTCTGGCGCTCGTTCGGAAACTTCCAAGATCCGAACTCATGAACCAAATCCTCCCAAATTTCAGAAACATAAATAAAATACGAAAGAACACCACTGTACCAAATTCAAAGATTCTATCTTTGTTGGTTTGGAGATAATCTCGTTTGCTCTGGGGCTCGTTCGGAAGCTTCCAAAATCGAAACCCATTGACCAAATCCTCTTATATTTCAGAAACATAAATCAAACGGGAAGGAACATCATTGTAAAAAATTTGAAGGTTCCATCTTTGTTGGTTTTGGAGATAATCTCGTTTGCTCCGGAATCATTCGGTAGTTTCCAGAATCCGAACCTATGGACCAAATCCTCTCAAATTTCAGAGACTTAAATCAAACATGAAAGAACGCCATTCTGCCAAATTTAAAGGTTATATCTTTGTTGGTTTTGGAGATAATCTCATTTGCTCTGGGGCTCGTTCGAAAGCTCCAAAATCCAAACCCATGGACCAAATCCTCTTATATTTCAGAAACATAAATCAAACGGGAAGGAACATCATTGTAAAAAATTTAAAGGTTCTATCTTTGTTGGTTTTGGAGATAATCTCGTTTGCTCCGGAATCATTCGGTAGCTTCCAGAATCCGAACCCATGGACCGATTTTGTCCAGCTTCGACCTTAGCCTTCCTATCGTAATTAGTAACCTACTATACAAATTTCATCGAGATAGCTTTACTAGTTTTTGAGTTATTGTGCGAACGGACGGACGGACATCGTTAAATCGACTCAGGAGGTGATCCTGATTCAGAATATATATACATGTCCATACCTCACTCGCTTCCTTTTGGTAGTTACAAACTCCATACCAAAGTTAATATACCCTATACTTCAGGTGTAGGGTATAAAAACTTGTTTTAACAGTTAAAACACTATTTATCTATGCAGGAAATTTTTTTTGTAATGACTGTTTTAATATTTTATTCTTAATTTGGTTTGGTTTGGGCGTTATTTTCAAGATTTTAAATATATGTATATGTATATATACACATGTACTCTCTTTCATAAGATTTATACTATGCCGTTTCCGAAAGTATAAAAGTTATGAAGTTGTAAAAGTATTAAGAAATAATAACATAACATAACATAACCGATCTTATACACATTTATTTTAAACATGTTGTACTTTCTTATTAAGAAAGAATTATTTGTAACGATATGTGATATAATAATAATTTATTTTAAAATTAAGTTTTTTCAATTGAACTGAAACTTGAAGTCTGAATTTGAATTTAATTTTTTTTAATGTTTTTTTCTTTCAATAATTAATTACCTAAATAATAATAAAAGTTTAAAAATAAGTACGTTTAAAAAACAAAAAACTGATTTATTGTTATCTTATTTATAATTAATGTTTAAAAAACAAAAAAAAATATTTTTATATATAATATAGTTATGTACTTTGTAATACACTTTCATAATAAAAAAAAATTTCAAAAATTTATTGTCTTTTAATATGGGGGGCTTAATATTAGATAAAGCGCAAATGATTGTCATGATATCATCAATGTAGCTTAAATCACAAAGTGATATCTTTTCAGAAAGTATTTTAAATGTTTTGATTCTTCCTATTTTTCCTTCCACATGAACACGTGCAGCAGCTATTTTTTTGTTACGCTCAATTTCTTCTTTTGGAAGATCGTTGTTAAAGAACGGTGGTCGTATCATTTCAATTCCCGCTTTCGACAATTCATCACCAATTAAAAAGCCTTTGTCAACCATCACAGCATCATTGGATTGCAATTTACTTATGAAAGTAGGTACTCAAATTAAATAAAGATTTGTCGGATGATTTACCAGTAGCCATTGGGCTAATATAATTAATAAGACCAGATGGAGAAACACTAATTAAAATTTTTACAGTTTGTCCACCTTTGTAATGGGAATATGTACAGGTTCTGCATTTTATACACCTAAACTTAACAGTTTGTATTTCGGTGCAACCCAATACTGTTATTGTGTTTGGAAATTCTGCGAAACACGCCGGAAGATTTCGTTGATTTTCTTCTCGACTAGGCCAATATATTAACGGTGACATGGTTTTTCCTGGTAATTGAACATTATTTACAAAATACGCCTTAGCTGTCTGCTCTGTTATTTTAAACCATACAACAAATTGTCTGTAACTAGAATTGGTCTTTAGTTTGAACATGGTGAACAATACTCGATCACGTATACTCATATTAAGAAAATCATCTTTACTTATAAGTTTGCAAGCCTTCAACATTGCATCAAAAATTTTAAAGTTTGGGATTCCTAAAAATATATTTTCTTTTGAATATAAACAATTGAGAATAATTTAAAATTAGTAACCTGTCATTGTATTTAATTTTAAATCTGTATTCCAATAATTGACTATATTTGAAAATTCTAGCAGATTTGCTTGGATACTTTTATGTTCAACATCAACAATTGCTGAACAACAAACTGCATTCATTGTCTTTTCCACACTTAGCTCCAAACTTTCCATAACTTCACCAGTCGGTTCTTTAAAATCATTACTAATATTAGAAATAATTATATTATTTTTTTGTAAATTTCTTTTCTTTAGCCGATCTTTCCTTAAATTTTTTTTTCGCAAGGCTGTTGTTAGTAGATTTCTTGTTGGGAATGCATGTTTCACTAGCCTGATTCTTTTTCCAATATTTGGTACTAGAAATTGTTTCTTTCAAAATGTTTCCTGCATATTAAAAAAAATGTTGGGAACTTTTTCCCATTTTCAATGCAATCATCCAATTTCGTATCATCTTCTTCCACGATAAGACTGTTTTTTGAATTTTGTGCATCAAAATATCTTTTGTTTTGTAATTATTACATTGTGGTACACCACAATGACTTTTATTTTTAATTTTTCCAACCACTCTAAAATATTTGTCAATATTATTAAAAAATTATTTAAATAAGATTTCAAATAAAACTTACCTTTTCTTCCATATAAATATTAATAAATAAACAAATTTTCATATCTTCTCAGCGATGTTGCTGAATACCGCTAGAGGGTTTTTTTTGCTGAGCTTTAAGTCGTCAATAGGTAATAGGTGCATTAATAATTTGGTTAGGAAAAACAAAAAAATATTTGATATCATTTTCTAAATTCTTATTTATTTTCTAGAAATAAATAAGAATTATTTATAAATTGTCTTATATAAATTCTTCGATAATCCTATAAATATTATTATTAATTAAATAAAGTAAAACTAATACGTATTTAAAGTTATAATACACGTATAAATTAATTACATTTTTTTATATTTTTATTATAAAACTATATCTTTTGACATTCATATTAAATATCAATTAATAAGAAATTAAAAAAAGGAATATTATATTAAATTAACAAAATTATAATTTTTGATTAAATTTAAATGAAACCATAATAAATATACATAAAACTTAATAAAACTATAATTAAATAAAATTAAAATTATACAAAAAGAAAATAAAAATATTGAAATTACTTTTTTAAATGTAATTGTAATTTAATACTTTTAACAGTCATCGTCTGATATTTTAAGTGTTAAGACGCAAAGTTTGATCGTCCAAGTGTTTTTAATAATTTAATTGATAATATTAAAAAAAAAAGCTAGAAGTAAGGTATTTTTTTTCTACCCTGTTCTATTTTCTCTCTACTAATTTTCTTTTCAATACTAACACAAAACAATTTATTAACTGGCACTCCACTCCACTGGCAAATCAGTTTAATCTTTTAACAGCCCACGAAACAGCCCAAAATCAAAATGGAAAAAATAGGCTTAACCGAAGCTTTTCCAAGTTTGGTAGACGCTTCTCGCGGAACACAGTATATCCCAAAATTCATTACTATACAATCTTCCGATCCAAATAAGCCACTGTCTGCGTCCAGTGTCTTTGCAAAAAAAAAGGCAATAGACGGTATTAGTAAGGAAGTTGAAAAAATAAACATCCTTCGTGATGGTTCCTTATTGGTCTTAACCAAGAACCAAAAAATTGCGGATAAGTTCATCACTGTAAAAAATTTTGGGGACCTCTGCCCTGTCACTATAAATTATCATAACAATACGCGATAGTAATCTGATTCAAACAAAGGAAGCAGAAATTCTTCCAAGCCAAGGAGTTGTTGATGTTTACAAATTTAAAAGAATCATTGCCGGTAAAGCTATCGCAACAGGATACAAAGTCCCACAGAGAAATTAATGTTGCGTGGTATTCTCTTAAAGTTTATGATTATTATCCTAATTCTATGTGCTGTAAGAATTGTCAGCTTTTAGGACACACAGCAAAACATTGCAGAAGTAACGCTTCATGCGACAACTGCAACCTTCCACCACATAGTCCAAAGGACTGTACACGTTCTATGTGTGCAAACTGTCTTGGGAAACACCCAGCTTCTTCGAAAACTTGCCCAAAATACCTTCAACAGAAAGAAGTTTTGAAAATAAAAACATAAAACAACTGCACAATGAATGAAGCTAGGAAGTTGTATTTAATTTATTTATGCCATTAAATTTATCTACAAACCTATTATCACAATCTTTTAGCACCTCGTCAAAATCGATAATAACCCAACCCTTAAAGCAAACTAAAACAAACTCAAACAAAAAACTACCTCTATAAATAATACACAAATCAAAAACACAACCTCTCAAAATACTAAATCTAGTAATAATATTACGCCAGTAAACAGCAACATTCAAAATACCAAGAACATAACAATTAACAATGTAAAAAAAGAGAAAACAATCCTAAATTCGACTGCAGAAAATCAGTCAATATCTACAGTAATAGATTGCTCATCACATCAAACTTCACACAACAACGAAAATTTAAATTCAACTTTTGGTTTGCTTTCAACACAATCTTCTAATGACTTAATGTCTATACAAGCTACTAATAAGACCATGTTTACACAAGACCAAAATATTTCAGATAGTGATTTCTTAATGGAATCATAAAACGTAATAATGATCTTGCATTTGTATAAACTTTATACTATTGTTAAGAAGAACAGAACTATTTAATAATATAAATTTACGGGTACGTGGTTATAACTCCTAACCTTAAAATTTTAATAAATAGAACATATCCATGAACCTTAACATTCTGCAATGGAATATCTAAGGTTATCATTACAACTATGAAGAATGAGAATTGCTGATTAAATCACAATACCCTCAAGTTATTTGTCTACAGGAAACTTATCTAAAATATAATCATTCCCCTCTCACGCCTAAACAATATTCTGGTTACTTTCACAATTTCCAAAACAATATAACTGCAAAACTAGGAACAGGTATTTTAATACACAAAAGTATCCCTCATAAAAATATTCAACTAATCTCTAACTTATCAATAGTAGCAATAGAAGTCGACCTTAAAGTTCCAATCACAATCATTTCAATTTACATCCCACCAGAACAAATAATTACTTGTCAAGATCTCTGCTCTATCATATTGAACATCAAAACTCCAATTATTCTGGCAGGAGATTTTAATGGGTAGAGTTCACTTTGGGGCTCTTCCAATTCAAATTCCAGAGGCAAAATCATAGAATATTTTGTTTACAACTCCGATATAACAATTCTAAACAATAGTTCTCCGACACATTTCTCCACACATGGTACTTTCACCAATATAAATTTAACTTTCTGCAGTCCACAACTTCTACCATATATCTCATGGTATATTTCTGAAGACTTACATAATAGTGACCACTATCCAATAACAATATCTGTCAAAATTTCAGAACCATCCAATGTTAAGCTTTCCAAAATTCGCCAAATTCAACTGCAATCAAGCCGATTGGGTAAATTACCAAAATGAAATTGTAGAATTAAATGCTAAACTTTCTCCTTCCGACAACGTTAATAAAGAAGCAGCCATTAACCAGAAAATTATTCGTAGCTTAGCTAATATTTCTATACAACAAAAACAATTACTTAGACCTTAAAATAAATTTGAACGAAATTGAAAGTAGTTTAAAATTTGCAAAAGGACACTCCAGGATTACGGATTACGCAAGGACAAGACAAAATAACATATGAAATGTTGAGAAAATGGCCTCAAAAGTTTAAATTTAGAATTCTTGATCTCTATAATAATATTTACAATACCGGTATAATCTCCCAAATGTACAAAATAGCCATAGTCATACCTATAGAAAAGCCAAACAAAGATATTAACAATATTTCAAGCTATAGGCCGATCTCTCTACTACCATGTATAGGCAAAATCTTAGAAAAATTTATTTCCAAGCGTTTAATATGGTATCTTTCATATAATGATTTGCTCTCCTCAAACCGAGTTGGCTTTAAAGCAAATTCAAGCACAACAGACGCACTACTACATATAGATCACATAGTTTCTAAAAACTTATCGACAAAAACCATACTTCAATATTGTCTGTAGACTTTGTAAAATCCTTCGAAAAGGTAAATCCAAATATTATTTTAAATAAATTACAAGAATGGAAAGTGGGTCCAAAAATGTTTAATTTCGTAAAGGTTTTCTTAAACAACAGGAAAATACGTTACAGGGTGAACAACATTATCACCATAAATTACCAATGTTTTCACTCTTCAACGGTGTCCCACAAGGATCTCCGCTGTCGGTAACTCTGTTTTTGATTGCGTTCAATGATATTAGCAAATTGTTAACAAATCAAAATAATTTAGAACACTGTCTTTATGCAGATGATTTGTATATTCTGTCAAAAGAAAAAAATTAAAATTTTATGAAAAAACAGTTTTCTGATGCGTTGAATACAATCGAAAACTGGTCAAAACAATCCGGGGCGATAATTTCAACCGATAAATGTATACATATGCATATATGTAGAAAAACTAAATGTAAATGCCCAGAAATAAATTTTAAATACACAAAAATCAATAATGTAAATAATTTAAAAATTTTAGATTTAATTTTTGATAAAAAAAATACTTTTAAAGAATATTGTAAGTATATTAGAAATAATGTTACCAATAGGCTTAATATAATCAAATATCTATCTTCTAAGAACAGTAATATACATACTAACACTTTGTACATAGTAATACTAAATATAACTAAACTAATAATACTCTCCAAAATTGGATATGGGCTACATATCTATGGAAAAAGTGCTACAACACACTTAAAAAAACAATACACCATATAATGCTGTACAATACACCATACAAGAAGAAGTCTAAGAGCATTTACAACTTCTTCGGTCAAAAACATATTAGCTGAAGCAGGATTTCCTACAATAGAAAATAGAACAATGTTTCTCAGGAGTAAATATTTTCCCAAATTATTCACAAATAAAAATGACCTATTACATAAAGAAGTTCAATTAAAAGCCAGAACAAAACCAATTAAAATGAAATCGGGAGTAAGTGAAATATTAAACCTCAAAACACAACTTAGTATTGATCTGTCACCTACTAAAATTCCAAAGTTAAAATACCCGCCATGGCTTCTGAACAAAACTGCATTTATTAACGATCTAACTCTTCTACAGAAAGATAACACCACTTACAACCAATACAAACAATTATTTACAGAAATAACCGTAAAGCGAAAACAAAACAAATGGGAACTTTTATTCACTGATGGGGCCAAAAACACTCACAGTACTGTATATGCAGTAGTGGAAGAATTCGGCAAAGTATTATCAAATGGTCTTCTACCTTCTTATGCAACAATATTCGAAGCTGAAACCTAAGCAATTTTGTCATGTTTACTAATAATAAAACAAACAAAAGGAAAAAAAGTAATTTGCACCGATAGCAGATCAGCTTTTGATGCCATCCAAAACATTGGGAAAAATTCTGAACCAATAAACACAATACAGCAATTAATAATAGAAATGAGTAAAAAAGTTCTATTAATGTGGGTACCCTCACACGTTGGTAGAAATGGTAACGAATTAGCTGATAATGCAGCTAAATCTGCTATAAATTCACCTCTGCACATTTTTGCGTTATCAAGTAAAAAATAGCCAAACATGCAGCTGATGCTGCCTTTCAACATAAATAATAATAAATAAAAAATAATACTTTTAATGTGATGAATGAAATTGACTCAATCCTTGTTTAGTGAAATTATTAAAATGGACATCAAAACTTGAGGTAGCTGTTCGTAACACGGCATGTAAATGTTCATCTGTCATTTTCTTACGATATTTTTTTTTATATATTTCATCCATCCATATTTCATACTAAATACTGAAAGATCTGAATTATTTGTTTAAAATGATGATTTCAACATACCATTCGTTTTAAGGTCAATTACTTCCATTTGCTAAATTTGGAATAACGTCAGTTATTTCAATTATAAAACGATTTTCAAATAGTTGAATTTGTTTGGAGTGCTTGTGAAAATCAGTGAATCTTTCAGAAAATTCAAGTTGCAGTTTTTCAATATGATCTTATATTTACCCACTGATAGCCCAGAATCTGCATAGCCCTTCAAAACAATTTCACAGAATGGTAAATTATGTACTTGTTCTTGTTTTACGTTATTTTTAATGAATTCTAATTTCATTTCGAATGATTTGATATTTGAAAATGCTCCATGAACCAATTGTCCATTGCCTTAAAACCTGTCATTCAGTTCATTTATCAAGGTGGTAATATCAATTAGAAAAGCTAAATCTAAAAGCCAGTTTGGATTTGATAGATCAACTATCAACTAGAATAGATTAACTAACTTTATATATTCTAAATAAAGCTGTAAAAAGTTTATACAAATTTAGCTGGTTGACACCAACAGTCGATATTTATAAACGTTTGGATTATTTGATGCTTCTAGAAATTATTATTTTGGAAAAAGCTAAATTAATTTTTAAACTAGAAAAATTAATTTACAGTAAAAATATTCAACTTACAAAAAGAAATAGTGTACATAGCTACAACACAAGAAGCTTGAACTATTTAAATCATGTCAGATCCAGAACGGAGTTATAGCGCAGTAGCTGCCTATCTGCAGCTATAAGAATCTATAATAAGCTACCACAAGATCTAAAGCAAAGCTCAAACATCAAATTTTTTGCTAAAAAACTTAAGTACCATCTAAAGAGTAACTCTCTACCATACATACATATATATAATAACTAATGTAGTAATTTTATACAGATATTCATATTTATGTATTATATATATATACAAACATGTACATTTTTGTTTTAACTTTATTTAGTATTAATATTAGATGTAACTGTGTTGTTTTATACCAAATCATCTTGATTTGTTTATAGCACAATTAAAAAAAACTCTAAAAAAATTCTCTTGTCAATTCGTTAATATAAATAAGAAAATATAGTATAAAGTAGTATAAGAAAATTGTAATAGTACATATAAGCAAAATAAAGTATGTATTATATTATATATTACTAGAAAATCCCCTGTGCAATTGCACAATTTCTATAGATTGAAAAACATTTACGTTATCATACTAACTCCCTTAATAAACTATCTAAAAATTTCATTTTTACATCAGCACTACTAAAAAAACGTTGGAATCACTTACTTACTTGATGTAATAGAAAAAAAACATAAAACAAATCTAAACACATAAAATTAAAAATGTTAGGTACAGTTTATTAATTTTTTCTCGCCGTTTTTTCGTGGCGGTAATTTTTGACAGTTTTTTAATCATTGAGAAAAAATGGTCCATCTAAAAACACATTCAGGGCAAAAGTTCGTGCCGATATCTCAAAAATTGTTTAAAACACATGTATAAAGTGCACAATAAAAACCGGCGAAAAACCAACCAACACCAACCGCTACTACTTTTTTTTTTGTTACATTTAAAACAATCCCAATAATCGAAATAATTTTAATATTTGTTAAAATTTTACTCTCTATTTTTCTTTAGTTTTAAAAAAAAATTTTTATGGCGATGAAAAACAGTTGTTTTCGCCGCGAAATTACTTTAATTACCAAAACTACTTTCAAGTCTTTTGCGTTTATTTTTTTTTGCTTGAAAAAAATTTGCTGAATTTATTTTATTTAAATGTACTTTAGAAAAGGTTTTTGGTATATTTAATAAAAGATTCATGTCTCTGATAATGAAATTTCATAAATTTTCGGGGCTTTTTTTTCTGACGGTCGTTTTCGACAGCTTTTTAATTTAATGGTCTAATAATAAATTAGTACAAAATTATGAATATATTGTGAGTGAAGGCTTCTAAAATGATATTTTCTATGTTAGTTTCTTTTTTTTTTAAAGAAAAATATCCATTTCTATAATATTTGGTAAGTTCCAGACTTCTGTTATGAAATATAATTTTATATTAATAAAAAAATTTCGAATATTTTATGTTATACCAGTTATACCGAAAATTTAGCTTAAAAATCTAAATTTCAACCTAAATGAACAAAACTACTTTAAACTCACGAAGCTTTTACCAGCTTTTACCAGTTGTTACGAAGCTTTTACCAGCTTTATACTAATGAAAACAAAATCAAGAATAAAATCGGCCTATTATTTTTTTCTTACAAATATGAGGCTTACTATAAACTCTCTTTCTCTGCTCTTTTCACTTTCAGGCGTTTTAATTTTATTAATAGTACCAGATAGTACCTATTTTTATTTTTTTTTTTCCAAAACAAAGACAGAAGATTAATAATTTATTTTTAATTTACCGCTGCCAGTTCGTAATGGATGTGGCGGTCAAATTTAAAAATTTAAAATTTGCTGAATTTATTTTTATTGAAAATGTGTGTTTTTTAAGTATTTACTTTTCCTTTTTTGACTGTACTCACTTTTAATGAACGGTTTGTGTCTCTGATAATACTTCTAGTAGAAAATTTGGTCTCTGGTAATAATATTTACTAAATTTATTTATTTTTTTCTCTTATATGTTTGTGTCTCTTGATAATACTTTGAGTCAAAGATTTGTGTCTCTGGTAATAAAATTTTAACTTATTAAATAAATATACAGAAATATCATCATTGCCAGTTTAGTTTACATTCAGTGTGAGTGTTTTATTATAGATATAAAATATATTTTTTTACATGTTGGCAAGGTCTCGCCAACATCTTGTGTATTATATTATAGATTAAAACTATTTCTTTTTCGATTAAAAAAAAAATATTGAAATTGCTTCTTTTAAATGAAAAAATCTTTTCAGTACATTTCTTTGCTAAGCCATCTTACTTCAGTATAGTAAATTACATCACCATATTCAGATTCAATGGGCCTTTCTACACGAGTAGTGTCCTCTTTCGTTTCGTGACTACTTTCCTCTTTTTTTTATTTCCACACTGTTCCTCTCGATAGTCGTTACTTTTATATGTGTGTGTAAATATTTCATTTTAAAACAAAATTTGTTGCGAGAGGTAGATAATAAATATAAAAAAAAAGCACGCATAAAACAAATAAATTTTTTTTTGTATTGTAACATAAGATTTTTTTGCCTGTAATTTATGAATAATATATATTATATATATGTATGTACCTAGAAATAGAATAAACTGTACTGTGCACATAATTTCTTTTTGTCAATAGAATATATTTTAATAATTTCATCAAGTGAAAGATCGAAAATCACTTTACTTTTTTAAAAATTTGCTGCGACCGTTTCAAAAACATTTTTCTTTAATTTTCCAAACGAGAATGAAACGTATGTACACATAAAATGATTTTGACCCTCATAAAAATTTTTATTTGAGTTTTTGTTTGTGTTAGTGCACTAAATTTTTAAACTCTAAAATTTTGGTTTAAAAAATTACTCCTAAAAATCCCCACCATAAATTTAGTTTATAGGTAAGAGGGTATGAAACGAAGGTAAAAGTAAAAAATGACGAAAGAGGACACTACTCGTGTGGAAAGGCCCAATATCGGACAAAAATTCTTCAAATTGGAGCGTCACACTGTCACTAAACGACTTTCCAGCTTTTGCAATTAAATAATCAATTTTGTAACTAGTGCGGACACTCGTCTCATTTTGGTGATAAAATATTTTTAAATAATTTTGTAGTCCTGCAAGTGATAACATTAATGTTTGAACTAGTGTCTTCCTTATATTACTTTGATAACGATCATATTCACTATGTATGATTTGATAATGTTATTTAACGTTATATTCTTTAAAAACAGCTCCAGCTAATTTACAAGTAAGACATATGTATTTGTTATTTTGATTTATAAAAAAACACCCCAATTTTCATTTTTCATTAACAATTTTAACTTCACAATTGATTTTCATTTTTTTAGATTTAATATCTAATTAAATTAAATTTTATATTATTAAAATATGTATCCTAACCTAAATCATAATATAAGTTTCAGAAGTTTACGTATTAAAATATTTCCCAACAGAAATGAAATAATGAATAGGCGAAATGTCAAAATATGAACGATAACTGAGAAAGTCAAACAGGAGTAATTTTATGCTCCGCAAACAAGTGAGAATAAAGCAACTTAAGTGGTCAATTTTAACAATTAGTATTGTGAAAAAAATTAAAATATGCATGACAAATCCAAAAAAAAATAATAAAATTTAAAATTTACAGTTGGCTTGTTTTTTAAATTTTAAAATGAACAAAAAAAAAAAATTAAAATGAGGAAGGAAGGGCATAATGTTTACCTACATTTTTACATACAATTTTTACTTATGCAAGCCAAAACTTAGTAAATAATGTGAAATGTCAAAAATTCCAAAAAAAAAAAATAGTCAGACATTTATTTTAATTATTTCGGAACGAAAACAAATCTCCACTTAGATGTAATGACATCTATCAGAATATTTTTGAAAACCCATTTATTTCCCATTTCCCATTCCGATTTTTCGATTTCGTGAACACTCGTTTGTACCAGTTTTCAAAAATTAACCACGAAATTTTCGATAAGTATTGCAGTGCGTAATTTTTACATTAATTTTAAATGGGAATCCGGAATTTTCGTGAACAGCTTTCTAAGCTTAAGAAGTGTGCGGGCCGTACAAAAAAGTTTGCCGACCATTGGATTATAGAAAATAGAAATAGCGAGATTTTTTTTTGTTTTATTATTTTTTTAAAAATAACAACCTACAACTCAAAAAACAAAATGCATTTATTTTAATTAATTATTGTAGAAAGAAAGAAAAGGATTTTTTTTCTTGCCAAGTTTTCAAATTCTAATAATTTATTACAGCGTTTTTTTGTCAGTTATTGACTTATTGCAGTATCAAGAATAATGTACCATTATGTTTTTATATTAAATTTGAATCATGTTATTTTTCTAGCTATTGAGATTTCTTTGTGCTTGTATATAAATTACAGGCTGCGGCCTGTAAATTTAGTATTGCTAATTGCTATAGCTATAGCTATATTTGCTGTTATATATATGCATATGTCCTGTATACTTTTATAAGTGTGTCATAATATACTGAATGACTGTATAAAGTTACAAATTACAATTTATAAAATAAAATAATATATTATAATACATTGCACATATGCATTTATAAATAATACAGATACTTATGTATTTCCAAGGGTAACCATCAAATCATTAACAAACATTAAATTAATATCATATATCTGCAATCTGTAAAAAAAATTGGACAACGAATTTTTAACTTTTTAAAATTTAAAAATCATCTTTATTTTGATCTGTTTTTCTTTCATGCTCTTTGTTTTTCTCTTTATTTATGTATTTAAAAATATAAGCAAAAAGTCAAAAACATAGCATTACTAATTCATAAATTAATAAATTTACAATTCACAGTTCGCACGTTGCACACTATACTCACACATGCACAATAAATAAAATACTGTTCGTACTCGCAGTTCGCACTGTTCACTAGGCACTACTAGTCAATCAGCACTCAGCGGACAGTGAGTAATAAAATGAGTGCTCTACAGTTTACGGTCTAGACTCTACAGTCTACAGTATATTTAACACTAAACTAAGTTTGGTTACATTTTAATCTGTTTGCATTGCCATTAAAAATCACATGTTTTAATCGATACCGTACTGAATGCCTTGTCGCCTGTCGGTATTTGTTATATTTTCTTTTCTTAAAGTTTATTTCGGTTTCAAACCGAATATTTTACATATTTCCGCTACTATTCATTCAAGTTATAATATTTATCTTTGTCAAGCTATGTTGTCAAGCGAATGTCTAGCTACTTACTAACTATCTGTATTCTGCAGTCTGTTAATACCACTGCTATTGTGTAAGTAATGTGTTCTATGTACATACACTGTACTGTAGTACTTACTTTATTTACCATAAATAATTTGTATGATTCTATGTTATTCCAGCAGAAAGAAGACACGTGCTTTGCTATTGTTGATTAGCCACACCACAGCCCACATTCTTTAAATTTAATATGTAATATATACAATATGTATATTAAATTTATATGATAGACATGTTTGATGCACTGCTGTAAATAATTATTATTTTTTTAACAGAATTTTATATTAATTTTATTTTCTACTGATTATGATTACTTATGTGATTACTGATTACAGAATAATGAATACTCCCATAACAGTTATTCAATTCAATTTGTCATTTCAAATTCTGTTTTGCAATCTTTTAAATTCGAATAGCTTTGGTGTCTCATAAATAAATAAGTCCATATAATAATTAAAAATAACAGATACAAAATATATTAAACTAGGTATTGAAAGAAAAATAGTTTCAAGAATAAATGGGGTTAGGATAAATACCTTCTTAAAAATTACTTACAAACAAGACAATTAATAATAAATTATAAAAACTTAAAATAAAATAAGGCAGGGCTTTAATTATGTTTAAAAAGTTTGTTTAAATGGAATTAAACAAACAAAACAGAAAAGCTATAATAGCACATAGGTATTATAATACAATCTATGTACAAGCTGGTACAAGTAAATTAAAAAAGAAACAGTTAAGTATTAAATTGTAAGTATTAAAATATTTTAACAATTATAAAATAAAATATTAATAAAAGTATTTTGTGGACAAAAAGTACAAGTAAAAAACAATTTTTTACTCAATTAAAAAAGAAACAGTTAAGGTGATAAAACTTTGCAATAGGCAATTTTTAGGTCTATTGTGAATATATGTTTTATGAATCCTATTTGAAGTATAGGATTCACTTTAAATATTAATAAATATTTATGCTTATTGGAGATAATGCTTATATTAAATATTTATTCAAACTTTTCATATTAAATTTAAAGTGTAAAATTTTTTAATAGGTAAATCATATTAATATTCAAATCTAAAACTTCTGAAATAAAACTAGAAGAGAATTTTTCGAAGAAATTTTAAATCTTTAATGGAATTTCCAGAAATTGTAAAATTTATTAACAATGACCTTATATGTAAGGTAGCATCCCGCATAAGGGTAATTTGATTTGTAATGAAAGTTCTTCCTTTTTGTAAAATATTTTAAATATTTTCTCATCCATACGCTTAAAATTTTTAAAATCATCAATTTGAACTTTGTTTAAATCTTTCAATAATACTATATTTGAAAATTTTTATTTATCTTTAAACCATTTCATTAGCCACATCTTTCTTTTTCTTTCGGATTTTCAGTACAAAATATATTTGCTATTATTTTTCCCCCCTGTTACCATTCTTCTCTATTATTTGCTAATACTTCTATTTCATCCCATGTTTTCCCATATTTGCTTAGCTCTTCCAGCACCGTTCTTCTCCATGTTGTTCTGGGTCTACCTCTTCACCTGGATCTACCTAGGGGATTCCAAGTTAGCGCCACTCTTGTAATACAATTTGATTTCCTTAGTGTATGGCCAATCCACTTCCATTTTCTTCTGGTGATTTGCTTTACTATAGATTCCTCATTAGTTTAATTGCCACAAATCTGAGTTTCTTATTATATTAAGCCAGAATATTCGGCATATTATTCTCAGATGTTTGTTTATGAAGACTTGTATTTTGTTCTTAATGGAATTCGTCAGTAGCCATGATTCGCAGCCATATGTTAATGTAGATTTTACACATGAATTGAATATGCTTAGCTTGGTTCCTCTTGATATTTGCGAACTGTTCAATATGGGGCGAAGTCTGCCGAAAATTGTTCTGGCTTTATAAATTCTACTTTGCACATCTTTATTAGAGCCGCCTGTTGGCGTGATGATATTTCCCAGATAGCATAAGTTAGTTGTGCATTCAATGGCTCGACCGTCTACCTTGATAGGGATGACATTTTTAAGGTGTACACACATTACTTTGGTTTTGCTGATGTTGATTTCGAGCCCAATTTTCCGGGATGTTTGTTGCAGGTGATTTAGCTTGGATTGCGCATCTTCTTGGTTATTAGATAAAAAGCATATGTCATCCGCGAAGTTCAGGTCTTCTAGCACTTTGTCATCCGACCAATAGATGCCTCTTTCAATGTTTTGGTTTATCTCAGGATATCTTCTAATACGATGGTGAATAGTAGCGGAGAAAGGGGGCATCCTTGTTTAACGCCTGCATTTGTTATGAATGATTCACTGATGTTTCCATTATGTAATACCGATATTTCCACGTTGTCATACATGTTCTTTATTATGTTGATAATTTTCCTGGGAACATTTCTGTTTTCCAGAGCTCTGTGCATTTATGTGAATGGAGTCGAAGGCTTCCTTGAAATCAACGAATATTAGACAGAGAGGCGATCTCCACTCATGTGCTTGTTCCACAATCATTCTGAGAGTGTTAGCTTGATCCAGACAGCTTCTGTTTGGGCGAAATCCGACCTGCTGGTCCCTAAGCATGTTCTGCATTGTACTTTGGAGTCTATTTTGTATTACTTCGGTTAGGATTTTTTAGATTGTGTTAAGTAATGTGATGCCTCTCCAATTATTGCAGTCAAATAAGTCGCCTTTCTTGGGGATTTTGACTATTACACCTTTCTTCCATATTGTAGGGGTTGTTTCAGTTTCTCAAGTGTTTGCTATGTGGGGCTGAATGAGTTCAGCTGCTGCTTGTGGATATAGTCTTAGGACTTCGCTTGGCAATCCGCCGTACCCGGCAGCTCTGTTGCTTTTCAACCTTAGTATTGTATTTTTAACTTCTAATATTGATGGAGTGAAGCTGTTGTAGGAATCTATGTCGCTATATTGAATATTGTTACTTGGTTGCTGCATTTCTGTTACTATTTCTATTTTGTTGATTTCTTCAAAGTGCTCTTTCCATCTCTGGGTTTGTTCACTGATTGCTGTAATTAGTTCCCCGTTGTGACTTCTTATTGGTTGATTGATTCTGCATGTATGGTTAGTGAGTTTGTTGATGGTGTTATACAACAAACTCACTAAGCATACATCGTATTTATTTGCTATTATTACCAAAATTTTCACTTAATAATTTTAGTTTTAAATTGTAAATATTTTTGGAAAATTATTTTTCGAATTAGGTAGATACATATTAAAAAAAGTTTCACGTAAAAAAAATGATGTTTATGGACTCACGGTATGTATAATAAGAAATTGAAATGATATTAAAATATAAATAAAAAGTTGACATTTTTAACTTCTTATACTTTAAAACGTGGTTGGTTAAGTTCTTAAATTTTAAAAATATAAAATCTTAAAAAGCTCGCTGCCCATTTTATTTTACAGATTGCAGATCAAATATAAAATTTACATTTAGTATTTTGTAACTATATACATATTATGTTTCCAACTAGTTGAAAAAACAAGTTAGATAATGTATGGGAAGCTTATAGACATCATAATACAACAAAACTTGAATTATTAAATATTTTTTCAAAAAAATTTCATGAATGTAATCAAAAAGAGAATCTGTAAACTATAATTTCTCTTCTTAATTTATAAATTTTTATTCAGATAAATTATAATTAATTTATGTATAACTTTATAAGATATGTACACATTTTATAACGGTAAAACCGTTTCTCTTTTAAAATACATTCATATTTCATATTATACAATACAAACAATACAGTTATATAATCAAGTATAAAGTAATAAGAAGAAAATTTTCTTTTTTTCAGATTTGAGAATTGAGAATAATGTTTTGTTTTGTTGTATAATTTTTCAATTTTCAGATTCAGTTGCTTAAAAACTTCGGTAATGTTAAGTTCGGTAGATAGTGTATGTGCAAAAAAAAAATTATTTGTGAAAAAATATTCTATTAAAAAATAAAGAAACGAAAATATTGTTATAAAATCCAATAGAAAATAAAAAACAAAAACGTCAAAATACGAAAAAAAAATACTATAAAAAATTAAAGAAAAGGTTAACGAATCTTAATAATATGTATTATAATCTGGGTATAACTGTGATGGCAAGAATGTTTTAAATTACTGCATTTAAAACAATAAATAAATAACGTTATAAACACCTTTCGTACATATATTACGTTTTAACGGTAATTTATAATTTTGGAAAATTTAATTATTTTTTTTGCATAAAAATTTTAATTTTTAGTTTTGTTTTCTCAAATATTTTTTTATTATTTTTAAAAGAAAAATAAATAGTGTAAAAATTTGAATATTAAATATACAGAAGAAAAAAATAATAATAAAAAAAATAATAAAATAAATATTATACTTATATTTTAGTTTCATAAAGTATACGGAAAATTATTTCTAAAATATAAGAAAATCGTTTAGGTAAAAATGAAATACAATAATAAGATACTGTTATGTTTATGTTATTGTGTTTTTTTTAAAGCTATGATAAATTTTCATTTTTAATTTAAGATTTATTATAATTGTTGTTAATGTTAAAAAATGTCTACATTTTAATAAAAATAAAATAATAATATTTAAATTTATCTTTTTTTTTTTATAATTTTTCTATTTGCATAAAAGAAATTACCTAGTGCATAAACTTGCATTTAGTAAACAAGGGGTTGACTATTTGCAATGTTTATGCATTAAGTTGCATTCATATGTAACAAAATAAAAATAAAAAAAAAATTGTGTTAATTATAAAATCAATGAAATAAACATATATATATACCCTACATTCTAATAAATAAAGTGAAGTGTTAGTCAAAAACTGAACACTATCTTCTTTACAAATAGTTATATAATGTAACAAAAGGATATAAAAAGGATATTACACAATATTAAAGGATATATATATACTAGATTTCAAGTAATAAAAATGTATAATTTTTATTTATTTAAATATGTATGCACATTATTGCAAACAATAATTTTTAAATTTAAAACAATTTTAATTTTATTTTACTACCATATCCATTACTATCAGATTCCATTCCTTGTGAAAATATTTTTATACAATAGCTTTTATTTTTGAAACTGTTATTTAAGCAATCTTTCTCTTCCTTAGATAAAATAACATTTCGACAAAAATTTTTAATCCTAGTTGATGAGTTGTATTAATTTTTATGTTAAATAAGTAAATGAAATAATTATGTTCGCCCACATCTTTTTTTTTTATTAGGAATGTGGTTATTTTAAAAAGACATCAAGAAATTTTGGACCCATTTGATATACGAGTATGAGTTTATTTTTCACAGTCAGCCTATTTCTTTCGCAGTCAAGAAGATGTGGTAAGGTAACTGTATACCTAGATTAATTGCTTAGTATCAGGGAAGGGATATGGGAAGGAGGGTTAAAATGGAAATTATATTGGAAGTTAAAAAGAAAAATCCTTAACTTTTCTTCTTTTATAATACTTACAAAAAAAAATTGGGCAAATACATTTTAAACGATGGAAAAACAAACTCATATATAAAATTAACAAATTGATAGAATTGAAAAAAAAAACCTTCATTGAGAAATCTAATCAACTGTATGTTAATAAAAGATTTTTCTTTTTCAAAGTGTAAGGATTATTCGTATTGGATCACATTGTCTAGCTCTGATTTCGGGGTAAATTAAAAAAAAAATTATTTCTGAAAGTTATACAGGATTTCATTATTACAATTTAGACAGGTATTCCTACAGAATGTCTTCTCTCTTTTCCATTAGAATGAGTATTCAATTATACTGGCTATGATTATAGGTGATTTTAATTTCTTTTTTAAGATTTACACCTCTCGTAGGAAAAAAGATATTTATTCTTTTTATTCAGGTGTGGTGTAAATATAATTTGAGCAAAAATTTATGCTGTTAAAAACTAAGAAAACTCCTGTATATATTTATAATTGTTTAAAGGTGATGCTCACCTGCAAGTTTTTACCATTTCGTTATTAATATATATATATAGCGTAAAAAAATGTTTTTATTTTAGTTGTTTTAAGTTTTATACTTGTTATAAAATAAATTATACTTATTGCGTTTTATTGTGTTGTAAGAGTTTAAAGGAAGCAAAGAAAATGTAAAATTGTTTGAAATATTTATAGTTTTAGCAAAACTAATAGCAATTCATATCAAAGAAGTAAAACAAAACTTTTCTTCAGCTTTTTAAAACTTAATATAATCCATATCCGTTAAATTAAAAAAACATAATAAAAAACGTTTTTTTTTAAACTTATAGTAAGTACTTGGTTAGTTTTTTAAATTTTCATTCTTGCTGCTGAATTTCAATGGTAAAAAAAACCTTTTAACAAGATCCTTATTCTACTCGTAAATTGATTTTTAGAGTTGTTACAATTAATGTTGATTGACTAAAATAATTGTAAAAGCTAAAAAAGAATTTATGATCAAAATAAAAATAATTAATTATTTTTTTAAATGAAAATTGTATGAATTGTTTTATAGAAAAGGTATAAGTAAAGTTATAATAGCCCAAATAATTTTTATGTTTTACATAAACTATCATTGTAAAGAAGATTTTGTTAAAAGTAATTTTTTTTAGTTATAGTATACATATTACTAAGTATGCAATATTATACTTAGTAATAAGTACATTAAAGTTATATTATTTTTCACAATATACTATGCGAAATTTAATCATTAATTTAAGCAACCAAATTTTCTTAATAAATTTTATAATAAAAGAGTAAAGTATTTACTAAAACCATTTTCCTCGCAAAAATATCAATTAAACTGGATTTATCCACCAGTTAAATTCTGTTTCATATTCATCAGTAATAAGTCACAACTAAAAAAATATAAAATAATTTGATAGATTTAAATGAAGTCTAATATTCAGCCAATGTAATTAAAACACCAGACTTGGTAGTGGTTAAGAGAGGATCTAGGATTCAAACGCCGGCTGTGTAATAATTCTTAATAAAAAATAATGTAGATTTTTCTTATAATACTTATATAATTAGTAGAATATAATTAAATAAAAAATTAATATATATAAGTAATATATCTAATTGTTAATACCATAATATCATCATAATATATTTAAGAAAAGAAAAATAAATTATTCTTGTATAAGAAAGTAGATATCGCAATAATTAAGATTTTGATGTTTCATTTTCATATAGTATTGTGTACTAACTACAGCCAAATAATTAAAAGCTTAGTTAAACTAATGGACAATTTAGACTTGAATGTGTTTAGAAGTGGAAGCAAAAAAAAAGAAGTCAAGTATTTTTATTTGAATTTAACAATATATATACATACACATATTAGTTAATAGTTAATCATTTAATCATATTATGCAAAATTACAAATAAGCTGTGCGTAACTGTAAAAACAAATTTTTTATTAATTAGTTATGTGTACTTTTACTTGAATTTTGTGCAATATAATATCTGATGAAGTAAATAAGTATACCTAAAATGTTTTACTGCAACCTTTGGGTTTTCTTAAATTATAAATTATTTTAATATACGTATGTATATGTTTAATTTTAATTTTTTGTAATAAAATGAACTTAACTTACTTGTAAGTAAGGTATTGCCAAAAAATATGTACATAAAACTTTATTAAAAAGTAAATACGGGCATATTTTTTTCGTAAGAAAACTTCATTTTTATAACTGAATTATCCGAAACTCTAAGAGAAATATGAACGGGTGTTTTTCTTTTTAGTTCAGGTTTGTGCTCTGAACAGATATCGAGTTATATAGTCGAATAGTTTCTCAACAGATTAAAAATATTTTATCTCTAAACGATCCGAAATAATTTTGAAACATAATAGAGCTTTAACCTGTTAAAAGTGTCAAATCATATAAAAAAATAAAATTTTTGACATTTAAATTCAAATGCTCTACGATATCTGTAAATTAAAATCGAACATTTAGATCATACTCTGAGCGCACACTGAATGAAAAAAGAAACACAAATGATAAACTCTGATCTGATCTGATCATTTACAGTGAAAAAAGAAACACAGATTTTTTTTTAACAGTTCTAGCTTTACTCTGAAATCTGAACTAAAAAATAAAAACACCCAAGGTCAAAGGTGTAGTTTCGATTTTCGAAAAATTAAACAAATTTGTTTTTTGACGTTTGATGCTTGATGTAAAATGGTAAAGTAGATATTATTAGACGCGAATAAATTTCCTAATGCTCAACTATAGCTAGAAATAACTACTAATGTAATTTTATACCATGGTCTTTTGTAATATTTAACTAATATACAGGTCCTTTGTAATATTTAACTAATGCAGGCTCAGGTCCTTTGTACAAATATCTAATATACAATATATAAAAAAACTTTTGTATAATATTATCAATTAGTTTATTAAAGAAAATTTTACTTTAAAATTTGTTAATTTGTGAAACACTCAATACAACAAAAAACGTTTAGTACCCCAAATTTCATATTATATACGAGTGTAAAACTGCCTTATTTTTTTACATTCACATTTCACACAATTTAATTACATACGATTTTAAGATACATATTAAAATTTTGTTTTAATTCTTTTATTATTTTTTAAAAATTTTAAATTATTCTTATAAAATTAAAATAAATATAAGTAGGCAGTTAAAATATTTAAATGGCGAAATTAAAGAGAAAAAATCACACGAATTTATGAAAATTATACATTGTATATTTATGAGAAATTTATAAAGATTATACACACGAGATGACGGAAATACTTACGTGTAATTTCACTTTTTTGGTTTATATACTTATATTTTTCAATTATTTAAAAAACGTCGTATTTTTACTTATGCCTATATTATATTATATATACATACATATATAATTAAAAAGTATTTTATTTCCAAAATAAAGTTTTAATCATGGGTAGATCTCAGAAAAAATTAATGTTGCAGAACAATTTTTTTATGTAGCCCCACTCTTTACAAAGCTACAGCCTTTCAAATTTTGAAAAAAGTCTATTAAAAAGGTATATCTCAAGTACTGCTTAACATTTTTTGAATTTGAAAACGTCATACGGTAAGCCTTATTTTTCTTTTAATATCAAAATAATACAATTTTTTGCAATTTAGTATTGAAATTTACCGTTATGTGAAAAAAAAGTTGCATGATTTTGCTTCCTTCATATCTTCCCGCAGAAATACGTCAACCCAAAGTGTCAGTTTACTAGGGCCGTTTTTACGAATATTTTGAAACAAAAAATATTAACCGTGCGTGTCCGCGTCCGCAAAAACTTGTTATCAGCATAACTCATCTAATTCTTATCCGATTAGAATGAAATTTGGTATAGAGATTAGTATTTGGTAGTGTGATTAGAACCCTACAAAAAAGGTCGATCGTTGAGGTCGCAAAGTGTAGTGGAACTCCCTCATAATGCTCAAATAAAATATGGTTTGTTCTAAAAAACCACGTGGTAAGACAAAAAAAAAAGTCTCGGATTTCAATTAAATAAATTTGATATACGGGTTGGTTTTACGCTTTTGCATCAGGACACAAAATTTGAAGCCTCTAGGTTCAGTGGGTTCGCCTTAAAATATCTGAATACGAATATTATTTGATATGTTCTAGATTCTAGAGCACATAGTAATTGTTAGACGATTTGAATAAAATTTGGTATAAATCTTACTCTTGCGATAAAGTTCATGCTTAAACAATTTTAAGTAGGTCCTAGCCCTACAATTGGGGCTCAAAGTTAAAATTGTGATAAAATCAAGTGATTTTAAAGATCAGAGTGCTATCAGTTATCAGAGTGCGATTTGAAGATACACTCTTTAAACTTGAAAATTAGGTAGAGTATGCTAGAACATTTCAAAAACGGGACCAATATTTTGTCATCTATTGTAAAACGGCATCCTTTTCATTTCTTCTTCGTGCATTTTAATTGGCTAATAAAAGATTATCTTTCTGTTTGAGAAAAATTATAGAGTTCACGGGTTTAAATAAAATATAAAATAAACCAAGTTAATGTCCCTCCACGGAGGACTTTTTGTTTTTTTGCAAGAAAATAGTATCTTGTATTAAATATCTATTATTAATTTAATCAGTAACGAATAATGGTTGTTTTTAAACATCTGTTTGAATTGTAATTGAAAAAGTCGCTAACCTATATATAACCGCTATGTAAGCCGGTATATTTAACAGCATTTTTAGTTCAAATAGCCTTACAAAAATAAAAAAAATTATTCATACTTTTGAATAAAATAAAATCTTCTAAACAAAATCTAATTTCAAATCTAATAGCATACTTCAAAAAAAAATACTTCATAATTTATTTTATAGCTTATAAAAATATAAATCAAAAGGCTGTTAAGTATACTACATGTTTTGGGCTACCCTTAGATTAGCAGCTTTTTTTCACTTTTACTATAATACGAAATTTATTTTGTGTGAAAACTTTATTTTTATTTTTATAATTTTGTGCATGAATTGTACATATAATATAGATAATATATTATTAATATATATAAATAATATAACTATATAAATGTTTAATACACATATATATATATATATATATATATATAATATGGCTCTTAGTAATGTAAATAATCCTAATAAAAAACAAATGTTAAGGTTTCCTGTTACCGCGGTCGGTTCTCTGGTGGATATACTTGTTTTTTTAAATGTAGGGACGCCAAACAACAGAGCATATTATTAACTTTATAAATCAATGTCAATTAATTTAATTTTTTCAAATTTAGTATTTAAATTTAACGTTATGTGAAAAAAAGATTTTACAAGATTTTGGTTCCTTCATATCTCTGAAATGCTTTTAGGTAGAAGTGTAGAACCTTGAAATTTTGAAAGAAAGATTTTTTCGTATTGTTATAAGTTAAAATTTTTATATCAACCACCGTTTAAGAACTATTAGGCTATTAGGCGTTTGGATCTTCGATTGTTTAAGAGCTAATTAAAATTTATTATTTTTAGACACCCATATAAAGTAAAACGTAAATACTATAACTAAAGTAATATAGTTTTACATGTGTAAAACAGCTTAATTATTAAAACTGAAGAAAGTATCTTTTCATTTTTCATAATTTTTCATATCCATATAAAATTCAAAAAAAACATAGAAACTTAGAAACTTTGATACAAATCATAAGAAAAATGTGCGCCTTTAAAAACGTTTGGTTTACAATTTGCCTTGTTTTTGTTTTTATTTACCTATATAGTCCCTATGAACATTAAAATTTTATCCGCATCAATATTAATTATTTCTTATTAACATACTGCGGAATTAAATTGTCATTAAAATTAAATAATTCTCATTAACATATTTATTAAGTATGTACTTGCTTCAATTTAATATTTTTATCCAAACAAATATATTTAAATATAAAAGATAATAAATAGTTGAATTACAACTTACTTAATAATTAAATTTTTAATGGTCTTACTTCAAGAAATAAATGTTGCTTTGTCTCTTAACCATATCAAAAAGAGCAATTTTGAATTAAAACCGCAGCGATTCTTAAACTGTTATATTTTATACCTATCCTAAAGGTGAATTTGTTAGTCCCATTCCCATAACCCAATATTATTTTAAAATGTAATACAACTATAATTTTATTTGATTTTTATCATTGTTATTTATTTATTTATATATATACAATTACCGTGGTACATAAATGTGCCAGGTAGCTATAACCCCTGTTTCCTGGTAGGAATGTGGGGTGTACGAGATATTATGTGATATATTTAAGTATTTATATATTGCGATATATGAATATTTTTTTTTTTTATATTATAATTTTTGTACCCAGCCGGGAATCGAACCCGAGACCTCTCATTCTCTTAAAATGAGAAACGGTGCTTCAACCACTGCACCAATGGCTGGATATATATTATTATTATGAATTCATGATATACTTTGGAACAAAATCATATTATTTTTTAATCTCGCAAACTGTATGAATTCGAATTTTATTTATATATAGCTAAGAAAACTTTTAATATAATAAAAACACATATAATGGATTTCTACTTTGTCTCTTTGCATTAACCAAAAGTATTTTAAGTAGTTAATGGGTTCCAAACATCTCTAATTAAGTATTAATTTGCTCAAATTTCTTTATTCAATTTTTAAAGCGAAATTTCCGAATTATTTCGAAAAATATTATCTGCAAGATAGTTTGGGTTCCATATTCTATATTTTATTTGTTTTCTTTTATTTTTTATGTAAATATATGTGTAGTGTATTATATAAGTATGTACTTAGAAGAATTCAAATATACATATAAGAAATATGAAATTATACTTTTAAACATCTGTAAATCCTGGGGAACCATTAATTCTACATTAAAAAATTTTAAAACATAAAATGCTCTTGAATCTTCAAAAAAAAAAAAAAAGAATCTTGTTAAGTACGTTTGTTTGTGTTAAAATTTATACATTTTATTAGACTTTGTAGTCTCAGTAAGAAAATTTTCTGAATTACGCAAATAATATATTTTTAATGAAGTCTACTTCTTCTTTTTTATAAAATTAAAACTGAACCATTGCTATTTCGTCTGTTGTTGATTACAATTTTATGAATAACCTCAAATCAGAAAAAAAAATCTAATTTCATTTTCAGTTAATGTTTAATTATGTTACAAGATAATTTATAGTCAAATATAAAATACATATCTGATTAAATTATCGAAATCCTGCTGCAATTGTATATCGATCTATAAATATACATATACGAGTATGTATGTTTAAAATGATTTTCGTTTGATTCAGTACCTCATAATATATATAGTTAACTTTTTACATAAAAATTTTTGTATTAAAATTCAAATTATGTCTTAAAGCCGCAACGTAATACAAATACCTTCTCTAATATATGAAATAAACAAACACAAAATAAAAACTAAAATAAAAAAGTTTAATTTATCCAAGAAAACAATATAAAATATTTTAAAAACAAAAATAAACATAAAAACTCTAACATAAAAACTTTTTAAATTTTTTTACTTCAAATAAAAAAAAAATTTAAATGTTATGTTATACACGATTTCTGTAAATTGCAGTGCAAATTAGTTTGCAAAATGATGCATAAAGGAAAATAATCTCTAGAGTCTATATAATAAAAGTAAAAGAAAACAAGTGTTAAAAATAATAATGTCGATTTGATTTATCTTTCAACAAAAAAATTTATGAAATGAAAATGTTAAAAATAAAAAATGGCCAATATATAACAACAAATTATTTGAATTATTAAATATATTCTTAATTATTTCAAAACTTATTTTGGAATTTTTTTGTTTTCACTTGAAACAGTTAAAGATTATTAAAGAATAGTTATATAAAAGCTTTTGTTCCTGTCGGATTCTTACACAATAAATACAGCTACCCTAAATATGACCAATATACAGTGCCCATATAATGCCTTAATTTAACATAACACACAAGACGAACACTTCAAACTTTTGTTCATGTCGAATATTGTCTACTAATATATTAGAAGCGTACATTTTAACCTAAATCACAAACAAAATTATTTGAATTAATGAGGAAGAGTGGAGAGGTGACTGTGTTAACTTGTTAGCACGAACATAATATATGGTCTTCCCATAAAATTTAATTATTTTTTAGTAAATTTAAAATATCTGACTTATTAAGTATACCTAGGTAAATATCGGAGTTGTATGACTGTTACTCAACCTCAATGCATCAAACCAATCAAATTTTACAGAAGTTATTGTTTGTTGCCATAAAACTTGATTCCCTAACAAAATTTCAGATGTCTAGATTTATTAAGTACTAAGATATATTATGATCATATAAATTTCACAGCTATCCGAATTTGTATAGCGTTAGACTAAACAAATTTTGCAGAAGTCTTTGGCATAAACCTTAACTTCTTTTGACAAAAATTTAAATAAGTATTCGCAACTTATATAGGCACTAATTAAATTATGCATATATGACAGCCAGTTGCACCATGTCAATCACGTGATTTGAGATGATTGACATCAAATTTAACATCTTTTAATAAAATTTCAGATACCTAAATTTATTCAATAAATATACCTAACTTAATTCAACACCAAGTTCTTCCATATATAAAAAAAAAAAACAAGCTGAACCACAATCAATCAAAACTTCTTCAATTTCAATAGCGAAACTGACATTTGTATAAAATTGAAATAGTAAAAGTTTCAGAATCCTAGCACTATTTTTTTTTTGATTTATCATGCGGACGGACGGACGAACAGGCGTACATGGCGAAAATAAACATTTACTTTTCTATATCTAATTATCTTACCTGCTATAAGGTGTCACAGGCATAATCGCAAATTTGTTAAATCCTTCAGCTATATTCGTACGGATATAATCACTGTTGATTCTTGAAAATTTATTTTGTTTTGTATACATATGGAAATTATATGAAAATTTATTGTCAAATATATAATAAATATTTTAGTAGAGTTTACTCGAAATTTATTAATTGAATTGCAGTGTCAATGCTAACGAAATTGTGTGGTATAAAATAATATTAATATAAATATAAATTAGATATGAGATAAGAGCAGATACACACTATAAAGATTTTTTTTTTTTTGCAATTCTTTTTTCGCATTATTGTCTTCAAATTACCGTACTGAAAACTTCGATATGTCGACTTAATTAATTATGATTTTTAATAATTTAGAATTTATTTCTATATGTTAATTATAAATATGTATATAAATAGTTATATTAAAAACATAATTTTATTAAGTCACATAATGAAGCGAATCTTTTATTTTAGTTTAAAATTGTTAGAAAGCCAACTTTTTTTTTTGTTTTCTAAAACTTATCAACATTTTTTTTTTTTTTTTTTCATACTTTTAATTCAATTTTCACAAAACTTTTTAAACTTCATAAAAATTTAAAGCCACAAAAATTCTCTGGAGTCATATTTTGTATATAGTTAGTAAAATATTTCTTTATATAAATAATAAATAATTAATTTAATATTTTTTAAAACATAGAAAATCATTAAAAGAAAAATAAATGTTATAAAAACATTAAAACTTAAAAAAAGAACTGTTTTTTTTTTTTTTTTTTAATTAATATTGTTGTACTGACACTTAAAATAAATTATATGCGGTATCGCATAAATATGGTTGACCATCTGTCTAATTTTTTGCGATGATTAGTAATTAATATAAAACCAGGATGAAGTAAAAAAGTCTATATGTAGTATACATCTGATAGAAAAAAATTGATATTAATTCTGCCTCTGTTACAACTCCAAATATTATTTCTTTTAGTATGATTTCTAAAGATCTTCAAAATATTGATTTTTTCAAAAAAAGAACATTTTTTTATTTTGGCTGTTCTTTATTCTGTTCTTGGTTATAACTTTTTTATATTTAATATCTCATGAAGGGAACTTATTCATCATCAAAGATCCTTCATTTTTTTATCAATTCAAAACTATATTGTAGATTTTAAGTTTTAATAACACTTTACTGTTTTTGACTTTTAATAACATTCATCATTTTTGGTTTAAGTTGCTGTTCCAAGAAGTAGTACTTATTAATAACTTTTTCGTGAGGTAAGAGTGTAATTTATAATTTATTTTTCATACCTCAAAACTCAGTCATTCCATTAATTCTTTAATAATAGTTTTAAATAGTGTTTCATTGCATGTTTTTAGCATTATTTTCAATTTATGCATCTTTTGAATTTTATATACATATATATACATATATATATATTTTTCATTAGTGGAACTGAATTCTCTTGTACCTTATTATTAATTTTATAAGGGTTATGAAAGATAGTTAGTGTATGGAATTTAATTTTATGATCTGAGCTAGCAAAAGTATAACAACTTTTGAATTTTGCTATTTAAGAATTAATTAAATTTTAAATGTTTAATTTATAAGTTATCCTATATTATTACAGGAATTTATTCCTGAAAATTGTTTTAGAATATAATCTCAGACATGGTAGGACTATTAAAATATTTTGTAAGGCAACCCTTCTGCAACTTAGCACTATTATAGTTTTAGCTCTGAAGGACTAATAATATAGTAACAGTTAATCAAGTAAAATGGAAATGAAATGACTATAGTGGAGGCATTTGGTCCCAAAAAGGGTTCAAAATAAAAACTTATACATGTACCATCATATTATTATGCATGTGGTACAATTTTAAAACTTCTTTTTTAAATATTTCAAAAAAAAATTTTTGTTTTAATAAACTCACCTATAATTATTATTATATACGTGTAGTTATATTTTCTTTTAAAAATTTTCCAACTTAATTGGATTTCCATTTTTTTCCTTACAGAAAAAGAACCTTCAGGGTTTATGTTTTTGTTAAGCAGCCAAACATCTTAAAAAGAAGAAGAAAAAAAAAAAAAAAATTTCTTACAAAGGATCGCTTTGGGGAAAATAAAACTTTGCATGATATAATCTTCATTTTCTTATTTGTTATTTCTTATTGTTTATGATACACATGGTCGAACAAAATATTGTTTCCATTTATTTGTTGTTTAAATAATTTGAAGGACTTTTATTTTGCTTTTATACTAATTAGATGCATTAATCTTATGTTTATTGTCATAAAAATGTATACGTGAATATGTATTAAGGACTTGTTTAATTAAACGAATTTACGCAACCTTGTTTTTAAGTGTTCTAAAAGTTTATTTTCTTTGTTAACTTTTTGATTGATTGCATGACTTTTATAATAAGTTCTATACATTTTGTGTATTATCATAATAATAATATAAGATTTTATTTTTATTTTCGGAAATATTCTAAGAAAATAATTAATATAAGATTAAAAAGCAAAAATAAGGGAAGAAAAATCTGAAAATTTCAAGAAAAAATTTAAAATAAAAATATTGTTAAAAATTAGACAAATATCAGAAATTTTTTTATTTTGTTTTGGTAGAGAGATTTAAATCTTTTTTTTTTTTATCAAATAAGTTTGAATTAATGTAAACTTATTCTAATTGAATTTAAACTTTTTAATGCTAAAAACATTTTTAACTTCGTAAAATATTTTTTATAAAATATTATTAAAAGAAATTAAAGTTTTTAAATCCTAAATTTTCTTAAATTCAATATTAATTTATTTAAATTTTTAATTTCGTAATGGGGGCCTCGGTGGGAATAAACAAAAAAAAAAATTTTTTTTGTAATAGTTTACGTTACTTTTGAACGAAAATTTATTAGATCTAAGTACGTATACACTACGGTACCTTTAATATTTAACACCTAACATAAATTAAAAGTTTTCATTAATTACAGAAATCTTGCAAAAGTTGATTCATATACTTATTAAAATATTTTGCTTTATCAGTATAATAATTTATAGGTTGAAATTATAAATATATAAATGTATAAGATCTGAGGATTGTCTATAAAAGTCAAGTTTCTTCAAGATTTTAAATTGTAAATAATTCCTACAAAGAAATATCTGTTTCTTTTTTGCTAATGTAAATGCGAACTGTCAAAATGTAATATAAAGGACCAAAAAGATCAAAATTCGTGGCTATGGGTCTTCCTACTAAACGTCACTGTTTGTTTTGCTGGAGCAGTTTGAAGAAGAAATTGGAGGAGCAAATGTGGCTATAATATTGTTTCTCTTTGGGAACTTTTGAATAGAGGATTAAAATGTAGATATTATATTATTAGAATACTATTGAGGTGATATAATAATGTCATTAATAAGATGAATTGCAGTTATATCGCTTTATACATTATGCTATCTCTGTCTATTTATATATTTTATAAAAACTTCCTGTCAATTATAAAACTTTTATTATGAAATATGTAGATTATAAAGGGGCAAATGAAATTTTACAAAAATACAATAAATTTGAAAACTTTTAGTAAGTACTTTTTCAGTAACCTTAAAAATATTTTTAAATCTCAAACCAACTTAATTTTTGATTAAGCTTGAATTTAAAGTATCTATGTTATAATTTTGGGTTAAATTAAAGAGTATATTTATTTTTTAACAGTAATAAAATCGACTTAGGATTTTAGCTAAATAAAATAAAAAAAAAGAGGTTAATTCAGTTTTGTGGCTAAAAATATCCAAATATATACTCTCTCTTTTTAGACCTGAAATAAGACAATTGGTTGGGATTATTATACGGTTGAGATTAACAGATCTTACAATTTTATCAATAATTTAAAGCTGGTAACTCAATTTATAGTTCCTATATAGTTAGTTACTAGACTGCAACTAGCAAAAAAATAAATTTAAATAATAAGGAAATTAAAAATTTTTCCATAATTAATAATATATTGCATTTTTGTGAAAACTTATTATGTTTATATTTCATTTCAATTAAATCCATTAAATATTAAAATTTATTTTAAAATTTGTAGAACGTGTAGAACGTCAAAATTTGTAGAAGCATCTATTAATATTATTGAATGAATGATAAATATTATATATATCCTAGATGTTTCTTTTTCGGTCAATTTATATCTGTATATAAATAAGTTAAGTTTCTAGTTTCTAAGTTTTAGTTAATCAATAAAAAAAAACGTATACTAAGGTTTTGTCTCTTCGTTTCCTTATGCCAAACTTGTATAAATACTACACCACATAATTTCATAATATTTAATAATAGATGTAAAGGTATCAATGTAAACACTTTAATGTATTTGTAGGCTAAGTCGCTATTATTGGGAAAGATGAAGATATAAACTGTTATCAAATATGGGAAAAATTCCTACAATTATTTTTTGCTGCTTAAATTTTTGCATTAACAAAAGTAAAAATATTGAAAGTGAAAAAATTATTTTATTTATTTGCAAAATAAATTTCGTTTATTTAACATCTGAAACTTCCTAACTGTCCTAAATTAAAATATACCATAAGTTTCATTATTATTTTCGTTATATGAATGCTTTATGAATACATTCGAATATTTTTAAATATTTCATCAAATTTAATTTAAAATTTTAATCATTTCTTATACTTAAATTTATAATAATAATAATTATTATTATTTTTAAATACTAATATATTTTTTTAACCTGATTCAAATTTTTAAACAGATATCTGTAGTTCCTTATTGGTTTTGAAATTAAAATTTAAGAAAGTATTTACTTCACCGTTCCCGCCAAAAATCTTGTCATAATTAAAAAGAAATTGAAGGAAATTAATTTTTTGATCATTTATGTATTGTATCGTTAACTTAAAGTGGAAATGCAAAATTCAGAGAATTCCAACTTATTTCATTATTACCATTATTCGACCTGGAACGTATAGCAAAGCACTTTAATATTTTGGCGTAAGTTTTATATTCAATATATGGTAATTCATAATTCAATTGTTTATTTATTAAACTTAGGGTGCGATTCTGAAATTAAGATATCTATAAGATCTTATAATCTTATAACTCAAAGATAAAAGATCTTTAGCAAAAAATTATTCTGCGAAAAAGATATTTGGTTTGCAATACAATTTTTAGGTTTAAAATACTTTAAGATTCACCACAAATAACATACAGAGACATCTTCACTTACAGAATCTCATTTTATAGTATTCATTGAATTTTCTTTCAAACTTTCTAGCATTTTCCTTGAGGTATACGAAAATTTAAAAATTATACTTAGTTCTCATACTTACACTTAAAATAAAAAAAAAACAAGGTAGAGTGTAAACCAATGGTTTTTAAAAGCGCACATTTTCAAAACACAATAGAAACTGTTTAGAATTGTGACTTGCACAAAAATTTTAAAATTTAAAAAATAAAATTTAAGAAATTTTTTGTGATAAGAAAATATGTGAAAATAACACTTTTCTGGAATTTTGAGGGGCTGTAAGTCCGGAACCCTTTATAACTAAGAAAAACCGTTAACAAACATAAAACATATTACTGGAGCTTTAATTTTTATGTCTTGCCGAAGAAAAATTTGCTTAACAGGTGCTTAAATTACAGGTGCCTAAAAATAACCAATTTTAAATTTTTCAGCCCTAATACCTCTTAAACAGGGGGTGGTGCAAAAAAATTTCTAAGGAAACTTATACTAATTCTAAAAGTTCTTTCTGTAGAAAGTGAATATTGCTTCATGTAGATAATAAAATTTCCGGTCTTCTGGCGGTTTTAGAAGGCAAAACTATTACGCAGAGCCTGAGATATATAAATCTGAAAATGGAGCTTTTTGGCAATTTTGAAGAGCTCTAACTCTGGAACATATAACTAACATAAATCTTTAACGTCAAAATATATTACTGTAGCTTTAATTTTTATATCTTTCCGAAGTAAAATGTGTACAAGTTCCTAAGTTTCAGGTGTTTAAAAATAGCAAATTTTCAATTTTTGAGCTCTAATAGCTCATAAACAGGGGGTGGTCCAAAAAAATTTCCTGAGCAAACTTATACTAATTGCAAAAGTTCTTTCTTGCCTCAAAATTTTAAGCCTCTATCTAAAAGCGTGCCGGAGTTATGGAAGTAGAAAAATCATGCAAAATTTTGTGTAATTTTGATATTAATTTACAATGTTAAAAAAAAAAATATACCTGTCATACCTGTCGAATGATGTTTTCAGATTGGAAAAATCTTAAGCAGAACATAAGATATATGCATTTTAAAATAGGGCTTTTTCAAAGTTTAAGGGGCTGTAGCTCCCTAATGGATGGGACTACATGAAAAAGTTACAAAGAAAAAATTATTTTTTTTATGAGACCTACCCATGGTTAAAATGGTTTTTTCTCTATCTTTAACGGTGTAGAAGTTTTGTAAACAGACGGACGGACCCACGAACGGACAGAGTGAAACTATAAGCACATTCTTTCAAAATTTTGTTGGAAATGTGCTAAAAATGGGGACTCGGTGTCCTAGTGGGTAAGAGCGTAAAAAATACGCTGTAAATACCGAGGGAATGTGGGCTCGAAATCACACACACGTCATTAGAATTATTTCCCTTTACGACATTTACAGCCACGCCTGAACAGGAAAAGCTGTGTAATTTCCTGTCCAAATTTATGTGGCAGAAAAATGCATTAAAAAAAAAAAACAAATAAAAAAAATATACTACTTCCCCTCAGTTATTTGAATTAATTCATATACTTAACTTAAATAATACGATTAAACAAACTGTATTTTTATTTATTTATTTATTTATATTCAGGTACCGTGGTACATAAATGGGCCAGGTAGCTATAACCCCTGTTTCCTGGTAGGAATGTGGGGTGTACGAGATATTATGTGATATATTAAGTATTTATATATTGCGATATATGAATATTTTTTTTTTAGATATTATAATTATTGTACCCAGCCGGGAATCGAACCCGACAAACTGTATTTTATGAAAACAAAATAAATATTTCAATTTTATTTAATTTTAATCAATTAATATTTCAAATCAAGAGTAGAAAATATAATTTTTACTTTTCATTTTGAATAATTATGATATTTGCTAACATAAAAAAGTTAAAAGATATTTATAAGGTGCTAAAAAATTTCTTTTAACTTTAAATATTTTTTAGGTTATTTTTGTGTTATAACCTTTTCTGTGGAATACTAAAATCTTTTAAATGTCTTTTAAATTAGTCACCACAATATGTTAAATATATTTAAAAGATCATATGTTTTTGAAGTCTTTTAGTTTTATAAAAATGTATCGCATAATACAAATTTCTTATAACTTTCTTATAATTCGTAGTTATAATATTTCAGAACAGAATATTTTTCAAAATTTTCTTTAATTATATACCTTAAAAATTTAATAACCTTTTATATATTTTCGCAATCTGAAATACTAAGTAATTTCTGATAATGTAATTGAATTTCTCAGATTTTTTTATTTTATAAATTATTTATAACATTTTTTGGCTTTTAAGTTCTTTAGAAGAAAAATTTCGCAAATATTATTTATATTAAAAGAAATATTTTTTCTTTTCTCATTGCATTACAGGTTCTTATACTCGCCAACGAAATAAACAGAATCAATAAATAAAGAAAAAAAGGACAAACAAACCAAATATAAAAAAAAAAAAAACAAATGGAAAAAATGAAAAAATTTATAATCATCTCACATCATTTAAGAATAGTTATTTATTTAATGAAAATAGAACTTTTAAATATGAACATCCTTAAATATAATTAAATAACTACATTAGTTATATACAAAATTAAAAGTACAGGGGCTATATTTATATGAAATATTTCAATTAAATACATTTTAAAATTGTATCGTAAAAAACATGACAGAATATTGTAGCGTACATTAATAATGTACAGAGTACAAAGGATTTGAAAAAATAAAATCAATAAAAAAAAATAATAATTACATATTCCAATAAATCATAACAAAAAAAATTAAATATACACTTCAATCAAATCAAATTATAACAACAAAATATAAACATATGTTAAAAATGGATGGAATAAATCGAAGACGAAGACAATCTGGTGATCCATGCAATTGTCTTAGACCAGCAATACGAGTTTGGGGTTTAATAACAGCTATTGGTAAGTTTTGTTTTTCTGACTATATATTCAATATATATATATATATACATGTTATGCTTACATTACATTAAATAATAAAATACACTTGTAATGTTTTACTATACTGTTTGAATTTTAATTTTTGAGTAAATTAAGAGTAAAATACTTAATAAACAGGTATTCAGATTTCAGCTGTCAGCTAATTTTAATTTTTAGATATTGGAGATAATTTTGAGAGGATGTACTTCCGCAGAGAGGTGATCATCGATTTAGATGACGTCATCATATAACGATATTTTATATCCAAATTTCCGAATATATATGCCATTAGTGCCGATCCCACCATCTGGTGGGCAAAAAAGTTCAAAGTGGGAATAAAAATAAAAAAATCCCAACTTTCAAAAAAAAATCATTATAATGACATGATATAATGATTAATATAATAATATATAATTGATATAATATATGACTAATGGCATATATATTCGGAAACTTGGAGATATTAAGTACCGTTATATGATGACGTCATTTAAATCGATGATCACCCTTCTAAGGAAGTATATATCAATTTTGAGTTATTATTCTATATTAATTTTCTTACTCCTTTTAAAATTTGAAGTTTTAAACTTAAGATGTTTGAAGATATGAGGTACAAAACTTTGGTTTTACATAATGGTAAATAAACTTTGGTTTTACATAATAGTAAATTTGCAACGAATTTTTATTAAGTAGGTACGTTTTAATTTATAAAATTCTCGTGATCTTTTTAATTTGAAAAAATATTGAGCAGAACTTGATTTTTAATTATTTAAATATTGAGAGGTTTTACCTTTATCCAACTTAAACGGGCTACTATATACTTTGTAATAGGTATGAAGGTATAAAAATGTTGCACATAAAGATCATGTTTTACGTAATAACATTTTTTTATGAAATAAATATAATAAATTCATATAATTATAAATATTTTTTGTAATATATCTGCCTTCAGATAAGTGTATATGCATAGCGTTGTATAAATTATTTATTTGTCAAATCGTAGTGAAATCAAGACTTAAACTTTACACTTTACAATTACTTTTTTGTTATTTTTTTCCAAATTTACAATTCCCGACTAAAATCTTGATTAAAAACTATAAATTATAATACATTTTATATGAATTTATTGTACTTTCGTCAATAAGTTTTTATGACAGGTTACGGGACTACATAGTAATTTTATGTAAAAATATAAGAAAATTTATTACTTTATCTGTTTTTAAAAAATTTTGTTCTTGTGCCATTATTTTAGAATAGTTAAAGAGGCTGAATGATTTCTTTAAAATGAAAGGATTTTAACTATATATAATTATGAAAGTAAATAATAATAGTGTCTCATACTATTTGCATTAATACTGATTTAAATTAATTGAGTTGCTCAATATTTTTTCAAATTATTACCAACAGCTTGTTGGTAATATACAATTGCATAATATGTAAAAACAAAGTAGAACAAGATTTTGAAAATGTTATATAACACAATTAACACATTTTAGGAATCGTACATTTTGATGAATTCATTTTTATAGGTATATACAATTTCAATAAATAAATGCAATTTTAAAGTATTTTTCTGTACAGCATCTGTTTTTAAACAAAGGTAATATCTGTCTTCAGATAAATTTTTTGATTTTTTTTTTTTTAACTTTAGAAGAATTTTATATCCTTGTTTCAAAAATATAATCATTTTTCTAGTAGCAGCTTTAACAACAAAAATTAAACTAATTTAAAGAACTTTTTAATTAACAATAGACTAAGAAAAGTCAGAGTCGCTTTCGATGAACTTCATGTTAATTGGAAAAATGGTCAAATTATAAGAAAACTCAAAATTAGAATATTCAAGACATAGGTAATGTCAGCACTGATATATGGCAGTCAGACTTGGCTAACTCTCAACAACATCAGTGAAAAATTCCAAGTGGTTGTTTTCAAGTGCTAAAGAAGAAAATTCTGAATATTCTGATCCAACACGATCAGTAATAGGGACTTGTGACAGCTAACAGGCGAAGGATGAATAATAAGCCAAATTAAATGTAAAAAATTAAAATGGATAGGCCGCTAATTAAAATTATCCATTATCCATGATTATCCATTAAAATGTGAAAATACCAGGCCCTAAAGTGGCCCTAGAATTTATTTCTCAAGGACGCCGAAAACGTGTTCGATCCAAAACCACCTTACATCAAACAATAATGGCAGAGCCAGTAGAAAATAAACAAAATTGTGAATAACATTGCATACAATGTTGCTTTTGTTTAAAAGACAGTATACAAATAAAAAATAAAAATAACTTTAAAGTAAAACTTTGTTGCTATATATCGTAAAAGTTAACAATAAGCTTTTTAAAGGCATGCATTTACAAAGAGTTTTAGTTTTATATCAGTTTCATATAATTTAAATTACTTTATGAAACCCTTAATAAAAGAATCTGGGAAGAAAGAGAGATAAACAAACAGTCCACGAATGTAGTGTATTAACATATTTAAGACAATACTAAATCCTTATCTATTAATTATTATATTCAAAATTATTTATAAGATTACATATTTTAATGATGATATAAAAGTATTGTGATCAAAATCTCGATGGAAAAAATCTTGAACAAATGATCTTCGAAAAATAAATTCTTCAATTTAGATTTTACAAAAAATTAAAACATGTAACAAAAATTAAAAATAAAAATCCTGAACATATGTATATATTTTTCTTTAATTTATTCTCCTGTCATATAAATGTGAACATTATACAGTGTTTCCTTTTCAGGTGTTGCTGTTAATGTCGTAAGGGTAAAATTATTCTTACAACGTGTGTGTTTGCAGCGTATTTTATACGCTCTTACCCTCCGAGGCCCCCTGTTTTCAAAATTTTTTTATTTTACATTGATACTTTCTATGACATCATTTATAAATTCACTGATAAGAAACATATTAAAATTTCAAGATTATATAACAAACAGCATTAGAATATTAAATTGTATGCATGACTAGAAAAATTTAATAAAATTGCATTATTATTTAAAATGATAAGGTAAGGGTCTTGGTAAGGCTTTCTTGTAATAAAAATAAAAATAGAGCAAAAATAAGTAAAATCTATCAATATATTTTTTTTTTTAAGTGTAGCCTTGAAATCTTCAATATGTCATTTTAATTGTCTAAATATTTAAATCTTATTCTTGAAGTCAGGAAAATTCGTTGCGTTTTTTTGTTAAAGATAATTTTGACACGTTCGAAATTTTATTTTTCTAGGTTTTCTATCACTTCAGTTTTTTTTTCCGGATGAAGTCATAAATTCTTTAAATTCTTGTTGTATTTATATTAATAATTATTATATAAATAGATATATTTATTATGTATTTATATTAAATAAGATTGATTTATTATGACTGTCTTATCTACCTACTTATATATGGAGTTCATATTTATATAGCATATAATATGTTTATGTGTATATATATACAAAAACATAGTAATAAAATATTATAATACAAAAAATACAATAAAATGTTTATGTCCTTTAATGAATTATTACAATTTTTAGTTAGTTGAAGAATCAAGAGTGCAAAATCAAAAGATACTTTTAAAGAAATCCTATTATAACAATTAAGAAAAGCTGTTCTAATGTTGGAACTTTAATATTAACTTTTTGCTTTAAAAAAATTGGTACAGATGCCTAGTAACAGCTGTCTAATAATAGTATATTTCCTATATATTTTACCCCTAATAGCTTTTAAGCAGAGTTATTTCAAAATAACTTATGTTAATTCTGAGAGATTTTTCTTCTCTCTAAATTTCAAGGTTGTAACTAAAAGTGTGTAAGAAGGAAACAAAATTTTGTATTCACATAACGGTAAATTTAAATACTAAATTTTGAAAAAAATTGTAAAATTTTGATATTGATTCATAAAGCTAAAAAACTTTCCTATCGAAGGTGTTACATTAAAAAAAGAAAAAATATTTAACAAAATCTGAGATATACTCATTTAAAAATAGAGCATTTTCTAAGTTTGAGGAACCTAAAGCTATAAAAAAAGTTTTTCATAGTTAAAATTTTATTATTCTATCTTAAACGTTGTAGAAGTTTTGTAAGCAGATGCACAGAGAAAGAAACAAAGTGAAACTAATAAAAAAAAATTTCAGAAATATTTTGAAAAATGTGCTAAAAAGGATTCCATTCCAAGTCTATTGTTTATGGTATATATATTATACTTAAATTAAGCTGTCTATTTATTATTAAAAAGTATATAAAAAATCATAAATACTAATAAAAATTAAAATTTAGAGAGCACCAGAATAGGAAACTTAATTCTATAATTAAGTGTAGATATTTAGTTATTTTGTTATCACTTATCATCACATATAACTAAATTTCAAATCATTACAGTTATTTATTACATTCACAACGGAATAAAAAAAAAATATCACAATTTTTTTAATATTGATAGTCGTAAAACAATGTTGAAATTTGATTGACAGTTGAGATAGTCCGATATATGATAATAGTAGTATAGATTATTTAATGTTGCTGATTGAAGCAAAGTGTAAGAAATATGACACGTTTTATAACATTTAAGTCAAAATTTTATAGAAGATTTAAATAAAAAATGTACAAAGATAAATTATTTATGCAAATTAATAAAATTAGAGGAAAGCTTTTTCTTGCTTCTTGACAGAATAGTTGATAACGTCTGACATTAGAAGAAAATTGTTACATTATTTTGATTGGTTTAATTGGTTTTAATTGGGTTTCGACTACAATTTTTAGTTTTATTTAAATATATTTTAAGCATAAGAATCCTAAAAACCATTTTCAAATTTTTTGACTTTTTGTTTTGTAGTTACTATAAGAAAATCAATACATACAATTAATACAAAAAAATCAATATCAAAATATTTCTTTATTTTATACTTAAATTTATGGTAAGCTATAAACTTGAACGCCATTATTATAATGTAAAATAAGAGTAAATTGAACAAGAAATATAGTCAAGACAACTCTTAGGGTAATACAGATTTACGGTATAGGTACATATTATATTTCATACTTTCATATTTCATGAACTTAACAAAATCAAAAATAATGAGAATAAACACAACTAACACCATACCGATAAAAATTAAAGATATACCATTAGAAAATGTATCTACTGTCGATTTGAAGATGCGGTAGACAAAATCAAGAAAGCAAAAGCGGCGTTTGCAAGAAAAATATTGGAAGCATATGTTAAATCGGTCTTGCTGTACGGTAGCGAAACATGGCTAGTCATGAATTGAATAATCCAAAAACTGTAAGTCTTTCTCAACAGATGTTTGCGCATATATGCAGAATATTCTGGCCACCAAGTATTTCAAATAATGATTTATGGATTATGATCAAACAAAAACCCATAAACCTGGTCATAGCGGAGAAAAAACCGAATGGATTGGCCACGCCCTTAGAAAAAACTCTTCGATAGACAGAGGGGTCCTTGATTAGAATTCTTAAGAAAGAAGGAAAATAGGAAGGTTCAAAATCACGTGGAGGACGACATTAATGAAAGAAATAAAAGTAACAGAGAAAAACTGATCACAAATTAAGTTGCTAGTGCAAAATAAAGTTCGATACTGAAGCTTAGTGGAAGCCCTATGCTCCCCAAGTGATTGAGAAAGGAAAAAAAAAATATATATTTCATAGTTCAGACTAATTTCATTATTGACATAATTTAATTATTAATATTAAATTCTTATTGACAATATTTAATTTTTTCAGAAATTGTAAAAAATATTTTTGTAAAATTGATTTATTAAATAAAGTCAAGCATAAATACAAACAAAAAATTGATGAATTTTAAAGTATATAATGTGTATGTTTTAAATATTAATGTAAATATACAAATAATTGATAATAGTTAATCTTTATATTTTTAATCTATTGTAAATATAATGTTATAATATATTGCAGAAATAATATTTGTTTAAATACATCCATGAAATAGAAATGTGTAGAGTGTTTCCAAGAGATAGGAATTAGCTAAAAAAAATATATCAAGATGACATAAATAATATAATTACTCTTAAAAAATAATCAATTAATAATAGATTTTAATAAAAATAAAATATAAATTATATAAATATACAAATATCCAAAATAAAAACAATACTTTCTATCTATTTCTATTAAATCAAAAAAACAAGTTTGGTCTTCGGTCATGTTAGAAGTTGTAAAAAGAAAGATCACCAGAAATATATTTTTCATTCATTTATTTAAAATTAATTTAAAATGTCATATAATATAAGATATTTCAAGATATAATTATTTTATTCAATAATGAGATAGACAGCATGTAGAATATACTTATTGTAATAGTAAAACGGAAATTAAGTGCCTTAATAGAATTGATGATGAACCTACCCTATAATATCGATTTATGATAAAAAAAATTTAACAACCAATTTATTAAAAATTTAAAGGGGCTTCGGTAGCCTAGTGGGTAGGCGTGTGGCGTATTAACCGAAGGAGTGTGAGTTCGATCCCTGCACAGATCGTAAGTATGTTTTCTTTACATACCCCCCCCCCCCCTTACGACCAATTATAATGTAAATATATAGTATATAATATAAACAAAATAAATAATACATATTAGTATATAATTTAATAATAGTATAAAAACCTATAATGGCCTTAGTAGCCGATGGTTCAATAATATTGCATTACATTTATGTATGCAATATTAATATAAATAAAATAAATAAATAAAAAATTTAAAACTAATTTTAGTTGCTCATTTATTTTATATCTGAAATTGGGTAATTGGGTAATTATTTTATTAGTATTTTCTATTACATGTCAAATCTGAAATAAGAAGAAAAATATTTTTTTTTTCGCGGAAACATTGAATTCGGAGTGGGACTGTAACGAAACAATGAGTAATCTAAACGCGGTTTGCACCCAAGACCGTCCGATAGAAAGGCTGGCGATTTAATCACTACGCCATGAGTCAAATAATGTTTATATCTAACCTTTGAAACTTGTTTTATTTTTTTCCTTTTTGATTTTCTTATTATGAGACACTCAGTTTATAAATATATAAAAAAAAAAAACTTTTAATTATTATTTAAAATAAAAATATAATAAAAAATTTGGGGGCCTCTGTGACCTAGTGGGTAAGAGCGTATAAAATACGCTGTAAACACCGATTCCAATCATAGATTCAATAAATAACAATATATTCCTAGTTAGTTCCACTATAGAACAATTTCATTAAAGACACATTTCCAAAAGAAAATAATTATACTCGAAAAATTCCATTCAAGCAACTTAACTATACTTTTGTTTTTGGTCAAAAATAGAATGTCAGAAATTGAAAAGGGTCTGGTGGAATTGTGTCTTCTGAAATTGTTCTAGTGGTTTTGACCAAGTGCCTATATACAAATAAATCTAGAAAATTATATAGAAATAATTTGTCACTATAATATTCTTATATATATAAAATTTATATTACCATAATTTTCGAATACACTTACACACGACATATACTTATACGCCTGCAATTTAAGATTCATTTAATTGACAAAAAAAACTCATAATTTCAATATATTCTAATTTAACTGAGATCAAAATTATCGAAAAAAAAAAAAAAAATTTAAATTTAAATTTAGTTTAATTTACGAAAATCTTAACGATATTATGTGTATATGTTCATTTTCAGTCTTATATTTGATATAACGTTTAAGATACCTATTTTATGTCATGTATTATATGTCACGTACAGCTTATACCTTATACATTTCATTATAAAATCCTTTTATCTTTTAAATTCTTTTTTCGAATATACAATAAATATATAAAATACAAATATGAAACGAAAAGGATATTATTTTCAATATTCTTCTATAAATGATAATATCCTGACAAAAGTTAACTGGAATATGACATTTCTTCATATTACTAATTTTCAATACCTATATACTCCCAAAAGCAATACAATTATCTGTTTTATATATTATACAAATATATGTAAACTTTAAAATGATAATTTTTAGCAAAACATTAAAAAACATGAATTTGAACGTGTTAATCGATATTCGTTTCTTTTATCCATCTCTCATGATACATACATACATGATACATACTTTATACAAACGTACCGATTTGAAAAATTATAGTAAAAATAATCTATGCCTTTACCTAAATATATGCTTCTCTAATTTAAGTAAATAATAAAATCATAAAATAAACTGTAGCAAATTTGTAGGTAGTATATATACATATATATGTATATATATTTATCGTTTTCTATAAATCCTATTAAATAAATTCAAATAAAAAAAAAAAATAGGAATAGAAAAAGTAATAATAAAAGAAAATTCAAAAGTAATAATAAAACATGACTCTGTTTTCTTTAGAAATTTTTTAAAACAAAGCAAACAATTAAAAATTTTTTATACAATTTTCTGTTTTTAATTTTCTAAATTTTTTTTTCTATTATAATAAATCAAGAAATACTTAAACTTCCATCATTTCACCAAATTAAGTAGATTGCTGCTCTTAAAATCTTAACATAAATTCTTAAAATTGTTCTTTGTGGATAATTTTCAATAAAAAATATGGTGTTCCAAAAATGTACATACATAATATTATATTATGTTCCTTAAGTAATACAAATTCAAATCTCTTATTGATTAACTATTTCTGAGTTGTTATTTCTGAAAGTTGAGTTTTCCCTTAGGGATGATACATTTTAAAAATTAAAAAAAAACACATAAATTATTCAGTGAGACCAAAATTTTTCTTTTATTTGAAAGGTTACATTATGCCATTATGTATGGAAAATAACATCATTCAAATGACCACCACGACTTCTACATACGTTCTGCATTCTATCAGCCCAATTTTTCATAACTTTTTCACATAAATTTGGCTGTATTTCATCAATAGCTCGTTCAATGTTGATTTTTTATTGCTCAATTATTATTGAATTATCAGCATAAACTTGTGACCTTACATATCCAAAAGAAATAAATCACATTACACGACCTGGGAGGATAATTAACTGGACCATTTCTTAAGATAATTTCATCACCAAATTTTGTTTTCAATAAATCTATTGTTAAGGTGGCTGTGTGGCAGGTGGCACCGTCTTGTTGAAACCACATATCTTCTAGATTATTCTCAATAACAGCAGGAAAAAAAAATCATTTAACATTGTTCTGTATCGTTCTCCATTGACTGTTACTCTTCAACCATTTTCTTCAAAGAAATATGGACCAATCACTCCACCAGTATGAATTCCACACCACACAGTGACTTTATCTGGATGTAATGGTGTCTGAACAGTTTCGTGTGGATTTTCATCACTCTAAATTCTGCAATTCTATTTGTTGACATAACCATTTAACCAAAAATGAGCTTCATCACTGAATAAAATTTTTCGATAAAAATGTTTATCATTTTTAAGTTGTTCAAGAACAAAATCAAAAAATAAACGTCATTTATGGTGGTCTAATGGCTTCAGTTCTTGAACCAGTTGAACTTTGTAAGGATTCAAACCCAAATCTTTTCTTAAAATTCTTCATGTTGTTGTTTGAGAAAGATTTAATTGTTGAGAAGTATGTGGAACCGATAAATTTGGATTTTCTCTTACACTTGCTGCTACCAAATCAATATTCTCTTGTGTGCGTGCATTTCTTTGCTGTACTGGCACTCTTGCATCGTTTAAAGAAAATCCACTTTCAAATTTGTCTACAATACGATGAATATTGAGTCGATTAACTGAATAATGTCGTTCATAAATTATTCTTGAATTTCTCTCAGTATTCACAAATGAGCACTGATTTTGATAAAACAACTTAACAATTTCTAAACGTTATTGAAGGGTGTATCTTTTCATAATTAAATGGCATAACCTACTGAACACAAATGACATAAGAAATGTCAAAAAATAATACGCAATGTTGCCATTATAACCATTTTAAATTGTATTATTCCCCTTGGAAAATCCTTTATTATGCAAGATTTACTCGCTTCTATTAGATATTTGATCGATAATATAATCGTAAAAATAGTTTTTTAAACTTTGGTTGGGGGATGGACCGTTAACAATTTTTTTGCATTTTGTATAATCTATACAACAATTATTTTCGATTGTAGACATGTTGTACTCCCTTCAAAAAATACTGGTCTGTAACTATTGTGTTATTGTCTTGTGAATTTCAATTAGAAACATATTTGTTGGCAACATTTTGATGCCATTTTTTAAAACCTATCCAAAATTATTATCTGACAATAGATAGCACCATAATACTTTTAATTTAAATGAAAAGTGAAACTCATGATAATGAATTGAAAATATGTTTTTTTCAAATCGGTAATTCTTCAGAGTAAGATTGCAAGCTATGTTATTACTAATATAATTTGTTTTAGTATTGAATCATCAAGTAAAGGGCAAATATTATGTATACTGACATCAAGTGATCGGCAAATATGTACTGAATTAAATTATTTTTTTAATATTAAATATTTTTTACTTTATTTAGACTTTTTTCAATATTATATCTTAAGTGAAAAAAAAAACAAAATTGATTTCAGTTTTTTTATGTAGTCTGTACTGTATATACGTATTATACATTCCACCAATATCTAAAATTTTGAATTAATTTGTAGCCATCTTATTTTTATTAAATATTTATATTATAAAATATTTAATACTTTTTATATTTGATTATTTTTATATAATATTATGAAACCGGGAAAGTTGAAAAGGATTTTCAGATAAAACTATTTTGTGACATCTTAGCATATTTTTCAAAAATTTTTGAATTTTTTTCATTATTAGTTTCTCTTTGTTCGTCCGTTTAAAAATTTTCTACACTGTTTCTGTTTCAAATAAAAAAATTAAATTTTACTTAAAAACAGATTTTAAAAGAAAAGTAATAGTTGATTCTCAACTGCCTTTTTGAAAATGTGCGCCTTAAAAATCTTTAGTTTTACGTATTGCCTTGTTATTTCTTAAAAACAATTGAAATTTTAAAAATAAAAATTTTATTGATATAAAATAATACAAAATTTTAGAATATTGGTATGAGAATTATTTCTATTTTAATTTGTTAAATATTTCATTAAAACAAAATATTTTGAATAAAAGAAAAAAAGAAAATTGAAAAGGTTAAATAAAATTTAAGTACGTTTTTAATTATGTTCTTATTATTCTATAAAGGATGGAAAGATTTTGTTAAAATGTTTTAATGTAGTTTTAATTACTTATACAAGTGCGGTAAGTAATATAATATACTTTAAATTTAATTTTAATGACGCAATTGAAACTTTATTAAAATATGTACTATTATATTCCATTTTTATATTGTTTTTTAATAATTATTAGTTTATAGAAAGTAACTTTTTATAAGTTTTAAAAAGTATTTTAAATAAAAAAAAAATTAAAAGGATTGTCAAGTTTTCAGAAGTCCATAAATATGCTTTAAAGTTTTTGAGACCTTCATTTTGAGAAAAAAAAAACTCTGAAATTAATTATTATTTATTACCTACATATATATTTGGTATTGCCAAAAATGGTACAAGATTATTATTGATTCAATAGTATTAAAGAGGGCCTCAGTAGCCTAGTGGGTAAGAGCGCATAAAATACACTGTAAACACCGAGGGAGTGTGGGTTCGAATCCCACACACGACGTAAGAGGTATTCCTCTTACAACATTTACAGCAACGCCCGAAAATGAAAGGTTGTGTAATTTTCTGTTCACATTTATGTGGCAGAGAAATGCACTACAAAAAAAAAATAGTATTAAATATATGATCTATAAAATAATTATAAATTATATATATATTTTTTTTTTGTTTCCTTGTCACTCCTATAAGGAGCATAAGGCACCCACTGTCATTATTTATACTTAACTAAGCTTCAGTTTTGGGAATCATTTATTTCGCTAAGCCATTGATTATTCGACTGTAGCTATTGTATAAAACTATGAGTCGTTTCTTTTATTTTTACCCCATCTATTATCTTATACAAGGAATATGTTTTATTATTATTTTATTACATATCACAATATATGATATTGATTATATTTATTTTATAAGACATATATATACATACTTATTTTTAATTTAATTATATTCTACTAATTATATATTATAAGAAAAATTTATATTATTTTTTATTAATTTATGACCCAGCCGAGATTTGAACCCAAGATTTTTCGTATGATACGCTGGTGTCTTAACCACTGCACCATTGGCTGAATATAAATTATAATATAACACTAAATTAAATACTATTTAGAAATAAACTTAAAAAAAAATCGCAAACAATTATAGTAAGAAAAATTACATCAGATAAAATTAACTATACGTTAAGTTTAAACATTTAAAAATCTGCTCTTATTCTATACAATTTCACTACCTATAATTTTACAATATGACATTGAAATCGATTTTTTTTTTTTATTTTAAATTCCATTTACTTTATTAAAAATAATAAAAGATAACAAACATTTTAATTTTAATTTCACAAATTAATATACACCTAAAAATTCTATTTCTACAGATTAAAATTAATTCAAAACATAAATCAAATACACATTTTATAATATAATATACAGGGGGTTTATAGTTATGTAGTTACAGCAAACTACATAACTTTATGGATTGACTGCGGTCGTCAAAACAGGCAAACATTTTCCGAAAGGAAGGTATTTTTAAATTTCTCAAGTTCTCAGCTTTAATATATGTTATCATATTTTGTATCATATCTTTATACATTTTCCAAATAATTCAATATAAACTTGTTGTTTTCCAATGCAATATTATTAAAAAACAACAATTTGAACATATTATATTTAAATTAATTGGAGAAGTGAAAGTTTATTTTGAATTATCTCGAAAATCTTCTTTTCGCAACAATTTTTTGCTTTTGACTTCCTCAGTTATCACTCCCTAAAGTTATGCAATTTGTTTGTTAAACACCTTGTATGAATACAATATAATAAATGATCATAGGTACATACATAAAAAGTATCATATTATTATATGAGGTATTAATAATGTATAATTTATTTTTGGGGGGGAATCATTCTGTTAATGTAATAAATCTAAAAAAAATAGTCAATCTCTATTATTCGTTTTATTAATCATTTTTCACCTAACGTCGTTTATTTCAGTAAAAACCTAAAAAAATTTAACATAATATTTGAAAAATTTGTCATCTATAAAAAGAACTTAAAAGAAAAATGAAGAGAAGTCAACTTTTCTGTTAATTTAATTTATTTAAATAGAATTCATATCCGAATAATATGCCGTGACATTCCAAATTGGATGTTGGAACATTACAAATGATAGAACGAATAAAATTTTAAACAAATAAAAAAAATATAATTTTTAACAAGTTTTTATTTTCATTATAAATGTTAGATGGAATTTATTATTATTATATTAATATTTAAATAATAATATATTATATTATTATTTAAATAAAAATATGTTATGTAAATAATTTAATAATAATTTTTTGAATTTTATATTTATTTTGTTTCTAATTAGTTCCACTTCTACCAATATTATGAAAATTGAACGAGGATTTTTTTTAACATCATCAGTTAAAAAGTAGGAATTCGTTTTCTAACCAGTTTTATTCACATTTCAGAATCATTTCAAGACAAATTTAATTTAATACAGCAGGGCCGTATTAAGACCTATAGATGCCCTAACTCCTAAGCACTTAAAAATAAAATAAATAACATAATCTTACAAACGCACTCTTGCAGTTTAACGATGTAAAATTATTGACAATATGATTTTTGACACTACTCCTCAAAATATCGTCTAAAAGAAAACGTACCACATTTAGTGAAGATTTATATGTATTTTTATTTATATATATGTATATGAATATAAACATTTTCATAAACTATACCTATCACTATGCTCTTGATAAGAAGCCCCCTTATCTTCGGAATCAAAAGTGGGACCGGCATAATTTAAAAAAATTATTCACCGATTTTGTATTAGAATTTAAATATAGAAAAAAGTGATACTATTCGTTATTGTAGAATCTCTGTGGTGCCCCAATTTAAATGATGCTCTAAACAAGTCGTTAGTTTGCTTATAGGTTAATTCAGTACTAACAAAGATGAAATAGATACGTGCATACAAAAATAAATAAAAAACATATTATATATGTATACATATATACATAAACGATTAGTATAAATAATTATTTTAAACATATCCCGAAACAGAAGTATTCATAAAAATTTACTATAAAAAAAAAATAAAAGCCTAAATTAACAATTTTAATTTAATAAAAATTATTACATATGTACATATATATATCTGATTTTTAAATGAAGATTTCGACTTATGATTTTGAAGTATGAAACTTTACTATAGACCAGACACTATTTTGATAATTAAAAATTTTATTAAAATTTTTTATTAAAATTTTTTTTTTAAATTTTTAAAAAATTCCTATAGAATAAATTTAAAATTATCTTTTTTTTGTTAATATGAAAAAGTATTAGTTTTGTTTTTATGTTGGCTTTTTCAGACACGTCATTATTATGACTGATATTTATTGACACTAAAATTTTATGTAGATATGCTGTGCAGATTTATTAAAATAAAATTTAAAATAAAATCTTTCGATGACTCTCAAACCTATCTCCGTAAAAATGAAAATAAATCATTTATCTTTTAACCAACCTTTTAGTTATCAGATCAACTAATAGTATAGATATAATATTATACCGGCTTCCTGTTTTTATTCCTTATTTAATAAGGATTTTTATTTACACCAAAGTTGATTACCAGAAATGCTGTATTTAATTCTTTTTTTATATTTTCTTAATATATTTAATGTAATTTTATTGACAGAGATTTTGGAAAGCTACTAAATAATCTATATACATATTTTGCACCAAACTTAACAAACTGATTTAACAAATAGGTAAATATAAGGATATTTTTTTTTTATTTATTTTATTTATTATGTAAGAATGTTATAGGATGAATACAATAATATAAATATGTTTATACTATATATCAAGAAAAATGTTACAATATATTTATTATCATCTCAGTCAGTTTGGTGAAACTGGTGCAAGAGACGTATAAGTTTATTTTTCATTAATTACTGAGCTTAAATGTCACATCAGAATACCAAAAAACAGTGTTGTCGCTATTATTGTTTTTTTTTCTCTATATTTAATGTAGTGGAACTTATCATTGACTACTAACCGCATTAGAATTTTTAAAATATATGAGAGCGAGCTTTTTAAATACATATTGTACCTATACTTGAAGAATTTATTATATTTATCGGTAATGAATTTAAGATGCGCAAAGGGGCTTCGGTAGCCTAGTGGGTAGGCGTGTGGCGTATTAACCGAAGGAGTGTGGCATACCTGCACAGGTCATAAGTGTTTTTTTCTTTACATACAACACCCCCCTCCCTTACGACCAAATATAATGTAAATATATAGTATATTATATAAACAAAATAAATAATATTAGTATATAATTTAATAATTGTATAAAAACCTATAATGGCCTTAGTAGCCGATGGTTCAATAATATTGCATTACATTTAAGTATGTAATATTAATATAAATAAAATAAATAAAATAAAAGATGCGCAGAATCAAAGGAATTGTGATAATAATATTTTTCTGTGTGTAGCTTGGTAATACTTTTGTGTGGTTATCCTACACACGTTGATCTTTCTGGAACAGTGGTTCTCTCTTGTAGATTAATGTTGGTCTTCATATTATTGTTTATACTATTATACACACATGTATATATATTATACATAAATTTTCTTAAATTTCGTATCTTATTAATTTTATCCAAAATCGAAAGATTAAAAAAAAAGTTTTTGTTATATCAAGCAAATATGCATTTATATAACAATTTATTGATTTATTATTTCTTCCTCTCTAAAATATATACATATAAATTTTCTGAAATTTTCGTTAGTTTTCAGATAACAGAAAAACAAGAAAAATCAATAATTTTTTTTTTGCTGTAAACTATATATGAAGGAAGTGCTTTTTATTTATTTGAATTATAAAATTTTATAATATTACTGCGCCATAATTGGCGCCACAATTACTATACTAAGTATATATATAAATTTAAATTATTATTGTTCTTTTGCTTCTATCGCCCTTTAATAATTTTCTTTTATAGATATTATATTTTGTTTATATGCAATTATTCTTCTGAAAATTCTGCATGATTTTAAATATTATAAATTATTTCCGTTTTCTTAAAATAATTTTCTATAGTATTGTCTTTAGAATTCTTTTATTGTTACAAAGGATTTCAAATAAATTGATATTAAAAAAATTCATTCATTATTTTTGTACATGAATGGTTTTTCTTTTTTTTTTTTGGAGTATTCATAACTTATATATACCTATTTGCAGAGTATTTACTGATCTTTTATAAACTATAACAATAAAATATTTTTTTTTTTTTTTATGGAATGCAAATTATAATCATTTTTAAATGTTGTTACAATTTTTCTTCAAGATTTTTTGTTTCGTTTAGGTTTTTGTATTTTTTAACAATTTTCTTTTGGCGAATTTGATTAATTGATTTGAGATTTATTTATAAAATTAGGTATATTAAATATTTTTTATAGTCAAAGTGTTTCAAATTTACAAAAATCTTTTATGACCTTAAAAAACCACAAATTTTTGTTGTTTCCACAATTGAAACATGAACTCATTAAAAAATAATTGTTCTTATCCTTTAAACATAAATTTAAACATTCAAATAATTCTGTCATAACGGAAAAAACTTAAAGAAGATTTTCTTCCCATTAATAAGAAAATAAAAAAGACCTATAATACTACTGAACAACTGCCAGTTATAAAATGATTTAATATCAGAACCAATTTTTACCATATATGTATATATGTACATATATTATAAAATTTTTTTCTCACGTTTAATTAAAATAAGGTTTATCTAAACATACAATTAAATGTAGTCTAAAAAAAGAAAATTTAATAATATAAACAGATAGACTTTCATTTAATTAATACGGAAGACAAATCCAAGGTTAAAATGGAAAGATTGGATTTTACTTGTTTTAAGAGAAAATGAAAATTTTGAGAATGAGAAAATTTTTATTCACATGACTTATTTTTATTTTATTATATGGCTTTTTCTTCATAAATAAATCAATTTTGAATCACATTAATGTTTATTAGAGTAGATAACATTAACTTAAGCTTTTTTGCATAAAATAAAGTTTTTTCGGAAAAAATTCGGTGATGAGACATCTCCTAAATGATATTATAGTTGGTTTTTTTTTATTTACTTGTATATTTAATAATTAAATATAGTTTTTGTGCGATTAGTAATTTGTAATTTTGTATTTTATGCTAAATTGCAAAAAATTAGAAATATATCTAATATAATTTAAAAAAAAACGCAATGTCCTGCTACTGCTGTTGCTGTATTAGCGTAAAATATATATTTACACAAAATTAACTTTTTGAAGTAACATTATTCGTAGAAAACGTAAAATGATTATTATATATCACAGATAACAAAAAAAAGATTCCAACTAAGAAATCCCAACTAAAGTAAGTATCATTTTCATACATATACATATATGTATATATACATTTTTAAGCTACATGCTACAATGCACATTTAATTGTTTTGTTTTCGAACGACTAACATTTAATAATATTAAAAGGTCTGAAGTGAATTGAACAAATCTCAATAGTAGGCCTAAAATTTGCAAAAATTTACAGAATCTTTTATAACTCGAAAAATACTCATTTGCAAAGACTGGCTTTGCGTTCTTCATTTAATACATTAAGATTTAAAAATATTAATATTTTAATTAAAAAATATCAATTTAAAAAAAAATACTCCTTCTATTTTTTTTTAATAATATAAAAGTTCCATTCAATCTTATAAAAGCTTCCCTCAATTTTTTTTAGAAAATGTCAAAAGGTGTGCAGAAAAAAAAAACTTAAACTTAAAAGTAATTTTGTTAAATGTTAAATTAAAATTTTGATTTGAAAGCCAAATTTTTTGATAAATGATATATAAAAGATTTCAAATTCTACTTTATTATAAAATTCGGTAAATTTAGGTAAATATTTCATAACTAGCTGTTGGCCCATCATTGAATGACGCAGGTAATTAATGGTAGATTTTATTTTTATATACCTACATACTTGTTTTTGCAATTTCGGAATAATGTATAATTTGTACTTTGCCAAATAATATAGTAAATAAAAAAAATTTATTATTTGTAATTTATATACAAAAAAAATTATGTTTTCATCCGGAATCGTACCTGCACACCACCGTGTCAGAGTCAGACAGACTAAGAAGAACTGAAAAAGCACTATAAAAATATTTTTTAAATAAATTAAGCTAACTTAATGTAAAAAGTGGACAGTAATAAGAATTTATCATGCACGAAAAAGACAGAATAAAAAAAAAAGATTTGAAATTGAAACCAAAAAGAATAACATTTTCATTTGGGTACCCATACTACCCGAATATATACACACAATTCCAATTTCAGTTATCTCTATACGACTATATCTAATACATTATATTCGCATACCAATAAATTCATTAGGGTTTCCGTAATAAAATTACATTATAAAAATATATGGTTCTTCTTTTTATAAGTTTGCACTATGCACAGATAGTAGATATGAAAAATAGAAAAATATATTGCACATACTCTTGAAAATAGACTTTTTTGTTGTATGAAAAATGCATTATTTTTTTTATTGTATTTCTCTGCCACATAAATGTGGACAGGAAATTACGCAGCCTTTACTGTTCAGGCTTGGCTGTAAATGTCGTAAGGGAGAATAACTCTTACGATGTGTGTGGAATTCGAACCCACACTCCTTCGGTGTTTACAGCGTATTTGATACGCTCTTACCCACTAGGCCACTGAGGCCCCAAAATCCTTTAGGTTTATAAAAAAACTACTTCCTATACTATACTTTGATTACAATAAGATTTGGAAAAAAAAAACTTTTTAACAAAAAAAATAAATCAAAACAAAATAGAATACCCATTGCAGTGTACAATATCTATAAACAAATACATATAATAAAATATTCCTACTTCCTATATAATAAAATATTTGTTTGGCCCTGTTTCTTTATTTTAAAATCTATAAAATGACATTTTAAAATTATGTAATAACATTTTCTTTGTATATGCATATATGGGTATGTATGAATGTCAATACAAAATAAAATCAATTAAAAAAAAAAAAAATCAATTCGAAACAATGGAATGAATGAAAAATATTGCCCGTTACCCGTACGTAATGTATCATAATTTCAGAAATTAAAAATATTTCCAATTAGAAATTATATCTATACTGTATACATTATACCTATGTATAATTTATTTGTTTTTCTATAAATAGAACACATCCAACCCAACACTTTAAAATGGATGCGTCTGTAACACAACATTTTTCTGGACAAATATAATACAGGGTTGTTTCCGACTCGATGGTCTTCCTTGAAATAGGTGATCTGGCATGTCGAGACGAACAAAAAATTGTATGGGAGAGCGGGGTTCTATTCTGGACCCTTTTTGAGATATGAGGGATTAAAGATATTTTAGCGACTTTCCATAAAAAAATTTACAACTTTACAACTGTTTTGGGGAACAGTTTGCTGTAGGGAGAAAAAAAAATGCGTTTTGTAGAGCAAGTTGTCAGCTTGAATTTTTGTCTACTAATGATATCCCATATCATAACAGTTACAAAGTTATGAAGGTGACAAAATTATGACAACAACAGCAGTGACAAAATTATATTTCAAACTCAATTTTCTTTTGAAACACCCTGTATTTGGGGTACATTTTAAAGCATATTTCGAAACATGTTTTCAAGCGCTATAATTAGTATTTCATGACTTTTTCTTTATCTATAACCGTTTTTAAGATATGAAGGATAGAAAAGTGTGTTATTGTCAATCGCTGTATTATTTTCAATCACAATAGAAAAGTGTGTTTTCAAAAGCGTGTTAATACATTTTGTGTGTTATAATACACTCTTATATTCTTCATATCCGCTAATATCTCAAAAAGATCCAGAATAGACCCCCCCTCCCACACTTTGTTTTGTTCGTCTAGACATGTCCTAACACCTATTTTAAAAAAGATTATCGAGTCGGAAACACCCTGTATAATGATATTTTATTATGAAGATGGAATTAAATAGGCATTTTTACTAAAATTTAGGTTTTTAAAATAGGTAAGTTATAAAAATTTTGAATGGATTTTTTTATAATAAATTGTATCTTCGTGACGCTATCAGTCAGAGGGTCGAAATTTAAGAATAGGGAAGCAGAAATATGTTTAAAAACTATATTAATTAAATTAGCAAATTTTCTATTTTTAGACATCTGTGCAAAATATTTTTAAAGTAAAACACAAGAATTAAAGCTCCAATATTATATTAAAACATTTACATTTGTGTTAACAGCTTTTCGTAGATATATATGGTTTCCTTAAAATTGAAAAATTTAAAGAAATTTTTTTCTCATAAAAAATTCTAAAACAAAACATAAATATTTTGGTTCAAGTCAAATTTTTTAAACTGTCTTCATTATGTTTTGGAAAATGTGCGACTTTAAAAACTTTTGGTGCAACGTTCTACCCTCAATCTTTTAATATTTTTTTTACTTAAAGTTAAATTACAACTGAGTTATTTAGAATAAAAGCAGTCTTTTTTCTTTATAGAATACAAAGAATGGAAAAAATTCAAATAAAAATTTGCAAAAGTATTAGAAAAAAACAACGTAGTTTATTAAATACGTATTAAAGAGTCATAGGCATACAACTTGTAAATTAAAATCATTTAATCTACTTTCTATCTAACATCATATTGATGGTACAAGATAGAGTATAAATTATACAATAAATTTCATAATAAAGTTATTATAAAAAAAATTTGCTATTCGACGAAATTTTTATAATACATACTTCTAACTTAAAACTCTTAACAGATGAATAACTTTTTAGGCTTTTCCATGCAAAGGTCCTTATGTCTGCTTTGAAATATAGAAATAGATTTCAAATGCAATATAATGAAAACAATTACATATAACTTTATGGAAAAAGGAACATTTATTAAACTGGAGGAGAAAAGGAACATTGAATGGAAAATAATTATGTTTCTTCCTTGAAAGTTTTTTTTACTGTTATTTTTCTTTTGAACATGAAAATATTCATATATTGTATGTATTACACACAAATGTATGCCCAACCAAAATATATTTTTTTAAAATACCGCATTAGAAATTAAAATAAATTAATAAAACTAGTTCAGATCATATGGGAATAAATTCAAAACAATGAATTGTATGCAAAACCTATTGTATTGTAACCTTGACAAAAAAATTTAAGTTTCTATTATTTTGTTTTATTGTTTTTTTTTTCAAATAGATTTTTGAATATTCTTGAATTTTTTGAAAAAAAATTATTATAATAAAATTTAGAATACATGACGTGTACATATTTCATCATTTCATGACATCAATATTTAGAATATTAAAATATGAATATCATAGGTTACATTATTTATTCGACAAGTTATACATGATGCCTGGACCCTGGAAATAATGTCCTAGTTTCAAAAGTAATTTCCATTTTCCAATGTACATATTTAGTTTTTTTTTTGGCATTGAAATCAGTAGTATATTTGGGATTTCGTTTGAAGTATTTATAAATATGTTAAAAATAATGAGCATGGATTTTAAAGTTAAATATAAAATCAGAGTATTCTCTTTTTGTAGAACAAATATTTTATTTTAAATTGGTTACAAAATTATCGTTCAATAATTCAATTAGCGGGATTTTGTTTTGGTCGGATTTTGAAAAGTCGGATTAAAAATATTAGTGTTTTAGAGAAGACCTATTATATTTTATTTATATATTTTGTTTTTAGCATAGAACCGAATTTCAGAAATTTTTTTGCTATAAAAATAAAATTCGACTTTATTTCCTTTTCAAAATAATAATAAGGTCCGAATTAAAAAAATTCGCGATTTCGGCTTCATTTCCGTATCAAAAAGAAAATAAAGCTGATGCGGATTTATTGCCTGGGGCATTATTTCCCCATTCATTTTGTATGTAAAAAGTATCATATACAAACATATTATAATATTATTTATTTATACATGAATAAAGTGTTTTACGTAGATTTTTGACTAAAATAATTTAAATTTATTTTTGCATGCATCATTTTCTACAATATAAAGTTAAAAATATATTATAATAAAAATCAAAAATTTTTAAAGGCACACAATTTCAAAAAAAAAAAACAATAAAAACATTTTAGAACAATAGAAACTTAAAACATAAAATTTTTAATTCTGTTTAGTATTTCTTATGTAAGAAAAAGTTTTACAAAATCAATAAGACTTTCATCAGTTTTAAGGGTACCCTTTAAACTGAAGAAAAAACTTCAGACATACATATCATACATGTAAAATTTACATACATGATTGAAACTTTAATTTTAGTACCTTTTTTCTAAATAACTTATGCTTATTCTCACAGACCTTCAGACCTCCTCTCATAATTCATTCCCAAAATACAGAGGTACCAAAATTTTACAAAATATTGTGTCACATAAAGGTAAATTTAAGTATTAAATTATTGCAAAAAAATTTAAAAATTTTTATATAGATTTTTGATTAAAAAAAAGGTTTGAGATGTTCAGATTGAAAAAATATTGAGCAGAATTTAAAATACAAAAAATTGAAGATATGTATATATGTCTTTTTTCAACTTTTAGTGAGTATGGGACTATTCATTAAAAAAAAATGTATATTATTCAGAAAAATTATTTTTTTTATTAACGATTATCCATAGTTAAAATTATTGACGTAGACGTTTTGTAAATGCACAAACGGATCAACGAACGGAAAGGCAGAATGAAACTAATATCCCCATTTTTTCCCACTTATTGTATTAAAAAATCTTAGTCTATAACTACTATAAATAAATGTGAATTACTTTTTACTACTTTTATTTAATATAGTGAATAACGAGTTAAAACATAGATGTTTTTTGAAAGCATGTCATATACCTGTACTTCATTTGCCGTTGGTGTGATTTTCCTGCATTTCATTCTAAATTAAGAAAGATTTTAGAGTTGCATTCAAAAGTAGGGCTTTACGCTTTTTTCAGAATTTTTATGTATATGTATATGTGAGAATGTCAATTAGGAGGGAATTTAGTGAATTCACGCCTTTTATACAGAATATTTATATAATATATATTTTTGTATAATATGAAATACAGGCAAATGAAATACAGTAAAAAGAAATACCGGCTTGTGATAGTAACCCATTTTTTACAAAAGTAGAAGGTTGGCATATACAAACAAAAACTAGGAAATAAGTAACTTCTGTCTCTTACTCTTTAAATCATAGAAATAATTACATATAATATAATTTCTTAAAAACCTTTAACAACCAATCTGAGACATTTGTTGTTTTTTTAACAAAGTTTATTAGTTCCTTACTTTATAGTTAGAACGGAATCTTCTAGACTGCCAATACATTAATTATTTGTTATTTTATCATTTAACCACATTTCCAATGCTTATTAAATTTTACCAAAAAAGGAAAATTTTAATTATTCCATTTTAGATCAAATAATTTTCATTTTCGATAATCCTATATTTTAAATATACTTATATATGTACTTAATATAGTATAGGTATTTAAAATTAATTAGTTTTATATTGACTTAGGATTAAATATTATGTTATAGTAATAATGTTAAAATAATTTGTTTTACTTATATTTAAAATCAACCCTAAAGGCCTAAAGGATTAAATTGATTTGTACGATTATATTTATTTTGAAATTACATAATTAAAATTTTCATTTTAAAAACATTTTAAAAACTGGTGAAGTATTATATAATATGTATAAGAGGAAAAATGTATAATTCTATATATCATCTTATTGAAAACAATTAGTAGATCTTAAGTTTCAATGAAGACAAATGTGTACAATATCCCTATACCTTGATTAAAACAAAAAAAAATAAACAAGATTGCAGTAATATTATATCACATATCAACATATATAAAAGGAATATTCAACATATTCGAATATTTAAAAAAACTTTTCAGTAGTATAAATAGATAACCAAAAATAATGCCCCAAGAATAATATATTTCCAATTCGGAGGGATTTTATAGTCGGTGAATTGTATATAGTTGGTTAAAAAATCATGAATTTGCCAGCATATTTATATATGTATATGTGGGATACTGAATTAGGACGGGTATTAGGTATATGCGATATTAGAAATTAGGAGGGATTTCAAAGATGATTTTGAATCTAAAATCCCGACTAATTATTTTTTAAATATATATACTGCAACCTAAATTCCTCATATAATACCAATGATGTCAATATCAAAAGAAAAAGCGAAATATTTCGAAAATGGAAATAACGCCGATTCGACATTATTTCCTTTTTAAAAGTAAAAGAAAATATGAAAGTTTAACAAAAGATAAAAAATCTAAAAAAAGAAAGCTGTTAAATATGAAATATTGTAATAAATGTGAAACAGAAGTAGATGTCAAATATTAGAACTTTCCTGAAACCTTAGGCCAGAATCTGCATATTTATACTACTATATACAGTTTGGTATAACTTTTTAACGACGAATTAGGACTTACATTATTTTATGTCCTATATATATATTTGGTTGTATACTTCATACGTTCATGGTTACTTCCACTTTTTAAATTATTTAAATGTCTGAAAATGGAAAAATCCTTTAAAACTTTTTACATAAACTAATTCAAATAAATAAAATAATTGACCGCAATTAAATATGATTTGAACAAAAATTGCCTTTAATTTTCCGACCAAATTACTTATTCATATATAGTGAAGCAACATAATAAGTATGATTTTGTGATCGATTACGCCAAAAAAATACACTTTATTAAAAAATAAACAATTAGATACTAATTAGTGGCCTTACAATATTGAAGATAAATTTTTTTTTTTCCTAAGGGAGGTGGGAATTTTCCAAAGAAACTAAGAATTTCCCCTTTGTAATGTCAGATTCTTACTGACTAAACCCACCTCTCCCTTCAGCCAATATAATGGGATGAAACCCTTACCTGCGAACGCAGTATAGTGGCTAGGGAGTACGGATAGGAAATAGATATAGTCATTACAACAGTTACATCATGCAGTAGCATATAACACCTTACTGCATCAGGTAATTATTATAAGTAAGATTTAATCTTAATCATATTTTGTTACTGAAAAAAACATATTTGTATTTATATTAAAAACATATCTAAAGAATAAAAACGGAAATATAATGTATAAAGCTAAAGAAGTTTCCTGTAACATGATGGTCTTATAGATTGAAACGAGGAAGAATGTATTGTTGATTCACAGAAACATAAAGTTATGTTGTTACTATATGATATTTTACAAAATTTCAGACACCTGACATAAATAAATATACTGAAATATATCTATGTGAATTTTAGAGTTAAATGACAACTACTCAAGCCCAATTGCCTAGAATCAATCGAATTTTACAGAAATTGTCATAAAAATTGATAATTTTTTACAAAATATCAGATTTCTAATAAAAATTAAGTAACAAGATAAAATTTGATCATCGTTTACAAAATTGCATACGTAACGTACATATGTAATTATGTAAATTAAAGACGTATCTTAATCGAATGAATTTTGACCAAAAATATGTACACTTTTAAGTATCACAAAAGTAATGATAAAATTATTATGGGAGCGGTACGAAATCTCGAGATTTTTAATCTCACTGTTTAAACTCTCGCTTTTTTAAAATCTCGCCTTTTTATTAAGCGAGATTTTAGCTTTTTAATAACAAAAAATATCGAAAAATTTTTATTTTTCAAATTGCAAAAATTTTTAATTTTTCTGTTTTTTTTTAGACAAAATAATAAAATTTTATTAAAAAAGTAATCCACTTTTTTAATTTAATTTCAAATAAACAACAAAATAAATATCCTACATATTATAACAAAAATTAAATAAATTTTCTCAAGTACAAAAAAAAATTGAATTTGTATTTATATTTTGTGCAATTCTTTCGTACGATAACTAAAAAACTAGTAAAGCTATCTTGATGCAATTTATATAGTAGGTTACTAATTACGGAAGGAAGGCTAAGTTCGAATCTGGACAAATTCGGTCCATGGGTTCGGATTCAGGGAAGCTACCGAATGATTCCGGAGCAAACGTGATTATCTCCAAAACCAACAAAGATAGAACCTTTAAACTTTTTACAATGATGTTCCTTCCCGTTTGATTGATGTCTCTGAAATTTAAGAGGATTTAGTCTATGGGTTTAGATTTTGGAAGCTTCCGAACGAGCCCCAGAGCAAATGAGATTATCTCCAAAACCAACAAAGATATAAACTTTAAATTTGGCAGAATGGTGTTCTTTCATGTTTGATTTAAGTTTCTGAAATTTAAGAGGATTTGGTTCATGGGTTCGGATCTTGGAAGGATTCAAATGAACCCCAGAGTAAATGAGTATATCTCCACAACCAACAAAGATAGAACTTTTATTTTTAGTACAAGGGTGTTCTGTTATGTTTCCTTTCCTTTTCTGTAAAATTGGAAACTGACATTTGAAAGAATTTGAACCATGGGTTCGTATTTTGGAAACTTTCGGACGAGCACAAGAGCAAACAAGCATATCTCCAAAACCAACAAAAGTAGAACCTTTAAATTTAGTACAATGGTGTTCTGGCATGTATTCTTTATGTCCCTGAGATGGATTTGATGAATTGGAGTGGCAATTCTGGTACCTGACACACGCCTCCCAAGAACTAATAAGCATATCTTCGAAATTAATAAAGATGGAAACTTGAAATTTTCTACAAGGGTGTCAAACATATGGCAAGAGGATGCCTTTTTTACGTTCCTGAAATTCGAGTTGAATAAAACAGAAAAGGGTAGAAGTTCAAGCAGCTGCCAAAAACTTATGGATTTTTGATTTAATTCGAATTATTCAGGTGTAGGGTATTAATATAAGTCGGTTAGGTCGACTTACTGTTACATTTACTTGTTTCTTGATAAATTTGGTAATAATACAGTATTTATTTTTATATACTGCATATTTCTTCAATGATTTTAATATTTTCTAAACTACTAGCTATAGAATTTGACATTTAAGTTTTGGTTATAAGATAGAAACATTGTATGTGTTATTTGGCATTCGTTGAAAACAGTTTTAAAGAAAACGAGTTGCTACAGTGCGGAGGGCCTGTGTTATGTAAAAAGATGTTTTTTTTGCTTATACTCGTATGTCCGTTGCGTACTCTGTAGTATTTTATTCCAGACTTCTTTTACGTATCTTATATACTGGTGTTGTTACTGAGATCGCTTTTTTTTGGTGTAGTTCCATTTTATTTGTCTTTGAATTCTAAATTTCTCTATTATCTCCTTTTCTTTTACAATCTTGTTTACCTATCGAAGTAAATTTATTTTTTGTTATTATATCGAAGTAAATTTTCAATTTTCAGTAATCAAATGAATTATAAACTTTTTCAATTTCACAAAAAAAGAAAAAGTTTTGTTTTTCATAATAAAAATGAATTTCAAGTGATTATTTTATTTAATTTTTTTTTTTTTGCATATTTTTAGGATTAATTTTTTAAAACTTGATTTTTGATTTAAAAGATAAAAACTTGTATTTCTAACTTTGACAAACAAATGATTCTCGAAAAACAAAATAAACTTAGCGACTGGTTCCTAATTAAGATCATCTTAATCGAAAAACACCTGTGTAACCTAATAAATTAGTTTTAAAGTATGCACTAAACGTCGCACCTTAAGCGTTTGTGAATTAAATTTTCGAAATTATTTTGAATATGTCACATCTAAATTGTGCTAGATATAAAATCATTCGCCTAAATCTTCAGCTTCTATTCCATTATTTACAATGTAACGGATATGACAGGTATATACATCTTAAATATTATTTATATAGTATAGCTATTCGTGTCATTTTTTTAATTGCTTCTGTATGTATTTAAGTCATAACCTCATCTCAAATTATTCAAGCTTTTGGATAACAGTTACATACAGGAAGATATAATTTTTCTATATATACATTTTAAAACTTTGAGATTGTCGAAAGAATAAATTAATAAAAATGCGGTTTAAACTTATAATTCTTTGCAGCATTTCCACCTAATAAAAATTTTAGACGCTCTTTATTAACTTTAAATCTTTGGGCATTTTCATCCTGTTTTTAAATTTATGTTTTGGCAATAGGTGTAATTTTGTTACTCCATTAAAAATTATTAGTTTGCAAATTTACAATTATTTGAGTTCATGTTTGTTGAGAATTGTGTAGCGTTTTTTACACTTTCTTTTTATATTATAATGTGTGTTACTTAAGGACTGTATAATCTAAGCTCAATATTATTAACATTAACCGTATAATATTCAGAAAATTTTCATTTTCAAAGATATTCATAATGATACATATATTAAATAAAGTAATTTCAATTTATTCGAATTCAGTTTAACTGAACCCAGTTATGCAGTAAATTTTTCAAGGTTATTTTGCAAGAATACATATAAAATTTTATTTTTTTTTTATAAATATTTTGAAGAGTTAAACTAAAAATAAGTTCAAAACGGAACGTTTTAATTTAAGTTAAATGAAAATTATAATCAAATTAATTCTATTTAAATTTGTATAAATGCTATATACATAATATGTATATTAAACAACTTATATACTTTGTGTAATTGGTAATATCTTGTGTAATTTCATCAAAAGTAGCATATAATCGTATTTAAAAGCTGAAAAATAAAAATTGCAAAAGAAAACATGACAAAAAAAAAGTAAAAAAAAAATTAAATAATGAAAAAAATCGTAAAAATTGGTTATAAAAAATTAATTTTCATAATTATTATTAACAACGAAATTAGGCTTTTTTTTAAATACAGGATGTTTCACAATTATTCCTTAATATCCTTTATTTTATAAAACATTGATCAAAGTAAAGATGTTCCTGCGTTTCCAAGATTTTCAATGAGCATTTGTTTATGTAGATCACGAAGCTTAAAAAAATGAATCTTAATGCAAATGGGGTTAACTTATTCAGAACATATTTATATAAAATGTAACAAATGATTAAAATAAACAACTTTAAACGTCAATTAAAAACAATTAGTAAAGAAGTTTCAAAATGCTCAATTATGATCTTTTCAAAATATGTATATACATATAAACAACATATTGTATAAACTAAAGGGTAGAATTCAGCTATATTCTGATGATCCCGTTTTAAAATATTATACTAACAAGGAAGAAGATCTAAGAAAATATATTGAGTATGATTTTAAAACTATCGTAGAATGGTTGAGCAAGCATGGATTATCATTAAATGTTTAAAAAAATCAAAAAAAATTAATATTCGATAATAAAAGATTTACTAATGCAAATCTTCAATTTAATAATTAATCTAATTTAAGGTTAAAATTGTAAAGTACTTAAATTATTTGGGTTTGATCTTGCATTCAAAAATCGAATCATGTGATCATATAGACTATATAATAGAAAACGCTAACTCCATATATCTACTATTTTTTCAACTCCATTTATCTTTATTATACCCTACATATTAAACTTTGGTATGGTGTTTGTAACCACCAAAAGGAAGCGAGTTAGATATGGACATGTATATATATTCTGAATCACGATCACCTCCTGAGTCGATTTAGCGAAGTCCGTCCGCCCGTTCTCATGAAAACTCAAAAACTAGAGAAGCTATCTTTATGCAATTTATATAGTAGGTTACTAATTACGAAAGGAAGACTAAATTCGAAGCTGGACAAAATCGGTCCATGGGTGCGGGTACTTCCCATACAACTCCCAAAACCGAATACGCATATCTTCAAAATTAATAAAGATAAAAACTTAAAATTTTGTACGAGGATGTGTTTTCCTAAATCCCTGACTTGCCTAAAATTTGAGATGAATTGGGGTACTTCGCATACAACTCCCGAAACCGAACAAACATATCTTCGAAATTAATAAAGATAGAAACTGCAAATTTGATACGAGGGTGTTGGTACAGGTACCATGGTACATAAATGTGCCAGGTAGCTATAACCCCTGTTTCCTGGTAGGAATGTGGGGTGTACGAGATATTATGATACATTAAGTATTTATATATTGCGATATATGAATATTTTTTTTTTATATTATAATTATTATACCCAGCCGGGAAAATGCATTTATTTTTTTAGCTTGATCGCATTTATTTTTTTAGCTAATTTAATTTGAATTTTTTAGGTGTAGGGTATAAATAAGTCGGTTGCATCGACTTACTCTTGCATGAACTTACTGTTACATTTACTTGTTTTAAAAAGGATATGTAAATATTTTGAGATTAATAATGTACAATTTACATTAACAATATATGCTTCTCATATTTTTTCAAACATTAGTTACTTAAATCCTTTAAATCCTATCATAAATGGCGAACAAATAGCTTTAAAGCATTTGTTTTTCATAATCTTCTAATAAAATCTATTAAGAGCTGATTAATTTATATACATCATTTAGTGCAATTAATAATTTAAGAAACTGATAGCGTAGTTTAACATAAAAGAACTTTGTAGATTTTTCTTTAAAGGATTGAACTATAGAAAAGAAAATAAGAAGACTTTCTTTACTTATTTGTGTACTTATTTATGCCACACTTATTTTAAAGACTTATTCTTGTAATTTTTTTGGCTCCAAATTAAAAACTTTTTAATAGCCTAAGGATACTTTTTAACAAGTTTTCAATTATTTTTCTTTTATAAACACTTGAATCAGAACGGACTAATAAGAGTTTGAGTTTAGTTATGTTTGTCCGCTTGAATATGTTTATGTTTATGTCAATGTTTGAATATTAAATAACTCAGTTCCTTATTTACCAATGTTACTAAAATATAATAATAAAGACATCCTTTTATCCCTTTTGAAAACAAAGCTATTTGAATAACAAAGAAAAAGAAGCATTTAACATTGTGTATAGGAGAAAACAATAAAAAAAGAAAAAAAATAATTTAACGAATAATGACATAAATGAATATAAAATGAACAATATTATATTATAAAATATAGTAAACATCATTTTCTTACTATAAAACAGACTACTAAAGAAACAAAACATTAAGAAAACAAGAAAAAGTGTAGAGTTAACTGTGTCAACTGTAGGATACCCACGTACATGATATACTTATAAAATTTTTCATGAAATTTAATTATCTTTTAATATATACCGAGATATACCGAGTATACCGAAATATATTTATGTAAATTGTGAAGTTGACGAAATCATGACAGTTAGTCACTCCAGACCAAACCAACCAAGTTTTCTAGAAGCTGTTACCGTAAAACTCCATTATACAATAAATAAGATGTACGAGCGAGTTCTATATTGTAAAAAAAAAAGTTTTTAAACCGCATTTAAACCACATTTAAATTTAAAATTTCAAACAATTGCAATACTTTATAAAATAAATAAATTTTTTTTTACACTTCGGAACGCAGTTTTTGATTTATTAAAATTAACATTTTTTTGGTAAAGTTGTATTTTGAATTTTTTTATTTGAAAGATTTTTTAAATTTTGCTAAACATTAACGTGTTTTTAATTATAATTTTAAGCGACTTATTAGAGACGCTTTGTGAATCAAAAAACAACTTTTATTATTTAAAATATATTAAACAAAAGTTAAAATTGAGAAAAAGAAGAAGACTTTGCATCGCACTTGAATTATCAAAAAAAAATTAAAATTAGATCAACTCCAATCAATTTTAACGCAAAATATGGCAAAAAAAAGTATTTTGACATTTTATTTTTAAACTGGCATGTGTAGTAACCCCTATTGTCAAAATTTATAGAAAAGCATCCAAAATTTTTTCAATGCGCGAAATATTTTTTTCCTGCGTTTTAAAAACTCATTTTATACTATTCGGGAGGCATGACATTGTAAAATATTTTTGACATATACATAATAGGACGTAATACATTGCAAAATTTTGCAATTTTTTTTACAATATGGAACTCAGAGGCTTTATTAAGTATCATAGGTATGAAGATATAAATTTCGCAGCTATCCGAATCTGTTGTATTAAACTAACCAAATTTTACAGAAATCATTAGCATAGATTTATCTTCTTTTAACAAAATTTCAGACACCTAAATTTATTAGACACTGACTTATTCTCATATAAAAGAAGAAGTTGTATGGCAGCTACTCGAACCCGTTGGTCGAATTTGTTCCATTTTAATAGCATAGCTAGCATAATTTACATAAAAATGAAGTGGTAAAAATTTCAGAATCCTATACCTCCATTATTTTTTTAGATATCATGCTGACGTGCGGACGGACGGTCCGGATACATAATATATTGCTAAATGAACTCAAAGTTTAATTCTGGGCAAGAATATATATTTTTCCATATCTATATCATAACGAGCCTAAAAGAATTGTGATATGTGTCGTTACATTCCATTCTGAAAGGATTAGGTATCACAAGCGAAATAGCAAATTTATTATACCTTTTAATTATATTTCTGTGGGGGTATAAACAGATAACATGAATACATAAAAACAGAATATTTAAACAAATAAAATGAAATTTGAAAGTGAATTTTATTGAATTATTCATAAAACAAAAACAATTTCTATTTAAAATATTTTTATAAAATATTAAATTACAAGTTTAAATATGCATTCACATTTAATTTTTTTTTATTTTCAATTATTATTATTTTTTTTTTTTTCTATTTATCTACAAGATAATTTTAACTTTTGTTATATTTAAAAAAAAAAAGAAAAACCTTTGTTTTTTTAAATTCAATGTTCTGTAGTATGTCTATACCAGTTAATATATGTATGTACAAATATATTCGTAATAACAGGGTTCATTTCAAATTATTATATACTATATATAAGCAATATACGCCTTTAACAATGCCCCAGGGGATCGCTTTACAAAAGCAAAAATAAAAAATAATATTTTTATATTTTTATTTTGTTATTTAAATTTTTTAAGACTTTAAAAATTCTGTCTTTGGCAACTGAAACAAATAAAAATGATTTCAAATTCATATTATGACTTATACATAACATTGTTTTTAGATTAATTATGATAAATTTTAATGAATAAAATAGTATAAAAATAAAATGTTATTGTCAGTTGAAACATCATTATTTTTTTTAAACATATTTATAATTGGATGAAAATCATCTGTACTTTACAACAAAAAAAATCAATATTTTATTTACAAAATTTTAAAAAGAAAAACATTTTTTTACATTTTAAAAATGTAAATTTACAATTTAAAATTTTTTTTAATTAAGTAAACAAATATTTAAATTTATGTTAACATTTTTTAAAATATAAGAATAAAATTATTTAAATTTAAAATTTTTAGTACAATTCTAATAACATTTTTGAAATATTTAATTATTAGTTTTATTCGTTTCCTCCGTTCTTCCGTCTGTTTTCAAAAATTCTACACCCTTTAATTAGAGCAATAAAATTTTAACGATGCGTATAACTTGGTTATGTGGACCCAATCATTGCGGAGTTACAACCTATCAAAGTCCTAAAATGCCCCTTTTCTGCTCGAAATTCTCCTTAACTTTTCTTAACTATATAGAGTTTCGTTAAAATCTTAAAATTGAAGATAATGCCCTATGATTTCTTATAATTTTTCCTTACATATAAAATTCTGTGAAAAATTACAAATTTTCATACAGAAATAGTCATAGTTTCAAAAGGCTACTTCTTATTGTCCTTTTGAAAATGTGCATTCATCAAAACCTTTGACTTTATATACTGCCTTGTTTATTGATAAAATTTAAACAATTTTTATCGAAATCAATTAAATAATCAAATTTATAGACATTTTATAAACAAATTAATATAAAAACTCAAATATCTAAATCAAATCGTTAATAAGTTAAAATGTTTTTTTTTTTTAATTTATAAAGTATTAATTGTTAAAGTTTTTATTTTTACATTATATATAGGATCCTGATTTGCTGTTTCTTCGGAACTATCCAAAAATTTGTAAAGAAAGTAGTTTTTAAAACAAATTAAGTATTGCAAACAGAAACACAGTTTTGAAATATAATTTTTTCGGCCTATAGGAAGAGCTTTTTTTGTCATGATTATAATACTTTTTATGTTGTTATATATACGAGTACATAAACATAAATCTAAACATATGGTAATTAACAAGCAAATATTTATTTTCAAATAAACCATTAAAATCATTCCTTCTCTGTTCTGTATTCTAGAACAATTGGGTGTTTAGGGTAAATATAGGAAATTTATATTCTAATCGGCTTGTTATAATATATAATATAATACAACTATATAATATTATGTTTTCCATAAATTTAAACTTACAAAACACTTATCTAGCACTTATACCTCACACACTATTCTACAAACACACTGCAATATGTAAATTATGACTCAATCAGTAATTAAATAAAAATATAACCAAGAAAAATGTCTGAATCTGATATATATACATATTTCAAAAATAACCGTAATTAATATCTATATTAATATTCCAGCTGGGTCATATTGCCCCAATCTCTTATCACTAATCAAATAAAATCTTTTTTTTTTTATAAGTGAGTGTTTTTTACTAATCAAAACTTTATTGAATTATTATCAAATATAGTTTTGATGCAACAAAAACTTATCAAAAAAATTATTGATTATTTGATTAGTGATAAATGGTTGGTGCAATAGAAACCTGGTTAACGACTTGCCCAGTTGTTAATCTCTTTCTATATAGTAATTTTTTTAAAATATAAAGTTGATTATTTTTTTTATATTGGTTTTCTCAATACAAAAAATATGATGAGGAAATAATCATCATTTCCATTTTGAGACCGCACAAGTATTGCAATATCATTATATTATGAGTTTATCGAGTTTATTTTGTTTATATATATATATATATATATATATATTATATTTTATATAATAGATTGACCTGGTCGAGTTTTGAACCCAAGACCTTAGTTTCGTCTAAATGACTGGCGACTTCTACACTGCGCCATTAGTCAGATTTAATTTGATATTAATATGTTTAAAACAAAAACTGAATGTTTATTTCTCTTCGAATTTAAACTAATTATTAAAATGAAAAATACTAAGTAAGTCAAAAATTACATCTCCTCTTTTACATTTTCGTTGCATTCCCATATTTTAATTTTTTTTGAGATATACTTATATAGTTGTATATTTATATGGTGTATGGACATTTTTAGAGCAGGGGACTGAGATAAAAAGCATATATCTTCAAATGGATATGAATTTCGTCATAAAAAGAAGATATAAATACCATTTTTGCCAAACATATACCAAAGAAGCACGTTCATGGTTTTAATACCGCAACAGAATAATACAATATTTAATGAATTAAGAAAATTTATAATTTTTTTTTTAACTTTTGTAACAAAACATTTATATTTTTATTGTTCTTTTAAATATTTAAATTCATTGATTTAACGAGATTAATGACAAATGTATTTTTTTATTACATATTTTTGCAATTTACAAGGAAATAAAAACAAAAAAAAAAAAAAACAATTTTTCCCACTGAAAATGTAACACAATAATATCTTTCACAAAATTCCCATTAAGAAGTTGGTTAATTCAACACAATTTTATAATGAATGAATGTTGTATCTTTCCTTATGTATCATTCAAACAATGACATAAAAATGTAATAAAAAAGAGAAGTTTCATATGACATGATTAAAAAACATTAAAAAGAAACAGAATTTAAAAGTTAAAATAAAAGAAAAGAATAAAGAAAGAAAATTTAGAAGAAAAATGAAAATGAGTAAAAAAACAAATGTAAACCAACGGTTTTTAAAAGCGCACATTTCCAAAAGATAATACAAACTGTTTAGAATTGTGACTTGAACCAAAATTTTAAAATTTCATATAATAACAAAATATGTGAAAATAGGACATTTTTGCAATTTTGAAGGGCTGTAAGTCTGGAACCTTATATAACTAAGAAAAATCGTTAACACGCGTAAAAATATATTATATGAAGCTTTAATTTTTATGTTTTACCAAAAAAAAATGTGTACAGGTAATTTTCTGAGAAAACTTATACTAAAAGTTCTTTCTTCCCTCAAAAATTTCAAGTCTCTATCTAAACGCGTGCCGGAGTTATGAAAGTAGAAAAATCAGAAAAAATTTGGTTTTCACATAACGGTAAATTTAAATACTAAATTAAAAATAATTCTACAATTTTAATATTGACTTACAGAGGTAAATACTAAAGTACTATATTCCAGTCGAATGGCGTTTTCAGATTAAAAAAATGTTAAACAAAACTATCTATGTAAAATAGAACTTTTTCAAAGTTTGAGGGGCTGTAGTTCCATAATGAAGGGGGCTACATGAAAAAGTTGTTCTACAACATTAATTTTTTTATGAGACCTACCCATGTTTAAAATTTTTTTTCTATATCTTTAACGGTGTAGAAGTTTCGTAAACAGACGCACGGACGGATGGAACAAAGTGAAACTTATAGGCACATTTTTTCAAAATTTTTTTTTTGGAAATGTGCTAAAAAGAGGAGCCAGATAATGGTAATGAATAATGATGACAGCTTAAAGAAGTAATGTTTACTGTCTTAAATTTTATACTTAAAATTTAAATATTTTGTTGTTTTTTTCTTATTGTTTTTGTAATTCTAATTTTACCGTGCTTGTATTGTACTATCTAGTACCTATCTGTCAGTAAGTATACTATCTTATATATTAGGTTTGTGCATATATTAATGAACTGTGGTGTTCATCATGTAAGCATAATAATTTAAAATCCTTACAATTAAAAATTAAAATTAAATTTGGCATAGTATACTTTTGTGCGAAAAACAATATTTTAAACGCAATAGGTTAGATATAAAACGCGATATTTATCGATATAAAAAAGGGTTAATACAATGTAATCAAAAAATATCTTGAACTCCTTTACCATAAACTAACACTTGAGTTAATTTTGAATTCAATCGGTCAAACAGTTAAGTCAGAGTAACAAAAAAATAAAAAATAAATTATTAGACCGTAGTACTGGAACAGTTTAAAGAAACTTAATGAAATTTTTTCACAGGCTTTCTCTAAGGCTCTGCCCTGCAAAATTGAATCTATTGAACTCCTTTACCAAGACCCCTGTATAAACTGTAAACTTTAAACGGTCGAATCGTATAGTCATAATAACAAAGAATAGAATAAGCTTTAATAGGCTCTCGGTGAGAACGGGTTAATGGACCGGGACGGTAGGTAAATGCTTGATTTGGCTGAATCCTAGGTAAACAAACATATTTTCTGTTTTATATATTAGAATTAGAAATATTATTAGAATAAAGTTTATCCTTATACTGTTTATTTTATGTATGATATAATAATCGAAGACTTAACGCTAAAATATTTCTTAAATAATACTAAGAGTATGAAAAGTTGAAAAGTGGTAAGATTGCAAATAATTCTTCAAGCACTTTATAGAAACAACTGGGACTTATGTGACAATATCATCTAAGTACACATAGTATACACTTCTGATCATTCATAGATTTAAAACATAAAAATACATTAGCTTTTATAAGTTTTAAGCTACTAACATTATATTATCAGATATCATTTAATTATAGTTAATAAAATATATATTACATATTTGATAATTAAATAAACAGAATTAAAATTTTTATTAAAAAAATTAATATTTTATTTAACCAATTATAACTAGATGTGTTTTATTAAAACAACATTATAAACACAAACATTTTTTTACTCAACTAAAGACCAAATATTTTTTTCATAATTCCTATATATAAATCATTTTAATTCTCTAATCTAAAAAACCATTTCCCTCTCCATATTTTTGAGCAATTATTTTGCGTAAACAATTATGATGTTCAACCATTTATTATCGAAAGTACATGTGTATATATATAGTTAGTAAAAATCTTACTTATCAAGAGGATCTAGATAAAAGATTTTTTGATGTTTTTTTTGAATTTAACTATTTCTCTATAAGGGGGTAAAAATCACATTAATTTCATAATTTCCACAAAGTTATAATTAACTTATATTAATTATGTATAGGAAGTACGAACATTATTCTTTGGGTATATAATAAATTTGAAATTGCGTTTGTCCCACGGTGAAGAAAATGAGATAGATATGGAAAAGTAAATATAATTTTGCTCTAGAATAATAATTCTGAATCTATTTAGCTATATGTGAGTTCATCCATGTATACATACATGTGAAATATCTGAAATTTTGTAAAAGATTATAAAATTTAATCGAAGCAGCATATTATTATGTTCGTACGAACTGCGGTTCGTACTTATGTTCGTACTATCCTAGAGTTGAAATATGTCAATTTACTTTATTCTTAAAATTTAACATTGTTAGATAATAAATACACAATTTACTTTATACATATTTTGTTATAGTGTTTTACTTTAATCAAATATTCGCCCTTATATATAACCCAAATAACGAAATAGCCTTTAATTTAGATTGTTATAAAAACAATGATATATTTTTTAATATTAAATTTATAACTTTGTTGTTGACATTTTTTTGATGATTCAATTAAAAAAAAAATTTTTTAACTAAAAAGGAAAAAGAAAATGAAAACCAATACATACATATATATTATGGAAATTAAGAAAAATATTAAAAATCAATTTTATTTTTTATCTCTTAATTTTCATCTTGTTTATTTTAAGTATATTATTAAAACCAGAAAATTGAATGCCTATCTCATTTATTTACAATATTATTTATATCATTTTTTTTTTTCGTTTTCTAAATTTTATTTCTAGAGAACAATAATTGTCTTCAATACAATAACAATATTCAGTAGATATGTAGCTGATGTACCATTCCTTTTAATCTTGATTTTATTTTATTTATTTTGTTTTTGTAATAGAAAAGAATAATAGAATAAAATTAAGTAACGTACATTTATCTTATTTTTTATTAAAAATACTGCTACTTAGTTCTGTAGTTAATCCTGTACTATATTTTTTACTATAATATAAAGATTTTATTTAATAATCTTCACAGCATTTTGTTTTTTTGCCTATTAAAATTTTTGAAGAATTTATAGAACGTATATAGGTAGTACTTAGACGTATAGATGTGTCTTTTGGTTTCACTCTGTCCTTCTGTTCGTCTGGGTGTTTAAAATTTCTACATCGTACAAAATAAAGAAATGAAATTTTAACTTTAAATAAGTATTGCAACAAAATGAATTTTGTGGAACAACTTTTTTCTATACCCGTGACGGAACTAAAGTCCCTAAAAATTTGATAAAATCCTGGGGTCAATCATGGAAATCTTGTGAGTTAAGACTTTTTTCTTCTCTGAAAAGTCTTTAAAAAAAAATCACGCAATCATGAAAGTCTTATGAATTGACAAGAAAAGACTTTGCTTTGTATGGAAAATTTTTGGTGTCAAAAACATAAATTGCATTATCGTATTAAAAATAAAGACATTTTTTACATGAAATTTTGTGGATTGAATGAATAATAAAAATAAAATTAGGAAAACTAGTTTTATTTGGGTTTCATTTTGGATGAAGAGATTAAAGAAATGGAAAAGGAAATAAATACCATTTTGTACCGTGCAAGCAAATGCCTAACAGACACTTCGAATTTTTGGATACACAGATAAAAACAAATAGGACTTTGAAAAAAAATAATAGTATAAATATAATAAGGGTATTCACGAGTTGGTGCAAAGTGGTCTTGCACAAGTGCAAAATTTTGCACCGTAGCATGTTTTAATTTTTTGACAGTTAAAGTGCACAATTTGTTGTTGTTTTCATGTATAAACGAGGAAGAATACAGTTGCCTTTGTCTAGTATACCTATCACTCTGCTTATAATATTATTTTTTTAATTTTTTAGTATTTTAAAATAATTTGGGTGAAATTTTATAATTTCTAGAACTGTGGGTTGTACATATATTCAAACTATAAGTTTATACATTCATCGAAAGCAGATTCTAACCTTCCGAATAACGATTATCTATCTAACTTTTCCAAATATGCTATAGTACCATTTAATACTAAGCGGCAAATGTATAATGCCTAAGTTTAATAATTTATACTATACATATGTATAAATTATTTATCGTACGGTATAAAAAATGTGAAGAATTGACTTTTCTGGAATTTTGAGGGGCTGTAAGTCCGGAACCCTATATAATTAAAAAAACCCGTTAATGTACGTAAAAATATATTATTGAACCTTTAATTTTCATGTCTTGCCGAGGAAAAATTTTTACAGGTGCCTAAGTTACAGGTGCCTGAAAATAGCAAATATTCAATTTTTGAGGAGTAATAACTCTTAAAGGGGAGGCGCTACCAAAAAATGTTCTGAGGAAACTTATACTAATACTAGTTCTACTTATACTAATTCTAAGTTCTAAGTTCTTTCTTGTCTCAAAATTTCAGGTTCCTATCTCAAAACGTGCCGGAGTTATGAAAAAAGAAATAATATAATGCGTAGTACAAAAAAAATGTAAATGCCACTAGTGAGTGAATGATAAGAGTATATATGTATATTATATAGTGCCGTATTTACATACATATATGTATTTTATTGTACTTATAAGAAATTATTCTGTCAATGGAATATTTAAATATAATATATTATAATATTTAAAATTATATTTACTGTTTTGTACTTAGTAAATTTAATATACATTTACCGCTTAGTATTAAATGGTACTATAGAATATTTGAAAAAGTTTTGGATTGATAATCGTTATGTGGAAGGTTAGAATCTGCTTTTGAAGAATGTACATATAAACATATAGTTTGAATATATGTACAACCCATAGTACTAGAAATTATAAAATTCACCCAAATTATTTTAAAATACTAAAATATTAAAAAAATAATATTGTAAGCAGAGTGACAGGCTGTGAACATACTAACGGTTCGTACGGGTATCTAAGAATTCACAAAGTCAACTGTATTCTTCCTCGTTATATTATAAATTCATTCAATATACCTCCTTAGTACTTACTTATATATTCTTTACCAAAAACTTATTATTAAATATTTTTTAATTTTGGAAATATGCTTTTTTGAAACCCTTGACTTTTTCATTACTTGTTTTTTTATTTTAACCTTAATTAAACTTACAACTAATGAATAAAATAAATTGAAACCATAAAAATTAATAGGCCCATTATAAATAAATTTAAATTAATTAATTAAAACAAATAATTTAGTAATTTTCTTTTTTGTTTTCTTGGATTAAAACAACTTTTAAGTTATTACAACTTTATATGGACAAATTTTTGCTATCTGGATTTTTATTCACGGATATTTTTTTTTTATTTTATTTGCTTTACTTCATTTCACAAATTCATGTCAAAATTTTGATTATTCAGTGTAAAATTTTAATTTAAATACAGCTTTTTTTTTTTTTGTCTTGTAAAATTGTTTCTATTTTATTATTTATTTAATAATGAAAGAAAGTTTTATTCAAATCAATAATAATATAACAAACAAATAGTATGTACATAATAGCTATAACAAAAGTTAATTTTACAATCTATTTTTTTTTTGGTTTTTTTCACTATCTGACCATGTTGTTGTTGTAACTGCCCATACACCTAGGCCTTGCAATCCGTTGTGCTCCCCTGCTCAATGATCTGCTTGCCTCTTATAGCGTTTAATTGAGCCAATCTACACCTTTCATGAACCGCCGTAAGATTTTTCCCTTATAAAGCATTCTCACTTCAAAGAAGCTCTCCCAGTGTTCCTCACCAAAAGTTCTTCATCTTAAAAATCTTCAGACCGAGAATAGACACAGGGCGTG